>CM066032.1:1858735771-1859935771 GCA_033557465.1 Ichthyophis bannanicus | reverse complement strand
TAAATCTCAACTAAATGTAAGCCCAGTTCCTTGGTCAGATCATCTTCTGATACGTTTCCAGATTCCGACTGGCACCATCTCTGCCAAAACCAATCCTGATGTTAAACCCACCTCAGAACACTTAAAGCGCTTCCATCCTTTCAACAGAGAAGATTTGTTAAAGAGGACACAGAACCTACTTGACCTTCACGATCAAGGCCTCGATGACATGGTCACCTCCTGGAACTCAAACCTAGATGCTGTTATCCACGCACCTGCTACAAACGAAGCACCACATAAGAAAAAGAATGCTCCATGGTACTCCCAAGAGCTACGCGAATCGCTCCTTCAACTCAGATGTCTTGAGAGGCACTGGAGACGATCAAGAACAACTGAGAGCCACAAAGCATATACATCACAATTAGGAAAACATCGTTTATCCGTGGCATCAAGCATGAAACAATATCATGCAAACAGACTACAACGCTCCCTAAACAAACCTCACGAGCTCTTCCAAATTGTAAAATCCCTAACAAAAGAACCATCTCAAGGGAACTCGACTCACCCAGACCCCCAGGAATACGCTTACTACTTGCGAAACAAAAGTAACCAGCTTATTCAACCTACTAAGCCCCTCTTCTCAACTAGTCCACCCTTATCTGCTCCTCAACCCCCACTTGATCATTCCTTAAGTGTGACCTAACACACCATCACATCCTT
Organism: Ichthyophis bannanicus; assembly: GCA_033557465.1. Classification (NCBI taxonomy): domain Eukaryota; kingdom Metazoa; phylum Chordata; class Amphibia; order Gymnophiona; family Ichthyophiidae; genus Ichthyophis; species Ichthyophis bannanicus. The sequence goes on along the minus strand of CM066032.1, from coordinate 1,859,935,072 downwards.
CTCTACCCCAACCAACAGAGTCATTCAAGACACTATATCAAGTATAAACACCACTACATCACCCTCTGATCCGTGTCCAGCTCCCTGGATAAAATCCCTACGTGCTGAGCTCAGCCCTTTCCTATCCAAGCTTATAGATGTATCATTCTCTACTGGAACATTCCCTCGAAGCCTGAAACAGACCGCCATCAGACCTCTCCTAAAAAACAATAAGTTGGACCCCTCAATGATGGAATCCTACAGACCTATCTCCAGCATACCCCTCCTATCGAAAATCATTGAAAAGATCACTCAACGTCAATTACAGGATCACATAGATACCAACGCGCCACTGCACCCCTGCCAGCACGGATTTCGTGAAGCGCATGATGTTGAAACGCTATTGACAACCCTATTCAACACTCTATCCATAGGCCTGGATAACATCAGACAAGGCTTTGTTCTAATCTTTATGGACATTGCCGCTGCCTTCGATACAGTAGACCATGAAGTCCTTCTTCGACGCCTCCGAGAGAAGGGAGTCCACGGTTCGGCGCTATCATGGTGCGCGTCATACCTCTCAGATCGTTGGCAGTACGTCCGTTCTGGCCCCTCCACATCCGACCCCTTCCTCCAAACGAAAGGGGTTCCACAAGGCTCCTCCCTATCTGCCTTGCTGTTTAACATTTACATGCAGCCCATCTGTGACCTTATCCACTCATTTAACATCAACTGCCTTGTCTATGCCGATGACGTCTTGATGTACATGCCAATCTCGACTGAACATCTTGACCTCTCCCCTCTAATCAAATGCTTTGACGCAGTCACAGACTGGATAAATGCGCAAAGGCTTAAGTTAAACTTCAAAAAGACAGAAGCCCTCTTTGTCACCAGGAATCCGGCATTTATTCCACCCATATCCATCAAAGTTCGTGACGCAGAGCTCATATGCAAGGCTTCAGTAAGATACCTGGGAGTTACACTTGATCAGCAGCTCAACATGAAGGCTCATATCAACAACATAACAAAATTGGTATATCATAAAATTCGGACCCTTCGCCATCTTCGTCAGCTGTTAGAACCTGAAGACTTTCGAACTGTTTTTCAGGCCCTAATAATGCCCCACCTTGATTACGCCAATGCGATATTACATGGCCTTCCAAAGAGTACGACCAACCCCTTACAACTTGCAATGAACTCAGCCGCAAGATTCCTCCACGGAGCCTCCAGAAGATCCCACATTACTCCAATACTAAAACAGTTGCATTGGCTCCCCATACAAGCCAGGATCTCTTTTAAGATTCTAACTATGACCCACAAGGCCATCAAGAAATACCCAGCCACTGCCATTTCTGAGCTAGTATCAATTACACCTCCTAATCGGGTAAGAAGATCCAATGCCTCAAATACCCTCATTCTCCGTAAGGCAAGCACTAAGTGCTCCCAAGTTACCAGTTCTAGAGCCTTTGCCTTCTTTGCACCATCCTGCTGGAACGCTCTACCCGCAACTATCAGAACTATCAGTGATCTCTGTCAATTCAAGAAGGCACTGAAACATCACCTTTTTCTTCTTCACTATGATGCCTCAGTCTCCACCTCACATCCACCCACTTCCACACCTCAACGCAGCTCCCCAAGCACACGCATCTCACACTCTTGACTGAATACTCGCAATCACACATTTAACCTTCCCCCACTATGAGATGCTTGTACAGTTCATTTAACCCTTTATATAGCTACATAAAGTGGTTTGTATATATTTATCATGTTTTTCCCTGTTAAAATTGTTTTAATGTATACCCAAGTTATGATACCTGTTTTTTGTAAACACAAATCAGCAATCTGAGATGTGTAGTTTAATGTTCACTGTAAACCGCGCTGATGTCAATAGCGCGGTATAAAAGAGACTTTAAATAAATAAATAAATCTTCTCTTCAGACCGGTTTTGTTCCACCTCCCCTTAAGTGCGCCACTATCCGTCCAATACCAAAAGGAACAAAACTTGACCCCACTTCCCCTACCTCTTACCGACCTATTTCTAGCATACCTTACATTGCCAAAATAGCCGAGAAACTAGTTCAAACCCAACTTCAAAACTATATTGATGAGCACTCCCCCCTTGACCTCTTCCAACATGGTTTTAAAAAGAACCATGGTGTCGAAACCCTCCTTATCTCCCTACTAAACTCTCTGTACTTACACACTCAGAATCCTACCCAAGGATACCTTCTTATCTTCCTTGACCTATCAGCCGCTTTTGACTCCCTTCCTCACCATCAACTCTTATGCAGGCTTCATGAGATAGGGCTCAGAGGCACAACCCTAAAATGGTTCCAATCTTACTTAAATGACAGAACCCAACAGGTCCGTATTGGCGATGATACCTCTCTCCCATTTACTCTAAAACAAGGCGTCCCCCAAGGATCTAGCCTCTCTGCTCTACTTTTCAATATTTTCCTTCAACCTGTTTGAAACATCTTTCAGAGCTTTGGCATCCAGTATCAACTATACGCGGATGACATGATGTGCTTCACCCCTTTTAATCTCTCTAACCCTGACTTCTCAAAATTAAACGCTTGCTTATTGGCACTGAAATCATGGCTATCCCAGCATAACCTTCTAATTAATCAAACTAAGACCGAAGTACTTCAAGTGTTCTCCGCTACCTCTTACAACCCTCCTCCAACCATCACTATTGCGGATTTCACTCTTACCATAAAAAACCAAGTGAAATATCTTGGCATCATCCTCGATCAGAACCTCTCCTTCACTAACCAAATAAAGAAAACCACTAATACAATATATGCTAAGCTACGTACCCTCCGGAATCTTAAACCCCTTTTAGGTCCCACTTCCTTTCGATCCGTCTGTCAAGCCCTCACAACCCCCTCTCTTGATTACTGCAACCTAATCATCAGGGTCTTCCTAAGCATACTTTACAACCACTCCAACTTGCCCAGAACACGATAGCAAGGCTCATAACCAGTACTCCCAAGCGTTCACATATCACACCAGTTCTATACGACCTTCACTGGCTCCCTATCTACTGCAGGATCAAATTCAAAGTGCTTACTCTCATACACAAAATCATCTCCAACGAATCTGCCCCTTGCCTTTCCCCTCTCATTCCCCTCTCTTCTAGTGCTAGAACCCGCCGTACCATCACCAAAAACCTCATCTCTATCCCAGCAACCATAAGACATAGTAAACAACTTACCTGTAACAGGACCTTTTCCCTCTACGCCCCTACCCTATGGAACTCCCTCCCTCATGAGCTGCGGAATTCTAGAACTCACCTTGAGTTCCGTAAGAACTTAAAAACCTTCCTTTTTCAGGAACATTTTTCCCTTCCACCTTAGTCTCGCACTAACCTACCTCCCCCTTGTCCCTACTACTACCTCTAAACCTACTTAATGGCCTCTGATACCTTGGTAATTACCTTGTAAATAGTTCTATCTTTATGCTTAGTTATTTATAGACATGTTATATACATTTTTTACTTGGTTATATGTTCTATGTAAACAGTGGAAACACTCTATCTTAAATGTTCTATGTAAACCGTCTTGATTTGTAGAAAGACGGTATATAAATTCGGTTAAATAAATAAATAAATAACCTTAGGACCGGAACGTCCACTCTTTATATGGCATTCTTCACATTAGCGCTGGAGCTAGCGCCGGGAACATTAAGACGGTTTAGTAAACATACCCCAAAGTGATGAGATGGCTAACAATGTGGAAAAAAACTTTGGTATCTGAGCTTATACTTTGCAAGTTTTCCATCCAACCTGTTCAATCAACTTTTGGTAGCTCAAACATTCTCATGGCCTATGTGAGGTACTTTGATACAATTAAAAAACAAATTATTGATGAGTTTTTCTTCGCAAGGTATCTTAAGTGTGGTGGAAAAGGGGTGACGATTTTTCAAAGCTTGGAGAAATAATTAAACAAGCACGATATTCCCCTCAGCAATGTAACTGCAGTGGCCACAGATGGCGCACCTTCAATGATTGGCCATTACCAAGGTTTTGCTAGCTTTCTTAAGGCAAAGGTTTCTGATGTGCATACTATTCATTGTGTATTACACAGACACCATCTTGTTGCAAAACATCTCAGTGACAAATTGCATGATGCCTTAAAGATGTGCATTAGAACTATAAATAAAATTAAAGTTCATCTACTTAATTCACAATTGTTTGCCAAACTATGTGACAAAAATGATGAATTAGTGAAGCAAATACTCTTGCATACTGAAGTGAGGTGTTAGATTGCAAAGACTTGTTGAGTTATATGGTTCAACAGTGGAGTTTCTTACAGATATTGATTGTTTTCTATGTGCCATGTAATGTGCCTTGTACTGTGCCTAGTAAGGTGCCTTATGACGTGCCTTGTATTGTGCATAATAAGGTGCCTTATAACATGCCTTGTATTGTGCCTAATAGGGTGCCTTATGATGTGCCTTGTATTGTGCCTAATAAGGTGCCTTGTAACGTGCCTTGTACTGTGCCTAGTAATGTGCCTAGTAAGGTGCCTTGTAATGTGCCTAATAAGGTGCCTTATAATGCCATATAAGGAGTGATGGCAACTGTGGTGAGGGTATTATGGGCTGGCAACACAGATCTGCAAAGATATGACTGTCACAGGCATGCAAAGTATCTGACATGGACAGGAGGGAACAATGAGGAATCAAACCCATGACCACTGCCTAGAACATCAGTGTACTAACCAGTAGGCTATACTGCTAAGGCTTGTTGCACAGCAATGGCTGGGTACAAACGGACTGCAGGTCACCACACAAACCATCTGCTCTGTGTGCCAGGATAGGGTAACCCCACCAGCACCCATGATGCATTGCTCATGCAGAACAGCGGCGTACAGCTGACCACCAAATGGAGTCTGTACCTCTCCGGTACTGCAACATGGTAAGACGGACTGATAGTGCATGATACTGGCACAGAATAGCTACAGACCATGCCATTGTGCAGGTTCCATGTTCACCCTGAGGGATAGGATGGGCGTCCAGCACTAGGTCCGCAGTACAAGTGATAGGTCCTGCTGTACATCCCCTCACTACCAGTGTGTGATAGATGTTCCTTGCAGTGCAGCTGAAAGTGCTTTTGTTACCATCTAGGTTCTGCAGTCACATGTGGCCCCAGACACCACCCAGATTAGTGTGCATGCGGTGTTAAGGTCTGGCTGCCATGGGTACTTGTTATCAGGGCAGTGGGGGTGTCTAGACTCACATGAGGTTTAGGTAGCACTGCCTCTCTGGGTCAAAGTGGTATGCATTATATACCCCAGGAGCCCACAATCACCTCTATTGTAGATGAGGGTGTAGTGGGACAGGTGCCTGCAACCCTGTGGAATGGCTGTAATACCAGCAACCACAGTCCTGCTGGACGATGACAGCCCTCCAGGGCTGATGGGCCAGTGCCATACCTGTGACTGTGGCAGACCAACAGTGATGCTTGGGGTGGGCAGGGGAAGGCTCAACTGCCCCACCCCACCCCATCCACCAGCACAATTAGACTGCACCTGCAGCATCCTATAAGGTGGCCCCCCCCATGCACAGACTAACTGCAGACAGCCCACTAGCCAGTCCATAGTGCACACTCATGGGAAAACCCTGTGCACCCAGAAGTGGGATGCCCAGCACAGACACCAAGCAAGTAACTGTGTGATTAGGCCTCAGAACCAGGAACACACAGGTATCACTAGAGATAAATAACATGTGGCACTATGTGGGAACATGGACATGCCATGGTCACTGCTCGGTCAGAGTGAGAGTGACCTCCCAGCGTGACATGCTGTGGCCACCCTGCCCATGCAGGTGGTGGTCAAGTACTATAGTGTCCCAGCCATTACCCTCCACCCTGTGCAGATGCATCCTGGCCAATCCGCCCTGTCTAGGCCATACCCACAATACCTTGCTCCTCATTATGCACATTTGCAGGCTAACGCTGGAAACAGTGTGAGCAATGTGGGCTCAGTGAGATGTTGGCAGACACAAAACAATGGATAGACAAACGCACACTCCCACACCTATCTCAGCATTGTGCAGAGATAGAGGTGGTTGACAACCCTGCCCGCCACACTGGTCCTGATCACAGTGCCGACATTTCTAAACTGTGCAGGGTGTAGTAGTAGTGCTCTGGTGATAACTGCAGCTCCGTGCTGGGGCCAGCAGCCTGACACTCCATGAGGCTGTGGATAGTGGAGCCCGTATGAATGGGTGTTTGTATCCCTGTGCACCGCTGCGTTGGGATTTGCACATGTTGTTGTTGTGGCTGCATTGTGGGATAAAACTACGGTGTGATGCTCTGCAGGATCCACAAATGGGACATGAACCTGGGACCCTCTGCTCTTGGACACACTGGCTGAGTGTACTGCTCCACACTACTGACACAGCAGCATAGTGGTCGCTGGGGCTGCCCTTACTTTCCCCAGCCAGACCTCTTCTGTTGCACTGCACACCATGTACTGGTACAGGGCATGGCCTAGGTCCACTGCAGGTGGGTGCCACTACTCCCTCCAGCACAAGCACCCCCCCCCTGCCATGCCACCATGACCATATGCAGTCGGTGCCGGTTGTGCGCAGTCCCAGGCCATCCAGGGTGCAGATAGGCGGCTGCCTAAGGTGTGGGTTCTGGGGTAGGGGTGCCTACCTAGCTGTCCACGCTTCCCCCGGCACCACATGTCAATGTTATGTGCCCCTTGGGGTACCTTCTGGGTAATGTTTCTGGATGGGACACTGGGGCACAGATTGACCATGGTCAGTTGCTGTCTTGCTGGTTTCCATTGTCTGCGTTCCTATGTGCCACCTAGGCATCCGCCTAGTCCACCCTGTGCCCCAGTTGCCCCCACTGCATGTCCCGCCTGCAGCCCCCATGCCTCATTTGCGCCATCACCATAGTGGCCTTTCATACCTGGGCACTATGCTGTTGCTGCAAATGGAGCACTACTATCACCTTTCTTGGGCTCCCTGCCTATGCTGTACATTGCTGACACTGAAATGTTTTCTCTCTCCTGCAAATGTGCCTCTAACGCCAGGTTTTCACTTGCATTACTTTTCAGCCCTTCAGTTCCCCACGTTGGTGTCGTGGGAGCCTCTCCCCGCCCACTCCCCGCCCATTGACCCCTTCTCTCTGCCCTCTCTCTGCCCTTTTCTGGGCTTACTGCGGCCAGGAACGCTAACGCATGTTAGGTAATGCTAACGCACGTTAACGTAATGTTAACGAGCGTTAACGTTACCTAACACATGTTAACGTTACCACTGCTACCTTACCGCAGTTTAGTAAACATACCCCTTAGAGTCCTTTTTTTTTTTAAGCATTTTTTTATTGATTGTGCAATTGGCATAACAAACAACCAGTTTACTTTACATTACATATCATCCCTTCCACCCCACAACCCATACACATCTCTGGTCTTTATCCTGTTCTTTGTCCTTTGCATCATTCTTGTCTTCGGAGGTGGCCTTCAGATCTTGTGCAGATCATATTCGCTCCTGACCTAACTCCATTGTCACTGGTTTCATCACTTACAGTAACAACATATTGCATCTGAACTCATTCCAATACATTAACATAATATATCCTATTGTTTATATAGAACAGAACAATTTAATCACATCCCTTACCCCTCCCCCTGGTTACTGCTGTGTGGTTTACCAATCTTAGGAGGTATACCCCTCCATCTACTCCCGCCGATAGTTTATCTCCCTCTTCTTTTCTCTGCCTGTCCCCCTTTCTTCACTCTTTTCCTCATAGTCGTATGCCCCCGAGTCCAGGGAGATATAAGGAGCCCATATCGTTTCGGTTTTCAACTCTCTACCTCGTAGTTTATATGTAATTCTATCAAATCAATATGCTTTTCCCACTTTAATCCTCCAATCATCCTTAGAGGGTCCTACTGTACTTTTCCACCTCCAAGCCAATGCAACCCTCGCTGCTAACAGCATTTTATGAAGGAGCCATAGTTTGTATTATTGCTTCTCTCTCTCTCCTTCTTCTGGTGGCCTAAAAGAAGAAGTAAAAGGTCTTGTGGGACTGCCTCTCCCATGATCTCACTCATCTCAGTGACAGCATCTGTCCAGTAGCTCTGAGCCTTCTGACACTCCCACCATAAATGATAGAAGGTGCCTAACCGCCTCCCCTCCCCCAACCCCTCCAACACCTCTCATTGCCCTGCCCTCCTGCTCTTCCAAGTTGTTGTGGGGTGATATATGCCCTGTGTATTAACTGCAGCTGTGTCCAGCACCAGGATGTCACTAAGGGCCATCTGTAGATACCCTGATGTATATTTTTCCATTCACTCTCTTTCAACAGCCTCTTACTCCAAATATGCCAGCCACTAATATGAATTGGGGTATACTCTTTCTGATCTTGTCCCAAACTTTTATAGACCCGGGACATGAGCCCCTTCCCCATCCTTTTCTGAAACAGCTCCCTTTCTAGATCTGACAACTTTCTGTATTTAGTTTTCCCCTGGCCCTTAGTCATTAGAAAGTGATGAGCTTGAAAGTACTGAAAGAATGGGACTCTTTCCCCCAATTTATTCTCCAATTCACTCAGTGCAATGCCTTCCCATGCCTCACCTTGCCCCATTCCCTTCTTTTCTACCAATTCTATGAACTGTTTGAAGCCTGGGGTATAAAATGGGTAGAAGTCATGAAACCAAGACCAACTGGCTATACCTTGAGGAAGCTTTCCTTCCCGGACACACACCCTCCCATGCCTAATCAAAGGACAGAGAAACGGGTGTTCTCTCCACTTATGTTATGCCCCTCCTCACCATCCCCCTCTCTTGCCCCATCTCCTCCATAATCCTTTCAAAAATTGATTGAGGCTTCAGCACTAGTTTTTCCACCCCCAGCCATAAAACTCCTTCTGCCAGACAGCAGTATGTCCGCAGTGCCTTAATCATTGTTGCTTTGTAATATCTTCTCAATTTTGGAAAATGTATACTCCTTTCTCCCTTACTACGGATCAAATGATTTACCCCTATCAACTCCTCGTCCTCTATCAACTCCTCTTCCCACCCCAAACAAATTTTATTAACTTTTTTTCCTACCGGAGCAAATGAGCTTGTGGTATATCTATAAGTAATTGCCCAAACACAAAGAGAAACCTGGGAATGATATTCACAAGTGCAGCTCCTTCCACCTAGTGAGGTCTATTCCCTGCATCAGTGCAGCAAAATTTAACCTGTGGAGGTCTGCAGGGTTGTGTGATAGATATACCTCCAAATACTTTATCTTTCCTTTCGCCCACCTGAACAGAAAATTTTTTATTTCACTTTGCACTAACCCTCCTAAATTCAAGGCTTCTGTCTTACCCAAATTAACCCGAAACCCCAGAAGGCCTGAGAAGGTATCTATTTCTTTTAGCAGCTGTGGGAGAGACTCCTCCGGACTCGTCATAGACACTAATGTGTCATCCACATAAAGCAGAATTTTATGTTCCTCTCTACCTACTTGGATTGGTTTGATATTTGGATTTTGACGAATAAGACCCACAAATACCTCGATCGTCATGGCAAAGAGCAACAGAGAGAGTGGACATCCCTGCCGCATCCCTCGGGATAGAGGGAAAGCCTCAGAGCTTTCCCCATTAACCAATACTCTAGTTTTGGGCTGCTCATATAGGGATCTTACCCCCTGAATAAAACCCCTGCCAATATTCATATTTTCTAACATCGCAAAAAGGAACTGCCACTCCACTCTATCAAATGCTTTTTCAGGATCTAGTGCCACGCATAGCACTGGTTCCTGTCTAGTTTTGAGCAGGTGCAACAAGTTGACAGCTCTCCTTACATTATCTGCTATAGCCTGCCCTTTGATAAAACTGGTCTGATCCGGGTGTATTAGGTAGGGTAATATGTTTTCTAATCTTCGAGCCAGTATTTTTGCGAAAAGCTTGGCTTCGCAGTTAATTAGAGTGATGGACCTGTAACTACCACACTCTTCTTTAGGCTTACCTTCCTTATGGAGCACAGTAATATTGGCAAGGGACATGGATGCAGGGAGGGGGTGTCCCATCAAAGCGCTCAAGTACACCCGGGCCAACAAGGAAGCTACTTCATCCTTTAACAGGTGATAAAATTCTGACTGAAATCCATCCTCCCTCGCTGCTTTGTTTTTAGGTAGTGACTTAATAGCCGACTTAACTTCTGCTACCGCAATCGGATGGCCTAGTTCCTCCGCCTCAACCCCCTCCAATCCAGGTACTGACAATGTACTCAGGAAATCCATCATCCTCGTGGCTTCTCCTCTGTCCTCAGAAGAGTATAGGACCTCATAGAAATTCTTAAATTCCTTACTAATCCCTTCCCCTGTACATATCTGCTGCCCCCCCCCCCCCCGTCCTTTTACCTCACCCCACCAAGTGTTCTGCCCTTTTCTTATTGAGCTGCCATGCAAATAGCCACCCAGCCCTGCTCCCCTGATCCCCTGTTGGTAATTCATTTTAGTTAGTCTAACAAGTTCACTATCTGATCTGTTTCCAAGGCATTTAATTTTGCCTGGGCTACACCCAGCTCCTTTGCCTCTTTACGTGCTCCCATCCTCATGTGCTCTTTTTGTAATTGTTCTATGCGTGCTACAAGTTGATTATGTTCTCTTTCCTTTTCCTTATGCCTCTGGGCAGTGATTTGTATCAGGCAGCCACGAATAAATGCCTTCCCTCCATCCCATAACATTCCCTCCTCCACCTCACCATTGTCATTGATTTCTAGATATTTCCACCACTCCACTTTAATTTTTTGGAATACTTCCTCCCGTTGCAAAAGTGTCACATTCAGTCTCCAATGATTTCATTTCCATCCCTCTCTCTGCCCATGTGGGGTCCACTTCGTCTCCACCATCCCATGGTCTGCTAATACAATCGGGTGGATAGTTTTCTCCCCAAACCTCCCAGCTTGCACCCTTCATGTGAAAAGATAATCTATTTGGGAATATGTATTACTTCTAGACGAGTAGCAAGTGTATTCTCTATTATTCCCATTGTGAACATGCCATAGATCTACTAAATCCCATGCTTGTATTATCCCTCCCCCTCATGCACTTTTTTAATTATAATTTGTTCCGTCTAAGGCCCCTATCGCTCCATTCATGTCTCCTCCTACCACCCAATCTCCCCATACTACCTTTTGAAATTCTATTAACCATTCTGCATAAAAAGAGCCATTCGGCCCATTTGGGGTATACAAATTGAGAATTGAGAGCTCTGCATTCTCCACTCTCCCCGTAATCCAAACCACTGTACCATGTGTGTCTTTTCCTGAGCTGCCCAACACAAAGGGTATCCACTTATGAATTAGTATCGCCACTCCCCTTTTCTTTGAGCTGTAAGCAGACCAGCATATGTGATCATATCCTCTTGATTTTAGCTTCTTGTGCTCATAATCTGTTAAATGCGTCTCCTGTAGCAACAGTACATCTATACGTGCTTTCAGTGACACTGCCAGCACCCTTTTCCTCTTTATAGGCAGATTTATCCCCTGAACATTGAGTGTGGCACTACTGTACCCCACAATCTCATCCTTGGACCTTGCTTTTCTTTCTTTTCCTTTTCCTTATCCTCCACCTGGTCCTTGATTTATTCCCCTTTTTACCCCTTATTAGTCCCACACAGCAGCAGCATCCCCCAACAGCTTCCCTCCCCCCACCCTTTCCCCATTAGCCTGCGCCATACACATTTTTTTTATATATTTTGGGCTTCCCCGAACAAATGTATGCCCTTTTGCATACCCTTCTCCCCAAACATTCAACTGATTGTGCTATGCAACTTATTACCCACTCCCCGTACTCCACATCATAGTCCGCGCACATTCTTCACTCTTCTCTTCCCCTTCATTGTCTCTGCCTTGCCCCCTTCGTCTCTTTGTCACTATGGGGTATGTTTACTAAAACACGGTAATGTTACCGTCGTTAAGTGCCGCGGTAATGTTACAGATGCCCATATAAAGGAATGGGTGGTGCAGCGTTAAGGCAAGCCTGGTTCGGTAACGTGTGTTACAAGGCGCCCTGGTTAGTTAACATGCATAATAGGGTGCCCTGGACTTACCGCGCATTAACGTCACAGCCAACGGGAAGCAGCAGTGTGTCCGAAGGGGTTGCAATCAAAGGCACGCAGACAGTAGAAGACGCGCTGAGGGATGTGCAGACATGGTGCCACATGAGAAACGGAGCCGTAGGTGTAAGGCCGTAGACCACAGGCAGCTGATATCACAGTCTGTATTGGGGATGTGACCCACAGATAAACACATGCACACACACCATGAAATGATGTGCAGTGAAAACAGCATGCAGAATAGTAAACAAATTAAACGGAAAGGGCATCAGGGGTCGGTCTGAAGGGCCATTTGTGTGGATGGTGTGTGTACAAGGGCAAAATGGGCAAGTGATCCAAAAAGGAGTATAAGGGAATTGAACCGGTACACTGAAAAGCCCAAACACAACTCACTGACACCAATACCAAACCACTGAGCCAACTGCCCAACCAGACAGCCCAAAGAAAGGGACCATATGTAACAGCTAGCATATGATGGATAGGCTGCATGGAGGGGATACTGCAGTGTACAGCGAAGAGAAGGAAGTGTGTGTGGAGAAGTGACAAAGCCAGAGTCATTGTATGGTAAGGTTAGCAGAACACAAGAAAAGAAAGGAAAAGGAACTTGTGGGACGCAAACCCACAGCCTATGTTGGCTCCACGCATGTCTGCAACCACTATCCCAAACAAGTACAATGCAAATATGCTCCACCAAGTGGCCATTGTGTATGGTATATTATGATGCAGTATTGCAGCATACCTGTGTTGCATCATATAATAATGCCCCATCTAGATTACTGCAATGGTATTCTTCAAGGAACCACTAAAAAAATCTACACACTTTACAACTAGCGCAAAATGTCACAGCAAGAATCATCCACAAAGCGAAAATAACTGACCACATATCTCCCATTCTCTACTCCCTGCACTGGCTTCCCGTGTCATACAGAATTATATATAAAATCTTGGTTACCACGTTCAAGATTTTTAATAAAATAGCTCCGTCCTTTCTCTCCACGCTCATCAATGTCTCACACGAAAACAGATTAAGAAGAAGAGCAAACTTACACATGCTATTAGTCCCGAATTCCATCCGAAAAACAAATAGGAAGACAAGTAACTCTGCTTTTTCATTCTCCGCACCAACGCTGTGGAACAACCTTCCAATTGAGCTCAGAGAAATTAAAGACCTCCATCTTTTTAGAAATGAATTAAAAACTCACTTATTCACCTTGCACTATCACAACTTCCAACATGATAATGTTCAGAATCCACAGTCTAACATTGAACAAAGACCATACTTTGACCCTACCTAGATATAATCCCACAGAGAACAGCCATAAATCCTTCTCGAGCAGCTAACTGAATTCAGTCGATCTTTCCCAAATGTAAATAGTCTCATTTAATTTTCTTTGTATATAGTTCTAGGTTTACGGCACGCTTTTTAGCTGAAGTTTTAATAACTATTCTGTTGCTTAATCTGGGTTCAATGTCAAAAATGTTCTACAATTGTTATATGTAAAATAATAGTTCTCTATTATTAAGTTTTATGTTCATTGTAAACCGCCAATGATCTCTGGAAGAGGCGGTATAGAAAAATTGTATAAATAAATAAATCATATGCCTGTTCACAGTTAGATTGTACCTGCTGCACCCACCAGGTGTTCCAGCCATGCACAAACTAACTGCAGACAATCTGCTAGCCAGTCTATATTGCATGTTCACAAAGGAACTATGCACACCCAGACCTGAGTTGTATGGCACAGACACCTGACAGGTGCCCCATTGATTGGTCCTCCAGAAGGTGGGCACACATATATCACCTGAAACATGTATTATGCAGTACTATGCCGGTACATAGCCGTGCCATGGTCACTGTTCGGTCAGTGTGAAAGTGTCCTTACAGCAAGATGTCCCGTGGCCACCTTGTCCATGCAGATGGTGGTTGGGCACTACAATGTCCCGGCCATTGCCCTACCCCCACTGCAGATGCATCCTGCCTGATCTGCCCTCTATGGTCCATACCCACAATACCTTGCTCCTCAGTATGCAGATTTGCAGGCTGGCGCTGGCAACAGTGTACATTTTGTGGGCCCATTGCAGAGTAGGGCACCACACCACAATGGATGGACATGCACTCACCCACCCCTATTGCAGCATTGTGCAAAGATAGGGGCAATTGGCAAACCTGACCACCACACTGGTCCCTATCACAGTGCCGGCATTGCTAAGGTGTGCAGGAGCTAGTAGTAGTGCTCTGGTGATAACTTCAGCTCTGTGCTGGAGCCAACAGCCTGACTCTCCATGAAGCTTTGGATAGTGGAGCCTGTGTGAGTGGGGGTTTGTACCCCTGGTGGCCGCTTCTCTTGGGATTGCACATATTGATGTTTTATCTGCATTGTAGGGTAAAACATAGAGACATGCTCTGCATGATCCACAGCTGGGAGCCAAACTTGTGACCCTCTGCTTTGGGACACACTGGCTGTATGTACTGCACTACACAGTTGCCACAGAAGCACAGCACTCCCTGGGGCTTCCTTTACTTTTCATCAGACAGACCTTTTCTGTTGCACTGCACACCATGTACTGGAACAGGGCATGGCCTAGGTCAGGGGTGTCCAACCCTGTCCTTGAGGGCCGCAATCCTGGCAGGTTTTTGGGATAGCTCTAATGGATATGTATAAGTATATATGCAATAGAGATATCCTGCCAATCTGACTGGTGTGTGGCCCTCCAGGACTGGTTTGGAGACCCCTCCCTTACACCTCTGTCATTTAAGATTGTGAGTGGTCAAGGTGCAGATGTCCTAGACATCAAAAAGGGTAGATAGAATTTGTCACATTACTCCTTGCTTCTCACCACCACCAAAATGTTATCTATTGTGGCCCTCCAGGACAGGGTTGGACATCCCTGGCCTAGGTCCACTGCAAGCAGGTGCCACTGCCCCCTCCAGCACCAACACACACACCCCTGCCATGCTGACATGCTCATATGCTGTTGGTGCTGGTAGTGCGCAGTCCCAGGCCATCCACTGTGCAGGTAGGCGGGTGCCTAGGGTGCAGGGTCTGGGGTGGGGAGGCATTCATGGACATCCACACATCCCCCCCCCATCACTGCCTACCAATGTTATGTCCCTTCCACATGGGGGAGAGATGGCTGGGGGGATGTCAGGTTGGTGCTCTAGCAACTATTGGCTAGGGTGGACCAGGTAGATGTAGGTAGATTGTGTTATGACAGCAGACTATGGACAGGCTAGGGCATGCAACTCAGGTACTGTGTACCCAGTTTGGACTACTGGGTGTATATATGTTTCAGACAACATGTGGTCATACCTTGCAATGCCTTGCTGGGGGCTGCAGTAAAAGGTATTCATTTAGCTGGGTTTACGAACTGTTTGGGATGCATCCTGGGGAAGGTCTGTGGACCCTTGTTAGAGTGGTCCCCAGATGTGCACTGATTGCCCTATTACAGGCATAGTGGTACCTGTGTGACCTTTGGGGTAGCTGCTAGGTAATGTCCCCTGGATGGGACACTGTGGAACACAGACTACTGGGCATGGGAGGGAGGAGTGGCCTAGTGGTTGGGGCAGGTTACCTCAAGCCAGAAGGCCATGGGTTCAAATCCCACTAGAGAACAGCAACCTTGGTCCAGAAGGACTGGGGCTTCTAGTCACACAGGTGCTCCTTGTGGTCTTGGGCAAACCACTTAACCCTCCATTGCCCATGTTCCCTGTAAAATAGTTATCACCAAGTTATAATGCCCTGTTCAATGCAATTTCAGTTTGTTCAATGCAAACCACCTTGATATCATGAAAGTCAGTAGATAAGAAATGTTAAATAAATAAATCCTTGGCCTTGGCCAGCTGCTATCTTGCTGATTTCCAGATTCTGTGTTCCTATGTGCCACCTAGGCATCAGCCTAGTCCACCCTGCAGCCCCCATGCCCCATTTTCACCATCGCCATAGTGGCCTTTCATACTTGGGCACTTTGCTATTGATGCAAATGGAGCACTACTATCACATTTCTTGGGCTCCCTGCTATTGCTGTACATTGCTGACACTGAAATGGTTTCTCTCTCCTGCAAATGTGCATCTAACAACAGGTTTTCACTTACAGTAATGTTCAGCCCCTCATTTCCCACCGTTAGTGTAGCGGGAGCCTCTCCCCATCCACTCCCCACCCACTGACCCCTTCTCTCTGCCTTCTCTCCACCTTCTGAGGGAGTTACCACAGCCGGACACGTTAACACGCATTAACGTTGCATCTGGTAATGTTAACATGCGTTAACGTTACTTAACGCACATTAATGTAGCTGCTGCTACGTTACCGCACTTTAGTAAACATACCCCTATGTGTCATGCATTGTCCAACTCCCCTTAGCATTACTTCGGCTTTTCTCCTCATTAGAAGTACTCTTCTTCTTACTGCCGCGCTGAGCAGCGTTTATCAGTGACTGTACGTTATAGTCTCTTATCACCTGCTTTAACTCCACTGAGTGGTCTGCTGTAGAGAGAGCTGTCAGCCTTCTATCCCGCTTTCTCCATGGCATCCGTCATGTCTTCCTCATCTGCGATGTCACCTTGATCCTCTACCGCCACTTGTGCCGCTGCAGATCCACCATCTCTCCTCTCAATCCGGTGCTGACTGCACTGATTTTGGGGCCTTCCCCCCTGCTTGGTATGTCCTGTTGCTTTATCTTGACAGGGAGGTGCCTCTTATTCCACCAGTCACTTCTCTACTGCCTCTAGCATTACGAAGAACTTCCAGACTCCATTTGTTATTATGGTAAGTTTAGCGGGGTACCATAATGCCGCCTTGATGCTCCATTGTGCCAGTTTTGCCCTGCACTTTAGAAGATCTATGTGGCGCTTTACAGTTTCTGTGGCCAAGTCCAGATACACAGCTACCCTCCAGCCTTTGTACTCGACATACCCTGTTTTCCGCGCCTCCTGTATTATGTGTTTTCTCTCTGGGAAGCGGAGCAGCTTCGCTATGAAGGTTTACGATTTCTCTTCTCTGTCCGGCCTTGGGCATAATTCCTGATGGACTCTTTCTAATTCATATCCACCCGGGGACAGGCTACCAGGCAAACATTCTTTCAGCATTGTACCAACAAAGCCCATGGGGTCCACACCTTCTGCTCCTTCCGGTATCCCAAAAATTCTCACATTCATTCTCCGGTCCCTATTTTCATGATCTTCCAACTTTTCCTCCAGCTAATCTACTCTTTTTTGCAAGCGTGCCAGATCCCAGCCAACTCTATGCTGCTCATCTTCCACCATTACAAGTCTTGTCTTGGCCTCCACCAACCGAGTACCCATTGCACCAAATTTCTCATCTATTTTAGCAATAACTGAGTCCGTAATCTCCTTCTTGGCGGTTCTAATCTCCTTCAACACTATGGAGAGTTTGGAATCTACTTCTAGGCTGCTACCCACCATTGCACTTTCTGTTGTAGATCCTTGGGTTGGCTCTTGTTTAGACACTTCACCTGCCATGTGCTCAGCCAGAGCGGGCTTCCTTTTAACACAGTACAAGTCCCGTAATATCGCTGCCGGCTTTGTTTTAAGAGGTTTTGGCATTACCTTTAACTTCTTCATTCTCCCAACAACAACGAGTGCAAGAGAACAGGTTTATTTCGGTGATATTTCTGGCAGGGGGGGGGGCAGTGGGAGCAGTGCTCAGACACTTTTACTCACTTCGCCCAGCATAACTGGAAGCCTTAGAGTCCTTTTTGAAAGCAGACATTACATTGGCTGCCCTCCATTTTTCTGGTACCATAGATGATTTTCACAATAGGTTAAAAATCACTAATCGGGAGATCCCACGTGGCACATGAGGGAGTAAGATGTGTCTTGCTCGCTCCGGGGCTGCCCCACACCAAATAATCGATTTCAAGCACTTTACCGAGCACCAAAAAGGCTCGGAGTGGACCTGCGACTTGGGCACGGCTGAAGGACGTTCGGTGGGGAAAGATTGTAAGAGATGCCCCCATTACCAAAGCGGGAAAAAGAGAAGAACGCCAAGGCAGGGCCTGCTACGTCGGCAGCCTCGCAACCACGTTCTCCGGGAACCGACAGCGCTGACTCCGCGACGGAGGACGTAGCACGGGAGGTGGCCCACCTGCTCAACCCGAAATTTGACCGCATTCTGCAAAAGCTGGACGAGATGGGAGCAGCAATGCTGGAGGTAGGCCATCGTGTGGAGCAGCGGGTGTCAGCTTTGGAAGACACGGAGGGGCGGTCAACGCGGGAGATGGACGCGCAGCGTGTGCAGATTGAGGCCCTCCTCGCTAAGGTCGACAATCTCGAGAATAGGTCCCGCAGGAACAATCTTCGGTTGGTGGGGATTCCGGAGGCCCATAAGGACGCTATGCTGGGGCCCTTGCTGGAACAGTAGCTTCCTACAGCGCTGGGACTATCTGAGCTGGTGGGAGAGCTCAAGGTGGAGCGCGCCCATCGCTTGGGGGCCCGTATGGAGTCGCGACAGCGGCCTAGAGTGGCTATTGCTAAAATCTTGAACTTCCAGCATAAATTTATGATTTTGCAGGCCTTCCGCAAAAGAAGAGAGATTTGGTCTTGGACAACCAGCAGATTTTGCTCTTTCAGGATTACTCTGCTGTGGTGGCTGGTAAACGCAAAGAGTTCTCCGAGGTTTGTACAGCTCTATTTAAGCGGAAAATACGCTTTACTTTGGCATTCCCAGCCACATTGAAGATTATGCACAACGGCAAGAACTACTCTTTTACCAAGGTGGCAGAGGCCAAGAGATTTGTGGAGGGCCACGCGCAGGAGTCAGCTGGAGAAAACGGGGCGACTTCATACAGCGTAGGCTGAAGACTGATGGACAGTGCAATCTATCGCAGGCCAGAAGTGACCCAGGACTTTATATTGTGCATTCGGTGGGAATGGGGCACCTATCCTAGTTGTATACTCTGTGTGTTTTTCTTTTTTTTTTTCTCTTATCAGTTTCTCGGTTCTGATATGAAAAATTTGTGGCGTATCTGTGTGGTGTAGGTGGGATTGGGGTGGCCCTGAGGTGTCTATAGGGGATCGAACCTCGGCTCGGAGGGCCTGAGGACTCTGGATGGTTTTCTTAATGGGGGATGGGGATGGGGGGGACGGAAGGGAGGGAAGGAGGAAAAGGGGGGAAGGGGGTGGGTTGGTGGTGGGGGAGGGGGGACTGGGGTAGGGGGATGGGGAGTGGGAGAAGAGACAGGGGCACCAGGGGGGGGAGGCGGTTGGGTTTTGGACACAGTAGGGTAAGGGGGTCAGATGGTAGAGACAGGTTTGGGAGCTGGGGTAGAACGTGGATCCGCAGAGTACATGGTTAGAGTATATTTGGTGGAGTCCTGGTCTATAAGCTGCCGGGGGTTTGGGCTGGGGAACCCCGGGCGCCCTTTTTGTAAGTTGAGATTGCATGTATGGGTAATCTTTGAGGTAGGGGAGGATGCCAACTGATTTGCGCATTGTGACCTGGAATGTGGGCGGGATCCGGACCCCAGTGAAGCGTGCGAAAATACTACAGGCTCTGAGGCGGGAAAAGGTGCATGTGGCCCTTTTACAAGAAACTCATTTAAGTGCCACAGAACATGAGAAACTGAAGCGGGAGTGGGTAGGGCATGTTTCTGCAACTGCATCTGGGGGCAGGAAGTATGGAGTTGCGATTTTAGTGCAAAAAGGTCTACAGGTAGAATTTCTGCGGGAGGAGGTTGATGTGCATGGGAAGTTTCTGTTCCTGCACCTTCGGATACAGGGAGAGGAGCTGTTTTTAGGAAACATCTAGGCCCCGAATGTTTATAGCCATCAATTTTTTCAGAATGTGGCACAGAAGGTGGCTAGTGCCCCAAATGTTCCAGTAACCTTGGCAGGGGACTTCAATTGCCTGCACGACCCTGATTTAGATAAGTCCCGGGTCCCAGCGGGAGGCGGGTGGAGTGGGAAAGGCATAGGCTACCTTTGCAGAGTGGGAGGCCTGGTGGACGGGTGGAGGATATTGCATGCGGGAGAGCGAGACTACACGCATCTGTCACAAGCTCATCAGACATGGTCCCGGCTTGACTATATTCTTATTTCACAGAGCACTTTTGGAAAAGTCCGGAGTGTTGAGATCCGGCCGATTGTGGTGTCTGACCATGCGATGGTGGTTCTAGAATGGCAGGGCTGCCGAAGGGGGCAGGGTAAATGGTCTTTCCCGCGGTACTTGTGGAAGGATGATGCTTTCCGGCAGTACTTAGTGAGGCACTGGGAGGAGTAGCTGGCTATTAATGAGCCTCAGGCCAGCAGTGTCGCCGTGTTATGGGAAGCTGGGAAGGCAGTGCTGCGGGGTCTTGTTATTGCGTATGTGGCACGGGAACGGCGGCTCTTGAATGATAAAATTGTGCGAGCTGCTCAGGAGCTTCAAGTGTATAAGCGAGTGACTCTGCGGAGGCAGGATTCAGGTAGTTTGAAGATTTATTTGGAGATGCAACGGCGCCTTAATCAACTGCTTCAAGACAGAGCGATCTATTCGCTACAATATTACAGACATCAGCTTTTTCGCTATGGGGACCGGACGGGGAAGCTTTTGGCTCGGTTGGTTCAAGATGGGGGAGGGAATAGAGTTATAGCGGTGCTTCAGGATGGTGAGGGGGTGAGACCGGGAGTCTAGTCAAATCTTGCGAGTCTTTCTGCATTTCTATAAAGAACTGTATACCCCGGAGAGGGAGGACCGCGATGTGGCCCGGAGCTTTTTGGATAAATTGCACCTACCGGGTCTGACCAACCAGGACAGAGAGGATGTGAATCGGCCCATTTCCGGGAAGGAGATTCAACAGGTTATTCGGAAGGGGGTGCCGAATAAAGCCCCAGGGCCTGATGGCTATGGAGTGGAGTTTTATAAGATCTTGGAGTGGCAGGTGACCCCCACTCTGATGGCCTTGCATGATGAAGTGTTAGAGACGGGTATGTTTCCTAGAGACATGAGGACTGCGGCTATAACGGTCATTCCTAAGCCTGGTAAGAATCTAGAAGATCCGGCCTCGTATAGGCCGATTTCTCTCATTAACTATGATATGAAACTGTTAGCGACTGTGCTGGCGGCCCGGATTCAGCCTATTCTTCCGAGACTTCTTGATAAACATCAGTCAGGTTTTGTTAAGGGGAGGGAGGCCTTTTTAAATATTAGCAAAATTTTATTGAGCATGGATTGGTGTATGTCCCAGGGGGATCCCTTAATTCTGGTAAGTCTAGATGCTGAAAAGGCCTTTGATAGGGTGTCCTGGGTTTATATGTTTGAGGCATTGAAGGCCTTTGGGTTCGAGGGAGCCTACTTGCACTGGGTGCAAGCCTTCTATACAGAGCCTTTGGCTAGCATTTCCATGGGCGGGGAGTCCTCCCAACCTTTTGTGTTACGTCGAGGGACCCGGCAGGGCTGTCCTCTTTCCCCTCTGTTATTTGTCCTGCAATTAGAACCCCTGTTGGTGTCCTTGCGTGAGAGGGCCGAAATTAAAGGGGGTGGAGTGGCGAGGTGGGGGACTTAAAGTCAGTGCCTTTGCTGACGACATGCTGCTTTGCCTATGGGATCCGCAGACTTCTTTGGAAATGGCGCTACGGCAGATTGAGGAATTTGGGGAATTTTTGGGCCTTCGGGTAAACAAAACCAAATCCCAGGTTCTGGATGTTGGGGGAACCGTTAAGCCTCAATGGACGGGGGCTTTTCCCCTAAAGTGGGCGACGGGACAGATACGCTATTTAGGTATCCAGATTCCCGAACGGTTGGCGAACTTGTATGATGTAAATGTGCACCCGCTTTTAGCGGGCACGCTTGAGCGTTTGAGGAAGTGGCGGGATCTGCCGATTTCTCTTATGGGTTGGGTAGCCCTGTTTAAGATGGTGGAACTTCCCAAGTGGATATATGTTTTGAGACACCTCCCGGTGTGGCTGCTACAGAAGGACTTGTTAGTGCTGCAGAGACATTTATCAAAGTTTTTGTGGAGGGGCAAGAAGCCTCGTATTGCTTTTTCCATAATGACGAGACCACGTGAGGAAGGGGGTCTGGGGTTAACTCCGCTTCGGATGTACAACCTGGCCTATTTGGCTAGAATAATTCGGGATCTAATTATGGGAACGGAGTGTACCATCCCTATTAGCCTGATAGATCAGATGGGTCGGCCGTTGCATAGAACATACTGCTTGCATCAGCCGCTGGCAGAGTGGGCTCCCGGGTGGAAGAATTTGGTCTGTTAACGGGGGATGCAGCAGGCCTGGAGGGCTCTCTGTGGCTTGCGGGGGAGTTGTTGGCGGAGGACAGACTATCTCCCCTTATCTGGGAATCCGTAATTTCTCCCGGGCATGTGGGGTAGAGTGGGGCTTGCATGGGCCGCACAGGGGGTGGAATATGTGGGGCATTTGCATATGCCCGAGGGCTCGGGGCTCGCCTCGTTCGTGGAATTACAACGGAGGTTTAATCTTACCCGATACCATTTTTATTTTTATCTGCAGGCGAGACACTACACCCAGCAGTTACAGAAGGAGGGTTCAGGGCTTTTCGTCCAAGGTGGGATGTTGGATTTGTGGCAGAATTTAGCAGGGAAGATTACAGTGTCTTGGTTGCTGGGGGTGATGGAGGTTCCGGACAGGGTGCAACCCCTAGAGGCGCTGGCTCGGCGGTGGCAACGGGACCAGATGACCGGAGTAACAGCGGAGAAGTTGCAGCAAGCGTTTCAGGCCATTAAATTGGTCTCGGAGTCGATTCAGCTACAAGAACTCCAATTTAAGTTGCTATGGCGGGCATATGTACCTGATGTGTGGGCTGCGCGCTCTGGCCTGTCTCTGACAGATGCATGTAGGCTTTGTAAAGAGGAGAGGGGGACGCTGTCCCATAGATTCTGATTCTGCTCCAGGATAAGACCCTTCTGGAAGGCTGTCTGGTTGAGGATGGGTGGGGGGAGTCATAGTTGGGATGCCCTTTCCCCGGAATAGGGATTGTTGGGAATATCGAGCGGGAGGGTCCCCATGGGAAAGCCCCATCGGTTGCTCTGTGAGAGGGGCTTTATGTTAGCGAAATTATGTATACTTAGACAGTGGCTGTCCACTGAACCTCCCGAGATTAAGGGATGGGAGGGTTCTATGGGAGAGTTGAAGGGAATGGAGTTCCGAACGGCACGTCTTCTGGGGGGGGCGGAGGTTGGAGGAGTGTCAGGAAATATGGTCCTTATTTGAAGTTAATTGAGGTTGGGACACTGTGACCTTTGAGTGGCGGGTTGGGGCCCCGGTTGAGTAGTATGATGACTCTGTGGGGCATTCGGGGGGGGCAGGAGGGGGGGCGGGTAGCGTTGGGGGGAGGGTGGGAGGGGAGGGGCAGTTGGGGTACGGAAGGGGGTTGCTGGAGGGGCGTTCAGTTGAGCCCGGGGGGGAAGATGTCTCGTCCTCCAGCGAGACGGGGATTTGGTCTCTCCTTGAGCGTTGTTATTGAGTATGTAGTTAATTTGGCTGTTTATATTTGCTTATACCTTTGTATCTGTGGAGGGTAACTGTGGTATTGGATGATGGTTGTTTTGGCAGTGAGTTGTCCTGTTGCAATTACTGAGTGATGTGTTCCTCCTTGCTGGTTCATGTTAAATCAATAAAAATAATTTTCCTTAAAAATCACTAATCATAGCTCTGCAATTTCATCTTTGAGTTCTCTCAGCACTCTTGGGTGTATATCATCTGGTCCAGGTGATTTGCTGCTCTTTAGTTTATCAATTTATTCAAGTACATCTTCTGAGATTTTATTCAGCTCTTTTGACTCATCACCATTAAATACTCTTTCTGCCATAGCTTCCTCACATCTTTCTCAGTAAAGACTGAAGCAAAGAAGTTGTAAGAGAGTGTGGAGAAGCATGCCATCAGCAAGGAAGTTGTCTTATTAGTCAGGGAAGAACATATCTTTATTATACTGGTAATATAGGGACAATATAGAGATATAAAAAATCTGTAGCTCAGGTTTTAAGAAAAAATAAAAGGAAGACAAGGTGTTAAAAATATAAAAAAATAAGTTGATCCTGTGATAAGGTAGATAGGGTTTTCCATTTTTTTCCATGTAATATGTATTAGATTTTTAAAGAGAATATAACACTTAAAAAGAGAAAAAATCTATAACATTCTAAATGAGTACAACAAAAGGCAAATAATACAAAATTCATATACCCAACAACAACTGGAGAATAAATAAAATTCTACATTCACCTACATATCAATAAACTTTGCCTAGCTAACAACTGGCCCATCTATAGCTACATAGCCCTCTCCAAACTCAGTTATTGGAAGATTCAGAAGGTACCTTGAGCACATCCTGTCCTTTTAACAAATCTTCTTGAAATTGAATCAATGCTTCCAGCTGTGAAGGGGCAAGAAAAATATATTCTTTCCCATAATGTCTAGAAAGGCATTTCCTGAGAAACCTCAGTAAAAAAGACATATCTAGAGCCAAAACTTGAGTTTTCAACTGAAGAAAGTCTCTTCAAGTTTCCTGAGTTCTCGGAGAGATATTCGGATAGGCATGTACAGTATTTTATGACCATGGATGTTGTTACTTGCTCTTTGAAGAAAGTTGACAGTACCAATCCTTCTCAGAAATATTGTGAAAAGTAGTCACCATAGTACCTCTATTACTGGCTTCCTGTTCAGATGTCTCCAAAACGGCTGTCAGACTTAAATCAGGAAGATGTAGAATATCATTTCCCCATACATTTTTAACAGTACCCAAAACATATGCTTTAATAATATTAGGGAGAGAATTAGCCTCCATATATAAAATTTGAACACAATGGGGTATGTTTACTAAATCGCGTTAGTGCAGTTCGCGTTAGGAGCCGCGGTAGTGAAAGAAACCCCAAATAAGGACATGGGCGGTACATCGTTACCACTACCGCGCGTTAGAAAAATTAACGAGCGTTACCGGGCGCTGTGCCGCATTACTGCGCATCAATCGTAAGAAGACGTACAGACACAAAGCACTGAAACAGAGCTGTAGCACAATGGTTACGGTAATGACCTCTGTTACAGGCAGCATGGGTTCGAGCCCCCAGTGTGCCTAACGCAAAAGGCTGTCTCAGGCATCATCCTGTACATTACAGAAGGAAAGAGGAGGCATGTTTTTCGTTACGCTGAGTATTGGTGTCAGAAAAACACCCTCGGAGTGTGCCTAGCCACGTACGTTGGTGCGTGCATTGGTAAGTGCGTAGCCGCGCGCGTACATTCGTGCGTGAGTACGTGTGTTTTTACCAGTGTGGGCATCTTATATTACAGACTTTGTAGGGTGTCCTGCACCTATGCATTATGCTAACAGATGTACGTGTGATGGCCTATGGTTTAGCAGAGCCTGTGAGCAGGTGCTGGTGTTTCACAGGGTTGGATTGGGCCAGTCACACCCATGATGCACTGCACATGCAAATCAGCTGTCCACACATACACACCATGGGGAATACACCCCCACAGCACCTCGGCCTGATAGGGGGTACCGACCATGTGTTGTACTGGCACAGAGTAGCTACACACCGTCACATTGTGCGGGTACTGTGCTCACCCTGAGGGTGCAGTGAGGCGCCCAGCACCGTCCATGGCTGAAAGAGGCCATGGTGCAGGTCCACAGCAGTGTTATAGTGTGAGAGGTAGTTTCTGCAGAAACACCTTGGACATTTCTGTCTGTATCAGTCAGGTGTAGCCCCCATGGACCCCCAGGAGGGCCCATGCACCACCACCCCCTCCCCCAGGGCAGCAAACAGGGTCTCCTATCAAAAGATACAACATCTACCTCCCTGCAAGGTGGACGTAGAGTGGAACATCAACCCCAGTCCTGCTGAGGGACACACACCCCACAGAGCAGTCAATGCAGCTCTGTACACATCCAGAACACAATAGCCCTAGATATGGCATGCTGCACCCCACCACTATCTGACATTCCCCTGGTGCAAGCCATCAGCCACTGCACCCTGCAAGCCACTCCATCACAACACATACCAGCTGCAAATAGTCTGCTAGTGCCCAGTGGAGATGCCTGCACCCAGAACTGGGATGTCAGCATACACAGTTAAATCAGTGACAGGGCCCCAAAAGGCAACCCATATATATCACATGAGAGAAATACTAGATAGCACTATGGGGGTGCCTAGCCATGCTGTGGTCACTGCACAGTCAGGGTGAGAGTGATCTCTCAGCAGCACATACTGAGGTCACCCTGTCTGTGTAGGTGGTGGCCGGCCACTATAAAGTGCCTGTCACTGCCCTATGCCCTGTGCAGATGCACCCTGGCCAGGCCACCCTGTCCGGCCTATACCCATGGTACCTTGCTCCTCATTATGCACATTGGCAGCCCAATACTGGCAACATTGCTGGCAGTGTGGACTGTGGAAGGTGTTTGCAGCCACCACACACTGGATACGATAGACAGACAGCCACCCCCACACCTATGCCAGCATTGTGCTACTATAGAGGTGGTCAGCAGCCATACCCACCACACCAGTCATGGGCATAGTACAGGCATGGATATGGTACACAAGGCTGTTGGGGGGTCACTCCCCAGGGTGGTGAACACTGTCAGAGACCAGACCTGCAGCACACACCGCAGACATCAGAATGATTGTTATGGTGGAGCTCAATGAGCAAAATGTGCTTAACGTAGGAATTGATATCTGCCAGTTATCATAGGAAACGTTTGATAGCTCTGTACCATATACCCAGGTGTAGGGTGGCATTGCTAAGGTATGCAACTGCTAGTATTGGGAGATACAGGCAGGGCCCAATGTCTTGCCTCTCCAGGAGGCATTGGCCAATGGGGCCTGTGGGTGGGTGTGCGGCCCTGTTGGCTGTGCTTTACGGCAGAGTTCCCCAACTCCAGTCCTGGTGTTCCAAACACTGTTCGGGTTTTCATGCTGTCCCTCATAAATATGCATGAGCTACATCTGCATACCATGGGGGTGGTGCATAGCTATGCAGCACAGGCATCTTTATTAGAGGCAGCATGAAGCCGGAATGGTGTGGGGCCCTCCAGGACTGCATTTGCGGGACTCTGCTTTAGGTAATGTGCCTGTTTCTGGTGTCTGTGTTTGGTGTGGTAAAATATAGGCCATGCGTATGTTCTCTGCAATAAAGGAGTATCTTTACTATCACTGTTTAGTGGTGGGTAAAACTATGTGGACTGGGTTGGCAGGAGCCCCAGCTGGGATTTGAGCCTGTGACCCTCTGGTCTTACAGGCACTGGCTGTGTCTGTTGCACCACACTGTGGCCACAGAGACAGTGCAGTCCCTGGAGTTAGTTAAACCGGCCTGACGAGTCAGAAACCCTGCTCTGCAACAGGTTTACTGTGGCCTCATTTACCTTGTATGCAGACAAAGGTGCACATAAACCTCAGAAAAGACCTCACAAAAGGGGCACACACCCATAACCAAGCTGGGCAACAATGATATCATTGGGAAACATTACACAACACTCCCAGGACAATCCATTACAATGAAATGATATTTAAAAGGGTCTGTGAAGCGTAGACCCTTCCACACATCATTTCTTTTTTATTTGGTGCTTTCCAGGCAGTGTTGTTCCTTGTTGCCCATTGCTATCACTGTTGCCCAGCTGTATTATGCTTTTTAAAATGTTTCCTGTGGTCATTTTTAACGTTTTATGTGCTATTTTGTTCAGTGCACATGTATCACACTGCTCACGTTTTGTGTGTTTCCCCGGTTTTTCTGTACATTAACATAGTAACATAGTAACATAGTAAATGACGGCAGATAAAGCCTTTAACGGCAGGTTTTCTTTCGCGTTGGAATTGAGCTCAGAATTGCAGCGCGTTAGTGAGGGGGAGCCTCTCCACGCCCCCTCTCCGCCCATTGACCCCTTCTCTCCGCCCACTCTCCACCTTCTGCGCTGTTTTAACGCGCCACGGGGCTTTACGATCGTTAAGCGCGGTTACCGCGCATAGTACAACGTTACCGGTCGTTGGCGCGTGTTTACGCGCGTTACACTGCACTTACGGTCGTTAACGTCATACTACGCGCGTTATTCACGTTTAGTAAACATACCCCAATGTCTCTTTTACAGAAATAAGGAGGGAGCAGTGGCCTAGTGGTTGGGGCAAGGTACTACAGGCCGGAAGGTCGGTGGTTCAAATCCTACTAGAGGACAGCAACCTTGGGCCGGAAGGACTGGGGTTTCTAGTCCCACAGGTGCTCCTTGTGGTCTTGGGCAAGCCACTTAACCCTCCATTGCCCATGTTCCCTGTATTAGTGTATGTGTCTCATATCCCCTTGTGTTAAATGTATCCCCCAACTGCTTTGACCTGGTGAAAAGTGGGATATAAATGCAGCTAAATAAATAATAAAAGAAAAATTTAAAAATCACAGCTTACAAGCTCTCAAAGGGGTATGTTTACTAAAACCCTGCTAATGTGTGGGCCACGCTAGTGTGCAGGTGCCATATAAGGAGTGGGTGTTTCTTCCTGAAAAAGAAAAACTGGGATTTAAATATGTGCTAATGTGCACCCTGCACATTAGCGCATGAGAAAGCTGCGTGGGAGGCATAAGCAGCGTGCTGATGTGCAAGCAGAACAGCAGAGCCACAGCACAATGGTTGCAACACTTACCAATGGTGCAGGGATCAGGGGTTCAATCCCCCACAGTGCCCAATGAAGACAGATGGCTGAGGCATTACTTTAGGAGCCAGTTTAATATTGGGCGGCATAAGGCGGCGCGCTGATGTGCAAGGACAGGAGCAGAACCACAGCACAATGGTGAAGACACCAACCAATGGTGCAGGGAACAGGGGTTCAATCCCCCAAAGTGCCCAATGAACAAGGCTGGCTGAGGCATCACATATTATGGGGAAGAGTGGTTTAGGAGACATTTTATTTATATTTTAATTATCACTACTAGCAAACGCACTCTGAAAAAAAGCATGTTAACATAAGGCGCCCCATAAGGCACATTTTAAAGTGCACTGTCCGCCAAGGCACCCTAGAATGTTGCTTATAGGGCGCTTTATAGGGTGCCGTATGAGGTACCGCAAGGTCAGAGTACTGTTTGTGATGGCAGCACTGTGCAGTGTAAGGAGTGAAAAGCATAAGTAGGTACGCTGACATGCAAGGAGGAGCAGCAGTGGAGCACAATGGTTAAGGCACTGACTGCTGATACAGGGGTCATGAGTTTGCTCCCCAGGGTGCCTAATATGTAAGGCTGGCTGAGGCATCAGCTGTGCAATGTACATTTTGTTTCCTGCAGCACTTTATTTTTATTTTATTAAGTGCTGCCAGCAAACACGCCCTCACGTGCCGTAATTGAAAATGCCGTATAAGGTACCCTATAAGGCACTCCATAGGGCACATTTTAAAGTGCACTGTCCGCTACGGCACCCTGAAATGTTCCCTACAGGGCACCCTATAAGTTGCGTCACAGGATAATGTATAGTGCACCTTATATGGACGGGAACCATAAGGTGCCCTATAGGGCGCCCTAGAAAGCGCCCTCAGAGGCACCTTATGGGTACAGTACGCTGAGGGTGTTTTTGCTGGCAGCAAAAATGTACATTAAAAAGAGATAATGCTTTGGCCAGCCCTATCAAATAACTCCACTGTGGGTTTGAGCCCATGACCTCTGACTTCACAGGCAGTGAAGTAACCACTGGGCTACAGCTTTATAGCTGCTAGCAAGCCCCTGGCTGGCTGCAGAGAGCCTGCACGTCACCACACAGACAGTCTGCTGTGGTCACCAGGATAGGGTTAGCCCACCTGTACCCATGATGCACTGCACATGCAAATCAGCTGTCCACAGATAGACACAAGATGGGGTATGCACCCCCACAGCATCTCGGCCTGGTAGGGGGAAGTGACCATGTGCACCCCCACAGCACCTCGGCCTGGTAGGGGGTACAGACCGTGTGTTTTACTGGCACAGAGTAGCTAAACACCGTCACATTGTGCGGGTACTGTGCTCACCCTGAGGGTGCGGTGAGGCGCCCAGCACCAGGTCCACAGCACCTTCCATGGCTGAAAGAGGCCATGATGCAGGTCCAAAGCAGTGTTGAATGTGTGAGATAGGTAGTTTCTGCAGAAACACCTTGGATATCTCTGTCTGCCTCAGTCAGGTGTATCCCCTAGGAGGATTATGTACCACCACCCTCCTCCTACAGGGCTGAGGGGTGCCAAACAGGGTCTCCCATCAAAAGAGCCACATTCTACCTCCCTGCAATGTTGGCAGTAGAGGGGACTATCAACCCCAGTCCTGCTGGGGAAAAGACACCCTCCAGGGCAGTCAATGCAGCTCTGCACATAACCATAACACAATAGCAGACAGACATTAGGCTTGTATATGCTAAGCTGCACCCCCCCACTATCTGATATTCTCCTGCAGCAAGCCTTCAGCCACTGCACCCTACAAGGCACTCCATCACAACACATACCAGCTTCAAACAGTCTGCTAGTTAGTCCATAGTGCATGTTCATGGTGGAAATGCATGCACCCAGAACTGGGATGGCAGCACACACAAGCAGATAAGTCAGTGACTGGGCCCCAAAAGGAAACCCATAAATATCACATGAGAGAGATACTATATAGCACTATGGGGGTGCCTAAACATGCTGTTGTCACTGCACAGTCAGGGTGAGAGTGATCTCCCAGCAGGACATACTGAGGTCACCCTGTCTGTGTAGGTGGTGCCCGGGCACTAAAATGTCACAGTCAGTGCCCTATGCCCTGTGCAGATGCACCCTGGCCAGGCCACCCTATCTGGGCTATATCCATAGTACCTTGCTCCTCATTATGCACATTGGCAGGCCAATACTGCCACCAGTGCTGCCAGTGTGGGCTGTGGAAGGTGTTTGCAGCCACCACACACTGTATAGACAGACACACACTCTGACACCTATGCCAGCATTGTGCTACTATAGAGGAGTTCAGCAGCCATGCCCACCACACCAGTCCTGGGCACAGTACAGTCATGGATATGGTACGCAATACTGTTGGGGGTCACTCCCCAGGATGGTAAACACTGTCAGAGACTAGACCTGAAGCACACACCGCAGACATCAGAATGATTGTTATGATGGAGCTCAATCAGCAAACTGTGCTTAACGTAGGAATTTCTATCTGCCAGTACTCATAGCAAACGTTTGAGAGCTGTGTACCATATACCCAGGTGTAGGGTTGCATTGCTAAGGTATGCAAGTGCTAGTATTGGGAGCTGCACGCAGGGCCCAATGTCCTGCCTCTCCAGGAGGCATTGGCCAATGAGGCCTGTGGGTGTGGGTGTGGGTGTGGGTGTGTCTGCCCCTGTTGGCTGCTGCTTTACGGCAGAGGTTCCCAACTCCAGTCCTAGTGTGCCAAACACTGTTCGGGTTTTCATGCTGACCCTCATGAATATGCATGAGCTACATCTGCATACCATGGGGGTGGTGCATAGATATGCAGCACAGGCATCTGTATTAGAGGCAGCATGGAACCTGAATGGTGTGTGGCCCTCCAAGACTGCATTTGGGAGACTCTGCTCTAAGTAATGCGCCTGTTTATGGTGTCTGTGCTCGGTGGGGTAAAATATAGGCGTATTAACCATGCGTATGTTCTCAGCAATAAAGGTTTGTCCTTACTATCACGGTTTAGTTGTGGTAAAAATATCTGCACTGGATTGGCAGTAGCCCCAGCTGGGCTTTGAACCTGTGACCTTCTGTTCTTGCACACACTGTCTGTGTGCACTGCACCACTGTGTTGCCACACATGTGCTGCATTACCTGGGGTGTCCATGACTGTACATCCGACAGAGCCTGTCTGTTGCAGTGGACGGTGCCAGCCTGCACAGGGCTAGGCCACTGTCTGCTGTGGCTAGCAGCCACTGCCCCCTCCACCACCTGTACCCTTCCGCCAACATGCTGACATGTTCTTATCTTGGACAAAGCATATGACCTGATTGAGGTGTGGCACTCCAGGACTGCATTTGGGGGACTCGGCTGTAGGTAATGGCCCTTGTTATGGTGTGTGTGTGGTGTAGGGTAAAATATAGGTGTTTGAGCCATGCTTATGTTCTCTGCAAAAAATGAGTGTCTTTACTATCTCTGTTTAGTGGTGGGTAAAATATGGGGAATGGGTTGGCAGAAGCCCCAGCTCGGATTTGAACCTGTGATCCTCTGGTCCTACAGGCACTGGCTGTGTCCACTGCACCACACTGTGGCCACAGAGACAGTGCAGTCCCTGGAGATAGGAAACCTGGCCGAACGGGGCAGAAACCCTGCTCTGCACAGTTTTACTGTGGGCTCGTTCACCCTGTAT
Organism: Ichthyophis bannanicus; assembly: GCA_033557465.1. Lineage (NCBI taxonomy): Eukaryota > Metazoa > Chordata > Amphibia > Gymnophiona > Ichthyophiidae > Ichthyophis > Ichthyophis bannanicus. The sequence continues at coordinate 1,859,902,774 of CM066032.1, read as the reverse complement.
GGAGACAAAAGGGCAAATAAACCTCAAAAATGACCTCAAAAAAAGGGAAATAAAACATAACCAAGCTGGGCAACAGTGATATCAATGGACAACATTAAAAAACACTCCCAGGAAAGCTTCATAAAAACAGAAATGATTTTTGGAAGGGTCTACCGAGCGTAGACCCTTCCAAAAATCATTTGGCTTTTTTGGAGCTTTCCAGGGAATGTTTTTTATTGTTGCCCAGCTGGATTATAATTTTTTAGAATTTTGTTAGGGTCAGTTTTAAGTTTTATTTGCTATTTTGTTCTGTGCACATGTATTACACTGCTCACGTTTTGTAGGTTTCCCCGGTTTTGCTGTACATTGCTGATGTAAATGGTTTCTCTTCCTTTTAAATCGGCTCTAACGCGAGGTTTTCACTCGCGGTATTTTTTAGCTTGATTTTCAGCCCCGCTCCTGTGCGGGGAGCCTCTCCCCTCCCACTCTCCACCCATTGACCCCATCCCTCCGCCCCTCGGGAGCCTTCCTCCGCCCTCGAAATGCCTTTCCACGCCTCTATCGCACTTGAGCGTGCCGCGCACTTGTGCAGGCCCGTTAGTGCAGCGCGCACGTGTGCGGGGCACAAAAATGCAATATTAGCATGCGCTAAGGTACCTTAGCGCACACTCAAGTGCACCCCGCACAATTGCGCGGTTTAGTAAACATACCCCAAAGAGTTTTCCACTCTTTCCAATTTATTTTCCAAGAACATATTCCTCTTCAGGAGAGCAGCATTAAGCTTCAATTTTCTTTGTATATTCCCCTAATTCATTCCCTTGAAACCTTAAATCTTTCTCCAATGATGATGACTTGTTCACTATCTCTCCTGAAAACTTACATAGCAATCTAAAAGAGCCCTTCACCATTACTCTCCAGATTTCCAATTTAGTCACCTCCTCAAGGGGGTATCATAGGTAAGCATCCCTCCAACAAGAAACTCCAGAATAAACTACTGGTTTCAGAGGGTTCACTGATGTCAAATTCAAGCCATCCATTTCTATCAGTGGTGACTTAGTCCCACCCCCATCTGACCAGGAGAAACCTGAGAAACTCCCATGTGAGTTGATAATCCTTCAGCTACTTCCTTGATGACCTCAGCACTGGAATCCTTTTCTCCACTATGACTTCCATCCAGTCCACAAGGACTAGAGGTCATGAGATCCCTCCCAGTGTTCATAACTTGTAACAAAGTTGGTGAGTGGAGGTCAGGATAAAGTGAGTGTTTCAAGATTCTGTTCTTCCAACACAACCTGTGTGAAGGAGTAATTATCAGTCCTTAAATTGCCTGAGGCCACAACAAAATAATCTATAGGCCCTTGCTTAACCAGAGGCCCAAGTATCTTCACCTTCTTTTCCCTTTCCTCATAACAAATACCCACAATATTTTCCATGCCACAATTCCAGATGGCTGTGAAGGGGCTTCAAAGGGGCATACCCCTTTGGTCATGCCCCTTCAGGCACATAACCATGGGGTAGTAATTTTTTTATAGTCCCAGAAAAAGCAGATAATGTCACAGAGTACCAGGAAGGCTGCGGAACTGTCCTTCACCTGGGTGAGTAGTCTGGGAATCACTCCTGCCTCATCCCCTCTCAGCTCCAATATGAGTCTTCTGGTCTTTCTCTCCTCCAACATGCCACAGGGATGATCTTTGCAGTTTTCCGGGCCAGGCTGCATCTTAGTAAGTGGAACTGATGTTTCAGCCATCATTCTGTGGCTTTCTTAAGGGTGAAGTAGTTACACAGTGAATGTCTGCTCTTATATACAATGGTTCTCACACCAGATTGGTGGGTTTGAAGCAGGAAATTTGAAAACAAAAGATTTTTTTCACCTTCCAGCATCTGGGATTTTCACAACAATCTTCCTGCTAAAACTCAAATTTCCTCCCTACATGATTCCTGCTTGCACTTTTCCCACCTTTTCTCCTACAAATCTTCCCACCAAAATTCAAATTTCAAAACTCCTTCCTTTTTCCGATGAACTTTCCTTCTGAAATCAAATTCAAATGTCGTGCCTTTTCTTCAATGAATTTTCCTGCCAAAAAATTCTAATTTCCTGACTGACTCATGAATATCACCAAATGGCAAGTACAAAAACCATTCAAACACATACAAAATTGAGACCGGTCAATAGACAAGATTTTATTCTTTGCAGGTTGACCTGCACCCGCTGTAACATCAATGTCAAGTCAACTGAGTGGTCATGATGCCCACTAAGCAATGAAAACTAGCATCTGAAATTAACATCTAAAGCCACTTATCCAGAGAATATAGTCGTGCTCTCAGGTAACTGAATTTTGTGCTTATAAGCAGGTCCTTTTCTACAAAATACTTGTCTTAAAAAAAAAAGAAACAAATGATGAGACATGCACTATTTAAGCTTATACAGTGGCTCTTGTGTTGTTATTATTTTGATGCGTCATTAAAATTTAAGGGGGATATTCAAAGGCATCTATGTAGTGTGCAAACCTGCAAACCACATTAATGCCGTTGACTGGATTTTCTGTGGCACTAACCAAGTTAGTGCTACTGAATCTCCCCCACCAGGGGGTTTAAATGCCATGGTGCCATTTGGATACTGGGGCATTCTGTGGACAGAGCAGGGCACCAGCAGCTATGCAGTTAGTGGCAATCTTCGGCCGCTAAACACATAACTAAACCACATAAAGTTAGGACAGGTGAAAAGCTGTCTTCACTTTATGCAGTTTTGCAATCCAGTTAGTGGCCGAATATCACCACTAGAAGAACTGCAAAACAGCACTCTGGCCAAACCAGATATTCAGGCCAGTTGCCAGATATGCATCGATGCTGAATATGCGGACTGAACTTCAAGTGGCAATAGCTCCCCACTTTGACAGCGCTGAATTTGAGGCCTAGAATCAGGAAAGAAACAGAAGCACTTTGCATAGAAGTTATCCATTGCTGATTTTTATAGTTTGCCCTTGTAAATAGATATTGTATAACAATCAATTAATACGCATTCTCAAGGGTGGCAAAATCTGATGCCGTAGTTTAAATATATCAGTTTCACTGATGTTTAGTTCATTCTTTAAATCAAGATGAATTTATTGACGTTGATCAGAGCTTACTTCTAAATTCTGATTATTAATTTCTGATTCCCCTTCCTACCTTTAGGACTAACACTGCTGACAACGGGACGAGGGCAAGCTTATGTACTCCTGAGGAACACCTGAGCAGGGCTGCTGCTAGACTTTCTGGTGCCCCCCTGCAACCTATAAATCAGTGCCCTCCTTCCTCATTAGATAATGGCCCATGATGACACCCACCGTGCTGTTTTTGATAATACCTTAGTTTTTATTGTTTCTTTCACTTTTTGCCATTTTATTATTTTTCTTTTTCATTTTTCATTTCCTCATTTGTTATTTTTTGGCATGTTGGCATCCCACAAAAGACAGCGCCCACTGCCATGCTTACCTTCCTTACTACCTTGCACCAGCCCTGCACCTGAGGAGCCTCATCACATTACCCACACTCGAGACGCCCAGCAGCACCATCTGGCGAAAGAGGTGTTACATTAAGACCAGCGCTGAGGTCAGTCTAGAGATGAAGTGAGCAAAGATCAGAAACCCAGGAACTATTAAAAGGCTAAAAGGCATTTAGAGGGAGCCTTTGCCAAGGGCAAACTCCCACTCTGGCATTGTTACTATCTTTCCAGTTAATGAACTGCTTACAGCTCTCACAGAATGCATGTAAATGCTGTTCAAAGTCAATATGAAATTCACTGTAGAAAATGTTACATGAAGACTATGGTAGAGACAAACAGAAATAGATATATGGATACAAATGAGTACAGACAACAGAGATAGACAGAGAAAGAGAAAGATGGATAGACAGATAACTAGATGGATAGCTAAAGAAACATAGAGACATTTAGAGAGATGCTCTATAATGTGGACTTTGCTGCACTAAACAAATGGTACCATAACCATCTCCTTCCTAATAGATTAATGCCATCGTAAATCTTGTTGTTTTGCTTCTTTTGTTCGAGAGACATTTGTTCCCACACAGCAGTCCCTTCCCTCGTTTATCTCTCACAATTTGACAAAAACTAATTAAACCTTTCAGGCCATATCTATCAAAAGCCATCACCATCTAAAAAAGAAAAGAAAAAAAAAAGCCTCTCCCTCTTAGCTGCACGGCTCTTGGTCATCGAAATACCAACCATTAGGCAAAAGAGAGAAAATATAGCACATAAATGTTACCAGTGCAGCCTGAGCCCTCTTAATTTCATGCACTGTGGCTTCAACAATTTCTCTATTTCTCACTTTTACTTCTAGAACTAAAGTAGCTTCATTTAACAAAATAAAACTGAGAAAATGCATTCCATGCTTCTCTCATTAAAGTGATATTAAAGTTAGGGATGAATGAACTGGTTCAAATTACATTTTAGTCTCTTCCAAACCGGAGTGGGGGGAGGATGGGAGTTAGTCGGGGCTTGCAAAATCTGGATTGAACTGTGACCAGGCAAAGGCACAGACTACAATGAAAGGTCGAGACTACAAGGTCCATCTGGTCTTCCAATTTTCGGTCTTATGATCTCTGAATTTATCCTAACTGCTTCTCCAGATAAATGCAGACCAATCCCAGCACGGCTCCACATTGACCCAGGTCAAGCTTCTTTAGACTAGTTCATGTGGGAGTATTTGTTGGTTCAACCTTCAAATTCAAGACATTGAAAGCTTCGCATCCCTTTTGAATGCTTTGAATAGCCTGAGTCTGCAAATATTTACATGAGTCTGAACCAATCTGGCTCAAGTAATTTGAGAGAAATGTTTGCAGATTTGAAATGAGATGCATACCCAAGTTGAAATGCCTCATGTGAATAGCAAAGAATGCACAAATTTGAGTTTCAGCGAGATATCTGAAGTTCTAGACATTTTGAAACCTTATCATGTTTTGAATACAAGATGTTAAACATGTAGTAAGTTTCTTCTCCCAGGGGGCCTACAAATGCAATGTGTGCCTTTGAGTCAGTCCTGACTCCTGGTGATCCAGAATCTCCTGGGTTTTCTTGGCAGTGTCACTGGAAGTAGATTGCCAGGCCTTTCTTCTGAGGCAATGGAGGGTTAAGTGACTTGCCCAAGGCCACAAGGAGTGCTAGTGGGAATTAAACCCTGGTTGCTTGGTTACCAAGCCAGTGTTCTAACCACTAGGCTACTCCTCCACTCCTAGGGGGGGACCTACACAGATGTGTTCATGTACAGTATGTACGGCTTCTTCTGAAACCAACCAAAGCCAGGAGGATGTTGGGCTGCATACAAAGAGGGATTACCAGCAGAAAGGAAGAGGTACTTATGCCACTGTACAGGTCGCTGGTGAGGCCTCACTTGGAATACTGCGTTCAGTTTTGGAGACCATATCTTGCAAAAGATGTAAAAAGACTGGAAACTGATCAGAGGAAGGTGACCAAAATGATTTGGAGCCTGCGTAAGAAACCTTATGAGAAGAGACATGAAGACCTAGATATGTACAGTTTGGATGCCTGTATCAATTAAGGCCTTCCCTCCTTTTCCCACGATGGCTTCCTCCGCACTGAATAAATCGTAGCCAGCCGCTCCTGGGGTGGCTCTTTGTGGGCTTTTGGCCAGGTTTGTCACTTTGCAGAACTGTAGGACGAACTTTGCCTTCCCTAAGGACGCCCCCTTCTTGGGAACCTGTGGTCCTGTCCTATTCTTCTGTGGTTTGCCAAACAGGGGACTTGGGAGTTTGGCGGCCAGAGCTTCTATTTCCCCTTCCTGTATTCCTACCTGGTATTGGGTAGGCTTTAGGCTAGGCTTATTAAGCTTTTCATCCATTTTTTGACTAAATGGTGGCCAGTCCCTCCCCAGGACAACCTCCCTTGGCAGCTTTGGAACTATAGCTACTGATATATTCTGCTGCATTCCTAAGGCATTTACCTTTACACTGTTTAATGGATAATGTGAGGCTGCGCCGTGCACGCACCTGACACGAACTTGTCCCTCTGCTTGACTCGGGGGCGACTGGCGGTGCCCCTCAATGGCTGCCCAGAGCCGTTTTGAAATCATGCTCTGGTCAGCCCCTGAGTCAAGTAGAGCCAGTGTGTGAATACCTTCCACTTGTGCTGGAATCAGGAATTCGTCCTGCTCTGTTTCCTCTGTCCCTGTCACCAGGACTGTGCGTTCTGTGCAGGATCTCTGATAGTGCCCAGTTTTTCCACACCAAAAACATTTACCTTTGGGTACAGAATAGACATTCTCATCAGAGATATTAACATTCAACTTGGCAGGTTTATACATCCTATCGGACACATATTTTCCTTTACTGCTACTTTTCCTCCTCCCAGCTGCCAACCAACTACCTCTCAGCCGCAAAATACCGCTCTGCTAGAGAGGCTGCATCCTCTGAGGATTGGCAGTGCTGGAGGGTCAGAAAAGTTTTAAGCCCTTTTGGAACAGCCTCCATAAATTGTTCTAGTACAATTTTGTCAATAACTGTTTCCACTGAACTTCCCTCAGCTAACAACCATTTTTTGGCTATACTGTTTAACCTCTGTGCTAGAGCTTTGGGCGTTTCTTGAGGCCCTATTACTGCCTCTCTAAACATTCTTTGATAGTGAAGTGGGGTGAGCCCCAATCTATCTTTTACCGCTTTCTTTACTTCACTATAATTGGAAGCTAATTCTGCAGGCATAGCTTTGTACGCTGAAAGAGCCTCTCCTGTGAGCGATAGGGCAAAGCGGGTGGCCCACTGCTCCTCTGGCCATTTCAGGGTAGTAGCTATCCTTTCAAAAGCGTCCAAGTAATCATCCACATTGTCCTGTGGTTGTAGCTGTCCTAATGCAAAGGCACCATACGACCTTAGACCAGCGGCTTGGAGGTCCATGGGGACGTCCTCAGTAACGTCTCGGGGCTTCTTTAAAAGCGCGTCCAATATCTCTAATAATGGCCGCTGCTGCTCCTGTATGGTCCTAGCCGTTTGTTGCTGAAGGTACTGGATAAGCTCGACTTGCTTATCCCATTGCGTCTTCATCCATCCCGCTACATCCAATGGCTCCATCCTTTTGCCTTGGTATACCTAGAGAGATAGAAACACAAAACAAAAACCAAGTGCGACACCACCACACTTTTTTTTTTCCTCCACCGCCCTCTCTCTGCCCACCAGCCCCCCCTTTCTCACTGTATCCTCCCCACGTCTGACCAGGTACTTTTTACCTTAGCCTCCATGCAGGGGTCAGCTTGTGAGAAAGGTGTCTCCGGGTTCCACTCCTGGTAGCAGAAAACTTCTTGACGGTTCTCTCTCCTTCCGGATGACTGCTTTCCTTCCAGCGAACTGTAGTCCTTTTGTGCTTGTCCCTTTTGAATCTTGCGCAAAAATCCAAACAACGTCGCCACTTGTCAACGCACCTACTTGCCCCCGAGGCGGGAGCCTGGGGCTTCGGTGCGGCTCCTCTTATAACAGCAAGGACTTGGTATTGCCCTCTGGGATTTTGAGTCCCAATAGCTAATCAAAATAAGGAGGTAGTTGTGGTCGAGTAGCTATGCTTAAAGAGGTTTTATTTTCCCGTCCCGGGAGAATTCTTGCAACAAGGGTCAAAAGCAAATAAACCATACAGCTGGTACAACACAAGTGAGGGACAACAAATTAGAACAAAAATGCTTTTTGTCAGCTTTAACTAAACAAAAAGGGGAAAAACAGGTTTTTCAATCACACACGTTGAACTGTGAAATCTGTGTTCTCCCACAGATTTCACTTAGGCAGGCTTTTCTTAGGCCTTTAGCAAAAAGAGGTTATGCTATCGGAGAAAACAAGTGTACAGTCCATTTTGCACATATCAGAGCTATCATCACCAAAGTCACAATCCATATCTTCGTGTCCTTCCTGGTAATTATAATTTGCAGGGCTGTAATGTGAATTAGTGTTTGTTTCTTTCCTCTCGTCTTGGCCAGAGCACCACTCCCCTCTATCACTGCAGAAAGGCTCTTTACCACACGCTATGGATTCTCCCCTTAGAGGGCTACACACTTCCTGACCACTGGGGGTAAAATTCAGTGCTCCTCTACTCCAGGTACTTTGCCTTTCTTCAGGCTGAGCTCTGCCTGTCTGGTGTGTAAACAGGAAGTGGAAACTTTTCTTCCCCTCTCTTCCCTTCACAGGACGTCTTTCAGATATATGGGAACTCTCCCTTGGACAAGTGTTCTGGCTCCCCAGGTACCTGCTCCCATGGTTATCCCTTCTCCCTGCTCCTCGTGGTTTACAGCTTGGAGTCTCTCTCTGGCCCCACACGGACCTTGGCTTAGTGCAGCCTAACTTCCCAGCACTAACCTTTGTGAACTCCTCCTGGATAAACCCCTCTGAGGTGCAGATTGATTCCACGTCTGAACCTTCCAGGTATGGCTCCTGGCTTTTCTGAGCTCTGTACTTTCCTTTCCCTTGAGTCCTCTCAGTGTCTCTTTCTTTCTCTGCCTCAGAGACTGAGTCTGACTCCTGGCTTGCGTCTCTGTGTTTCCTTCTTTCTCCACGTGTGTCTGTACGTGTCTCTCTACGAGGCTCTGCTCGTGAATCTGCTCTTGAATCTGCTCTGAAATCTGTGCGGGAATCTGCTTTGCTCAAGACTGACCTTTTTTTATCTGCGTCATTCTTTGAGACTCGAGTTAGCTCAACTCTCTGCAGCTGTCTCTGCTTCCCTGATGAGCTATGACGTAATGGTATTTCTGGGCGTTTATCTACAGCCTGTGCTCTTGTTTTGCTTGGTTGCTCCTGACAACCCCTAGCCATGTGCTCTGCACTGCTGATTTTAAAACTGCCCTGTGTGTTTTCATCTACTTTTACAGGCGCTATCTGCCTTGCGCCATGACAAAAGTCTATGTCCCTTGCATATGAGCATATATGGCGCATTTTTGAGGACGGGTGCTCGCGGAGGCACGCTCGCGCGACAACAGTGTCAGTTCCCTTGGTATTAAATTTTTTTCAGGACAGGTTTGGTAAAGCCAGGTTCTGGAGAGTTCAGTTAGCAGCTCTGTCTTACTATAGGGGCAAAGGACAGGGAGTGGCTCTCATGCACAGGTCGATGTGGTACACTTTCTCAGGCGGTTACCAGACAGTAGCCCTGTCGTATAATATTAATTCCACCGGAGAAGCACAAGTTGGTTTTAGGAGTGTTAGCTAGTGTGCCATTGGGGCCCTTGCAACAGGCATAGGTTAAGGGTTTTGCCTTGAAGACGGTATGTTTGGTGGTCATCTGTTCGGCGAGGCGATTTTCAGAGTTGCAGGAATTGACCTGTCAGGAATCGTTTTTTGTCTGTCTCCAGACAGAAGGTGGCCTGGTGGCTGGTTCCGTCGTTGTTGCCAAAGGTGGTTTCTATGTTCACCTAACTAAAATGGTCTCTCTTCCAGCGCTAGGTGCGGCGGAGGGGAGTGTATTGAACCATAGCTTGCGCTGTTTGGACATCAAGAGAGCGCTGCGGCAGTGTTTAAAGGTTTCAGAAAATTTTGCAAGGCGGATCGTCTCTCTTCGGGGTGTTCGGAGGGCCCCGCAAAGGGAAGCGGCGGTGAAGGAGTCCATTTCTGGATGGATTGGAGCAGCGAGTGTGTCGGCTTATCTTCTACGTGACCGTATAGTCCCAGGGAGCTTAAGACATCACTCTACCAGAGTGCAAGCATCTTCTTGGACGGAGCACAGTTTGGTTCCGCCAGTGGACATCTGTAGGGAGGCCTCTTGGTTGTCTCTCCATACTTTCAATAAGCACTACTGCCTAGATGTTCTGGCGGCTAAGGATGCCATTTTCAGGGAGACAGTGTTGAGATCCGGCTGGAAAGGTCCCTCCCAATGATTACTGCTCTGATACATCACAGAGGTTGAGGACTAAACTGGAGGAATGATAAGGAAATAGGAATTATACTTGCCTGGTAATTGTGATTCCTTGAGTGACTCCAGTTTAGTACTCATTCCCACCCGGGGATGGGGTCTTAGCAGTGATTTTTCTGTTGGGGGAAGTGCAAGGTTAAAAGTGGATATAGGCCATCACTGGTGTTCAGTCGTTTTGATGCTTCCATTTGTTTTGCACTATATTGTTATATTATTATATTATGATATTGTTAGATATTGTTATATATATTGCTATATTGCTCTGGATTGTTTAGGGCTAGGCATTCGACGGAAAGGAGAGCATGCAGGAAGCAGTCCCTTTCCTTCTGGAAGGGGAGTAGTAGGTAGATAGGTTAAATATTCTGCGTGCCCTTGAATATAATGTTAAGTTTTAAAAAAAAAAGTTACTGATTTTTTTGCTCCTTTGAGTCTGCTTTGTCAATAGTTCACTGGGGGCTGATGGGAGAGACCAGCAGGCTATATCCAGTGATGTCATGAGTTTTTGACATGCACAGTCTCCAAGCTGCAGGAGGAGGTTCACTACCCAGAGGTTGAGGACTAAACTGGAGTCACTCAAGGAACCACAATTACCAGGTAAGTGTAATTCCTATTTTGGCAGAGCTTGAGTTGTGTTATGATGTGCGTGTGTATTATACAGAACATGTGTGTTCATGCATAGAGTACATGTGATATTTATACCTTTTTTGGAGCAGATGTGAATTTCTGCAAGAGAATTTGTGTACTCCTGGGGGGGGGTCATTGTAGGAGCCTATTTTACAAACAAACCAGATAAAGAATATTATAGCACATATTAAAAATCTGATAATATGTGTTATTGTAATTAGAAAGTGAAAAGTGAAAGGAAATTTTACAATGATTATATCAAAATCTTATAAATATCCAAGTATAACTTTTCAAACTTCAGCTCATTCTGTTCCCTAGGTCATAGACAGGCATAATGCCCTCATAAGGACCGAGTTTGTTTAAGAATACCTAACAGTGAGTAATTGTGGTCACCAATCTTACAATAGGGCGTGTATGTGGGAAGTCCAAAAAGGCATCTGTTTTAAGTCTAGTTTCTAAAGACACATAGAACTGAACAAACTCCCCATCGACAAGAAATGTGTAATAAGTTCTTATATTATTTAATCTTATAATATGTTGTGGACCAAAAAATGTAATAGGGCAATTAGTGGACCAGCAGCCATCAACAGTGCACATTGTTTTCATCATCAGTCCACCATGAAGATTCATAGCATCTAGTCCATATTCAAAGAGTAATGCAGTTATCTGAAATTTATTAGCTAGATTCTCGAAAGAGATTATATCCACCCATGGTCCAAAATGGTACCATGTTTCATAAGATTCTTTCTGTCTTTCTACTTCAGGAAAGTGTTCCTCGGTTCTCTACTGGGCCCAAAAGGTACTCTATCTCAAGTATTTTTACTTCATTATGGTTAATCAATCCTGAAAGAAAAAATGGTGTTAGCGTCCCTTTAAAAATCTATCAACCGATCTGTGTTCAACTCAACCCATAAGGAGTAATCATCTTCAGATGGAAAGTCCAAAATTGCTCTTTATAATTTAACCAGAATTCCCTGTTGCCACCATGACAGTCAAACTGTGTAAACGTCCCTACTTCCCCTCTCTACACTAATACCTCATAGCAATAACCCTACAATGCGAACTCCCTAATACCTGAGGAACATTCAACACCCCTTCCACAGATCAACTCTCACACATCATCACAGCAATCAAGACCAGCACAGCTTCCACGGATCCCTGCCCAGTGTCCTGGAGCAAGGCTACCAAGTCAAACTTCATCCAAACCATACACAAAATGGTACACGCCTCACTAACACAAGGGAGCATGCCAAATCAACTGAAACTCGCCACCATAAGACCCATCCCAAAGAAAGCAGCACTCGACAAGAACAATCCAGCAGCATACAAACCCATCTCCAGCATCCCCTTCTTAGCAAAAATAATAAAAAAAACAGTACATACTAACTACAAGATCACATAGACATCCATGCTCCCCTGGATAACAACCAACACGGGTTCCTCCCCAACCACGGGGTAGAAACACAACTGATATACCTCTTCGACAGCGTCCTCCACACAATAGACAACACTAAGAAAGGAATCGTAATGATCTTCATAGATATCTCATCGGCATTTGACACAGTTGACCACAAGACTCTACTGGATAGACTTCAGAACATCGGCCTACACGGTTCCACCCTCAAATGGTTCCCTTCTTACCTAACCAACAGACAAATACAGGTCAAGGTAGGCCACAATACCTCCCGACCAATAAGAGTATCTCAAGGAGTGCCTTAAGGCTCTGCCCTTTCAGCACTATTATTCAACATCTACATCCAGCCAATATGCAACATCATGAAAGATCACAACATACAATATACAATCTATGCAAATGATATCATGATTTATACACCCATCTGTCAATAACCTGGACTACTCCAAAATAACAAACTGCCTCACTCATATGTCAAACTGGCTTCAAAAAAACAACCTCTCAATAAACTACAGTAAGACGGAGGCACTGATCATCACGCGAAACCCGGACTTCATCCCACCACCCGACATCAAGATAAAAGATGTCCTCATACCTATAAAATCAGAAGTAAAGTATCTCAGAGTTACACTGGACAAAGAACTGAACCTCCAAGCACATATAAGCAGAACAACCAAAAGTTCATATTACAGAATGCGACTCATCAGAAGACTTAAACCCCTCCTTGCTCCAGAGCTCTTTCGCACTGTATGCCAAGCTCTGATAACCCCACTACTAGACTTCTGCAATCCTATCTACAACGGTCTACCAAAACAGTCCCTCAGACCGCTACAACTTGCACAAAACACAGCCGCCCGCATTATAGTTGGTACCTCAAACCATGATCACATCACACCCATACTGAAAGATCTACACTGGCTCCCAATCACCTCACGCATCAAATACAAAACTATCATAAATATATTCAAGATCAAACAACACACATCTGCCATAAGCCTACACACACTCATACAACCCGACACAAGCACGCGTCCAAGGAGAAGAGGCACCTCCAATCGTGTAAGCATACCAAAAGACTTCGCCAAGACCCGGAAGGACACCATGCAACAAGCACTCTCCCTGGCTGCTCCATCAATCTGGAACACCCTCCCAGATGAACTGAGACTAAACACAGACCTCAAGGACTTCCGAAAACAGCTGAAAACAACCCTGTTCATTGAACATTATGGTCATACCCCTTGAGTTACCAACCAAGACAGACCCCAGTCCCTCCCCCACCCTAGGTCAGTACAATTGAATGTATTATAGCTCACGATGTATATAGCGCACTAGGTAGAGATCACACCTAATCATCCACCCCCACCACTAACACACAAACACTCACCACTGCATGATAACACTTGCCCATCCCTTGATTGTTTGCTGTGAAAACCGCTTTGATTGTAGGATAAGGCGGTATATAAATGACGATAAATAAATAAATAAAACTATTAGACTCAATGTAAATATGTTAACGTTTTATGTATATGTTCTTGTTCTTCTGTATCCAAAAAGCTTTATTTGTTTTAAACCGCTTTGACCAAGTAAAACGTGGTATAGAAAAAAACAGTTAAATAAATACATAAAATAACAGCATGATATATCACCCTCTGTTGTAGATATTCTACAGTAACCCTTCATATTCCAATGGAACAGATTCACTGAGTGTCATAATCCTACTTTTGTATTCATTCGGGGGCATATTTACTAAACCCCACACTGGTAACATGTGTGTGAGCTGCGTAACCAACATGGGCTTAGCTAACTGGAGGTGGTTGGGTCCCTCTATCCCTCTGCGGTTTCTATGCTTCACCATAGCAAAATGGCCATGGGTGCAACTAATACCATTACATTTTGTTCTCCCAACATTTATTAAAGAAAATGGAACGATTATTATATACAGTAGACAATGAACATTGATTTACAATTCGTGCTATTATTAGAGCTCGCTGAGATGGTTTTGAAAATGGCTTACTTGCACTTTAATTTTGAATTTTTTGAACAAACTCGTGGGGTAGCCAGGGGAACTCTTCTTGCTCCCTTGATAGGTGTATTATACACGGCAGCTTTTGAGGAGCAATTTTTATTTCCTTCTTTTTCCAGAAAACAGTTTTATGGCAGAGATTTCTTCATGACATTTTTGCATCTGGTACAGCCCTGAAGATGAGCTGAAGTAATTTTGACCTTGGATTAACTCTTCAAATCCATATTTGAAGTTTACTATGAAATGCGTGCAAATTGAATTTTTCAAATCGTTTGGAAAGAAAATAAGGGGCAAATTTTGAGACTAACATCTATCATACACTGGTAGAACAAAATAGGCTTTGGATAGAGGAGTCTGTGGGTGTGGGTGTTTATGCCCCTGTTGGCCGCTGCTCTAGGGCAGAGGTTCCCAACTCCGGTCCTGGTGGGCCAAACCCTGTTCAGGTTTTCATGCTGTCCCTAATGAATATTCATGAGATACATTTACATACAATGCGGGGCGCATACTAATGCAGCACAGGCATATTTATTAGGGACAGCATGAAACCTGAATGGTGTTTGGCCCTCCAGGACTGCAACTGGGAAACTCTGCTCTAGGGATTGCACATGTTTATGGTGTCTGTACTCTGTAGGGTAAAATATAAGCGTTTCAGGCATGTTTATTTTATCTGCAATAAAGGTTCGGTCTTTATTACCATGGTTTAGTACTGGGTAAAATATGGGGAAAGGGTTGGCAGGAGCCACAGCTGGGCCTTGAACTTGTGACCTTCTGCTCCTGAATATACTGGCTGCGTGTACTGCACCACACTGTTGCCACAGAGACAGTTCATCCCCTGGGGATACCATGACTGTTTGTCAGACAGACCCTGTCTGTTGCATTGCACGGCACCCACCTAAATGGGGCTAGGCCATGCCACTGCCCCCTCTGCCACCAGCATCCCTCCGCCACCATGCTGCTATGCCATTATGCCAGTGGTGCTGGTGGTGAGCAGTCCCAGGCCATCCAGTATGCCATTAGGCAGCTGCCTATGGTGTGGGTTCTCGGGTAGGGGTGCCTACATGGACATGCGTGCTTCCCCCCCCCCCCCCCCCGCACCGCCTGCCAATGTTATGTGCCCTTGGGGGTACCTGCTGGGTAATATCCCCTGTGACACTGTGGGACACACACTCGTGCCCATGTTGGACCCTTGTCAGTTGCTGTCTTGCTGCTTTACAGTTTCGGCATTCCTATGTGCCACCTAGGCATCTGCCTAGCCAGCACTGTGCCCCAGCTGGACCACAGCATGTGCCGCCTGCAGCCCCCTGTATCCCATTTACAGCATCAGTACAGTTGCCCTTTCCTACATGCCCACTCTGCTGTTGTTGCACATGTGCACACCATAACAAACCTGCCCAATCTAAACGACAGAAACCCTGATCACCGCTATTTCAATATGGGATCATTCACTTTGCAGGGGGACAGAGCATAGACCCTTCCAAACATGATATATTAATTTATACACTTTGTCAGTAGTGTTGCTTTATGTTTATCATTAATATCACTATTGGCCAGCTTGGTTATTGGGATTTTAGCTGTGGTTCTGGTCCTTTTATATGTTTATTTGCCTTTTTGGTCTCTGCACATGTATCACAACTATCACTTCTCTGGGTTTCCCTGCCTTTGCTGCACATTGCTAACTGAAATGGTTTCTCTCTCCTGCAAATGTGCCTCTAGCGCAAGGTTTTCACTGGCACTAATTTTCAGACCCTGATTTCACGGCGTTAGTGTGCCTGGAGCCTCTCCCTGCCCACTCTCCGCCCATTGACCCCTTCTCTCCGCCCTCTCGGAAGCCTTACTCCACCCTTCAAGCCCGGAATTCACAGCGTTAGTGTGCCTTAACGCCGCCGCTGCATTATCGCACAATAAGTGACTTTATCTCGTGATAATGTTACATTATCGTGCGATAATACCACCGCTGCGATGTTAAGACGGTTTAGTAAACATACCCCTAAGACAGTTTAGTAAACATACCCCATAGTTATCTAAGGTTTCAGAGTGGCAACTTGTAGAAGCTCAAAACCCTATCAGCCAGTTCCTCCCTGTCAGGTGCATTTGTTCATCAGCTGATTTTAAGAATGAAGCCAAGAATTTGTGTGATCGTTTTATCGAGAGAGGCTACTCAGAACATATTTTATGTAAAGATGATAAGAGAGTCACCTCTGCACATAGAGAACATTTGCTTAATTCAGAACACATGAGAAAACTGATAGTCTGGTTTTGGTGTTATCTTATCAAGTTCTCTCACAGCTACTGACAAAATTTATATAAATTCATTAGCAGGTGACAGCTTTACACAATATTTGTAGAGAACCCCTTTTGTTGGCTTACTGTCACGGCAAAAATATAGGTGACATTTTAACTAACCTCATTCTATATGATCCAACCCTCTACTGCTGCAATTTTACAATTAAAGGATCAGAATGGGAAAGCTCTAAGGATGAGAGATTATAGCCTTGGCCAAGTCACTGAACCCTACATTGCCTCAGGTACAAATTTAAGGGGTCTTTTATTAAAGCTATCAGCGTGTGTTCTGGCATGCGATGAAGGTGCGCTGGGATACAGTGGGCCATGACAGCACAAGCCGATTTCTGTGCTGTGAGTTGCATATTGGGATGGTGAGGGGATGGGTTAGGGGTGGAGGGTGGGTGTGGTGAGCACTGCGTACCATGCCCACTCTCCACCCCTACTCCTATATTCTGTACTATGCTCACTCTTCAACTCTACCCCCCTCATTCTGCACCAAGCCAACTCTCCATCCCACTCCCCCTCATTCGACACCTCGCCCAACCTCATATCTACCCCCCTCATTCTGCACCATTCTCACTCTCCATCCCTACTCCTACATTCTGTACTATGCTCACTCTCCAACTCTACCCCCCTCATTCTGCACCAAGCCAACTCTCCATCCCACTCCCCCTCATTCGACACCTCGCCCAACCTCATATCTACCCCCCCCCCTCATTCTGCACCATGCTCACTCTCCACCCCTACTCCTACATTCTGCATTATGCTTGCTCGCCACCTCTACCTTCCTCATTCTGCACCAAGTCCACTCTACACCCCACCCTCCCTCATTCTGTATCATGCCCACTATCCTCCCCCTACCCCCTCAGTCTGCATCATGCCTGATATCCACCTCTACCCCCTCATTCTGCACCAAACCCACTCTCCCTCATTCTGCACCATGCACACTATCCACCCCTACCCCTCGTTCTGCACCATGCCTACTCTCCACCCCTACTCCTACATTCTGTACTATGCTCACTCTCCAACTCTACCCCCTCATTCTGCACCAAGCTAACTCTCCATCCCACTCCCCCTCATTCTGCACCATGCCCACTATCCACCCCATCCCCTCATTCTGCACCATGCTCACTCTCCACTCCTACTCCTACATTCTGTACTATGCTCACTCTCCACCTCTACTCCCCTCATTCTGCACCAAGCCAACTCTCCATCCCACTCTCCCTTATTCTACACCTTGCCCAACCTCATATCTACCCCCTCATTCTGCACCATGCTCACTCTCCACTCCTACTCCTACATTCTGTACTATGCTCACTCTCCACCTCTACCCCCCTCATTCTGCACTAAGCCCACTATCTACCCCACCCCCTCTTTCTGCACCATGCTCACTCTCTACCACTACCCTTCTCATTCTGTACCAAGCCCACTCTCTACCACTACCTCTCTCATTCTGTACCATGCTACTCTCCTCCCCTACTCCTACATTCTGCACTATGCTACTCTCATCCCCTACCCCCTCATTCTGCATCATAGCCACTCTCTGCCCCTCCCCTCCCCCATTCTGCATCACATCCAGTCTCCATCCCTACCCCTCATTCTGCACCATACCCACTCTCCACCCCTACCCACCCTCATTGTACACAATGCCTACCTCCACCCCTACTCTCCTCGTTCTATACCATGCTCACTCTCCTTCCCCGGAGTCCACCGAAGAGAAAAACACCCACATCGGAGTATAGAACAAAAGCTAGCATGTGCTAAGAACAGGTGGGAGTTCAAGTAATTTACGGAAACCAACAAACCCCAATGTGTTTCAGCCATCTGGCCTTCTTCAAGGGGTATAAGCCTTGAGAATAAAAAACATAAATACAATAGTATAACGTGATAAAACAAAAAACAATTAATATAAAATCTGATAAATAAATAAAATGCAAACAACAAATAAAAGGATAAAAGCCCCAAAAGAGGTAGCAAGGCTGAGTATGAAACTAATTTTCTACATATTATGTAATTATAGGAAAGAAAAACAAAGAATACATGTCCTACAAGGGTACAATAAGATCATGGCGCCTTTACATATGCGCATAGTAAAGAGTGAGGAGGACTAATTGAATCACATTTTCTTAGAAACAATGCCCGAGGGACAAATATGTCACAGAGGACAGCTAAATGTGGAAGGTGGACTATTCACGATGGTAAAGTGTACTAATTAAATGAGACCCTTTTCAAAACATCTAAAAAAAGGAGAATTAAGAAAAGTCATAAGCGAATTCGCTGCTTAGAAAACAGTACAGTGGACAATTGTGGTCTTAGTACAGAAAACACATAAATTACCTTGTTCTTAAAGTACCGTTGTAAAGAACACTCGTTTTCAGCTACAGCTGGTTCTTAAAAATTCACCTACAAATAAAACATATGTATTCAAAACAATGTCTCAGTTTTCAGTGACAGTGGAAAAAAATGTGTTAGATGTTTTCAAAAGGGTCTTATTTAATTAGAACATTTTATCGTTATGATGGTCCATCTTCCACATTTAGCTGACACACCAGAAATTAAATTCAGGAGTCTTGGGAGTAGAAGCTAAATATTTACAGCTAAAGTCAAAGAAACTGAACAGCGAAGACAGAAGCCAGTGAATAGTTATTCTTTGGGTAGAAAATGAAGAGAGACACCTCCAGAGGAGCTGACTGGACCAACATTTGGGACCCTGTTTATTAAGCATTTTTCCAATAGACACAAAATGGGAGAAGACCTTTAGCTTTTGGCCTTTAATCAAGGACACGCCCCATTGTAGCCAATGGGTTTCTCCGGGGACATGGTTCACCTTCTGTTGTCATGGATGATAAATATGTGCCGACTCCTGTGGCTTCAGCTGTAGGTTCCTAGCTGAACAGGTTCCTGAGGGTCATGTTTGATACCCAGTGAGTCTGCTAGTCACAGTATAGCTATCTGAAAAAAGGGGACAAAAGAAACAGGAGTCACTTGGCCTTGTGGTCTTCAGCAAGTTATTTAACTCTTCTTTGCTTCAGGTACAAATGCACATTGCAAGCCCTCTAGGAACAGGAAAATACGTGAATGTAACTTGCCTTGAACTCCAGAGAAAGGTGTGCTTAAACATATGTATGGATAGATAAAGGTTTTCCCAGCCAGCTGAACCTTCAACGATAGGTGTTACACTTTTGCAAAACATGCCTAAAAAATTTTCACTTATTCCAAACATGTCCTCATCTTAACTATCCAAAGCGCTGCATCCAAAGGCAAAATTAAGTAACATGCTTCTTGAACTTTCTGAGGCTGAGAAGAGCTGTTCTGCGAACTTCAATGAAGTGACAACTCTGCTCTGCTTTCGACAGCTTAGAGAAAGAACGAGAGGTAAAACCATGTGATGCCTCCATCATATATGTAGAGACTAATGGGGTTTTTAGTGTTTCCCTTTGCCTTTATGGCACATGCATATACAGTACGTGACTCTGTGGGGTGGCTTTTCCAAGGCTTAGTTGAGATTTACGTATGCACGAGCAGGACTAATCTAGGTAATTTTTCAGCATAAAAAGCAATGAATTTTCGGTCACTGAAAACATGCATGTATTAATACTGGCAGGCACGCATGCATCTAAAAACAGAAGAATGGTCTAATGCTTGGCAGTTAAGATTTAATGTGAAGAAGTGTAGAGTTATCCACTTGGGATGCAGAAATCCAAGGGAACTATATGCAATAGGGGGACGAGAGGTTGGTGTACACGGACCAGGAGAAGGACCTCGGAGTGATTATTTCTGAGGATCTCAAGGTGGCGAAAACAGTGTGACAAGGCGGTGGCCAAAGCCAGAAGGATGCTGGGCTGCATACAAAGAGGAATTACCAGCACAAAGAATGAGGTATTAATGCCCCTGTACGAGTCATTGGTGAAGCCTCACTTGGAGTATTGTGTTCAGTTCTGGAGACCTTATCTCACAAAGGATATAAACAGACTGGAAACAGTTCAGAGGAAGGCGACCAAAATGATTTGGAGCCTGCGCCAAAAGACATATGAAAAGAGACTTGAAAGCCTAAATATGTACAGTCTGGAGGAGAGGAGGGATGGGGGAGATATGATACAGACCTTTAAATACTTAAAGAATATTTATGAACAAACAAACCTTTTTCAAAGAAGGGGAAGCTGTAAAACTAGAGGGCATATGATGAAGTTGCAAGGGGGTAAACTTAAAAGCAACATCAGGAAATACCTTTTCACTGAAAGGGTGGTGGATGCTTGGAATGCCCTCCCGATGGAGGTGGTGGGGGCAAACACAGTGACAGAATTCAAAATGGCATGGGACAGTGGATCCTTTTATAGCAAGAGGATGAAATCAAAGCAAATAAATATCTTTTACACTTCAATAAATAGAGGGGGGCAGAGCTGCACGGAGCAGCAGGTACATCCCTAAACACAGGCATAGAGGGGGGTGGCCTGCACAGAGCTACAGTTACAGCCCACTCTAACCACCTTATTGGGCCGACTAGATGGACCACAGTGGTCTTAATCTGCCATCATTGCTGTTGCTATGGATGTTATTTTCATAATGCACATACTGTATGGGGAAAACTGTCGGTGTTGCAATATATAAATGAAACATGCCTGAATATAAGAATCTGAAGTGATATAATGAGAATTCATTTGAAAAAAAAGACCGATGATGAAAAATGAGCAGTGACTTGTGGTTGCTAGTCGCTCTGTTTTGATGTGCACTTTCACAATATGCATACATTGTAGCCATATCAAAAAGATGTCTTTCATGGGGTATGTCAGAGGCATGCTGGGAAACTCCAAGCGGAGGTACTCTACATGCTCCTAACATGCCGATTACTTATCATCCCAGACCTCCCCAGTCTGCATGGGGTCTTTTAGATGCAGAACAAGCCACTTTGGGATTTGGAATTTTAATTGAATGAAATCGCCTTTCCAAATCTGAGTTCAAGGCAGGTTACGATCCAATGCTGAAGGACTGGGCACTCCACCAACATATAAGAAATCAGTTACTTTATTGACAAACTCAAAATAGCATAGCCTTTATTTGACTACTTTAGCTATCTTTAAGACACTTTAATACATCTATAAAACAAGCATGTGAATTGCTGGAAAATGGTATTTCATAGTTCGTATGTATTATTGTCATTTCCTCTATCAAATATGCACATATATACCCTCTCTCTCTCTCCCCCTCCCCTCTTTCCTCTACCCTCCCCTCTCCTCACCCTATCTTTCTCCCTTTTCATATCCTATTGTAGCTGATAAGCATGGCATATCAAGTAGAATGGATGCATAAAGCATAACTTGTTTCTAGCCATATAACCAGATCCTTATTTGAAAAAAAGAAAAAATGAAAAAATATGAGCATGAAAAAAGGGAGCACATTTTTAAAAACTGTTTAAAAGCTATCTATCTGACATGGAGAAACTTGGAACACCAGCAATCACTGTTTCTTACTCCAACACAGGTCCCTTTACACAGTTTTATGATAAAGCTTTGGGCGTTTTACTTCAACCAAATAAAAGAGTGACAACGGAAGTTCTCGAGAGGCTGTTTCTTCTCTCTTTTCTTCCCCACATAAATTGTCAAAGCAGTTTCTCCACTGCTTCAATAACAGCAGCTCTGATGTCCTAAAATTGAAGCAGATCAGAATTAGTCAGGTCTGTTATTAGTACCACTTACGTGGTTGCAAAATAGCTCAGATAAGCTATATTAAGCTGTCTTATTTGCAGACATCAAGA
This sequence comes from Ichthyophis bannanicus, assembly GCA_033557465.1. NCBI lineage: Eukaryota > Metazoa > Chordata > Amphibia > Gymnophiona > Ichthyophiidae > Ichthyophis > Ichthyophis bannanicus. The sequence continues at coordinate 1,859,880,813 of CM066032.1, read as the reverse complement.
AATGAAACCAGCTAATTACTATTTCCTCCCTTTCTTCCCGAAGACCTACAGTTCCCAGTTGAATTCTGTACAGACTACAAAAGATTTTTCGTAAATGACCTCAAGTAATTGACCTTTAGCTCTCCTCATTTCATTTGCCCTAAGTGTTAATTGACTTTGAAAATGCAGTATATTATCCATTTAGAAAAAAAAAAACATATCCGATCCAAGTATGCCAACATCCAAAAGCATCAAAAGCTCCGTTAAATCAGTGTGCAATGCCTGGAAATAAGTTGGTAAAAAAGGAAAGTGAAGGCTGACTCCCAGTAAAAGAGTCCCACTGCCATCTAAAGGAAATGTGTTGATCACATCCTTTGTATCTTTTTCAGAGACAGCATTGGGGAAATTGTCATTTCACAATGAGGTATACATGGGCAATATGAATCTATTCTAAATGCAATAAGACCTCATTTATCCATGTTGGCCAATAAAGTAAGCTCTTGGTATGGCTTTAAGCCGGTGGTTATTATAAACCTTTTTTGGGTCGGGGACCTCTATTGAAAGCTATGGAAACCCTCCCCAGAATATCTAGATAAGCTTGAAGGTCCTGTTAGCGGGAAGGAGTTCACACAAACCCTATGGTGACCCTGCCTTCTCCCCCAGCATGGTCAAGGGGTGAGGAAGCCATAGGGGCTGGTGAGCAGCTGATTTGCTTAAAGGTCCTGCACTGATTTTCTCTTCTCTTGCTACTTCCGCTGCTCTGTAGCTACTGGTCATTCATCGATTTTGATTTCTTTATATTGTACTTAAATGCATGCTATTTCCTTGCCCGCCTAACATCAAGTATTAAAACCATATTAGAACTAGCTTGAAATGAAAACATTACAATGAACACCCAAAAAGACATTATGCAGCTGGTATCAGCACTGGCCATAGGGTTTTTATTTTTCAAAAACATTCCTGACAGCTGGATGAATCGTTTTTAACATTTAGAGGGCATAATTCTACATAGGGCACACAAGAAACACACATAAGTCCTTATTTTGCAGGATAGACACATATGTGCATGCTTACAGAAGAGCAACGCCTGTAAGGGCAAGCATAAGTGTCACCACGAGTAAGTCCACAGAGGGGCATGCATGGGGGCAGGGCTTGGGTACAGCATAGGTGCTATGGCGTACACTTCAGGCCACTGATCTAGGTGCGAGAAGTTACATCCTGCTCTTGGGCAGACATAACTGACAGACCCAGATTCCGGCGCATCTATAAGCCACCATTTTAAAAAGAAAAGCACACGCCTGCCTTACTTTAGAAAACAGGCTGGAACTGCACACACGGGTATACGCATGGCCTGCATGAGTGTATACAAGATTGCCTTCCATGGGAGTAGTTTTATAGACTATTTCCATGTGCAAAAGACATCTTCTAGAATGAGGTCACTCGAGGTAGTTTCTCCTAATGGGTTAGTTTTGCACATACCATGGCAGTCGTGAACCTCACTTCTAAGCCAGGGTATGTGGAAGATGATCTTAATCTCTCAAATGTACTGCTAATGCTCGATGTAGTACTTGCATCGTGCCAAAGAGAGCCTCCTGCTGGAGCTCGCAAGATGTAACATGTATGGGCAGTTTGCCAAGATGTGCTTGGAAATTCTTCTTTATCAGGCCTGTGGCTCCCAGTACAGTCACCTGTGCAAGGATGCAGAGCGTGCTTTATGTGACTTTAGAGTAGGCATATTAGAGGAGGAGTTTGGATGGAGTGAGGGTGGAGTCATGAGTTCTTTGCATATTTTGTTGTTGTTCTTATGTGCCATCGAATCGGTGCCGACTCATGATGACCCGCTGGATCGTTGTCCTAAACTGTGTACAGTATTTTACATGATAACATTTAGGCCTGCTCCTGACCCGTCTTAAATGTCACTACCCTTAATCCAAGTGCTATTTCTGCAGGGTTTGTGCTAGCATTTTATACAGACACTAAGGTATCTATGTGTCTTTATAAAGTAGATTAACAATAGGTGTCAGTGGAGTCTTCACACATAGACGACCTTTTATAAAATTACCTTCATTAAATTACTATATGGTCAAAGTTAACTATTCAAAACGGGGTCAGGATTTGGAGCTGTCAAGGGCACCATTAGGCATATAATTTATACTTCTAAAGATCAAGAGAAGTGGAGGAGTAGCCTAATGGTTAGAGCACTAGTTTGGGCAGAGTATAGGCACTATGACATACACTTCAAGTCACTGATCTAGGTGTGACAAGTTACATCTGGTTAGAGCACTGGTTTGGTAACCTAAAGGCCAGGGTTTGATTCCCACTAGCACTCCTTGTGACCTTGGGCAAGTCATTGCCTCAGAAGAAAGGCCTTGCAATCTACTTCCACTCACACTGCCAAGAAAAGCCAGGAGTTGCTGGGTTGCTAGGAGTCAGCGATGATTTGAAGGCACACAAAAGTGACACTATTCAGATAGTAGGGGGGCTATTCTGTGCCATGAATAGCGGGGATGGACAGCTTGATGGGACGTCTGCTATTTGTGCCTTCTCCCAGTCGCTACTAACTTCCCTGCTGGTTGTGCAGGGAAGTTCGATGGGGCAGGGAAAGGGCAGCTCGGGAGCGGTGTCAGGGCAGTCGCCAGCCCTGGATGAATAGGGCCGATTCTAATGTCAGCTCTGTATATCCAGGGCCAGTGACTTATACAGGGAAGTTATTCCACCTCTGAGGTGGAATAACTTCCCCATATGTCATTTTGCGGCAGGCCCGGGGCTTGCAGTGGGCAGGAGGGGCGTGAAGGCAGTCCCCGCAGCCTGACCCTGGCCTTTGGAGGCTGGATCGGGAGCCGGGCTGTGGGGAATGAGGTCCTGCAGTCTGGCGGCCAGAATTGCGGCTCTTTAATGCAGCCACAGTGCCAGGGCAACATGACGCCATGGCACCGTGGCTCCACTGAAGAGCCTTGACTGAGTTAGCCGGGGACAGTCCTGCACGTGCAGGCCAAACTGAATCAGTCCCGGCCTACACGTGCAGGACTGTTTGCGATTCTAATCCCGTGGGGCTAGATGAGTCCCATGGGATCAGAATCGTGATCCCTTCTGTAAGTCCGGTTCAGAATGAACGTACAGAGAGGATCAACTTTCAGGACGGAATCGGACCCTAGACATTTAAATTAAATGCCTAGATGGTCTGTACAAATAGCAGGTCTAAGTTATAAATACATATTTAACTGTGCCGCTGAAGCTATGCGCATTTTTAAACCACATTTCCAGCAGGCTCTCGATACACTGTCTACATCTTAACCTCACTAAGACACTTGCAGTCTGGTTCACATTTGGTAACCCCTGTCCATCAGCTGCTCCAGTCCTTGCCAATACTACAATTCCCTTGGTTACTACAATCGTTATCTTGGTGTCACTTTGGATACTGCACTTTCCTTTCACGATCAGATTTCTCTTCTCTCCCGCTGATCTTTCTTCTATCTCCGACAAATACGAGATGTCAGTTGCTTTTATTTGTTTGCCACACAGCCTTCGTTCCAGTCCCAGAGGTGTTTCTCCTGGACCTGGAACGAAGGCAGCGCTGCACCGATCCACCGCCACAGCCGGAGTCAGGGAGAGGTTGCCGATGGGAGTCATGGCAAAGGGGAGGGGTCATTCTGCGACCACTGCCGCCACCAGCCGCAGGATGAGTCACTGAGGGGGCACCAAAATAGGGGGACCCTCAGCAAACGATTGCTTGGGGGCCCTCCACTAGAACTTTCACCACTACTGGGTGCCATTAACACATATAAAAAATCGGATTTTTAGAAAAGCCACTACTTACGCAGTTATAAAGCCAGCACCTACTAATCTGAAGGGGTCATGTTCCAGGCATGGTTTTGGCAGACCTTAGAAGTATACATATATTCCCTATTCTGTACTGGAAATTCAGGAATACATCTAAATATTTCATTGTCGGCATTTGTACTAGCTCCGAAGCACGCATACGTGTCAGCTAACTGCTGGATAGTGATTGAGAGAGGAATGGTGTTCAACGCTCTGCAGTTCCAAAACACCTCAAATGGCCAAAATAGGAGTTATAACATTTGGCTCATTCTTTGGTTTCACTTGGGCATGTAGTTTTGCCAAATCCAGTATTCTTATACATACAAAGCCCCTGAATAACGCTGCTCTTTTTGGAATGTCTTTTTTTTTTTAAATAGCTGCTTCTATACAGTACATGCTGCCCTATTCACTTTTTTCCCACGGCCTTATTGATATTTTACGCAAGGCTCCGCGTTCAGAGAGCCCTTGGTAAAATGTACTCCAAACCATGACAAGTCCCAGTTTGGGCATTCTTTTTCTGACTTCGATGACTTCTGAAAAACTTGGGCTTAGAGTGCATTTGATGACAACTGTATTGATAAGGGGCCCGAAATTCGAAAGGCATTTCCACGATTTACAGACTTGTAAACCATGTAAATGCCGCATGAACGGGATATTCATGGTTCGTGCCGCTGGATATCCCCGATCATCTCCCCTACACGTCCTGATGCTAACTGCTTAGCGTCAGGGCGCGTCATGGCTGTTCCAGGGCAGGGCAGATAGTCGCTAACCAGGAGCAGCGATATTGCCCCGCTACCCAATTAGGGACCTGCAGGTAAAACTAGGTGAAGCAAAAGCTGGCCTAGTATTACCCACAGGAGCTAACCGAGTTAGAGGTTGGCGGGGACGGCTATGCGCCGTAGTGGCGCATTGCCGGCTCAATTCAATATCAAACCCAAGGTGCTTAAGTGGCTTCATATATAAATTAAGTAAATTAGGAGAAAAAAGGAACCTTTCAGCACTCCTGAATATAATTCTCAGGAATCTGATGACTCACTGCCCCAACACAGGTCCTGACTTCTGTCCTTTAAACAAGATGAAAAACATGCTATGGCCTTACCCCTGACTCTGTAGCCATACTACAAAAATAAACTGAAAGGAAGGGTTCGGAGAAGAAAGTGTGAGAATTATCCCAGGACAAATCCTCATAGGAAATTAAATTTGAAACAGCTGGGTCATGCAAAGCTAAAACTGGCTTTCTGAATCTAATTTATTACAATTATTTATTACTAGTATTAAAATGCAAGTGTAATTTGGCATTAAACTTGGTATATTCATAACTGTACAATATTATGCCCATGAGATCAGGCAGCAAGGAAAGAGCTATTCTGCCATCTGCTGACCAAAGATCAGAATCACATCCTGAAACCAGTAAGACCCCCCTTTATGAAGTATTTGCTTGTGATTTCTGGGGACCAGATGTTGTCAGGTGATTTATTTATTTATTTATTATTTAACAGTTTTTATATACCGCACTATTCATCATCAGTGCGGTTTACATTAAACAACATATTGCCTAGACAGGATAAAACTGACATAGATTTACAGATAACAGGGAATATAAACTGGGTATGAACAGGGGAAAACTATATACATTTAAACAGGTAACATTATCCTATTTTGCATCTATGGCAAAGGTGCTTAAAAGCTTCTAGCGTGGAAACATTAGGGAATCCATGCAACTGTGTGCCATACAGTTTTAAGATGGGAAAATGACATGCCAGGTATTACCTTAAATGCTTTGTAATGGCTTAAGTCATTTTATTATGAGCATGAGAAGAGCCTGCAGGAAATGAACTTAAGAGATTAGTAAAGAGATTTTAAAGTAGAGCACAGAAGCCTCTATAGGACTGTCTGACAGGAGTTTCCTCTGTTAAATTTTCACTAACTATGGCAAAGATGCTGGTGCAGGACTAATACAAGGGCGTCTGGCATCCTAAATGAACCATCATCCTTGTGCCCTCCCTTAATTACCTTTCAGGCACACAGTCACATCCCCCCCCCCCCCACCACAAGATTTTAATAACTAAACTCATGTTTACCCCAATATTATACTTCTCAGAATAATTCTGTAAAAACACACGATTGGACATCATACTTTTAACATGTTAAACTGTCAAAAGAACAGGATCTCTGGAGTTTCTGTGACTGTCAGGATGTATTCTGCATTGACTACAGCTTCTTTTCGTTGCTGCTCTCCTCGGGGAAGTGTTGACTTAGGCAGCTGCCTAGGTTATCAGATGGTGATGCCTGCCCTATGTTGGTGTCCATGTGTTTGCTTTGACCATACTTTCTTAGACGTGAACTGGTAACCAGCCTACTTTTGAAAGGACAAGTATGAAATGGACAAAATGTCAAATGGCGGGGAGGGGTGGAGAGATCAAAAACACTTTTGGCCTGAAGTTTTGCCTTGGGTTTTATCTGTCCTAAATTTTGTGATGCAGCAGAAACCTAGAGAGAGCAACAAACAGACCACTTCGTTTTTTCCACTCAAACTGCAACACTGAAGCCTTTCCCATCTCCAAAGCCATTATAGGCAGTGAGCAAAAATGTCTCTTTTGTCCTTCTTGCCCCTGTAGAGTCAGCTTTTCTCATCAAATAAAATGGGAAGAGGAAGAGCGATGCCCCTCTGTGACTTTGCAAATTTAGCCCTTGATGCAGTGGATATTCTCTGGGCTTCCAATCTTTTATTCTCTTGATTCATCTCCTCATTATCAAATTGCTTCGTCCTACAATTAAGCAGCTCTATTGTTCCATCACATCCCAGATTTCATTATGACATGAAAAAAGAAACATTCCGTCTCCCCCACCCCCAACCCAGTGATAATGTTAACAGAAACTCATCTGCTCAGTGAGATGTATTATTAAGGGGGAGGGGGGTCTGCCATGTTCATAAGAGACTATTGTGCATTTTTGGAAGATGGCTCTTTATTATCTAGTAATGACGGCTCACAAATTAAATTAGTTTTTAATGGAATAGTTAAATTCTAATTTATGTTTTGGAGCTTTGTGCAATTCATGTAGTTAGACTTGGTTTTGGGCTATTATCGTGCATTTTATGGAAACACAAAAGAAGGGAAAATCATCCCAGTGCATTCTGCCATTTGGTTTCATTCTATTTCAGCAGTGATTGCATTTCTCCCCAGATATGTTCCCTCTAGAAATGTTCAAAGCAATTGAGGTCTCCCCTTTTGGGCAACATTCTACGGCTTTTCTGTGTTCTCCGATCAAGTCGAATGAAAACGAACATGCGCAGCCACATGGTTTTCGATCACCCTTCATGCTCTCGCACATCTTGCCATGGCTCCATGTGAGTCATTAGGGTAATTACTCATAGAGCTAAGCCTTCTGTTTTACAAGCCCCAGAGGAGGTCATCTCAATTTCTGAATCATACAGAGGACGGCAAGCCATTGCAAAGTAAATGTTCTGTACCTAGCAATCAGTTTTGCCGATAAAGGCAAACAATACAATATACTGTATAGAATTCCATCAGTGTAAAGTACACTATATAAGGAAAAATTGCACACACTGTCTATTCCCTATAGACGCTACCATCTATAGGGCCTATTTACTAACCTATGGTAAAATAACCTGCTATTGCACTGTTTTACTGCACAAAAATTGACCATGGGGTTCACCAACCTGGTGGTGCTTTAGTACATTGCTGTAGTCGGGAATACCATGGGAATATCACACATTCCTAACTGCAACAGTGCAACAATGCAGCCTGGTAAATAGCTCCTAAAGTTTGAGCCCTGGGAAGGAAGGTAGAGAAGTGCTGAAATATCAGTTCGGTTCGAGTTTTTTTGTGTTAGGAGTCGGCGGGAAACAAGCAATTTTAAAGACTCCACTAAAATCTTCTTTGGATTTTTCTGAAGCTGATTTCTAGAAATCTGACAGAAAATCTGCTCCCTCCTCCACGATTGCTGGGCCTCACAGACAAGTTTAAAATGTATTTATTCATTTTCTTGTATTGATTTAGATTTAGCGTGTTCCTTTTTTCATCGGTAGCTAAAGGCGAGTTCCATTCATATACTAAGACCCTGGATTTCCTGTAGTTTGGCAGACTCTTTCTGGCAAGAGTTTACTGGAGATGAAAATGAGATCTGCAGCACACTTTCGTGGAACAATTAATTATGGTAAAAAAGGTAGCTCCGCCTTCTAGAGTTATCCTTATCCTTTTAGGCAAAAACATGTACAGGAAGATGACTTTGCACAGTGATTTTTTACTGAAATTCTGCAGGACATTGCTTCGTAGCAGCTCATTCATTTAGAATTTAGAATGCCTCTGTATAAGTCTTTGGTGCGACCTCATTTGGAGTATAGTGTGCAATTCTGGAGACCGCACCTTCAAAAGGATGTGAACAGGATGGAGTCGGTGCAGAGGGTGGCTACTAAGATGATTAGTGGTCTTCATTATAAAGCATATGAGGACAGACTTAAGGATCTTAATATGTGCACCTTAGAGGAAAGGCGGGATAGAGGTGATATGATTGAGACGTTTAAATACCTCCGTGGCATAAATGTTCAGGGAGAGAGCCTCTTTCAATTGAAAGCAAGTTCTGCTACGAGGGGACATGGGATGAAGGTGAAGGGAGATAGATTCAGGAGTGATATGCGGAAATATTAATTAATTAATGCGGAAATATTAATTAATTAATGCACAGTTATTTGTATAAAGTTACAATGTTATAAATCTCTGTTAATAACTATTATCTGTATAAAGTTAAAAATCTCTGTTCCATGTAATGTATACATTAGTATACAAATTTGTTTACTTGTTCCATGTAAACCGCCACTGATCTCTGGAAGGGGCGGTATAGAAGAAATAGATAAATAAATAAATAAATAAAATAAATAAATATTTCTTTACGGAAAGAGTAGTAGATCCGTGGAATAGTCTCCCAGTAGAGGTGGTAGAGATGAGGACAGTAACTGAATTCAAAAAAGCATGGGACCAACACAGAGGATCTCTAAAGGTAAAAAGTGGACTGTTGTAGTTGTTGATATGGAAGGACAGACTAGATAGGCCATGTGGTCTTTTTCTGTCATCATGTTTCTATGTTTCTAATTTAAATTACAATTATAAACATAGTGGACTACGTGTGAAATCTAACTACTTGCCAGGTTGAAAAATGCGCAAAATCCTGAACTTTCAGCGTTTTTGCCTGCTTTCAAGCTTTTACTGCACATTTTCTGTGCAAAGCGGCACTTGAATTAGTACAATACATCTGCATCTTTAAGAGCTAATTTGAAAATAGGAGATCTATAGTGGTTTCCAGGAAATCTTCAGATTTGCTGTCAAACCTATTTTTGAAAGAGAGGGCCTAGATTTCATTTAGACTTTGAAAAAAACATGCTGGGAGTGAGTGACTTTCAAAATATGCTCTTAATAATTGTGGTCTTTCAAACTTGAAGACATGGACTTTTTTGCAACTGCTAGAAATGAGCCTGACTGGAGATCCGCAAACAACATGATAATCTGGGCTTTTATAACACAGTTTGCCCAGATGGGAAGCAATTTAATACATCAGAATCAGACATACATGCATGCAGCAATCTCTATGGTGGAAAATACAGCTGCTAATTTTGATCGCTGATTTCTGTGGCCTTTACTTTACACCCTGTTTTCTGTGTGGGGCCTAGGCAAGAGCAATGACAATATCAGAGGACTCGTCACAGAAAGAAATTACTCAGATCGTAGCCTTCGTGTTTTTGTCTCAAGAATCTTGATTGTGCTGTGCGTCAAACATACAGCTTCTTCCGAGTCCCTGACAGAAGCATAACTGAGCTTGACAGTGTGCTTGCAATCTAGTAACATAGTAAATGATGGAAGATAGAGACCAGCATGATCCATCTAGTCTGCCCAGTAAGGTGGCTAGATTGGTAGAGTCTCCCCTCTCTATTTACGAAGTTATTTATATTTGCTTTGATTCCATCCTCTTGCTATATATTGATCCTCCGTGTCTGTCTCACGCCTTTTTGAATTCCGTCACTGTTTTTGCTCCCACCATCACGAAGCAAAAACTGTAATGGAGGGAGCATGATTTAAAAAATGACACAACCGAACAGCAGACTGGTTGCCCTGTCCTTTACACTCAGTTCATTTGGGGGCATGTTTACTAAAGTGTGCTAACTATGGTATTAACACACGGTACTGTGCCATTCTAAAAGTTAGCATGGGGCCCGGTGCTAAAAATTCCATGCTAACTGGTTTGAGTGTGACTGGCCAGGTTAGGAGTGGAACGTAGGCGTTGACGGCACATCGTGTTAGTGCAAGCACCTTGGCTGTTGCTGTTAGCACAGGTGTACTTAATGCTACCTCAGCGGGTTGTGTCTGCACCCATGTGCTGGTTAGTGTGGTGCCGTGCGGTTGATGGTAGCCAGGCCTCAGCAGTAGATGCACGATCCAGTCGTGTGCTAAATTAGCACATTTTTGTCATTATGCCCCTTGATGAGGCTTCACCTTGTAAGTCACTTACAGTTGTGGTCAACATTATTGGCACCCTTGCATTTTAGGTGATGTTCTGTGCAATATCTTGAGAAATAATTGGAAATATTCCAATTGTATATAATCAATAAGTCCATCGCTGATGGAGAAGAATTTGAAATAGTTGACAACTTTAACCTACTTGGATCATCTATCAATAAAGAAACGACAAGCAGTCAAGAAATCTGACGATGCATTGCTCTTGGCAGAATGACTTGAAGGACCTAGACAAGATTCTCAAGAGCAGAGATATCTCTTTCCATACAAAGATTTGACTTGTTCAAGCGATGGTATTTTCAATAATGTCATATGGATGTGAAAGTTAACAGTGAAAAAGATAGACAGGAAGAAAATTAATGCCTTTGAATTACAGTGCTGGCGATGAATACTGTGTAAACCATGGACTGCCCGGAGAACAAACTAATCAGTACTAGAAGAGATCGAACTTGAGCTTACTTTAGAAGCTCAGATGACAAAACTTTGACTCTCATACTTTGGATGTATCACGCGAAGAGAGAGATTATTAGAGAAAGACATCATGCTTGGCAAGGTAGAAGGTCAATGCAAAAGAGGAAGGCCAGCAATGAGATGGATCGATACAATAACAGCAGCCATGGGTGTCACTCTATCAACAATGAGCCACCTGACTGAAGACCGAACACAGTTTAGGACAACTATCCAGAGGGTCTCCATGAGTTGACACTGACTCGACAGCACTTAACAACAAAAACAAGTATGTTCAAAGGCATAATACAACAAAAAATAGATGTCTGTGCAACTTAGACATAGTAATTTCAGAGAAAAAAATATTGACAGGATTAATGACAACCTTCACTAATATTTGGTTGCACATCCCCTGGCAGTGATGACAGCCTCCAATCATTTCTTGTAGCCACCTATACATTTCGTACATCTGTCTGCTGGTAGTTTCTCCCACTCTTCTACTACAATTTGTTCCAGCTCATGAATGTTCCAGGATTCCTTTTATCAGTGGCAGATTTCAGCTCTTTCCAAAGGTTCTTGATTGGATGGAGATCAGGACTCATTGCTGGCCAGTTTAAAACAGTCCATTTGTTCCTTTTAACCATTCTTTTGTACTTTTGGATATAGATTTCTGTCACTAGGTAGCACATTTCACTCCATATTGCCTTGGCAGGTCTCTGACTTCATGATTCTTTTAATACATTCCAGGCCTCCAGTTCCTGAGGCAGCAAAACAGCCCCACAACATTATGGAACCTCTGCCATGTTTAACTGTAGGAAGGGTGTTTTTTTTTCTTATAAGCTTCATTCTTTCCTCCTTTCTCTCTTTCTGTGGATAACACTATACTCTTCCCTGTTTCCTCAGCTCACAACCTTGTGGTCATCTTTGATTTTACTCTCTCTTTCTCTGCACACATCCAACAGATAGCTAAAACCTATTGCTTCTTTCTCAAAACATTGGCAACATTTGTCCCTTCCTTTCTACACAAACTACTAAGACACTTATCCACTCTTTAGTCACCTCCCGTCTTGACTATTGCACCTTCTCCTTACTGGTCTCCTTCTGAATCATCTCTCTCCCCTTCCATCTGTTCAAAACTCAGCTGCACTGCAAATTTTCCGCCTGCCTTGATATGCTCATATAACTCCTCTTCTCAAGTCGCGTCACTGGCTCCCTATTCATTTCCATATCCACTTCAAACTTCTCCTACTGACCTATAAGTGCACTCATTCTCCTGCTCCTCATGTCCTTTCCTCTCTTATCTCTCTCTACACTCTTCCTGAGGAACGCCACTCTTGCGGCAGATCCCTTCTATTTGTGCCCTTCACTTCTGCTACCAACTCCGGACTTCGATCCTTCCACTTTGCTGCTCCTTATGCCTGGAACAAACTACCTGAGTCTGTGCAACAGGCCCTTTTCAAATCCAGGCAGAAAACTCACTTCTTCAAGGTCTCATTTGGATCCTGATTCGCTTAGTCTTCTATGTGTTTCCTTACCATTCCCCTAGATATATCCTTCTCAGCTGTTATGTTGTCTGTCTTACCTAGATTGTAAGCTCTGATGAGCAGGGACCATCTTTTACATATGTCTGTTACTGCACTGCGTATACCTTGTATTGCTATACAAATGCTCAGTAGTAGTAGTAGTAATAAATATATCGCTGGTCTGCATTGCCAAAGAACTCAAGTTTGGTTTCATCTGTCCACAGAACATTTTCCCAGAAGGATTGTGGTTTCTCAAGGTGGGTTTGGGCAAAGATCAGGTGTGCCTTTTTATGTCTGTATTTGAGAAGTGGGGTCCTCCTTGGCCTTCGCCCATGAAGTTCTTCTTTGTTTAGTACGTGACTTATGGTACGGGTTGAAACCACCACTCCAGATTATTCCAAGTCAGCCTCAAGCCCTTTGAATGTTGTATGTGATGTTTTTTCCAACAGTTCTCACTAACCTTCAAAGACTTCTTGAATTAATTTTCTTCTTCTCACCACGTCCTGGAAGGTTCTTGACAGTTCCAAGAGCAGAAAACGTCTTAATAACTTTGCAAACTGTAGACACAGAAATCCCAAGATCTTTGGAGATGGCCTTGTACCCCTTTGAAGTTTGATGTTTAGTGATAATGGCTTTTGTGATGGTCTCAGGCAGCTCTCTTGTCTTCACCATTGTGAAAATGGAACGGGAGTGAATGTGGCCATTTTAAACATTAGAGCCATCATTCATTGGTTGATTCAAGTCATGTCTAATTTTACTGCAATGGGAATGTGGTTCTTCTGTTAAAAATGATTTGAATTGTTTATAAGGGAGCCAATCATGTCCAGTTTTCATACTATTTCCTATTATTTCCTTTTTAATTGGTCTTTTTTATTTGATTCTTTTATGTGTCAAATATGTGTGTATATATAGTCCAAAGCCATTTCACTAGCACTTTTTTTAGGAGATATTGGACATTAAGGGGCTGAACTGCAAGGGTGCCAGTAATGTTGATCACAACTGTATTGGCCTTCTGCAACCTACTTTTGGATCTCAACCTACAGGCTGAGAAATGCTTTCATAGTTCTCACTTCCTCCGGCTGCTCTGGTGCTGGACTTGCGGTATATAAGCTTTTCAAATAAATAAATACCACAAGGACGAATATTCCCTAAGCCACAATTTCTGATTCTCGTAGTCCCCTGGGTACCATAAAAAATAACAAAGTCATGTTGCACTACACAGTAAGTGTCCTGGCCAGGCTTAATGCTGTGTTTCTCTGAAATGTAGTCCTCGGAGAATAATGATTCTGGAGTAAGGGGCTATTAAAAAACAAAAATTTTCTAGGTGTAATTTTTGACTGCAGAGTACAGTGGACTGGCTGGTTGTTTGCCCCCAAATAGCTGCAACTACTGCATGATCGTGAATGAGCTGAAGGAAGAGGCAGATTTTTTTAGTGTCAAACATCTTTGTTAGTGATATAGCGGAAGGGTTGTCGGGTAAGGTTTGCCTCTTTTCAGATGATACCAAAATCTGCAATGGAGTAGACACCCAGGAAGGTGTAGATAACATGAGGAGGGATCTAGCTAAGCTTGAAGAATGGTCTAGAATTTGGCAGCTGGGATTTAATGTTAAAAAATGCAAGGTCATACAATTGGGCTGCAGCAATCCAAGGGAGCAATATAGTATAGGGGGTGAAGTACTTTTGTCCACTAAAGAAGAGCGGGACCTAGGCGTGGTTGTGTCTGATGATCTTAAAGTAGCTAAACAGGTAGAAAAGGCGACGGCAAAAGCTAGAAGGATGCTTGGGTGCATAGGGAGAGAAATGACCAGCAGAAGAAAGGAGGTGATAGTGCCTCTGTATAAGTCTTTGGTGCAACCTCATTTGGAGTATAGTGTGCAATTCTGGAGACAGCACTTTCAAAAAGATATGAACTGGCTGGAGTCAGTACAGAGGGTGGCTACTAAAATGATTAATGGGCTTCATTACAAAGCATATGAGGACAGACTTAAGGATCTTAATATGTACACCTTAGAGGAAAGGCGGGATAGAGGTGATATGATTGAGACATTTAAATACCTCCATGGCATAAATGCACAGGGGTAGAGCCTCTTTCGATTGAAAGCAAGTTCTGCTACGAGGGGACATGGGATGAGGGTGAAGGGAGATAGATTCAGGAGCGATATGCGGAAATATTTCTTTACGGAAAGAGTGGTGGATCCGTGGAATAGTCTTTCAGTGGAGGTGGTAATGATGAGGACAGTATCTGAATTCAAAAAAGCATGGGACAAACACAGAGGATCTCTAAAGGAAAAAAGGGGACTGTTGTAGTTGTTGATATGGAAGGACAGACTAGATAGGCCATGTGGTCTTTTTCTGTCGTCATTTTTCTATGCTTTCTATGTTTTTCTGTGAATACATTGAACTGACAACCGACTGGAATTCAATATGCTGGAGTGATATTGAAATATGGGAGTGGAGGAGAAGAGGAACGAGTGGGACACTAATTAAATGCGAACCCTGCTGTGCTGCTAGGAGTGTCTCATGAACATAACAACATAAGTTATGCCAAACCAGGTCAGACCAAAGGCCTATCAAGCCCAGTATCCTGTTTCCAGCAGTGACCAATCCAAGTCACAAGTACCTGGCAGGTTCCCAAAACAGTACACAGAGTCCATGCTGCTTATTCCAGGGGTAAGCAGTAGATTTCCGCTGTCCAAATTAATAATAGTTTATGGACATTTCCTCTAGGAACTTGTCCAGACCTTTTTAAAAATCAGATACACTAACAGCTTTTCCAAAGATTAATTACATGTCGAATGAAAAATATTTTCTCAGATTAGTTTAAAATATATTGTTTAATAGCTTCATTGTGCGTCCTCAAGTCTTTGCACTTTTTGAAGTCATAAAAAGTGATTTATAGTTGCCCGTTCCACTCAACTCTTTATTTTATAGACCTCAATCATCTCTTTTCCAAGCTGAACAGCTCTAACCTTTTAAGCCTTTCTTCATAGGGATATTGTTCCAGGCCCTTTATCATTTGATCTCCCTCCTCTGTACCTTTTCTAATTCTACTCTATCTTTTCTTAGAAACCATGTGCAATGTCACTGGTACAGCAACATTAGCAGAGAGAGATCCGGAGAGTAGGACCATCTGGAGATAGTGTTCGTTTACATCCATGTGCCTGTTTTTATGAGTCTTGGGCACTTCACAGTCAGCCAGAATAATATCTAATACATACATGAGGCTCCCCACACATCTTATGAAAGGCAAATCAAAGGGGTCTGACTTTGGGATAGTAGAAGGTGGAGAAAAGGAATCATTTCATAAGAATTGTAAAAAAGACCTCCACTACCCCAATGACTGCCTTTATTCAATTATGTTACTATATGCTCCTGGGCTGCATTCAGTTGTATTTTATGTGCCGTGTACAATACATGCTGGTTACTCTCTGAAATAAGAACCCCAAGAAAACAGCATAGCAATAGTCCTGTTAGCACTAAACAATGGCTCTTTCATGAGTAATTCCAGAGTTTGTAGCCTATAATCAAACAAGGTCCCTGTTGATACAGTAAACCCTTGGTTCAGAACACAAATTTTGGCCTGGACTCCTTTATTTGAGAAGGGAAGAAGCATGAGAGTGTTAAGTGCCAAGGGTCTCCCGGTGTATGCTTGTCCCCTCAAAAGAATCATGACATTAAATTCTATGAGCCTAAGACTGAAATACTGCAAAAAATCTCTTGAACTGGCACCCCCCCCCCTCTTGTCTGCCAATCAGTTAATAGGGCAACTGCCTGGACCACACAGACAGGGGATTATAGATAAAAACAGGCACTTTGTAAAACATTGCACAGAAAGGCAGATACCACCAAACCAGTCCTGGTTTTTATGAGAAGAAACCTCCTCTGGAATAAGCAGTTCCCACCTCACTGCTCCAGTGCCTGCTGCCTCCCCATTCAGCCTTCCATGTATTTCTTTACCTTCTGCCAAACCACGGTGCACAAGCAATGCAAATGACTCAGCTTCACTAGCAACCATGGACAAGGGTCCCTGAGCCCATGCTCAGAAGGAGGCTTTTCCCCCTCTATTTTCCTCTGCCAAAACATTTGATAAGCTGGTCCAATAAATCAAATCATTCACAAGCCTAGATATTGATCACTAGGGTTCCACAACACCATAGCATGAGTCACCAAGAAGGCCAAGAGAAACAGCCATTGAGATAAGAGCTGAGGCAGTACAGGTGACAAGAACTCCAGGTGGGAATGGAGGCTTCACCTCCAGGAGTAGGTTGTGGATGAAAACCTAGTCTGATTCCTAATGTTGTTGTTGTTGTTAAGTGCCATTGAGTTGATGTCGAGTGATGGCAACCCTCTGGATAGTTATCCTAAACTATTTTGGGTCTTCACTTAGGCAGCTGAGTGGCATCTATAGCAGCTGTTATTGTATCAGTCCATCGCATTGTTGGCCTTCCTTTTCTGTGCTGGCCTTCAACCCTGGCAAGCATGAGATCTTTCTCTAATCATCTTTTTTCACATGCTGCGTCCAAAGTGTTAAAGTCAAAGTCTTGTCATTTGAGCTTCTAAAGAAAGCTTAAGTTCAATATCCTATAGTACCGATTGATTTGTTCTTTAGGCATTCTTCTCCAGCACCATAATTCAAAGGCATAGAATACCCTTCCATCAGATCTCCAATTTACATCTTCACTGGAAAAAGCTGAAGGCACATCTCTTTTCTCAGGCATTTGCAGTTACTTAGGGCACCTTCTCTCTTTCTCTTGGCATTTAAGAGCAGTAACTTGTTATATGTCAGTATTGTTGAATGCTGTTTCTCACCATATCTCATGGTTATATTTTTAATTTTTAAAATTTAGGATGTCTTTATTTTTATTTGTTGTATTTTAATCATTCTAATTTTTTTATGTTTGTATTTGCAATCCACCTAGAAACTTGTAAAGTGTGGAATATAAATAATTTTAAATAAATAAAGATTTTGTTGTTCTGCTCGACTGGTGCGTCTCTCTAGGGGAGTGGTCAATGAGCACAGGGAAATGGAAACTAGTAAAATCAGGATTGGACCTCTTTCTCACACATAAGTGGATAAAGAACTGCAGGATCAGGATCCTCAAATTGCTGTTTCCTGTGTCTTTTGTATATTTCTCTACTGGGATGTGACTGTACTTTTAGGTTTTCTACTAGCTAGGGATGAAAACGTATTGGCATTAACTATCTGGATCACTGCACAGCCTGGAAGCTAACTGGGAAGTGGCAATATTGAGCCACTGCCCAGTTAGCTCCCTGAAGAAAGCCTTCTGTGCTTTAGATGATGATCGTGCTTCGATAGTGGAACCTGAAGTGCCAGTAGAGAAGAAGAGTGACGTCCAATGCACCAGAAATCCCTCAGGCAAAGTCAAAAAATCTCAAAACAGAAGACTCTTACTGATCACAGACTCCATAGAGGCATTAACTAGAAACAGCAACTCTGCAGTATAGAGCAACCTCCCATTTTGGGAAGGAGAGACTTAAACCCATTGTCAACACCATAGAATTCTCAGAAATTCCATCTGTTCATGGCAAAAGATGAAAGAGGCTACATCGCACGTCCAGCTTTAATACATGATTCCAAAACTGCTGTAAGCAAGAAGATTTTAGATCTATGAGCGGCTGGTGCAAAAGATGAAACGTCTATGATAGAGAAAATGCTAAATGAAAAATTCAAGCAATATATAGATAGACTTTTGATCTAGAAGACTGAAGTGGCAAATGAAAGAAAACAAATTCAGGATGTCACTCCCAGAAAAAGCATTCAATTAGTACAGAAAATAAAAAGAGATATTATTTTAACTTATTCAACTGCAGCAAACATAGAAATATAAATCAAGAAAACAAATAAACTAATATGATGCTTTGCTTGCGTGTTGTCTAATATGTTTTATTATAATGTGTGTTTTTATGTTTTCATTTTGAATTGCGTCTTATTATTGTGTATGTTTATATGTATCACGCTTAGTAATTCTGTGATAAGCATGAGATAAATGGTAATAAATGAAATGAATTGAAACAAAGAGGAAGAGCAGAGAGGATTAAAAACTATACATAATACAAACGTGTCATTCAAAGGTTGCTGGAAAGCTATGTACACAAAAGCTCACAAACTAGGCAACGAAGTTCCTGATCTGGAAGCCCTCATATTGGAAATAGTTTTGGACATTGTGGCTATTATGGAAACATGACTTAATGAGTCTCATCAGGGCCGGATTTACCTTGAGTGAGGCCCTACGCCAACAACAATTGTGGGCCCCCAGAAAAAATAAAAACGAGATCAACTTACCAAAACAGAAATGGCAATAGATGTATAGAATTGCCTGACATAAAGAGGCAATAGGGACAAAATCAGCATCGGAATTCAAGAAATACATTAAAAAAGACATATTCCAGTTAATAAATTCAAAATAAAAAGTATTTTTCTACCTTCTGTTTGGGCATTTTTTCAGTTGCAATTGCTCCAGTCACTTTCTTCTGGTTTCTTCGTGTCTTCTGCGAGCTATCCATTTGTCCTTTCTTCTCTTTTAGATGTTTTCCATTCTCTCTCTATTTCTGCTTTAACATACTGATTGTTTCCCTTTTGCTCTTTCCCCCAATTCTTTCCTTATTCCTTTATCATCCATTTAAATTTCACCCTTCCATTTTCAAGCCCCTCTTACTCTCCCAATACCCAGCCCATCATAGACTTTTCTTCCACACAAAATATTTTTCCCTCTCCATTCTCATTCCCCATCCATTCTAGTCCTCCCCCAAAATCAGTTCCCTTATAGTTCTAGACCCACCCAGCATCCACTCCCTTCTAGTCCCATTCTCCCATGCCCCACATCAGCCCATTTCCAGTCCTATTCTAGCTCTTCA
This sequence comes from Ichthyophis bannanicus, assembly GCA_033557465.1. Classification (NCBI taxonomy): domain Eukaryota; kingdom Metazoa; phylum Chordata; class Amphibia; order Gymnophiona; family Ichthyophiidae; genus Ichthyophis; species Ichthyophis bannanicus. The sequence goes on along the minus strand of CM066032.1, from coordinate 1,859,861,640 downwards.
TCAGCCCATTTCCAGTGCTAGCCTTCACATCACAGGCCATTTCCAGTCCTAGCCCCCTTCCCATCACAGCCTATTTCCAGTCCTAGCCCCCACCATCACATCCCATTTGCAGTCCGAGTCCCCCTGCACCATCACAGCCCATTTGCAGTCCTAGTTCCCCCCCCCACCATCACAGCTCATTTGCAGTCCAAGTTACCCCCCCCCCATAGCCCTTTTCCGGTCCAGGTCCCCCCCCCCATCACAACCCATTTCCAGTCCAAGTCCCCCCCCCCCCCATAGCCCTTTTCCGGTCCAGGTCCCCCCCCCCTTCACAACCCATTTCCAGTCCATGTCCCCCCCCATAGCCCTTTTACAGTTCAGGTCCCCCCCCCCATCACAGCCCATTTCTTTCCAGTCCAAGTCTCCCCCCCCCAATAGCCCTTTTCCGGTCCAGGTCCCCCCCCCCATCACAACCCATTTCCAGTCCAAGTCCCCCCCCCCCCATAGCCCTTTTACAATTCAGGTTCCCCCACCCCCATATCACAGCACATTTTTTTCCAGTCCAAGTCGTCCCCCCCCCCTTAGCCCTTTTCTGGTCCAGGTCCCCCCCCCAATCCCAGCCCATGCAGTCCTTGGCCCCCCCGACCAGCACCGCGGCTGTCTGAGAGGCTTCAGAGGGAGCCGGGTAAGCTCGCGCGAGGCCCCGGCTCCCTCTGTACAGCCGCTAGCGTGAAGAGCCTTTTCCTTCACGCTGGCGGCTGTATCTGTGAAGCCGCGAATGCTGGGAAAGGTTAAAGGGCATTGCCTTTAACCTTTCCCAGCAATCGCGGCTTTACAGATACAGCCGCCAGCGTGAAGGAAAAGGCTCTTCACGCTGGCGGCTGTACAGAGGGAGCCGGGGCTTCGCGCGAGCTTACCCTGCTCCCTCTGAAGCCCTGCGGTGTGTGGGCCGGCCCCAGGTGGGCCCTTGCCAGCTGTGGGCCCTACGCCATGGCGTACATGGCGTATAGGTAAATCCGGCCCTGAGTCTCATAAATGAGATATTGCCATGCCTGGATATAATCTATTTAGAAAGGATATAGAGGGTAGGAAAGGAGTAGGAGTAACCTTCTGTGTCAGGAACAATATTAAAGCTGCTGAAGTTCAGGGGACGTGGGAAGAAGAGGAAGCATTGTGGATTGTCTTAGAAAGAAGAAATTGCACTTCCATCCACACTGATGTAGTCTATAGAACTTCAACTCAAATCGAAGAAATGGACAGAAATCTGATCCATGATACTGTGAAGGTAGGAATGAAGGAAGAGTGATGAAACTGGCTGACGTTAATCTACCAGATGTAGACTGGAAAACCCCATCTGAAAATCTGGAAAGAAATAGAAAGATCATGGATGCCTTACAAGGGGCTTTGCTCAGACAAATGGTAATTTTCTCCAGGAACAAGCAGGAAGTCAGTCCTCACATATGGGTGATGTTGGCCCCAGTGGTGCTTGCGCAGATCCGATCCCCAAATTTCGAAGAAAGCTTTTGGGAGCTACACTGCGCATGCATGCGTGGTCACCTTCACCTCAGTCTTCTTTTTTCCGCGGAGCAGATAGAGTTAATTTTTTTTCACTGTTCATCAGTAGTTTTCTTGTCTTCGTGGTATCAATCACCTCCCGCCGCCTGCGTCAAACACCTCAGCGCCATGTTTTTTGTTCAGGTACTTATTTTTCTTTACTTGGCCCGTGGACGTTTTTGCTCGCAGCCTAGCTGGTCAAGATGTTGAAGTTTAATCTCGTGGGGCTCGCTTTTCCCACCATTTCTTTGACCAGCGGATTTAAGCAGTGTGGCAAGTGCAACCACAGTACTTCCCGCACGGACCATCACAGCACCTGCATTAAATGCCTTGGGGTGGATCATGACATGTCTTCCTGCCTGCTTTGCCTTTTGATGTCGGCCAAGACCCATAAGAAACACGAAAGGCGACAGAGGGAGCTTTTGGTAAGTCTGACTCAGGATCAGACCTGGGGGGAGAATCCCTACCTTCAATGCTGGCGTCAGAAGACTCAGCATTGCACTCTTGGGCTCAGTTGAAACCCTAGTATCATCGAGCATCATCCTCGGAGGACCTTCCCTGGGCGTCGAAGACTTCATCGAAGCCGAATTTGACGTTTTACCCCAGCCCGGGGAGTAATACCTCCGGGACTCGGGCATGGAGTCCTCAACTCAATACCTGTGATGGTGGCCAGGAGTGCCCTTCCAAGCAGCCCCAGTGAGAGGCATTGTCAATGGAGTCAGAGGATCGGGTCAGATTCCTCGATGCCATCAACATCAGGGACTCCCTTGCCAGGGATCCGTCGCCGGCCTCAATGTCCTTGAAACCATGGCGATTGCCATGGCGGAGCCGTCAGGCATCAAGGCCAGGATGGTGGCCCTGGAATGCAGCTTCACAGCAGTCATTGAGGCACAGAGGGGCCAGGCTTCTGGTCATTCCGGGAATTCGGTGCCCACCTCGAGGCTGTCCTCGACCAGGACCTCCCCAGAGGATGCTCCACCCATCCTTGAGAGGCTGGTTTGATTAGTGTCGACTCCGTCAGTGACCGACTTGGGCCCAGCAAGGCATCAGGTGCGGCCGTGATGGAACCTCAGTGCTGGATGTCATTGACACCAAGCCGGTCTGATGACCGCGGGGCACTTGCTGATTCCTCCAGCTCTGAGCCAGCATGGTAGATGGATGAGGAGTCTCTGGACACCATCCTCCACCGGGACATCCCCTCTGACCCAACCCCACCACACCATCAATGGCGATCACCTCCAGAGGATCTTGCCTTCCTTGAGTTTGTATGGCAGATGTCCCAGGCACTAGTCTTCGTGGCGGTGTCCGAAGATGAGCCACATACCAAGGACCTCAAGATCTTCCAGTACGAGGCTCCTCCTTAGAAAGCACTGACGGTGTCCATGCCCCCCATCCTCAAACAGTTGCTGTTAAGGATATGGGAGATCCTAGTGATGGTGCTGATTGTGAACCGTTGACTCGATTCACAGTATTGAGTCAGCCGGAGCCCCAACTTCTAGAAAACGCAACTGCCACATAACTCCATGGTGGTGGAGTTGGCTATGCATTACATTAAAAGCAAAAAGGCGCACTCCTCAGTGTTCCCCGACAGGGAGGCATGCACCATGGATGCTTTTGGCAAGAAGTGTTTTCAGAGCTCCATGCTCACAGCCTAGATCCAACATACCAACTGTATATGGGCATATACAGGATCTCGCCAGGTTCTCAGCTGATCTATCAGGTGAACCCTTGAGCACTTCAGGACCCTTGTTTCATTGGTCAAGGGGTGCTCCAAGTTTCAAACTCAGGCAGCCTTCAACAGCTTCAAGTTAGTGGCCCAGGTAGCTGCGGTAGGCATTAGTGCCTGCTGCCTTGCCTGGTACAATCCTCCGACTTGGAGCAGTGGGTTTCAGACAAGTTAGCTGATGTCCCTTGAAGGGGGAAAATCTCTTTGCAAGCCCATGATGGAGAAGGCCAACAAGCTGGAGAAGGAATTCATGACAGAACCAGGCTGTCCAAGATGGTGTCAGAACCTTCCCGTAAGAAGGCTTCAGGGAAACATTCCTTCTACTCGAAGACCAAGAAGGCTTATTGGAACTTATTTATTTATTTATTTATTTAATTAATTTTCTTATATACCGCGCTATTTGTCATCAGTGCGGTTTACATTGAAACAATACAACAATTGGTCAGATATAACAGACCTATTACAAGTAACAGGAAAATTAACATGGAAGTAAACAGGGAAATCATTTATATTTCTAGAAAATACATGTTGGAGATATATAAAATCTATACAGTTAGGGTAGGTATGAGGTTAAAAGGATGGGGGAGGGGAAGGGGTGTTCAGGTGTTTGAAGTGTGCGATGAAAAGGTGGTGTTTAAGGGCTTTTTTGAATTGTTTGATGTCTTTAATTGCTCTGATATTGGGAGGGAGTTTGTTCCAACATCTAGGAGCATAATTCGAAAAAGCCCTATTGATGGATGATTGATTAGCTTTTAAGGAAACTTGTGGTATAAGTAGTGTGTCAACAGCTGGAGATCTCCTGGACCTGTTATTTGTTGTGTGTATGATGAGATCAGAGATGGAATCTGGAGAAATATTATTGAAGGCCATAAAGGTGGTAAGGATGGCCTTATATTGGATTCTACAGTTTATTGGTAACCAATGAAGCTTCTCTAGAATGGGGGAAATATGCTCACACTTTGATGATCCGCAGAGGACACGAGCAGCTGCGTTCATGGCTAATTGTAGAGGATTAATAGTTATATTTGGTAAGGCATGGAGTCAGAGGCGTAGCGTGGGGGGTCCAGGGGGGGCCGGCCGCACCGGGCGCAACATGGGGGGGCGCCAGGGCCGGATTTACCTATACGCCATGTACGCCATGGCGTAGGGCCCACAGCTGCAAAGGGCCCACAAAAATGGAACAAGTTAGGCTTTTTTTAAAAAATAAAATTAAAAAAAAACCTGCTGGCTGCCGCCGCGGGGCCCCCTCTGCTGCCGCGGCAGCATGGACTGACCCGCGGGGGCCCCCTCTGCAAGCTCGATCCCTCCCTCCGTGCCTCCGTGCCTCCCTCCGTGCAGGCTGTGAGAGGCGCAAAGGCAGACTGTCTCCTTCGCGTCTCTGTTAAGCCCGCAGGGGCTGATGGGAAATTTCCCATCAGCCCCTGCGGGCTTAACAGAGACGCGAGGGAGACAGTCTCCCTTCGCGCCTCTCACAGCCTGCACGGAGGGAGGCACGGAGGGAGGGATCGAGCTTGCAGAGGGGGCCCCCACGGGTCAGTCCTTGCTGCCGCGGCCGCAGCGGGGGCCCCGCGGCGGCAGCCAGCTGGTTTTTTTTAATTTAAATTTTACTTTAGGCAGGGGGTGGGGGTAGGACTGGTAATGGGCTATTGGGGGGGCTGGGGCTGGGACTGGAAATGGTTTGGGGGATTAAGGCTGGAGGTGGGCTGATGAGGTTTGGACTGGTAATGGGCTGTGGGCTGTTTGGGGGTTTAGAAACTGGTAATGGGCTTTGGGGGGGGTTAAGACTGGTAATGGGCTGTGGGCTGATGGGGGCTGTCTGGTAATGGGTTATGGGGGACTAGGACTGGAAATGGGCTGGGGGGGTTAAGACTGGAGGTGGGCTGATGGGGTTAGGACTGTTAATGGGCTGTTGGGGGGGGTTTAGAACTGGTAATGGGCTTTGGGGGGGGTTAGACTGGTAATGGGCTGTGGGCTGATGGGGGCTGTCTGGTAATGGGCTATGGGGGGGCTAGGACTGGAAAGGGGCTGGGGGGGTTAAGACTGGAGGTGGGCTGATGGGGTTAGGACTGATAATGGGCTGTTGGGGGGGGTTTAGAACTGGTAATGGGCTTTGGGGGGGGTTAAGACTGGTAATGGGCTGTGGGCTGATGGGGGCTGTCTGGTAATGGGCTATGGGGGGCTAGGACTGGAAATGGGCTGGGGGGGGGGTTAAGACTGGAGGTGGGCTGATGGGATAGGATTGGTAATGGGCTGTGGGCTGATGGGGGGGTAGGACTGGCAATGGGCTATGGGGGGCTGACTGGAAATGGGTTGATGGGGTTAGGACTGGAAGTGGGCTGATGGGGGTTAGGACTGGTAATGGGTTATAGGGGGGGCTTAAACTGAAAATGGGGTGATGGGGGGTTAGGACTGTAAGTGGGTTGATGGGGGGCTAGGACTGGTATTGGGTTGGGGGGTTGCTAGGACTGGAAATGGGCTGATGGGTGGCTAGGACTGGAAATGCGCTGATGCAGGGACTAGAAGGGAATGGATGCTGGGTGAGGCTGGAACTAGAAGGGAGCTGATGTTGGGGGAGGATTAGAATGGGATGGGGCTGGAAGAGTAAAATGGAGAAGGGAAAAATATTTTGTGTGGGAGGGATAAAAAATCTACAGTTGGCCGGGTATTGGGAGAGTAAGTGGGGATTGAGGATGGAGGGGTAAAATTTGAGTGGATGAAATAGGAATGAGGAAAGAGCAAAAGGAGAAAGATTAGTATGTTAAAGCAGATGTAGAGAGAGAATGGAAAAAAAACTAGAAGAGAGAAGAAAGGACAATTGGACAGCAGACGATGGAGAGTTAGCAGAAGACACGAAGAAACCAGAAGAAAGTGGCTGGAGCAATTGCAGCTGAAAAAAATGCACAAAAGGTAGAAAAATATCTCTTTATTTTGAATTTATTAATTGGAATATGTCAGCTCTGGTAAATGTGCATCATTAACGTCTGCGCTTTGTTTAGTACAAGAGCAAATTAATGTATAGTTTTATTTCTACAGTGTTGTACATTCCAAGTTTGGCTTTTGGGATTCCCAGTTTAATTATTGTCTTCCTGTTTCTAAAATGTGATTACTTGTTTGGTGATGGTCTATGTTCTGCATGTGTAACTGAGCTGAGGTGTTCTGTTTATATAATTCCTATTTGACATTGCCACTTGTTCTCTTTCCCCAGTAGGTCATGTATTGTTGTTCTCTGAAATGTATTGGTTTAATATTTGCAGTGTTGCCTTTTGATTGGTAGAGTATGGTGCTTTGTGAGTCCTGGTAGTGCTGTTAGGATACGGCGGGTTTGCTATGGGTTCTAAATGAGTATGCTAACTACTAATCGTGGGCTAATTCCGTCGAGCTTGCTCCTATAAAGAATATGATGGGTCAATCTAGCTCAAACTGCAACTATTGGAATCTTATAGAGAAACATAGTATCGGGCTACCAAGGTCTCAGTTTAAAACAACGCAGCGGTAATTCAATTCAAGAAAAAAGTTTTATATAAAACTCCTGCTGCTGTTCACATCAATGACCTTTTATCGGTGCCGTCTACTTGCTTCACTTTATGTTTTTCATTTATATATGTTTTTCATTTGTTATATTTTTCTGATTTTCTTTTCTTCGTTATTAATATTTTAATATCCACTTTCTTTTGTAATTGTAAAAAATGGTGCTGTCTTCTTTTTCAATTTTTTAATGTCCACTTTTTTCTAAAATATGGTACTTATTGCCCAACTGTAAAGATCAGTTACTACGCTTCACGACCATGCTGCAGTATCGTTTCTATTTTCTATTATCCTCTTATATTCAATCTCAACAATGCATGCTGAATCGTGCTGATGATACCTCATTGAATAGAAAAGTCCAATTAGTCCAAGGCAAAATTCACACTTAACTTGTATAACCGGACTCCAGACTTCACATTTCTTCTGATAGAAACATTCTCCACCGTGGCTGCTTCTATTAAACCTCTAGTGGCTATATCCGAAGTATCATACTACTTGAAATCACTCCCAACGCCAGTGATCTAAGGCGCCCAAGCGTTTCGTTGTAACAAGTTCTTCAGGGGAATTGTTTCTCTCAAACTTACCTGAAAGATGCGACAAACCATGCTAAATTTCATCTTATTCCACTTAAAACTACAAGGGTATATGATGTATTAAAGAAATTTGCTATACCTGCAAAAAGCTGTTTTCGCTCTTGAACCAACTCGGAGGACGCCTTCCCCTCGTCTCCCCGTCAGTTGTTAGAGAATTCCGCGCATGCGGCTTCCCGAAACTAACTGAAATTTAAAGGGCTCCTCTGGACTCCTCCCCCTTGAGAGGGGTCCAACGGGAAGAATCTATCCATGACTTTAAAGATCCTTTCACGAGTTTGCAAACTGACTTACGACTATGTACTGGGTCCCTTAAACTGAGACCTTGGTAGCCCGATACTATGTTTCTCTATAAGATTCCAATAGTTGCAGTTTGAGCTAGATTGACCCATCATATTCTTTATGGGTTCTAAATGGGCAGTGTTTGTAGTAGTTCCTAATGTGTCTGGCAGTTGGCACTGGATTATAGTAATGTAGAAATCTTTTAGTCTTTCTTTATCCATACACTCATTAAGAGGCACGTTTACTAAAAGTTAGTATATGGTAACATTATGCAAATATTTATGCAAATGAGGCCCCTTATGCAAATGAGGCCCACCCCCCCCTTGGGCCGCCCCTGCTGGGAGCCCACAATTTTTGTTGGTGTAGGGCCTCACTCAAAGTAAATCCGGCCCTGGGGGGCGTGCTCGCACTCGCAGCTCTCTGCAGTGCTGGCTGTGCGAATCCGATCCGAGCCGCCGGGTCGCCGCCCACTGTGGAGGGGGGGGGGTGCCAGGCGTGCGGTGCGGTGGGTGCGAAGAGAGAGCGAGGGACTATCTGGGGGAGGGACAGTGCAGCGCTGATCGCGGGAGAGAACCACACCAGACCAGGGGGGCGCAAATTACTTGCCTTGCCCCGGGTGCTGACAACTCACGCTACGCCACTGTATGGAGTATTTTGTTAGCATAATCAAAGTGCGGCTTGACTAGAGCTTGAAAGATGGTGCGGAAGTCATCAGACTTCATCATAGGTCTCAGATGACGAAGGGTTTTTATCTTGAAGTAAACGGCCTTTACGGTGTGTTTTATATGTTCCTTGAAGTCTAACCTTTGATCCAGAATTACTCCTAGATATTGAATATTTGATTTGACTGGGAGATCAGCATCTCTGACTTTTAGAATTGATGGAGGGGAGAAAGATTTATTCCTTGTGATTATTAGAACCTCTGTTTTTTTAAAGTTAATACGGAGGTTTTGAGAGAGAAGCCAATCAGTTATTGAATTAAAACAGTTGATTAGCACTGTATAGTTTGGGTATGATACAGATATCGGTGAGAATAATAGCACATCATCCGCATACATAAGGCAGGATATACCAAAAGAGCGTGCGATGTCACAGATTGGCTGCATATAGATGTTGAACAGCAGCGCAGACAAGGAGGAGCCTTGTGGTACACCTTGTTTCTGCTGAAAGGGATTTTGAAGTAGCATTACCAATACGAACTTGTTGTAATCTACCTTCCAGGTAGGATTTGCACCAGTCCCAAGCACGGTTCTTGATTCCCTTCTCATGAAGTCGCTTTAGTAGTTGTATGTGATCCACAGAATCAAACGCAGCAGCTATATCAAGAAATATTAGAGCAAAGCCATTTTTCAGATTGTCAATGCCGTTGATAAGTGTATTGATCAGGGCCGGATTTACCTATACGCCACGAACGCCGTGGCGTAGGGCCCACAGCTGACAAGGGCCCACAAAAATAGCCTTTTTAAAATTAAATTTAAAAAAAAAACGCTGGCTGCCGCTGCGGCAGCATGGACTGTTCCCGCGGGGCCCCTTCTGCTGCCGCGGCAGCATGGATTGTCCCGCGGGGCTCCCTATGCCCGGCTGAATCCCCTCCCTGCCTCCCTCCCTGCCGGCTTTGAGAGGCGTGAAGGGAGAGTGTCTCCCTCGCGTCTCTGTTAAGCCCGCAGGAGACGCCCGGGAGACACTCTCCCTTCGCGCCTCTCAAAGCCGGGAGGGAGAGAGGGGATTCAGCCGGGCATAGGGAGCCCGGCGGGACAATCCATGCTGCCGCGGCAGCAGAGGGGGCCCCGCGGGAACAGTCCATGCTGCCGCGGCGGCAGCCAGCGTTTTTTTTTTAAATTAAATTTTACTTTAGGCCGATAGGGGGGGTAGGACTGGAAATGGGCTGGGGGGGTTAAGGCTGGAGGTGGGCTGATGGGGTTAGGACTGGTAATGGGCTGTGGGCTGTTGGGGGGGGTTTAGAACTGGTAATGGGCTGGGGGGGTAGGACTGGTAATGGGCTATTGGGGGGGGCTGGGACTGGAAAGGGGCGGGGGGGGGTAAGGCTGGAGGTGGGCTGATGGGGTTAGGACGGGTAATGGGCTGTGGGCGGGTGGGGGGGGGGGTTAGAACTGGTAAGGGGCGTGGGGGGGGGTTAAGACTGGGCATGGGCTGTGGGCTGATGGGGGCTGTCTGGTAATGGGCTATGGGGGGGCTAGGACTGGATATGGGCTGGGGGGGTTTAGACTGGAGGTGGGCTGATGGGGTTAGGACTGGTAATGGGCTGTGGGCTGTTGGGGGGGTTAGAACTGGTAATGGTCTATGGGGGGGTTAGGACTGATAATGGGATATGGGGGGCTAGGACAGGAAAAGGTCTGATGGGGAATGGGTGAGGACTTGAGGTGGGCTGATGGGGTTAGGACTGGTAATGGGCTGTGGGCTGATGGGGGGGTTTAGAAGTGGTAATGGGCTGGGGGGGTTAAGACTGGTAATGGGCTGTGGGCTGATGGGGGCTGTCTGGTAATGGGCTATGGGGGGGCTAGGACTGGATATGGGCTGGGGGGGTTTAGACTGGAGGTGGGCTGATGGGGTTAGGACTGGTAATGGCTGTGGGCTGTTTGGGGGGGTTAGAACTGGTAATGGGCTATGGGGGGGGTTAGGACTGATAATGGGATATGGGGGGGCTAGGACAGGAAATGGGCTGATGGGGAGGGGTTAGGACTTGAGGTGGGCTGATGGGGTTAGGACTGGTAATGGGCTGTGGGCTGATGGGGGGGTTAGGACTGGCAATGGACTATGGGGGGCTGACTGGAAATGGGTTGATAGGGTTAGGACTGGAAGTTGGCTAATGGGGGGTTAGGACTGGTAATGGGTTATAGGGGGGGCTTAAACTGAAAATGGGGTGATGGGGGGTTAGGACTGTAAGTGGGTTGATGGGGGGGCTAGGACTGGTATTGGGTTGGGGGTTGCTAGGACTGGAAATGGGCTGATGGGTGGCTAGGACTGGAAATGGGCTGATGCAGGAACTAGAAGGGAATGGATGCTGGGTGAGGCTGGAACTAGAAGGGAGCTGATGTTGGGGGAGGATTAGAATGGGATGGGGCTGGAAGAGTAAAATGGAGAAGGGAAAAATATTTTGTGTGGGAGGGATAACAAATCTACAATTGGCCGGGTATTGGGAGAGTAAGTGGGGATTGAGGATGGAGGGGTAAAATTTGAGTGGATGAAATAGGAATGAGGAAAGAGCAAAAGGAGAAAGATTAGTATGTTAAAGCAGATGTAGAGAGAGAATGGAAAAAAACTAGAAGAGAGAAGAAAGGACAAATGGACAGCAGACGATGGAGAGTTAGCAGAAGACACGAAGAAACCAGAAGAAAGTGGCTGGAGCAATTGCAGCTGAATAAAATGCACAAAAGGTAGAAAAATATCTCTTTATTTTGAATTTATTAATTGGAATATGTCAGCTCTGGTAAATGTGCATCATTAACGTCTGCACTTTGTTTAGTACAAGAGCAAATTAATGTATAGTTTTATTTCTACAGTGTTGTACATTCCAAGTTTGGCTTTTGGGATTCCCAGTTTAATTATTGTCTTCCTGTTTCTAAATTGTGATTCCTTGTTTGGTGACGGTCTATGTTGTGCATGTGTAACTGAGCTGAGGTGTTCTGTTTATATAATTCCTATTTGACAGTGCCACTTGTTCTCTTTCCCCAGTAGGTCATGTATTGTTGTTCTCTTAAATGTATTGGTTTAATATTTGCAGTGTTGCCTTTTGATTGGTAGAGTATGGTGCTTTGTGAGTCCTGGTAGTGCTGTTAGGATACGGCGGGTTTGCTATGGGTTCTAAATGGGCAGTGTTTGTAGTAGTTCCTAATGTGTCTGGCAGTTGGCACTGGATTATAGTAATGTAGAAATCTTTTAGTCTTTCTTTATCCATACACTCATTAAGAGGCACGTTTACTAAAAGTTAGTATATGGTAACATTATGCAAATATTTATGCAAATGAGGCCCCTTATGCAAATGAGGCCCCGCACCCCCCTTGGGCCGCCCCTGCTGGGGGCCCACAATTTTTGTTGGCATAGGGCCTCACTCAAGGTAAATCCGGCCCTGGTATTGATTAATGTTGTTAGGAGAGTTTCTACACCGTGGGCTTCCCTGAATCCATGTTGACATGGATCTAAAGGGGAAAATGAGTCTATATGCTGTTGTATCTGCCTGAGAGTTAATTTCTCAAGAATTTTGGCTAGAAATGGGATACTAGAGATTGGACGGTATGAGTCCTCCTTCTTTGGGTCAAGCTGGTTGTTTTTCAGCAGTGGTCGGATGGATTGATGTTTGAGAGCATCTGGGAAGACACCAGATTCAAATGACAGCTTCGCTATGTTAGCTATAAAAGGGCTGAGTTCTGTGCGCATAGATCTTATCCAGTGTGCTGGGCATGGGTCAGATGGTGAAGTTGTCCTGTTGATGGAGGTAATAACTTCATTTATGGTTTTTACAGAGGGTGGTGAGAGGTTGGTGATTGAAAACTGCGGAAGGGAAGTTTGGACAGGTTCATGTAATGATGTAGTATTTGTTTTTATTGATTTGGATTGGATGTAGGTCGCATAGGATTGGGGCTGAATCCCTTCTTGTTGTGGCGGAGATGGTTGATTGATAAAGGACTTTACTAGATTAAATAAGTCTCTTGGTTTATTCAGAGAGCGGCTGAGGATATCAGCATGGTATTCTTTTCTCTTAGCCCAAATTGATTCACGATGTTGTTTAAGATGTTCTAAGTAGGTGGTTTGGTCAGAGGAATTACGTGTATTTCTCCATTTTCTCTCAAGCTTTCTGAGGTGGAGGAGAGAGGTACGTAGTTCATGTGAGAACCATGGGGCAGATTGTTTTTTAGTAACTTGGTTGTCAGATGTTGATTTTTCGATCAAGGCTGGGAGTTGCGAGTATGAGGAGAGGGTATTGTTCCAGTTATTTACAATATCATTGAGATTATCTGATAATTTGGCAAGCTTTGGGAGAGCATGGTTTTTGAAGTCATCACTGTCTAGTTGCTTGAATCTTGTAGATCTTTTGCATCCAGTTGAGTTTAGACAGTAGTCTGTGGATTGATATGCTGGTATCTGAAAAGTTATTAGGTTATGGTCAGACCATGGGACAGGGGTAATAGAGAGATCAATTTTGTTCATCATAATCATGTCATGTTGAGGGATAAAGATTAGGTCCAAGTTTCAGGCCTATCATGATCCCCCTCAGGGGCAGCAGACCAAGGGCCAGGGGCATGGCCCCTGTAAGCCAAAGGTCCCCAAACAGTGCTCCAGTCACAGTCTGGGGGGAGCTTTTGACTCCTTGGGCATAGCCTCCCTCCCCCAGGATGTACACGTCCCGAGGTTCACGGGAAGATGGCTGGTCCACTTTCCACACCAGTAGTCAAGCATTACCATGGACACCTGGGTGTTGCAGGTGGTCAGGGAAGGTTACCTCCTCCACTTTGCCCAGCTGCCTCCTCCCTTCTTCTCAGGGAAATTACCCATGGACCCCTTGCACAGGGAGCTTCTGCAAAGGGAGCTTGAGTTTTTGCTCGAGGACAAAGCGGTGGAGCCCATGCCCCAACCTCTTCAAGGCTGAGGATTCTACTCCACTACTACCTTGTCCCCAAGAAGACAGGGGGCTTCCAGCCAATCCTGATTCTATGAAACCTCAACTGCTTCCTGATCAAGGAAAAGTTCAAAATGGTATCCCTTGGAATCTTGCTGCCTTACCTCCTTCAGGGAGATTGGCTATGCTCCTTGGATCTCACAGATGCCTACACCCACATCCTGATCCATCCAAAGCACCATCAGTACCTCCGATTCATCAGCAGCAGATGACATTATCGGTATCAAGTTCTCCCCTTTGGCCTAACCTCAGCTCCTTGGGTATTCACAAAATGCCTGGCAGTCATGACAGTCCACCTCAGGCTCCTGGGGATTTTTGTCTTCCCCAACCTGGACGACTGGCTCATATGAGCCAGTTTACCAGAGGAAGTGCACAATGCAGTACAGTGCAACATAGGGCTACTCCAGCTCTTGGGCTTCATGGTGAACTTCCCAATGTCTCACTTCCTGCCCACCCAGTGCTTGGAGTTCATTGATGCCCTACTGGATTCCACTCAGGCAATGCCTCTCAGCTTTTGCACAGGCAGTGTAGGGAAGCTCAGTGGTGACAGCCAGACAGATGCTCCGCCTCTTGGGGCACATGTCATCCACTGTCCACATCACCCTGTTTGCCTGCCTCCATATGTGGCAGGCTTAATGGACGCTCAGCACCTAGTGGACACAAGCTTTAGGCTGTCTGGAGGACTGGATCCAAGTCATGCTGGCCCTAGAAAATTCACTGGCCTGGTGGCAGGACCCCCTCAAACTCAGAGCTTCCCTGCCCTTCCAGACTCTCAAGGTGCAACACATCCTCACAATGGATGCATCCAAGTTGGGCTGGGGGGCTCACTGCAATCACCTGCAAGTGCAAGGCCCATTGTCGCAGAGGAGAGTGCCTCGCAAATCAATCTGCTGGATCTCAGAGCAGTCTATCATGCCCTATTAGTCTTCCAGGATCACCTGGAAGGATAGATGGTTCAGGTCCAGATGGACAACCAGGTGGGATGGCACCTTTGGTCAGGCAATAATCTGTCACCTCTTCGGGGAATTGTACAACTCCTTCACTCCAACCCGTTATGTCCAGGCTAACAGAGTGGGGATTGCATCTTCGATGCTGCTGCTGCAGTGTCAGACTTCCAGCTAATCAGCGCCCCCTGATGCCCTTTACGGTCTGCTTTTTGGGTTGCCTGTGGTTTTTACATGTTTTTTTGGAAGCCTGTAGCTTGGGAGTCCTATATGTGAGGACTGACTTCCTGCTTGTTCCCAGAGAAAGTGTAGTTACTCACCTGTAGCAGGTGTTCTCCGGGAACAGCAGGAATCAGTCCTCGCAAACCTCTCTCCTCCCTGTGGAGTTGTTTTTCCTTTTATGCTAGATTGAGCTATGTCATCATATTGAGGTAAGATGGCACCTTTGGGTGGGAAGGTGACTGTGCATGCGCGGTGTAGCTCCCAAAAGCTTTCCTCAAAAGCTGGTGATTGGATCCACGTGGGTTCCATCGGCGCCAACATCACCCATATGTGAGGACTGATTCCTGCTGTCCCCATAGAATATCTGTTACAGGTGAGTAACTACACTGAACCCACCAGGGAAGGGTTGACACTAGATCTAGTGCTCACCAACGGTGATAGTGGGGGGCATATTCAACAGAGGTGGGCAATGCTGCTAAAGCAGCTGGCTGTCGCTGCTTTAAATAAAGCCTGGATATTCAATGCCAGGGTCATATTCAGCCTGCCTTGTTAGTGTTTTAGCTAATCAGTCAGTGGTGATATTCAGTCACTGGATGGATAGATAAACTGGCTAAAGTTAGGCCAGCCTTGTTTTTTTCCTTATTTTAGCTTGTTTGTGTTAGCCTGTTAGCGGCTAAATATCACCGCTGACTAGCTAACCTAGGTCACCGCCCTCCTTCACCCCCAGAATGCCCTGATGCTAACCAGTTAGCCTCGGGGCAAAAAAACCAGGTAGGAAAGGATATTCAGCAACACTGCCCAAATTCTCAGCAGTGATCACCACACAGTATAGTTTGATATCAAAACCAAAGCAGAGTCTAGTCACAGCAACCTCAAAGTTCTGGGTTTCAAATGTGCTGATTTCAGTAAAATGGGAAAGTGCCTGAAAGAGGAACTGGCAGGGTGGGAACAGAAAGGGGAAGTGGAAAGGCAGCAGGAGAAACTGGAAGGGGCTATAAAAAGGGCACAGTAAATAATGCAAAAGGAAAAGGAAACCAGTAAGAAGTGGCTGCAAAACATCTACATGTAGTTCTATACAAATGCTAAGTAGTACTAGTAGTAAAACAGACGACATTCACAAAATGCATATCACAAAAAGAGGAACACAGAAAAGAATATTAGCTAAAACTGAAAGAGACAGAGGGAAACAGGATGGCAAATGTATTTGCAGAAGAAAAAATGGTGAAAGATGTGAAGTGGGTAACACGACTTTATCTAGGTATATTGCAGAGAAGTAGAAGGGTAGAGGTAAATCTGTGAGACCAAAGTGTTCCTGAGGATCCGTGGGTTTGGAAAGTGACAAGGAAAAAGCAGAAATGCTAAACAAATACTTCTGTTCTGTGTTCAGCGAGGAAAATCCTGCAGAAGGACAGCAAATGGTTGACAGTGATACCAATGGGAATGATGTCGATACAACACCATTTGCAAAAACGTTTATGAAGAACTTGAAGATCCGAGGCAACATGAAGATCCAAGGCAACATAGTTTTGCCAAAGATGGATCACCCCAAATGAATCTGATTCATTTCTTTGCTGGATGGAATCTGATCGATGTCTTTAACTGGGTGACCAGATAACTAGATTGAGGACATGCACTCAATGTGACCTACTTAGATTTCACAAAGCCTTTGATACTGTTCCTCATAGGAGGCTTATGACTAAACTGAGCAGCCTGGGAATGGGTCTCATGGTGATGAACTGGATGAGAAACTGGTTGACTGACAGACAACAGAGGGTGATAGCACATGGAATTCACTCTGAAGAAAGGAAAATGACTGGTCTCAGAGATCGGTCTAGAGACCGATTCTTTTCAATGTTTTTATGCATGGTATTGCTGAAGGGTTGAAAAGAAAAGTTTGCCTTTTAGAAACATAGAAACATAGAAACATGATGACAGAAAAAGACCACATGGCCTATCTAGTCTGTCCTTCCATAACAACAACTACAACAGTCCACTTTTTACCTTTAGAGATCCTCTGTGTTGGTCCCATGCTTTTTTGAATTCAGTTACTGTTCTCATCTCTACCACCTCCACTGGGAGACTATTCCACGGATCCACTACTCTTTCCGTAAAGAAATATTTCCGCATATCACTCCTGAATCTATCTCCCTTCACCCTCATCCCATCAGGGGCGGCCCAAGGGGGGTGCGGGCCCATGTGCGGAGACTCGGTGCGGGGCCTCATTTGCATAAGGGGCCTCATTTGCATAAATATTTGCATAATGTTACCATACACGAACTTTTAGTAAACATGCCTCTTAATGAGTGTATGAATAAAGAAAGACTAAAAGACTTCTACATTACTATAATCCAGTGCCAACCGCCAGACACATTAGGAACTACTACAAACACTGCCCATTTAGAACCCATAGCAAACCCGCCGTATCCTAACAGCACTACCAGGACTCATAAAGCACCATACCCTAACTATCAAAAGGAAACGCTGCAAATATTAAACCAATACATTTCAGAGAACAACAATACATGACCTACTGGGGAAAGAGAACAAGTGGCAATGTCAAATAGGAATTACATAAACAGAATACCTCAGCTCAGTTACACATGCAGAACATAGACCATCACCAAACAAGGAATCACAATTTAGAAACAGGAAGACAATAATTAAACTGGGAATCCCAAAAGCCTAGTGGTTGGGGCAAGGTACTTCAGGCCGGAAGGTCGGGGGTTCAAATCCCACTAGAGGACAGCAACCTTGGGCCGGAAGGACTGGGGTTTCTAGTCCCACAGATGCTCCTTGTGGTCTTGGGCAAGCCATTTAACCCTCCATACCCATGTTCCCTGTAAGTATTAGTGTATGTGTCTCATATCCCTGCGTGTTAAATGTATCCCCCAATTGTGTTGTGACCGCTTTGATTGAAGGATAAGGCGGTATACAAAACTGTCTAAATAAATAAATAAAATAAAATAAAAGCCAAACTTGGAATGTACAACACTGTAGAAATAAAACTATACATTAATTTGCTCTTGTACTAAACAAAGCGCAGACGTTAATGATGCACATTTCCCAGAGCTGACATATTCCAATTAATAAATTCAAAATAAAGAGATATTTTTCTACCTTTTGTGCATTTTTTTTCAGCTGCAATTGCTCCAGCCACTTTCTTCTGGTTTCTTCGTGTCTTCCGCTAACTCTTCATCGTCTGCTGTCCATTTGTCTTTTCTTCTCTCTTCTAGTTTTTTTCCATTCTCTCTCTACATCTGCTTTAACATACTAATCTTTCTCCTTTTGCTCTTTCCTCATTCCTATTTCATCCACTCAAATTTTACCCCTCCATCCTCAATCCCCACTTACTCTGCCAATATCCGGACAATTGTAGATTTGTCTTCCCTCCCACACAAAATATTTTTTCCCTCTCCATTTCACTCTCCCAGCTCCATCCCATTCTAATCCTCCCCCAACATCAGCTCCATTCTAGTTCCAGTCCCACCCAGCATCCGCTCCCTTCTAGTCCCCGCATCAGCCCATTTCCAGTCCTAGCCCCCCATAAGCCCATTTCCAGTCCTAGCTCCCCCATCTATTTGCAGTCCCATCCGAGTCCCTCCATCAGCTCATTTCCAATCCCAGCCCCCCATGAGCCCATTTCTAGTCCTTTCCTAGCCCCACCATCAGCCCATGTCAAATTCTAGCTCCCCTCCACTCATCCCATTTCCAATCCAAGCCCCCCATGAGCCTACTTCCAGTTCTAGCCCCTTCATGAGTCCATTTCAATCCAAACCCCCACCACAGCCCATTTCCAATCTTAGCACCCCCCCAACAGCCAATTTCCAGTCCTATTCTAGCCCCTCCATCAGCCCATTTCCTGTCCTAGCCCCCCCCACTCACCCATTTCCAGTCCTAGCTCCCTCCCCCTCACAACCCATTTCCATTCCAAGCCCCCGTCCCCATCAGCTATTTGCAGTTCAAGCCCTCCTTCCACTCAGCCCATTTCCAGTCCTAGCCTTCTCATAGCCCATTACTAGTCCTAACCCCCCATCAGCCCATTACGTCCTAACCCCCCATCAACCTATTTCCAGTCCTAGCCCCCCCATCAGCCTATTTCCAGTCTTAGCCCCCCCCCATAGTCAATTACCAGTCCTACCCCCCATCAGCCCATTTCCAGTCTTAGCCCCCCCATAGCCCATTACCAGTCCTAACCCCCCCCATCAGCCCATTTCAAGTCCTAACCCCCCCCACCACCACCACCACCACCCCACTTCCAGCCTTAGCCCCCTCCCCATAGCCCATTACCAGTCCTAACCCCCCCATCAGCCCACTTAGCCCCCCCATAGCCCATTACCAGTCCTAACCCCCCCATCAGCCCACTTCCAGTCTTAGCCTCCCCCCCCCATGGCCCATTACCAGTCCTAACCTCCCATGGCCCATTACCAGTCCTAACCACCACCACCCCCCCACCCCCCATCAGCCCACTTCCAGTTTAGCCTCCCCCACCCATCGCCCATTACCAGTCCTAAACCCCCTTCCCCCCATCATCCCAAATTAAAACAAAAAAAAAAACCAAACCGGCTGCTTCTGCCGTGGCAGCATCAAGAGCTCTGCCGCGGGGCCCCCCCCTGCCCGGCAGAGCCTCCCTGCATCATCAGCTTTCTTCAAGTCCCAAAACGAGGGCTTTTTTCAGAGCCACGAGAGTTTCCTTTCTCGCGGCTCTGTTAATCCCGCCGGGGCTGATGGGATTTCCCATCACCCTCAGCGGGATTAACAGAGCCGCGAGAAAGGAAACTCTCGTGGCTCTGAAAAAAGCCCTCGTTTTGGGACTTGAAGAAAGCTGATGATGCAGGGAGGCTCTGCCGGGCAGGGGGGGGCCCTGCGGCAGAGCTCTTGATGCTGCCGCGGCAGAGCTCTTGATGCTGCCGTGGCAGAAGCAGCCGGTTTGTTGTTTTTTTTTTAAACTTGGGATGCTGAAGAATGTTTTTTGCGCGGGGCCCCCTGAAACGCGGGGCCCTGTGCAAAAAACATTCTTGCTCAATGGACGGGCCGGCCCTGCATCCCATGTCCCCTCGTAGCAGAACTTGCTTTCAATTGAAAGAGGCTCTCTCCCTGAACATTTATGCCACGGAGGTATTTAAACATCTCAATCATATCACCTTTATCCCGCCTTTCCTCTAAGGTGTACATATTAAGATCCTTAAGTCTGTCCTCATATGCTTTATAATGAAGCCCATTAATCATTTTAGTAGCAACCCTCTGCACCGACTCCATCCTGTTCACATCCTTTTGAAGGTGCGGTCTCCAGAATTGCACACCATACTCCAAATGAGGTCGCACCAAAGACTTATACAGAGGCATTATCACCTCCTTTTTTCTGCTAGCCATTCCTCTCCGTATGCACCCAAGCATCCTTCTAGCTTTTGCCGTCGCCTTTTCTACCTGTTTAGCTACTTTAAGATCATCAGACACAACCACGCCTAGGTCCCGCTCTTCTTTAGTGGACAAAAGTCCTTCACCTCCTGTACTGGATTGCTGCAGCCCAAATGCATGACCTTACATTGTTTAACATTAAATCCCAGCTGCCAAATTCTAGACCATTCTTCAAGCTTAGCTAGATCCCTCCTCATGTTATCTACACCTTACTGGGTGTCTACTCTATTGCAGATTTTGGTATCATCTGCAAAGAGGCAAACCTTACCCGACAGCCCTTCCGCTATATCACTAACAAAGATGTTAAAAAAATCGGACCAAGGACAGATCCCTGGGGCACACCACTGGTAACATCCTTCTCCTCAGAGTGAGCTCCATTTACTTGTACTCTTTGTCGCCTCCCACCCAACCAATTTCTAACCCAAGCAGTAACTTTAGGTCCATCCCTAGGGTGCTCAGTTTGTTTATAAGTCACCTGTGAGGAACAGTGTCAAAGGCTTTACTGAAATCTAAATACACCACATCTAGAGCTCTCCCTCGGTCCAACTCCCTGGTCACCCAGTCAAAGAAATCAATCAGATTTGTTTGACAAGACCTGCCTCTGGTGAATCCATGCTGCCTCAGATCCTGTAATCCGCTGGACTCCAGAAACCTCACTATTTTCTCTTTCAGCAGCGTTTCCAATAATTTACTCACCACCGAAGTTAAACTAACCGGCCTGTAGTTTTCAACCACATCCTTACTTCCGCTTTTGTGTAAAGGCACCACATGAGCCTCTCTCCAGTACTTTGGCACTACTCCCGACTCCAACGAGGCATTGAAAAGGTCAGTCAGTGGAGTTGCTAGAACGTCCCCAAGTTCCCTCAGTATTCTAGGGTGTATCCCATCCGGTCCCATCGCTTTGTCTACTTTAAGTTGAGCTAGTTTCTCACGAATACAGTCTTCTGAAAATTGTTCAAGATGTCCCTCGCTTCTGTTTTTATTTGTTGGTGTTTTCTGAGGTCCTGCTCCTGGTTCTTCATCTGTGAACACAGAACAAAAATATTTGTTAAGCAATTCCGCTTTATCCTTATCAGCTTCTACATATTCCCCCCTGCACCCTTGGGTCTGACAATACCACTTTTGCCCTTCCTCTTCTCACTAATATATCTGAAAAATGTCTTATCCCCCCATTTTATTGCATTTGGCTATTTCCTCCTCCTTTTGAATCTTTGCCTTCTTGACTACTTTGCTAGCTTCTCTAAGTTTTTCCAAATACAGATGCCTGTCTTCCTCTCTCTGTGATCTCTTGTATTTCATGAAGGCCTCCCTCTTTTTCTTCACTTTTTCAGCTACTTCCTTCGAAAACCATAGCGGTCTCCTGTTCCTTTTGCCTTTATTTACCATTTTAACAGAAAGGTTGGTTGCCTTTAAAATACCCCCTTTCAGTTTTGCCCACTGTTTTTCTACATCCCCCAGCTGTTCCCATCCCACTAACGACTCCCTGAGGTATTGGCCCATCTTTGCAAAGTTAGTCTTCCTAAAGTCTAAGATCCTCACCTTGAAATGGATTCTAACAGCCCTAGTCCTAATACTGAACCACACCATCTGGTGATCACTGGATGCAAAATGATCTCCCACTACAACATCAGAAACACTTTCACCATTGGTAAGCACCAAGTCCAGTATGACCCTTCACGTGTGGGGTCTGTTACCAATTGCCTGAATAGTTCTCCCTGTAGAGAATCCAGGATCTCCTTACTTCTAGATGATACTGCAGCAGGAATGTGCCAATCAACATCTGGCATATTGAAATCTCCTATCAGTAGCACTTCCCCTTTCCTAGCAATGCTGCGTATGTCTTCAATTAACTCTCTGTCCACCTCTTCCTTTTGGTGGACAATATAAAGATTTTCAACAGAGATGGCTCCTCAGAGGGAGTAGATAATATGAGAAGTTATCTACAAAAATTAGAAGTACAAATGAATATTCCTCCTTTCTCAATCTCTGTGGATAAAGCTCTACTACTCCCTATTTCCTCATATTGCAGCCTTGGGGGTCATCTTTGACTCTACCCTCTCCTTCTTCACACAAATCCAACTGAAGCTAAAACCTGTCATTTCTTTCTCTATAACAGTGGCAAAATTTGTCTCTTCCTTTCTACACACAATACTAAGACACTTATCCACTCTTAAGTCACCTCCCGTCTAGACTATTGCAACCTTCTCCTTGCTGGTCTCCCTCTGAATCATCTCTCTCCCCTACAAATCTGTTCAAAACTTAGCTGTGTGGCTAATCTTCTGCCAGCCTTGATATGCTTATATAACCCCTCTTCTTAAGTCGCTTCATTGGCTCCCTATCATTTCCATATCCAGTTCAAACTTCTCCTTCTGACTTATAAGTGCACTCATTCTGCTGCTCCTCACTACTTTCCTCTCTTATCTCTCTCTACACCCCTCCTTGATAACTCTGCTCTTCTGGCAGATCCCTTCTATCTGTGCCCTTCTCTTCTACTGCCAACTCCAGACTTCGATTCTTCCACTTTACTGTTCCTTATGCCTGGAACAAACTACCTGAGTCTGTGCATAAGGCTTCATCTCTGTCCCTTTTCAAATCCAGGCTGAAAACTCACCTCTTTGAGGCCCTTTTAGATCTTGATACGCTTAGTCTTCTATGTGTTTCCTTAGCATTCCCCTAGATATATCCTTGTCCTCAGCTGTTGTGTTGTCTGTCTTGACTAGACTGTGGGCTGTGATGAGTGGGGACCTTCTTTTACATGTGTCTGTACAGCGCTGTGTACTGTCGCGCCCCCTACTGGCTAGGTAGTAGCCTAGGAGCAGGGGACTTGACCTCTTTAAATGTCCCTTGTTTAATCACCTATGTTCCCAGCACTTGGCCTGCTGGGTAATGTAGTCATGTAGTTGAAAAAATCAGCCGAGAAGGTTTCCATAGGCAAACAGGATTATTTATTATTTTTTTTACTTCAGCCCAGTGAACTTTTCTTTCTAGTAGTTCAAAATATCATAACATAAATTTGGATTATTTTCTCCAGTGAAACAAAAGAATAGATGCTTCTCAGGTAAACTTGCTAGAGTACAAAGACAGCAGTGTTTCTTCACTTGAAAACAGTCAGCAACTTTCCTGCGCCAAACATCAGCTTTGGGCTCTTTAGCTTAGTTTAAAACAAAAGCTTTATATCCTCTGAGCTATACACAGCATTGGCTTCTTCACTGCAAGCTGTTTTATCTCTGGCACTCTTTGCTTTTCCTCAGTTGCTATATTGCACACCCTGGCTTCCCTTATTCAAACAGTCCTTTTTGAAACACCGGAACAAGCCCAGGAGACCAGCAACTCATTTGCATAATTCACAGCACTGCACTTCTGTTAACTAAGCCTCCAGGTTTTTCTACTCTTTAAAACCTTACAGCTTTTTAGTTCTGAGATAAAACTAGAGAGCAATCCATTTCATTGCCTGAGCAAACCTCATCTGGCAAATACTCTTCCATTTCCATGCTCTCAATATCAGAGTCCGTTTGTAACTGATTCAACTCTGTATCAGAAATGGCAGGCTTCAGCTTCTCTAAAACTCTTAAAACTCTCCTCAATACAGATTCCTCTCTCTGCTGAGGCCTACTAGAGGGATTATGGAGTTTCTTATCTCTTAATACACTCTGGGAGGATTTCAAGGTGCTCACCTCTCTCTTTGGATCCGAGCTGTTTCCAGACTTTACTGAAGAAGGCTCTGTTTTCATCGGCTCTCCTAGAGACACCTCTCTGCCCTTCTCATAGTCAGGCTTCTCCCCCTGGTAAACTCTCTCTCTTACCAGGTTCCTCTTATGTTCCTTACAGGGTTCGTGGATAACTTCTTTACCCCTGGAAGGCTCTGCCTCTCTCACAGTCCCTGCCTTCCTGGCAGCTTCTGCTTCTCTGGCAAACTCTACCTTCCTCCAAGAAGACAACTCTCCCTTGGAACCTCTCTGGGAACTCCCCCAGGAACTTCTTACTGTCCTGGGAGCCTGCTTGTCTCTTACTTCCCCGGAAGCCTCTCCGGAAACCTCAGAAGTTTCAGAAGTCTCAGCAGTTTTCGCAGTTCCCGCCGTTTCTCTTCCTCTTGCTTCCTTCAGCTTATATGTGTGGTTTTTCCTTCTGTTCCCCAGCTCCACCCCCCCATGATCCTCGTGATCATGCCTGGTTACCATGGAGCTAGGGCGTGGCTCCCTATCACCTACTTTCTGCAGGGAGTTTTTTTCTAAAACTGGAGTTTTAACCCCTAAACTCCTGGAGCTAATTCTTTGTTCAGAGGAAAATACCTGGTTTTTTCCTCTTTGTTTTTGCTCCCCTACATCCTCGCCACCACAGTACGCCTTGTACTGCTATACAAATGATCAGTAGTAGTAGTAGCAGTTATTTTAATGTGAAGAAATGCAGAATGATACATTTGGGATTCAGAAATCCAAACGAGTTTTATATGATTAGGGGTGAGAGGCTGATGTGCGTGGACCTAAAAGCTCTCTGCTGGGTTTTAAATTTAAACTAAAATCTATCTGTTGATACTAGGCCCTGCTGAGTTTTAAATGTAAATTAACAGCTCTCTGCTGATACTAGGACCTGACTGAGTTAACAAATACACTGGATTCTAAAATACACAGATTTATCCGTTTTAACCCAATGAACTCCCTTTCCTCCAAGATGTAGAGAATTTCCCAGAAGTAAATACTTACAGGTGCAGATTTCTTTCCAGCAGAAACAGTCCCTTTTGATAGTCCTTCAAGATTTCCAGGGTAGCATTCTCTGAAATGCTCCCCTTTACACGTGCAGGACCCAGAAGTCAGGCAGAGCTCTGGAGTTTCAATGCATGGATGAGACAATGGTGCAAAGAAGAGGGTTTAGGATTTGTTAGGAACTGGACAACGTTTTGGGGAAAGGAGGGGATCTTCCGAAGGGATGGGTTTCACCTTAACCGGGATGGAACCAGGCTGCAGAGGCAGCCCATGGGGGGGTTCGGGGTCATATGGGGCCTCATTTGCATAAGGAGCCTCATTTGCATAAATATTTGCATAATGTTAACATGCGCTTTTAGTACAGATGCCTCTTAATGAGTGTCTGGATAAAGAAAGACTACCAGATTTCTACATTAGTATACTCCACTGCCACCACCAGGTCCATTAGGAGGTACTATAAACACTGAGGGCCCGATTCAAACCTGGACGTCCCGGCCCATTGTGCACCTGGTCAGAACTGAATGCACAGAGTTAGCCAGGATTCTGATTCCGCGGGGCACATCTAGCCCCATGGGATCAGAATTGCACCAGGCCTGTTTGTGCAGGCCGGGACCCCGATTCAGGTCGCCTGCAAGAACAAGCTTTCCCTGGATAGCTCAGTCAGGGCTTTTGAATGGATCCATGGTGCCATGGCGTCTGGTTGCCATGGCACTGTGGCTCCATTCAAAAGCCACGATCCCTGGCCACCTTCTGAAAACGTTCTTTCCCCGCAGCCCGACCCCCGATCCTGGCCTTCCGAGGCCAGGGTGGGGCTGCGGGAAATGTCCTCTGCCCCCTCCTGTACTTTCTGAGCCACGGGCCTGATGTCTTCCGCTGACTAGGGGAACTAATTCCACCTTGGAGGTGGAATAAGTTCCTCGTTCAAGCCGCCGGCCCCGGACGTACAGAGCCAACATTGGAATCAGCCTTGTACATCCGAAGCCAATGACCACCCACTGCCCGCCCTAACCCCGCCCCTGATCCATCCCTTTTGCACCCTTGTGCCTCAGAATGACCCCCTGACCATTTAGAACCCATAGCAAACCCGCTGTATCGTAACAGTACTACCAAGACTCACAAAGCACCAAACCCTACTTATCAAAAAGGCAACACTGCAAATATTAAACCAATACATTTTTATTTATTTATTTATTTATTTACATTCTCTTATATACCGCGCTATTCTGCATCAGTGCGGTTTACATTGAACAAACTGAAATTACATTGAACAGGGCATTATAACTTGGAGATAACTATTTTACAGGGAACATGGGCTATGGAGGGTTAAGTGGCTTGCCCAAGATCACATCTCAGAGAAAACCAATACATTTCCTACTGGAGAAAAAGAACAAGTTATTAAAGACTAATAAAGTGCCGCAACATACGAAGCGCTGTACAAACATAGAAGAGAGACAGTCCCTGCTCATCAGAGCTCACAATCTAATAAGACAGAAAACAAAATAAGTTACATAATATAAAGAACAAAAATTTACAGGACAAAGTAAGCAAATATTGATAGAGAGATCAAGATAGGGTAAGACAGGAATGGAAAGCAATAGTGAAGAGATGGGATTTTAGTCTGGACTTGAAAATGCCCAGGGAAGACGCCTGGCGCACAGAGATAGGAAGACTATTCCAAGCAAAGGGTGCTGCCAGTTGGAAGGAGCGAAGTCTGGAATTGGCAGTACGAGTAAAGGGCACAGATAAACGAAGACTATTAGAAGAGCGAAGCAACCGAGAGGGGTGTGAGGAGAGATGAGAGATGAAAGGTACTGGGGGGCAGAAGAGTGAATACACTTATAGGTCAGGAGGAGAAGTTTAAATTGGATACGGAGACGGATGGGAAGCCAATGAAGCGACATGAGGAGAGGAGCGATGTGGGAAAAACGAGACTGGCAGAAAACAAGTGGCACTGTCAAATAGAAACTACATGAACAGAATACCTCAGCTCGGTTACACATGCAGAACATAGACTGTCACCAAATAAAGAACAAGGGATCACAATTTAGAAATAGGAAGATAATAATTAAATTGGAAACTCCAAAAGCCAAACTTGGAATGTACCACAACACTGGAGAAATAAAACTATAAATTAATTTCCTCTTGTACTAAACAAAAACGCAAAGACGTTAGAGATACACATTTCCCAGAGCTGACATATTCCAGTTTATAAATTCAAACTTAAAAGTATTTTTCTACCTTTTGTTTGGGCATTTTATTTTTCACTTCAATTGCTCCAGTCACTTTCTTCTGGTTTCTTTGTGTCTTCTGCGAGATGTCCATTTATCCTTTCTTCTCTCTTCTAGATTTTTTCCATTCTCTCTCTATATTTGCTTTAACATATTGATCTTTTCCCTTTTGCTCTTTCCTCCATTTCTTTCTTTATTCATTTATCATCCACTTAAATTCACCCTTCCATCCTCAATTCCCACTTACTCTACCAATACCCAGACAATTGTAGATTTTTCTTCCCTTCCACACAATATATCTTTTTCCCTCTCCATCCTCATTCCTCAGCCCCATCCCCTTCTAGTCCTCCCCAACATCAGCTCCCTTCTAGTTCCAGCCCCACCCAGCATCCGCTCCCTTCTAGTCCCATTCTCCCATGCCCCTGCATCCGCCCATTTCCAGTCCTAGCCCCCCCCCATCAGCCATTTCCAGTTCTATTCCAGCCCCCGATCATCCCATTTCCAGTCCAAACTCCCCATCAGCCCATTTCCAATCCTAGCCCCCCATCAGCCATTTCCAGCCCTATTCCAGCTCCCCATCAGCCCAATTCCAGTCCTAGACTTCCATCAGCCATTTCCAGCCGTATTCCAGCTCCCCATCAGCCCATTTCCAGTCCTAGACTCCCATCAGCCATTTCCAGTCCTATTCTAGCCCCCCATCAGCCCTTTCCAATCCTAGCCCCCATCAGCCCATTTCCATTCCTAGCCCCTCATCAGCCAAATCCTGTCCTATCCTAGACCCCCACCCCCGAAGAGCCCCGCAACTGTCTAAGGGACATCAGAGGAAGCCAGGGGAGGCCCGCGCGAGGCCCAGGCTCCCTCTGCACAGCCGCTAGTGTGAAGAACATTGTTTTCCCTCACGCTGGCAGCTGTGGTGCTGTGAAGCACCTGAGTGCCGGGAAGCTGTCCATTGTATGAGAATGAAGTTTGCGTGGGGCCCCCTGAAGCGTGGGGCCCTGTGCGAACAATATTCTCACACAATGGATGTGCCAGCTCTGCCAGGCTGCTGGCATTAATCTTTAAAAAGGAGATAGATCAGCTTGTAATCTAGATTGTAGAGGAAAGTCAACAATCACCCAGAAGCGCATAGTTCAGAAGGATGTATCCTTGAAGGATACTAGCAAAACAGGGAAGTTAGGGCATCCCACAGAGATGTTCCAAAAAATGATGAAAGTAACCCTGATGTCCTTCAGTACAGAGCCGAAAGATTCAAAATTAAACCTATCAACTGATAGCCAGATTAATATGAATAAAACACAACCTCTAAACTGCCTGTATGCAAATGCTAGAAATCTAAAAATTAAAAAGGGAGAGTTAGAATATATGGCTCTAAATGAGAGGTTAGATATGATTGGCATCTCAGAGATTTGGTGAAAGAAGGACAACCAATGGGACACTGTGATACCTAGGTACAAGCTATATCGTAATGATAGAGTAGATCCAATTGGTGAGGTGGTTGTGCTCTATGTTAGAGAAGACATAGAGTCACATAGGATTAAAACGTTGCAGAAAACAACATACACTGTAGAATCTCTATGGGTAGAAATTCCATGTAAAAAGCAGAAGGCAATGGCAGTGGGCATGTACTACCGACTGCCTGGTTAGAATGAGCAGATGGATGATGAAATGCCAAAAGAAATCAGGGGCGTCAACAAAAGTTACAAGATAGTAATAATGGGTGATTTCAATTACTCCAGTATCAACTGTGTCAGTGCCACTACAGGACATACTAAAGAGATAAATGTTCTACTGTAGATGAAATAAATGACTGCTTCTTGGAGCAGCTGGTTCATGAACTGACAAGAAGGGAAGCTATTTTGGACCTAGTTCTTAGTGGAATACAGGATCTGGTGTAAGAGATAAGGGTTTTGGGGCCACTTGGCAATAGTAATCATAGCATGATCACTTTTGATTTAATAAATGAAAGAAAGACGGCAAGGAAATCCACAGTACTATCTTTTAACTTTCAAAAGGGAGACTATGATAAAATGAGGAAAATAGTTAAGAAAAAACTAAAAGGAGCAGCTGCAAAGGTTAAAGAATTACATCAAGCATGGACACTATTTAAAAGTACTATCTTGAAAGTTCAGAACAGATGCATTCCATGCTTTAAGAAAAGTATAAGGAATGCCAGTAAACTGCCAGCATGGTTTAAAGGTAAGGTCAGAGAGACTGTTGTAGCCAAAAAAGCATCCTTAAGGAAATGGAAAAAGGAGTCTAATGCGAAAAGTGGAAACAACAAGTTAGATGCAAGACACTGATAAGGCCGGC
The DNA here is from genome assembly GCA_033557465.1 of Ichthyophis bannanicus. Taxonomy (NCBI): domain Eukaryota; kingdom Metazoa; phylum Chordata; class Amphibia; order Gymnophiona; family Ichthyophiidae; genus Ichthyophis; species Ichthyophis bannanicus. The sequence goes on along the minus strand of CM066032.1, from coordinate 1,859,832,530 downwards.
ACAGAGAGAATTTGAAAAGAAGCTTGCTGTGGAAGCAAAAATGCATAATAAAAGCTTTTTCAAGTACATTTGTAGCAAAAAAATATGTGAGAGAGTCAGTTACACCATTGGATGATAGAGGGGTAAAAGGGGCACTAATGGAGGACAAGGCCATAGCGGAGAGAATGAATGAATTTTTTGCTTAGGTCTTTACTGAAGAAGATGTAGGGAAGTTATCCATGCCAGAAATGGTATATAAAGGTGATGCCACAGAAAAATTGAAAGAAATATCAATACACCAGGAAGATGTATTTTATTTATTTATTTATTTATTTATTACAGTTTCTTATATACCGCGCTATTCGGCATCAGCGCGGTTTACATCATAACATAACTACCATAATGACAAGGTGTCTGGTTTTACATTGAACAGGGAAAAAAAACTTGGATAACAGGGTTAACTATATACATAAGCTATTTAGACTGCAAGATAGGTAAAATCAGATCATGAGTAAGGGGGCATCTCTAGAGGGGTGATTTCTTGAGAGGGATATCTAGTCTCAAAGGTTGTCTGGGAAGTATTGGATAAAGAGGTAGGTTTCGAGTGCCTTCCTGAACTGATATAGATTGGTTATGGCCCTAATGTCAGGGGGTAGAGCATTCCAGCATCTGGGGATATAGAAACTGCACACTCTCTTTGTGGTTGTCTTGTTGCACTTTGTCGATGCCTTTGGTGTGATTAGCAGGTTGACAGCTGTTGCTCTTCTAGATCTGTTGGGGGGGACAATGTGGATAAGATGCGTGAGTGAGGGGGAGGAAATGCCTTTGATTGCCTTGAATGTTAATAGAAGGGTTTTGAAGGTGATCCTCCCATGAATAGGTAGCCAGTGCAGCTGTTTGAGAATGGGAGTTACGTGGTCGCTTCTGGAGGCTCCGTAGATGACCCTTGCTGCAGCATTCATGGCCAACTGTAAGGGGGCTAGTGTGGATTGGGGAAGCCCTTGTAAGATGGCATTTGCGAAGTCGAAATGTGGCAGGATGAGAGCTTGATATATGGTTCGGAAATCCTCTGGGTCCAACAGGGAGCGTAGGTGCTTGAGTGAACGGATTTTAAAATAGACGGCTTTGACTATATTGCTTATGTGGCTTTTCATGTCCAGCCGTTGATCGACAGTTACTCCCAGGTATTTTATTGCCTCTTTAGTCTGTAGGTCGGCTTCCTTGACACTGACGTGGGATGGGGGAGTAAAGTTGGGGTCTCTGGTGATGAATAGCACTTCTGTTTTTTTATGTTGGATGCGTAGATTCTGTGATTGGAGCCAAGTTGAAACTGCATTGAAGCAGTCTGTGAGTGGGGTCAGGTCCATGTGAGTTGTGGAAAAAGGCATGTATAAGAGGATGTCATCTGCATATATCAGGCAGTTCACATTGAATGATCTTATGATATTGCAGATGGGTTGCATGTAAATATTGAAGAGTAAGGAGGATAGTGAAGAGCCTTGGGGTACCCCTTGCTTCTGATGGAAATGTATTGACTCTTCTGATCCAGACTTCACATATTGCCATCTGCCATCCAGATAAGACTTGCACCATCCTAGTGCACTGTTGCAGATTCCCTTCTCCTTCAATCTTTCGAGGAGTATTTCGTGACTGACGGAGTCGAATGCTGCGGCTATATCTAAGAATATAAGCACACAACCTTGACGGATGTTGTCAATTCTTGTGATGATGTCGTTGAATAGAGCAGTGAGTAGTGTCTCGACCCCGTGATGCTCTCTGAAGCCATGTTGACAGTTGTCTAAGGGAGCAGCAGCATCAATGTGGTCCTGAATTTGCCGTTGTGCCTCTTTCTCAATTATTTTGGCTAATAGAGGGATGCTGGCTATTGGCCGATATGAGTCAACTCTTTGGGGGTCAAGTTTGGGGTTTTTCAGTAGGGGCCTAATGGAGGTCTGCTTGAGTGACGTGGGAAAGTATCCTGTTGTGAAGGAGATCTGCATTATATTTGCGATGATAGGGCTGAACACATCACGTAGTTCCTTGATCCAAAACGCTGGACATGGGTCAGTCTGAGCAGTAGAGGTGTTGAGGGTTGCTATGGTGTTCTGGATAGTTTTAGTGGATGGTGTGGAGAGCATGTTCAGTGGGGATAGGCCCGTCGGATCTTGGTAAGAACTTACTGACACCTTGTTAGTTTGCACGATCTTGGATTGCAGGTAATCGGCAAATTCTTGAGGGTGAATCTCGCTATGTTGTTCTGGAGAGGGTTCCTTGACCAAGTTGAAGAGGTCACATGGTTTATTCAGAGACCTTTTTAGGGTGTCGGTATGGTATTGTCTCATTTTAGTAGTGATTGTTTCGCGATGTATTGCAAGGTGGGTGCGGTAAGCAGTCTGGTCATCAGCTGATTGCGATCGTCGCCATCGGCGTTCAAGTCTACGTAGTTGTGCGAGAGAGGATCGTAGCTCGGGGGAGAACCATGGGGCGGAGGTTTTTTTTGACCTTGCTGTATTTTTTGGGTTTGAGCGTTGTGATAAGGCAAGCAGGTTGGAGTTCCATTGAGAGATTAGTTCATCAAGATCTGGAGAGCTATAGTTGAGGAGTGATGGGATCTCCGAGAGGATGTGTTCCCTATCGAAGGGGCGAAAGCATCTGGTGGCAGCTCTAGAGGTGTTGCTTGTGTGTTGACTTCTGTCTGGCTGGTCAATGTTGATGGGTATCTGGATAATGATCAATTTGTGGTCGGACCAGGGTACCTCTACTATTGATACTGGAGGATTGTTGTTTTGGATCGTGACTGGATGTGGGGTAAATACCATGTCCAGAATGTTCCCCTTTGTATGTGTGGGTTCATTGATGATTTGTTTGAATCCCAGGTCTTCCATTGCTTCGAGGAAGGCATTTGCATGGATTTGGGGTAAAGAAGGGAGATTGAAGTCACCCATTATCCAGTTTGGTTTCTTGGGATTGAGTGTGTTAGCTGCAAGGTCAACAATGGTTGGCAGGTCATCTGGAGAAGAGGAAGGTGTTCTATACAGTAAGTTGAGGAAGCATTGTTGGTTTGCAACAGAGAGGATGTCCAAGTTGTTTGTGCTAGAGGAGTCCACCATGTGGAAATTGAGATCTGATTTGGAGATTATGAGAACCCCTCCTCCTTTTTTGTTTTCCCGATGTTTCGTGTGGATGGAGAAATTGGGGGGTAGAAGTTGGTTGAGGAAGACGTTGTCTTCAGAGGAGAGCCATGTTTCAGTTATCATGAGTATCTCAAGGTCATAAAATGAGATACAGTCTCGGATCACAGGCCATTTGTTGCGGATGGAGCGTGCGTTGATGATGGCACATTTTAGGGGTCGGTATCTCAAAGGTTTTTGCTGGCTGGGTGTTTTGGATATCTGGAGTGCAACATGTATCAGGTGGGAGTGGCGCATGTGCGCGTCATTTCCTGGGTTGAAGTATGGGGGACCATTCCATCTTTTTCCATGGCTATTCAGGATTGGAATCTTGCCATGTGATGTGTAAAGGGCCTGGGAGGTTCCAAGCCAGTGGGTGAGAAGGTAGAAGCTAAGAATGACCGTGACCTGGAGTGCCATTCTAATGGTTTGGATTGTGTGCGATAGACTGTGGCTACGGAGTGGTGAAGAGCGATGTTGGAGTATTAAGGTGTAGATAGTGTAGATATGAGGCACAGTGTAGAGAGGGTATCCTTCAGAGTGTGAGAGCAGTTCTACGAGGATGAAAGATTAAACGATTACAGTTTACATGCTGTGGCCTTGATTAATTTTGATGAGATGTGCAGTCTTGGGGTGGTACAAGAAATATTACAGGTTAGCAAACTATAATGACATTCAGGTTGGGAAGCTTGCAATACTGAAACAGTACACTACATATTACAATAAATATTACAGGCTAGCAGACTATATTGACATAGTTTACATGCTGTGACATTGACTAATTTGATGAGATGTGCAATCATGAGACAGTACAAAAACTTATAGGCTTGCAGACTATCTTGACATTCAAGCAAGGAAACTAGCAATACTGAGATGATACGGCATAGTTTAAGAGGCTAGAGGTAACTTTGTGAGATGAGGTAGCCTGACAATAGATCATCGAGAGTGTCACGTCATTTAGTGCTGATCAAATGTGATCTTGGCAGAACTGAATGGATTAGTTCAGGGTTACTGACCAGCGTTGTTGTTCGTGGCTGGAAGGGAGTGCTGTATGAGTGCGCCGTCTGGAGCTGTTTGTCGTGCAGCAGTCTTCTGGTGCCCCTTCTTTGGTCCCCGCCTAAGGGCCATGCCAAAGGGCCCTCTGGCGAGGCCCTCAGGCGCGGGCCCGCCAGGCGCGGCCGCGCCGGATGGCGCGAGTCCTTTGTAGGCCTCGTGCCCTTCCCGATTGGGCCTCTCTGGGCTGCAGGCTCCTCCCGCTGTCGGTGGCTCAATCCCCAGGGAAGGGGAGAGCTGCTGATGGTGTCGGGAGTTTAGAGGGTGCACGCCGGATGGCGCGAGTCTTTTGTAGGCCTCGTGCCCTTCCCGATTGGGCCTCTCTGGGCTGCAGGCTCCTCCCGCTGTCGGTGGCTCAATCCCCAGGGAAGGGGAGAGCTGCTGATGGTGTCGGGAGTTTAGAGGGTGCACGCCGGATGGCGCGAGTCTTTTGTAGGCCTCGTGCCCTTCCCGATTGGGCCTCTCTGGGCTGCAGGCTCCTCCCGCTGTCGGTGGCTCAATCCCCAGGGAAGGGGAAAGCTGCTGATGGTGTCGGGAGTTTAGAGGGTGCACTGAAGAATAGCAAATCACCTGGACGGTATGGTATACATCCAAGGGTGTTGAAAATACTGAAATATGAGATTGCAGACCTACTAATAGTAATCTGTGAACTATCATTAAAATCATCTGTAGTACCTGAGGATTGAAGAGTGGCCAATGTAACTCCAATTTTTAAAAAGGGTTCCAAGGGTGATCTTGAAAACTACAGACCAGTGAGCTTGATGTCAGTAGCAAGCAAAATAGTAGAAATAATTATTAAATGTGTAGAAAGCCATGGACTAATGGGAGAAAGGAAAGTCTTGTCTTACTAATCTGTTATGTTTTTTTGAATGTGTGAATAAACTGATAGACAAAGGTAAGCTGGCTGATATAGTGTATTTGGATTTTCAGAAAGCTTTTGACCAGATCCCTCATGAGAGACTCGGCAAAATTAAAATGTCATGGGATTGGAGCCATGTAGTATTGTGAATTAGGAACATGTTAAAAGATAGAAAGCAGAGAGTAGGGCTAAGTGGCCAATTTTCTCAAAGGAGAAAGATGAATAGTGGAGTACCCCCGGGATCTGTGCTGGACCCACAACTTTGTAACATATTCATAAATGAACTGGAAATAGGAATAACAAATGAGGTGATCAAATTTGCAGATGACACAAATTCAAAGTTGTTAAAACGCAAGATGATTGTGAAAAATTGCAAGAGGACTTTGAATAACTGCAAGACCGGACGTTCAAATGGCAGATGAAATTTAATGTGGACAAATACAAAGTTATGCACATAGGAAAGAACAACCCAAACTATGGTTACACGATGCAACCTCAGAAACCACCATCTAGGAAAAAGATTTAGGCGTCATCATAGATAATATAATGAAACCCCCTGCCCAGTATGCAGCAACAGCCAAGAAAACAAATAGAATGCTAGGAATCATAAGGAAAGGATTGGAGAATAAGACAAAGGATATTATAACACCTCTGTACCATTTCATTGTGTGACCAGAACTTGAATATTGTGTGCAGTTCTGGTCACCATATCTTAAAAAGGATATAGCAGAATTAGAAAAGGTACAAAGAAGAGCCACAAAAATGGTAAAGGGAATGGAAGGATACCCCTATGAGGAGAAGCTTAAAATGTTGGGGCTCTTCAACCTTGAAAAGAGACGACTGAGGAGGGATATGATAGAGGTCTATAAATTAATGAATGGAATGGAGTGGGTAAACATACTGTAGATCAGTTGTATACACCATCAAAAAGTAGAAAGACTAGAAGACATGCAATGAAGCTACAGCGTAACCCATTTAAGACTAATAAAAGAAAATATTTTTTCACTCAATGCATAATGAAACTCTAGAATTCGTTACTGGAGAATGTATTAAAGCTGTTAGTGTAGCTGGATTTAAAAAAGATTTGGACAAGTTCCTGGAGAAAAGGTCCATAAACCATTATTAAAGAGGATACGGGGAATTCACTGCTTGTCCCAGGGCAAGCTTTGCGGAACCTGTGTGCCTCTGGGAACCTGTCAGGTACTTGTGACCTGGATTGGCCACTGTTAGAAACAGGATGCTGGGCTTGATGGACCTTGGTCTGACTGAGTAAGGCATTTCTTATGTCCTTATGTTCTTATGACCAGGAGAGGGACCTTGGAGTGATAGGGTCTGAGGATCTCACGGTGGTGAAACAATGTGGCCTGAAGGATGCTAGGCTACATACAGAGAGAGATAACCAGCAGAAGGGAAGAGACACTAATGTCCCTGTACAAGTCGTTGGTGAGGCCTCACTTGGGGTATTTTGTTCAGATTTTGAGGCCATACCTTGCTAAGGACATAGAAAGACTTGAAGCACATCACAAGAAGGCAACCAAAATGATATGGGCTCTGCACCAAAAGTCATACGAGCTGTTAAGCAGATAGCAAAAACTCGATAAAGTTGGGACGGCTATTCGGTTGACCTAACTTTAGCCAGTTCAGTTAGAGGCTGACTATCATTGCTAAGCAGACAGTTAATGTCACCAGCACCTCTATGCCCACAGACCGCCCCTGTTTTAACTGGGCATAATTTCAGCAGTCTGTGGGGATATTCAGCGGCACTAACCAGTTAGTACTGCTGAATTATCGTGTTGACCGTGTTTTATTCCCTTGTTGAATGAGGAGATACGTTCTAATGTGACTCCTGACTGCGCTCTCTTAGAGATTCATACTGTAACTTCTCATTCTAGAACTTGCTTTTCAATGAAAAATGCTTGACTGTTCTCCTTCACTTCTCCCTCTGGAAATATCAACATTTACAGCTCAGCAGGATATTGCTGCAAACGGAGGGAACACGATTTTGCTCATCATCCGCAGTTATGGTAGCTGATGAGTGTAACTGCTTCAAAGCAGGTCGTTTAACTGATTGCCAGATCTGCATCAGCAAAACTTCTGAAATAAAACAGCAGGCTATAAATCAAGGATACACAAGTAAGGCAGTCTTATTATCGAAATCAATTGTTGAATTTCAATTTTTTATGTTACCATGGCAAAATACATTACAATCTTCAAAAGGAGACAGCAGGGAAAACTAGGTAGGTATGGATCAATCATGAATTCATTCAATTTTTTCAATAGTATACAGATATTATGAGGATAAGTTTGTAGAGGATATCTAGGTAAGAGAATGAATATTTAGGCCCGTGTTTCTAAAACATTCCCGGGGATCATTTTCAGCAGTAGCAGAAAGTTGTCATTTAAATTAATACATAGAGAGACCAATTCCATTAATGCACATCTGGCCCCCTGTATGGCTGAGCAGAATTGGGTGTACAAAGTTAGACCCAATTCTGATCCTGCAACCCCTGCAGGATCAGAATCGGGTCTAGCACCTAGACGTGCAAGCCTGGACCTGATTCTATCCGGCCGTACAACCCAGCGACTACCCAGCTAACTCAGCCAGTCCCATGAATGGAGCCGCGGCGCCATGGTGTCAGGTCACCAATGCACTGTGGCTCCATTCACGAGCCACGATCCTGGCCCGCTGAACCCGGATGCTTGTTCCCCGCAGCCCGACCCCCAATCCAGCCTTCTGAGGCCTGGGTCGGGCTGCAGGGAAGCCCTACGCCCACTCACCTGCATCCTCTATTCCAGCGCCATGATTCCCCTCCATCCAGGGGGACATATTCCACCTTTGAGGTGGAATAAGTCCCCTGTGTAGGTTTGAGGCCCCAGACGTACAGGGCCAACCTCTGAATCAGCTCTGAACATTCGAGGTCTTGGCCCACCCATGCTCCACCCTCACTCCACCTCCAGAATGCCCCTCCCACCCCATCAGGCCTCTCTGTACAAACCTGCTGTACATTCAGGGAGGGTATTGATAGGGCCGGCAGGGGGACGAATAGCAGGTATGGACATCCCGATGGGACGTCCATCACCGCTATTCACAGGACAGAATGACCCCCATATTCAGTGCCACAATACATGAGAAGGCACGTTTTGGAAAGGCCAATTAGATAAAATCTGGGACATCCATGTCAAAATGTCTTAAATTCCCAGGAAGGGGCAGTAGTGAAGATGGGCACATGTAAATGCCGCCTAAAATCATCCTACCTCTGCCAAAAAAGATAAAGAGAAAGAATAGAGGAGTTTAGGAGAGGACGTACATCAAATAATAGGAAAGAAAGAACAATGTCAAGGGGAGGAGAAGGCACTAATTAGTTTTGCCAGGGTCCAACCCAACTCCAAAGGCTAACTCCAAAAGAAAGGCCTTGATCAAGGTCTTAAATGTCTTTAGCTCTCCTCAAGGAGAGGCAAACTGTTCCAGAATGAAGGGCCAATGAAAAAGAAGGTAGAATTTCCTGTACTTTCATATTTCGAAGGGGAAGAAAGGTGTAGCCTGGTTCCATGCATTGAGCGTAGACAACGCAGGCGGTATATAGGATAATGAGCAAAGTTAAATAATCCGGAGATGTATTGTGGGGTGATTTGTGGGCCAAGGTGAGAATTCCGAGGCATATCCAGGAGAGCACTGGAAGTCAATGATATTGAATCATCAGGGAAGTGATATGGTCAAATTTCCCAGCATGGAATAGCACTCTTAAGGCTGTATTTTGGACAGACTGTAATTTTTTTAACTCATATGCAGGAAGACCAGCATAGATCTTATTACAGTAATCAAGATGTGCTATTACAGTACAGAGGATGATAGGAGTTTGAGCTGTAGGATCCAAAAAGCGGTGAATAGCATGAAAGCGACGAACAGCAATGAAAGAGGATTTAACAATGTGACTAATCTGCAGTGAGAATGACAACTTGGAGTCTATGAAGATTCCAAGATATTTACAAGACGAACATACTGTAATGTTATGAGCAGATTAGTGGGGCAGTGGTAGGGGTAGATGAGCTGCTGGTGATCCAGGTTGCTGAGGTCTTCTTCGTATTCAGTTGCAAAGCATTGGAATGCAACCAAGTTGTGAGTTTATTGAGACAGGAGTTTATCTGTGAGAGATCAGAGAAGAGGGGATCAGTATATGCAGTAAGAAGAATATCATCAGCATATATGTAAAATGAAATACCGGTAGATTGAATAAGGGATGCTAAGGGGCTGAGAAAAACATTGAACAGCATTGGAGAAAGGACTGAGCCCTGCTGCACCGCACAAGGAAGAGTCAGTGTCTTAGAGAGAGAGTTTCCCACTGTGACCATAAAAGGACTGGTGAGAAAGGAATGAGGAGAATCAGGAAAATACATTACCACAGATACCTACAGCGTACTATACAGGTGGGAGAACATGATGTCATGATCAACTCCGTCGGAAGCAGCAATTAGATCAAGCCAAAAGGCGAGGGCTATTTGGCCCTGGTCGAGAGCACTATGGAGCTCACTTAAGACAGCAGTGACAATGGTTTCAGTTCTGTGATGGGACCAGAAACCAGAATGCCGAGGGTGAAGGGCCAAGGTGTATTCTACGTGATCTTTAAATTGAGATAAGACAATGTGCGCTGTGAGTTTTAAACTTGCAGTCCTGTTCTGAAATCGGCTGCACATGTATATCTTTTCTACAATACCATGGACATGCTTCTGTCACACTCCTGTACGACATGGATGTGATTGTGATGGACATGTGTAAGTTTGGACATTTTAAAATGGCTTTTGAGATGTGGATGTGATTGAGACATCAGAATGGCCATTTTTAGATATTCATCGGAGAGCATAGGGGACTTAGACAGGGACATTCAATGGCACTAACCGTATAGGTGGCATCGAATATCCCCGTTTAAGGCATTTATAGGGTTTACTGGGCTAAAAAACGTGTAAATGCCTTTTGAATATCGGGCCCAATGGTCATAAGAACTGTGAAACTGTTCTAAAATAACTAAAGAACAATGCTGGCTTTTAAGCATAAATGTAAATAAAGGTCATGAAATACAGGTTACTGTACAAATACATCACTGCGAGCACAGTGTACTGTAATTTCTGCAATCTTTAGACAACTTTCATTTTGATTAAGTAAATCTTGTTTAATACATTTGTATTCAGCTCTTGTTCTTTGAAAGAATTTTAGCGACATCTTGTGTTATTTTAGGTTTATGAATATGACTATGTTATATATTAAGTGTAAGAATAAAGAATAAAGATTTGAAATCTGAATTAGAAACTACTGATTTCTGGCTAAAATTTTGGAATTCTTGAAACAAGAATGGAGAGTCAAAAATTCCATTCTGTTCTATAAATGCTTTAAACATACTGTTTAAAAGACAAATGCAGTATAAGAAGTGAGATCAAGAACATATTTACAGTGTCTTCATTCTGGGCTCTGTTAAGCAGTCATATCCTACATTCAAGAAATTCTGCTCGGAGGCCTTGCATACCTTTATCAAGTCAAGCACCAGGTTCAATATGGTGCCCACAGTTCCCTGTCAGAAGTCGGGACTTACTACCTCTAGAAGTCGAACCCAAAGGTAGTACCATGAGACTGCCACTAGGTGATCTCAGTTGCCATTTTGAACTGTACCGACCCAGGCAAGAGCAAGTGAGGGTTGCTCCCATCAAGTACCACTTGACCACCATTTTTGACTTCAGGTAAGCCTGGGTGAGCCTTAGGGGAGTGGAAGTTTGGATCAGGGTCCAGATAAATGAGTCTTTGATCGTGATTGCACCTTTGGGAGGGGTAGAGGTGAGTCTAAGGCATGTATGGGAGGGAGATTTATTTGAGATGGCATTATTTTTTCATGAATAACATGAACTACACAAGCCTCATTATTCAAGTTGAATACATAAAAACATAAGATATGCCAGACGTTGTACCCTTGGGTCAGACCAAGGGTACATCACGCCTAGTATTCTGTTTCCAACAGCAGACAATCCAGGCCACAAGTACCTGTCAGGTTCCCAAAAAGGTATACAGATGCCATGCTGCATATCCCAGGGGTAAACTGTGGATTTCCCCAGTCCATTTTAATAATGGTTTGTGGACTTTTCCTCCAGGAATTTGTCCAAACCTCTTTTAAACCCAGCTGTACTAACAGCTTTCACTACACCGTCTGGCATCAAATTCCAGAATTTTATTACACATTGAGTGAAAAAATATTTTTTCCGTTTAGTCTTAAATGTGATACATTGTAGCTTCATTGCATGCCCCCTAGTCAGTCTACTTTTTGAAGGAATAAACAACCAATGTACATTTACTCTTTCCACTCCACTACACTCATTATTTTAGAGATCTCTATCAGATCTCCACTCAGTCATCTATTTTCCAAGTTGGAGACCCCTTATCTTTTGTCTTCCCTCATAGGGGTAACCTTCCATTCTCTTTATCATTTTGGTGGCTCTTCTCTGTACCTTTTCTAATTCTGCTATATATTTTTTAAGAAATGGTGACCAGAGTCACGTGATGTGGTGAGCTTGGGTGGACGCTGATCGCTCGAGCTCTGGAACCCCGTCCTTCATGCCGGCAAAATTGAGCCATGTTTAGCTGCCGAGAGGCACCATAAATATCCTCCTAGAGTCGGGAGAAGTGAGCGGGCAGAGCTTATGGAGAGTAGAGGATGGCATCGACGGTGAAGACGGGGAGAAGGGAGAAGGACCATGCAGTGGGGCAACAGAAAATGGCCGACTCGCCCCCAGTGCCTAGCACTTTAGCCTCGCCGGCAGTCATTGAGGAGATCTCAGCGGCGGTATCAGGTGCGTTGTCGGCACAATTTGAGGCACTACACAGCAAGATTGACATTTTACAGAGCTCCATGGGCTCTTTGGGCACCCGCAAGCAAGAGGCAGAGACCCGCATTGTGCATACAGAGGAGGAAGTGGAACTGTTAACCCGGGAACTGGGACAGGTGCAGGCCGCGCTGAAAGCACATGATGCGAAGCTGGATGATATAGAAAATCTCTCCCGGCAAAACAATCTTCGTTTTCTGGGCATATCAGACTCGATATTGGACAGAGACTTGAAATCATACGTGGAAACTCTGGCTGCCTCTCTGTTGGAGGGAGAGGAGGAAAGTGGGAAGACTGTAATTGAGAGGGTGCACAGAGTGGGGCCTAAGCAAGTGAAATACCACAGGCCTAGGGTGGTCCTGGCTAAATCTTTGCAGTTTCCACAAAAGGAAGCAGTGTTGAGAGCTGCACGAAAGAAAAGGCGCTATTGAAAAGGACAATATGAAAATGAGAATAACGCAGGACTACTCCGTGGCCTTGAGTCAGCGCCGGAGAGTATATGCGCCCCCTTTGCCAGAAACTGATTGAGGCCAACATTAGGTTTACGGTGCAGTACCCGGCCAGCTTACATGTTACCCATGAGGGAAAGCACTGGGTATTTGAATCGGCGGGAGAGGCGACTCAGTATGTAGAGAGTCTGGGGCAGAGAGAGACAACACACACGGAGGAGCAAATTGGAGTGTCACGAGAGCCGAATATGCAGGGTAAGAACTGCTACGTTACTGAGTGTTGGACCGACTACAGAGGTGATGTTCACCAATGCTGTGCCTGGCACAGGACGGGGTGCTGTACGTGGATTGGACTGGCTTCATGGCCCTTCTATTGGACAATAAGGCAGAGGAAGGACTGGGGAGAGGGCTTCAGTCTCCTTGGAGCAGAGAGGGTCGGGAACTTGAACTGTTTGAAGTTAATGGGTTGCTATGCATCAGTATGTGCAATAGCCTGTTTTTTGTTTTTGTTCTTGTTTTGTTCTGCACTCTTCTCCCTGTCTGTATGAGACAGAACGGTCTGGGGAAGCAACTCCGATAAGGCTAAGGTACGGGTTGTGATAAGGGGGCTGGGAGGGTGGTACTGGAGGAGGGGGTAGGGAGGTGTTGGGGATTTGCGTAGAAAGGGAGGGGTGCCAGGAGAGGTGGACGGCAGAGGGGGAGGGGGGATCTGATCACATCGATTGTGACTAGGTAGGAGAGGAGGGATAGCGTTATTGGAGTAGGATGATAGGGTTCTCAAGGGGGGTGTGGGCTAGGGAGGGGGGCAGAGGGAGGGAGGGGAAGTAAGGGAATAGGGGGAGGGATTTGGGGGGGGATTGTAGCCTTAGGTGGAGAGTGGGCTGGGTAGTGGGGAATTGGAGGGCTGTAAAGGGGGGGCTTCAGGCTGGGGAGGCTCCTCCTTGGAAAATGTTAAGCAATGTGAGCTATGGGATTATCATCGATGTACCACCCTGAAGATTATATCATGGAATGTGTGTGGAGTGGGTAGTCCAGTAAAGAGATATAAAGTATTGCAAGCGCTAGCGATGCAGAAGTGTGATATTGCCATGTTACAGAAAACCCACCAGACTGCTGAGGAGCACCTTAAATTGCAGAGAGATTGGGTGGGCCAAGGATGGGGTGTCCCCGCGAAGGGGAAAAAGGGTAGCGTGGTCATTTTGATACACAAACGGGTCAGATTTGTACTGGTGCAAGTATATACCGATCCAGCGGGCAGATTTTTGTTGTTACATGGGATGTTAGAAGGGAGGCCAATAGTGTTGGGCAACTTGTACAGTCCGAATGCTCTAGACCGGGAGATGTATGCAAGATTGGCTTCTAGGGTGGAGCAGATGCCAGATGTCCCTCTGATTTTGGGAGGGGACTTCAATGGGGTGTTTGATGTTGACTATGATACAACGCGAGGGGGAGGAGACTGGACACAGTCTCAGACAGCAAGAGTGCTGCAGGACCTTCGACAGAGATTGGGTGCAGTGGATCTGTGGCGTTTACTACACCCGTCAGATAGGGATTTCACACACCAGTCCAGGGCACATGGTTCTAGTGCGCGAATCGATTACATCTTGCTATCAAAAGGGCTGTTTGCCAGAACAGTGGATGCACAAATTGGACCTACTGAGATCTCAGATCACGCGTTGATTTGGGTAGAGTTAGACTGGTATGATGCTACCTTGCGGACTAGACTTTGGCGGTTCCCGTTAGATCTTTACCGGGACACTGATTTCCATCTATTTATTAAGCAGCGGCAGCAAGAATTTGCGCTCAATAATGAGAGGCACCAGGATGACCCGGAGTTGTTCTGGGAGACGACTAAGGTGGTTTTGTGAGGCAATATCATAGGATATGTGGCACGGAAGCGGAGGTTACTAACTGAGCAGACTGTTTGCATGGAAAAACAAACGATTAAAGTGCGCCGAAAATGGGCGAGTTATCCTAGCGCGGAGAACAAAAAGGGGTTGTGGGAAGCTCAAGTAGCCCTTAATGAGTTATTACATAGGCGAGCTAAGCAATCCTTTATGTACTACCGCTACCAGTTATACCGATTTGGGGATAAGCCGGGGAGGCTCCTGGCCCGCTGCCTGCAAAGTAGCAGGGGAACTGGATCGATGGCGGCGCTGCGAGATGCTCAAGGTAGGCTGCACAAGGAGAGTCCGAAGATCGTTCAAGTGTTTCGATCCTTTTATCAACAATTGTATTCGGGAATAGAGGGTTCCCAGGCTAGAATGGAGGATTATTTAAGAGAGTTGAAGTTGCCTCGGTTGGGGATAGAACAGAGGGCCCAGCTAGAGGAACCAATCACAATTCAGGAAGTGCATTCAGAGAGCCAGTTGTTCCAAGGCGTCTGGTCCGGACGGTTTTGGAGCCGAACATTATAAGGTGTTGGAAACTTTGGTGTCCCCATCTCTGGTGGCGGTGTATCACCAACGAACAGAAAGGGGCATATTCACATGGGGAGATAATCATGCGCATATTGTGTTAATACCTAAGCCGGGGAAGGACCATACGCAAGCTGCCTCCTATCGACCAATCTCGCTGTTAAACTTTGATTTGAAAGTGATGTCTAAGATTTTGGCAGACCGGCTGGCTTTGGTTTTGGGGGAATTGGTGCATGAATCACAGGTGGGCTTTGTGAAAGGTCAGTACATGGTACGGAATTTGTGGAAGATTACTGCAGCACTGGAGTGGGTACAAGATTGAGAATTGCAGTCGCTATTGATCAGCTTTGACGCAGAGAAAGCTTTTGATCAGGTGAACTGGCAATACTTGAAATGTCTTTTGCTACGATATGGTTTTGGACCCTCTTTTTGCAAAATGGTGGATGTTCTTTATACAAGTCTCACCGTGGGGGTGATTTGCAACGGAGTGCTGTCGTAAAAGATTTCGTTGGAATGAGGCACACGGCAGGGATGCCCCCTCTCCCCTCTGTTGTTTGTGCTGTCGCTGGACCCGCTGGTGCGGAAGGTAGAGGCGTCCAGGGACATACGGGTGGTGCGGATTGGGATGGCTGGATTCAAGATGGCAGCCTTTGTGGACGATATGTTAGTGCACTTGCTATCCCCACAACAGTCGTTGCCTAGTTTGGAGGAATTTTCGTGGTTTGGAAGTTTTGCGGGACTTCGCATTAATATGGATAAATCAGAGGCACTAGACAATTAGACAGTTACCCCAGTTTCTAGCCAAGTTATATTTCCTGTTTTATTGTAAATACAATACAGTAACGTCTGCCTTGTATAAGCTACAGTTAAATGTACACCGCACTGATATTGAATAGCGCGGTATAGAAGAGAAATTAAATAAATACATAAATAAATAAATGTGTCTGGGCATCTTAGATGTGCCTAGGGGAATACCTTTCCACTCAAATGGGTGGACGATTATTTTATATATCTGGGTATTCTTTTGCCTAGGGACCCGAAAGAGATGCACAAACGGAACTTTGAGCGGATATCTCTTAAACTTTGTACTCATCTACAAGCATGGAGCCCTCTTCCCCTGTCCTTGCTCGGTAGGGCGGCAGCGTTGGGGATGGTAGTCTTGCCCCGGGTGCTGTACTGGTTGAAAACTCTCCCGGTGTGGTTATTGCAGAGAGACCTAAACTGTCTAGAGCGGGAGATCCGATGGTTTCTGTGGAAGGGGGCAAGAGCACACATACTGTTGAACCGTTTAAGAGGGGGATGGAGCAGTGGGGCAGGATAGGGGTACTGGATCTGCAGTCCTATGCACTGGCTTGTCAAGCAAAGCATTTAGGGGATTGGCTGGGAGACACGGAGCACTATACCCCCAGGGCATAGGAAGAGGCCTTTGTGGCCCCACAAACATTGTTAGCAGTCTTACACTCAGAGGGATCAGCGCTGTTGCCGAGATTAAATAGGAGTGTACTGCTGACCCCAGCGAGATATACCTGGAGGCAATTGAATCGTTATTGGGGCAGATCTCCAAATGTGTCAAGCTGGCTGCTGTTACAGGGTAATATTAAGTTCACTCCGGGGTTGGACACAGTAATGTTCTGGAAATGGCAGGACCTTGGGATTCAAAAACTCGGACATGTGGTGGACGCAACGGGGAGATGCAAATCATTTGCAACTCTCTGTAGGGAATATGAGGTGAGCAGGCACAAGATTTTTGTCTACGCTCAGCTCTCCCACTATGTGGCCTTCTTATCTAAGGAGGAATTAATGGTGGAGAGATCCGCGTCAATCCTATAATTTTTTGCCCTGGGGGAGGAGTCTCCACCTACAATTTCGGATCTGAAGAGAAGGCTGGATAGCTACATGATTCCACCAGATTATTCTCTGGACGAGGCCTCGTGGGCGAGGGAATTGGGTTTGGAGGTGACTCCGGTGGCCGTTAAGGAAGCCTTGAGGCGGATTGCAGGATTGGTAGAGGGGTCTGGATGGAGAGAGGTGCAGTTTAAATGTGTTATTCGGGCACATTTCTCCCCGAGGAGAGCGCTGCGGAGTCACCTTACATCGGATGAGGGATGCCCAAAGTGTTCCTTTCCTCTGGCAGATTTGAGTCATATGTGGTGGGGATGTCAGCGAATTCATCCTTACTGGTTGCATATTAGTAAGTACATAAGCAGGTTGATACAACAGCAGATTAGTTGGACTGGGTCTCTGGTCGTTCTGGATCAACTTGGACCACTCCACCCAAAGGGGAGGTGGGAGCGTTTACTGGCAAGGAAGGCCTGTCTGGTGGGTAAGAGACCGATACTGCACAGATGGAGAGAGCAGCTACCCCCTACCTTTTGGGAATGGCGCAATAGCTTTCACCAACTGATGCTCTTTGAGAGGGAGGGAGCTAGGGGAAATGTCAAACGCTGGCCTCTATTTCTTCTGGTATGGGACCCATATATTCAAAATTTGAGACCACGTACTCGTAATGACGTACTGCAAGTGAGCTGAGGCTGGGATTTTGGTAGGTTGGGGGGTGGGAATAGAAAGTTCTATAGTAGGGGTTCGAGGGTTGATAACAGGCAGAATAGATATTCCCTTTGTTTGTGAAATGGAAGAGGCTATGGGGGAGAGGGGAGGGGTGGGAGTGTGGGAGGGAGGGAGATGTGGGGATTAAAATGTTTTATACCACGAGTGACCGATCGTTTGTGAAGAGGTGGTGGATCAGAAACAACCACGCCTGAAAGAGTTTTGTAATTGTGGAATGTTGCAGTGTTATGTACCTGTGGATTAATAAATAGAATTTATTTTAAAAAAAAGGAAAAAAAGAAATGGTGACCAGACTTGCACGTAATATTCAAGATGCGGTCTCACCATGAAGCAATGACAGAGGCATTATAATATCCTTGGTTTTGTTCTCTATTCCTTTCTTTATGATTCCCAGCATTCTATTTGCTTTCTTGGCCATGGCTGCACACTGGGCGGAGGGTTTCAACATATTATCCACGATGACGCC
Organism: Ichthyophis bannanicus; assembly: GCA_033557465.1. Lineage (NCBI taxonomy): Eukaryota > Metazoa > Chordata > Amphibia > Gymnophiona > Ichthyophiidae > Ichthyophis > Ichthyophis bannanicus. Next base: position 1,859,814,708 of record CM066032.1, on the reverse strand, counting down.
TAAATTTTTTTCCTGGGTGGTGATTCCTAATATGGAACCTTGCATCATGCAACTATAGTTTGGGTTGTTCTTCCCTAAGTGCATAACTTTGCACTTGTCCACATTAAATTTCATCTGCTATTTCTCAGAGTTCTCTTGCAATTTTTCACAATCCTCTTGTGTTTTCGCAGCTTTGAATAATTTTGTGTTGTTTTCAAATTTGATCAGATGTTTTGCATGCTTTGCATCTCATTAGGATCCCTTCTGTGCTGTAATGACAAATTGTGCACTGTGGTAAAATAATGCATTCTATTGCCCTTTAATATGCAGTAAGGACCAAACAACATGCATTATTGCTATAGCACACTTTAGCAACTACTACTTCTACTAATCATTTACATATAGATGTAAGACACAGTTCTTGCTCATCAGAGCTTACAATCTACTCAAGACAAAGAACATCACAAAACTGGGGACTAGAGTATGGTAGATACACATAAGTAGTGGGTAAGAGAGTGAGGAGCAGCAGGATCCAAAAGTGGCTTCAAAGAGGTGGGTTTTTAGCTGGGATATGAATGGGGCTAGAGAAGGGGCCCGCTACACAGACACAGGTAGTTTATTCCAGGCATATGGAGCAGCAAGTTGGAATGAGTGAAGTCTGGAGTTGACAGTGGCAGAGAAGGGCACTGATAAAAGTGATCTGCCAGAGGAGTGGAGTTCCCAAGGGGGGTGTAGGGTAAGATAAGAGGAAAGGTATTGAAGAGCTGCAGAATGAATGCACTTATAGGTCAGTAGGAGAAGTTAGAACTGGATGCGGAAACTGATAGGGAGCCAGTGAAGTGACTTGAGAAAAGGGATAACATGAGCATAGTGACATTGGCAGGAGATAAGCCATGCTGCTGAGTCTTGAACAGACTGACGTGGAGAGAGATGATTCAGAGGGAGACCAGTGAGGAGCAGGTTACAATAGTCAAGATGGGAGGTGACTAGAGAGTGGATAAGGCTCAGTAAACCGTGTAAATGCTTTTAATCGGGATATTCAACGGCACTTACATGGTTAATCCCATTGAATATCCCCTTCTAACCCCACTACACACCCCAATGCTATGCGGTTAGCATTAGCGCATGTTGGGGCATTCTGAGTTGGATCGGAAGGCGGAGACTGCCGCTAACCAAGCAGCATGCAATTTCGCTGCTGGCCGGTTAGCTACTGTGGCTTCCGGTATGCGCGATGATCCCTGGATATTCAATGCCAGTACCACATATGACCTCAGCATTGAATATCCGGGGTTAAGAGTTGGCGGGCAGGGCTATGCGCCGTAGTGGCGCATAGCCTGCCCAACAGAATATCGAGCCAAATATCTTTTATTCAATGTAATCCTAAGGATAACCGTTTCGAACCTTAGAGCTTGCTGTATCTGTCTCAAGTTATTGTCTGTGAAAAAGAATTGACTTAATTAAGGAAGGAATTAGCTGCAATAAAATAAGCCTCCCCCAGGATACAACTTGAAAGCAATCCACTACCACTCCCACAAAGAATCAGACAACCCAGGTATAAATGGATCATAGTGGGGTCTGAGCAGATTACGACCTGTAATATAGAGACACCCATCGCACCTTGCATAATGCATAATGCCTTCTCTGCCTTGGTAAATGAAGATGCTCCATTAATGGAAACTGTAGGGGCCTCAAACAAGAAGGATGACTCCCAATGTACCAGAAATGCCCCGGGCATTATCAAAAAATCTCAAAACACAAAACTGTTACTGCTTGCAGATTCCATTATCCAAACCATAATTTGGGAACTCCGTTCAAGGGACAGAAGGTGGTCAGATGCCACCCAGGATCTTCAATTTAGACAAATTTACCCCCACTCTTGAAGGAAAAAAACCAATAAATGTCAAAAACATTCCTTCACCACAAACTTACTGTCAAGAAACTCCTATACCATCAAAACCATTTTTAAATTTATGTGAGGGGCTATCAGAAAGGAGGCACAACCATGTCTGTTATCACTGCTCTTCAAAGTCACTGCCCATCTCACATATCAGTGATATTTCTGAAGGGCTGTGGGACAAGGTTTGCCTCTATGCAGATGATACCAAAATCTGTAATAGAGTAGACACCCAGGAAGGAGTAGATAACATGAGCAGGACCTGGGAGTAGAAAAGGTAGACAAGGTAGAAAAGGTGACAGCGAAAGCCAGAAGGATGCTTGGTTGCATAGGGAAAGGAATGGCCAGCAGGCAGAAGCAGATGATAGTGCCTCTGTATAAGTCTTTGGTGAGACCTCATCTGGAGTATTATGAGCAATTCTGGAGACTGCACCTTCAAAAGGATATAGGCAGAATGGAGTCTGTGCAATGGGTGGTTACCAAAATGGTCAGTGGATTTCATCATAAGACATATGAGGACAGACTTAAAGATCTCAATATGTATACTTTGGAGGAAAGGCGGGAGAGAGGAGATATGATAGAGATGTTTAAAAACCTCCGTGGCATAAATGCACAGGCGGAGAGCCCCTTTCAATTGAAAAAAAGCTCTGCAACAAGGAGGCATTGGATGAAGGTAAAAGGGGATAGACTCAGGAGTAATATGTGTAAAGAGTGGTAGATGCATGGAATGGTCTCCCAATGGAGGTAATAGAGACCAGGACAGTATCTGAATTCAAGAAAGCATGGGATCAACACAGAAGATCTCTAAAGGAAAAAAAGGGACTATAATAGTTGGTATGGAAGGGCAGAATGGATAAGCCATATGATCTTTTTCTGCCATCATGTTTCATGTTTCTAAGTTTGGAATCGCCAATAGCATCATGAGAACGCGTACGTCAGATCCCAGCATCTTCAGCCAGCAGAAATACAAACCAAATTGTTAATGAAGTCAGAGATTAAAGTAAGGATTCTAAAACTGATCTTGTTATCCAGCTAAGAACAAATGATCTGGCTAGAAACAGGACCTCTGCAATGCAGAAAGTCTTGCAGATTTTGAGAGCAAATTAAACTCATTGTCAACACTACTGCATTCTCAGTTCTGTCTGTTCATGGTAAAGAAGAAGAGAAGCTGCATCACACAAGCTGCTTTAATCAGTAGCTACAAATCTGGTGTAAACAAGAAGGTTTTAGAAATATGCAGCTGGGTCAATAGATGAAACAACAAGAGGCTAAATTGTATTGATGGACTACATCTTTCTGTGGCAAGCAAAAGGATCCTAAGTGAACAATTCAGACCATATGTGGACAGGCATTAAACCTGAGAAAGAGGGTGACGGATGGAAGAAAACAAGGTTTGGATGTCACTCCAGCAAAAGCATTATAGTTGGTGAGCTTTCCTAGAAAACCATAGGTGCTGGTACTCATATGCGGGACTCTTTCATTAATACGTGAGGACCATGGGTCAATTTTAGCAGGCAATAAAAAAGGTGCCAATACTCCATACCTCTGAGTATCCCCTGAAAAAAAGCCCTGATTTTAGTAATGTTGAAAACAGAAAGAGACATGTTACCTCACGCATCAGAAACAAAGGAGAAAAACCATGCAAAATGCAAGCAAGCCAAACACAAATTACAGCATGGCACTGAGCACAACAGTCTAGGCAACAAAGTCCCTCACCTGAAATCCCTGATGGTGGAAAAGGAGTTGGACACTGTGGCTGGAAACATGGTTCAATGGGTCTTCTGAAAGGAATATCTCCATATCTGGCCAAACGCTATTAGGGAGGGATACAGAGGGTAGAAAAAGAAGAGGAGTAGCCCTCTTTTTCAAAAACAGTACTAAAATGGCTGAAATGCAGGGGACATGGGGAAAAGAAGAAGCTTTGTGGATCTTTTTGGAAAAAGGAGATAGCACTAGCATCCACACTGCTATGGTCTGCAGATCACCAACTCAAACAGAATAAATGGACAGAGACTTGAACAATAATATTGTAAAAGTGAAAATATAGGGAAAAGTGATGATACTGGGGGACTTTAATATACTGGATGTAGACTGGAGAATTACATCTGCAAATCTGGAAAGAAGTGGGAAGATCATGGACTGCCTTCCAAGAGGCTTTGCTCAGACAAAACGGTGAAGGAACACACCAAGGAAAGGTTGACACTAGATCTAGTGCTCACTAATGGAGACAGTGAGGGGGATTTTAGAAGAAATATCTGAATGCAGTCTGGGACATCTGAGCCAGAACATCTGAAAAAAATGCATGCATGTCCAGATGCAGATGTGATTTCACAAACCTGGATTTTCCTGCTAGGGCGTCTGCAGGGCATCTACTTAGACATCCCCAGAACCGTGCTTTAGAGCCCAGATATCTAGGCTAACATAATGGTTAGAGTAGTGGATTAAGAACAGGACAGGCAGGGTTTAAATCCCACGGCTACTATAGTTGAAATTGTGGTGAGCACGGCTAGTGATAGAGTGCTTCCTTCTCGACAGCCTCTGGATGTCTTTTCAGATGCCTGTTCATGGCTATACATGCCTCTGAGCAGGTCTGAAGTTAGACAGGATGGCAGATGTCCATGGCATTTCTGTGATCAGGTGGGGGTGTCCCTGGGAACACCCCACTTCAGATTTGGATGTCCACACAGTAGCTTATAAAATGAGGGCTGCTACACAGTACCCTGTCCTGTGCTGCTGAGGTAAGCTATATTCTTATTTGATTTTAAATTTTAAATTATAGCTCTTTGCTGCTGCTAGGCTCTAACTTATTATGAAATTTAAACTACAAGCTCTCTGCTGGGTTCCAAATTAAACCAGAAAGCTCTCTTCTGTGTTTTAAATTTAAAATAAAAGTACTTTGCTGATTCTAGGCCCTGAGTGACTATTAATTTAAACTACAAGCTCTCTGCTAGGTATGTTCTGTGTTTTAAATTTAAACTTAAACTGCTGCTACTAGGCCCTGACTGATTTAACAAAAAATAGTGGGTTCACAGATTAATTAGCTTTAATACAAAGAATTCCTTACAGAAAATTCCCAGAAGTATATACTCACAATTGCAGATCTCTCTCCAGAAGTAACAGTCCCCTTTTGTAGTCCTGCCTATCTTTGAACATCCAAAGCATGAATAGGGCTTCTAAAATTACCCCCAATGGGTCGATTTCATCCCAGACGTAGATCCCCTCTGTGCGTCCGGTCTGAACTGGACGCACAGAGGGAATCGCGATTTTGATCCTGTGGGGCACGTCTAGCCGCGCAGGATCAGAATTGCGAACAGTCCTGTATGTGCAGGCCGGGACTGTGATTCAGTCCAGCCTGCACATGCAGGACTGTCCCAGGCTAACTCAGTCAGGGCTTTTAAATGGAGCCGTGGCGTCATGGCGTCTTGTTGCCATGGCACTGCAGCTCCATTTAAAAGCTGCGATGCCGGCCACCAGCAAAAAGGGATTAGTCCCCGCAGCTGCCCCCCAATCTAGCCTCCTAAGGCCAGGGTCAGGCTGTGGGGAATAAACCCTGGTCTCCTCTGCCCTATCTGTGCCCCGGGCCGTAAAAAAAAACCATCCAGGGAAGTTATTCCACCTCAGAGGTGGAATAACTTCCCCGGACATTTCGCCGGCCCTGGACGTAGAGGGCCAACATTAGAATCAGCCCTGTACATCCAGGGCAAGTGACCACCCACTGCCCGCCCAGACTTCGCCCCCGAACCGCCCCTTCCCCGCCCCGTCTAACTTCCCTGCACAACCGGCAGGGAAGTTAGTTGGGGGCAGGCAAGGGCACGAATAGCAGGGATGGACGTCCCGTCAGGCCGTCCATCCCTGCTATTCATAGCACAGAATAACCCCCAATGTGTCTAACTTCTGAGTGGGTACCCATTTGAACAGGACTGATTACCATAGGGTGTATTTTGAGGCAAAAGCCAAGTCAGAGTCCAATCAAACCAATCTCATAGTCCTAGATTTCAAAAATGTTGACTTCAGCAAAATTGTAAAATACCTGAAGGAGAGGTTGCCAGGGTGGTAGGCTATTAGGGAAGTAGAAGGCAGTAAGCTAAACTGAAAGAAGCTTTAAAAAGGGCAACAGATCTATATATAAGGACAGTAAATAAAAGCAAGAGCAATAGGAAACTGATACCATTCTCTAAAGAAGTGACTACAAAAACAAAAGGCCAAAAAGACAATGTTCATAGAATTTAGTTTTAGATGATCATAAAAAACACAGAAAATAATACTAGAAGAAGCTGAAAGGGGCAAAGAGAAAAATCAGGATAGCAAAAAGCACACGCAGAAAAACAAATGCTAAAGTGTGAAGTGAGGTGAAAAGAGAGGAGGAAATCCAGAGATGGAACTGCAAGATTCAAAAGTGCCGAGTCCCGATTGTTGAAAGTGACAAGGGAAAACTGGAAATCCTGGAGAAGAACTACGCATGATTGACAAAGGTACTAATGGGAATGTGTAGCTCGCATACCATTCACAGAAGAAGGGGTTTATGAACAGCTTGCAAAAATGAAAGTGGACAAGGTCATGGGACCGGATGAGATATCCCAAGATACTGAGGGAGCTCAGAGAGGTTCTGTCAAGACCTTTAAGGATGCATTTACTAAATGCTTGGAGATGGGGGAGGATTGGCAGATTTGGAGAAGGATTAATATGGTTCCTCTTCACAAAAGTGGCAAGAGAGAATAGGTGGCAAACTACAGGCTGCTAAGCATTACCTCCTATAAATGTTTAATAGTAGTAGTAGTAGTGATGGGAAAAGTTATGGAGAGGTGCTGAAAGAAAGGGTAGTGATCCTTCTAGTATCCAATGGCTTGTAAGAGCCAAGGCAACATAATTTTATCAAAGAGAGATCGTGTCAAATAAGACTAGAAAACTAGAACAAGGGCATGCAATAGATATGATCTACTTAGATTTTAGCAAAACCTTTGATACTGTTCCTCATAGCAGGCTTATGAATACACTCAGCAGCCTAGAGAAAGGTACCAAGGTGGTGAACTGGTTGACTGACAGATGGCAGAGGGTGTGGTAAATGGAATTCACTCGGAAGAAGGGAAGGGAAGTAGTGGACTACCACAGGGAACGGTACTGAGACTGGTTCTATTTGTGAGTGATATTCCCAAAGAGACAGCAAAAGGAAACATTTTCCTTTTTTTGCATATGACACAGAATGGATACCTCAGAGGGAGGTAGACAATATTAGAAAACTGCCTCAAAAATTAGAAGAATGGTCTATAAAATAATGAGTGGAGTGGACCGGGTAAATGTAGATCGGTGGTTTGCTCCTTCAAAAAGTAGAAAGACTAGGGGACATGCAATGAAGCTACAATTAAGCCCATTTAAGACTAATTGGAGAACATATTTTTTCACTCAATGTGTAATCAAACTCTGAAATTCGTTACCAGAGGATGTAGCAAAAACTGTTAATGTAGTTTGTTTTAAAAGAGGTTTGAACAAGTTCCTGGAGGAAAAGTCCATAAACCATTATTAAAGAGGACCAGGGAAATCCGCTGCTTACCCTTGAGATAAACAGCATGGAATCTGTGTACCTTTTTGGGAACCTTTCAGGTACCTGTGAGCTGGATTGGCCACTGTTGGAAACAGGATGCTGAGCTTGATGGACCCTTGGTCTGACCTAGTATGACATATCTTATGTTCTTATCAAGTTTAGCTAGCTCCTCATGAGCACAGTCTTCTATAAATCATTCCAGGTCTACCTCATTTCCATTCCTATATATCTTTGTTTTCTATGATCCTACTGCTGGCCCTTCATCTTTGAACACACAATGGCAGTACTGTATTTGATAGGCAATTATGCTTTATCCTCATCAGCCTCTATAAATGCCTCCCCTTCAACCTTGAGTCTGACAATGCAACTTTTTTATTTCCTTCTGTCATTAAAATAAATTTAAAATTGGTTTGTCCCCCATTTTATTATATTATCTATTTTTCTTCCATTTGTATTTTTGCTTTCCTGACTACTTTACCATATTCTCTTAGCTTTTCCAGATATTGTTGCTTGTCTTCCTCTTTCTGTGATTTCTTGTAGTTTATTAATGCTAACCTTATTTTTTTAGCTATTTCTTTAAAAATCATATTGGTCTCTTTTCCACTTATTTTTATTTAATTACCTAATAAAATATCTCCTTTCTTCATTGACGTTCTACATCACACAGATATTTCAGTTCAGCTAATAGCTCCTTGAGATATTCCCTTATTATGATAAAGTTAATTTTCCTGGAGTCTAGGACCCTTTATTTTTGAATGAACCATCTCCTCCTTTGTTCTAATGAATACCCACTACAACACCAGAAATACTTTCTTTATTCATAAGTACGAGATCCAATATCACCCCTTCCTTTTTGCGTTATCATTTGCCAGAATACTTCTCCCTGTAGTGAATCCAGTATCTCCCTATTTCTAGATGACAGTGCAGCCAGGATGTACCAATCAAAATCCAGCAAATTGAAATCAGCTATCAATAGCACTGCCCTTTCATAGCAATATTGTGAATGTCTTCAATTAAATATGTACAGGGAGGGAGGTCTGTATATTACACCAATATAAATAGATGTTCCATCCCTTCTTTTTAGATTAACTCACAGTGTCTCCTTCCTACCTCTTAAATTCTGCAGTTCTGTTGCTTTAATATCATTTTTTACATATAATAGCACTCCTACTCGCTTTCTTATTCTCCTTTCCCTCCTGAATAAGTATATCTCAGCCATGGTTCTATATGTACCATGTCTCCATGACCACAACTAAATCTAAGTCAACCTCTTACAGCCTCTAGATCTTAAAGTTTATTTCCCATACTATTGGCATTAGTATACACAGCTTTACATATCTTATCCTTTTTCCCCATTTTTATATACCTATGTTTATTTTTGTAAACCATGGTGACTGCCCTATGGCAGCATCTAAATTTTTAATAAATGAAATAAATACAGGGCCCGATATTCAAAAGATATTTATACAGTTTACAGCCCTGTAAACCATGTAAATGCTGCTATCTGGGATATTGAACAGCACTAACACGGTTAGTACTACTGAATATTCCCCTCTCTTCTCCCTTACAGGGGCTTTCCAGGAAAGAGCGGAGGCGGCGACAATCGATAACCAGGCAACAGCAATATGGCATGCTGCCCAATTAGCAATCTGCACCTAAAAGATAGGTGAGGCAAAAGCTCTCCTGTCTTTAAGCATAGGAGCTAACCGAGAGATACTAACCAATATCATTTGTGCCAATATGGATAAGCAGCATTGATTAAGTCAATAGGCTGACTTCGCTCTAAGCACAATATGATGGGAGATATGCTCAAGTAGTACATTGGAAATAAGTGTACTCAGCATTCGAGCCTCCGTTGCCGGGCACTGATACAGATCACTGCCTAAGAGAAGAAAAAACCAAGTGTCCGAACTAGTAGGTAGAAATGTGAGCTCAGCTTCCTATGCATCCCCCCCCCTCCCCGCCTCCATACCTTTTCCTTGCATTTACAAGTATTGTACATGTGCTGTGCACATACTTTTAGCCACTAAATGGGGGGAGGGCAACAATTTTTAGACCAAAGAAGTTGCCCAGGTTGCTGCTTATTTACCAGCACAAATTCACTTGAAAATTGTCCCATGCTGTTTGCACCCTATATCCTTCCAGGGCGCAAAAGCCAAGCAAATGTTATTTAATGCTGCTTTTTTTTTCCTTTTTCCTTGCAAATCGATATGACATGTAACTCTGTCTAAAGCAAAGGTTGTTTTTCCGTTCTATAGTCTGCCTCGGCATTAATGGCACAATTACATCATTTCTTCAGAAGTTCTGTAATTTCACAAACGCTGCAACCTTTTCTTTGCCAGCTGTGCCGTGCACCATTAAGCCATCAATGGAACTTATACGAATGTCCACATGTTTGCAAGGGAAAGACAATTTTATAGTCTCGAGTTCATTTACATGCGAAAGCTTCAAACAAGAATAGGCAGCATCTATATTTCATATGGATTTGTGCAGATAGCACTGTTTTTCATCTGAACTATGCAATCACCTATTGCATCAGAATATTGTTTATTCTACAATTTATATGAAGAGATCCAAAAAATGGTGTCAAAATTATGCTTGCAGTTCCTAATAGGGAAAGTCTCAAAGAAGTATAAAGCCATCAAGAATGATACATGTGCCAGCATGCTCTTTGCAAAACACTCAGCAAGGGGAATTCATATAACAAGGGGCAATTTATAATTCCTGTGCGCTACAAGTATAAGCATGTGCCCTGATCTTTCTTCTTAGAACTTTTTCAAATTGTAAAAATGTGCTTAAGGTGCACAAAATGTATACTGAAACTAGTCAATATTCAAAAGCCCTTATGCCTCACCGGTATGTAGCTGTAGACTAAGAAAATGTCATCACTTTCCATGTTCACAAAAAAAAAATAAGGGGGTCAATTTATTTAGCTGTATTTATATCCTGCTTTTTCACCGGGTCAAAGCGGTCAATTGTGGGATACATTTAACACGAGGGGATATGAGACACATACGCTAATACTTACAGGGAACATGGGCAATGGAGGGTTAAGTGGCTTGCCCAAGACCACAAAGAGTGCCTATAGGACCAGAAATCCCAGTCTCTCCGGCCTGAGATTGCTGTCTCCAGGTGGGACTTGAACCCCCGGCCCTCTGGCCTGAAGTACCTTGTCCTAACCACTAGACCACCAATATTGAAAAGGGTTTAGCAGGACCTCCTAACTAGCTAAACTCCGGTGATCCCGATATTCGGTGACGTTCTTTGGATAGTGCCACTGAAGGGAAGACGCTTGCTTAAATCTGGAGTGGTCTGTGTGCGGAGCAGGGGTGCTCATGGAAACTCTCCGGTCAGTGGTGATATTGAGTCATTTATCTTATTGCTAAACTGCGGAAAGTTAGGACAGCTCTATGGCTGTCCTAACCTTTATGTGGTTTAGCTCTCCGGTTAGCAGCTGAATAATCCAGCTGACTGTGCAGCGGCTGGCAAAACCAAATCTTCATTGCCAGATAGGCTCTGGCACTGAATATGCAGTTTTAATTTTGGCAGCAGTAGCCCAGTGACCGGCGCCGGCCCGAAATATCGACTCCTAAGAGACGATCTAATGTCCTTGTATTTTATCGTTTGCTTACACCCCCATTCTGCTGTGGTAGACATTTCAGCATTGTCTACATTTAGTTTAGCTAGTTCCTCATGAATACAGTCCTCTGAAAATCATTGGAGATGCCCCTCGCTTTTGTTCCTGTCAATGGGTGGTGTCTGAGATCCTGCTCACGGCCCTTCATCTGTGAACACAGAACAGAAATATTTGTTCAGCAATTCTGCTTTATCCTCATCAGCTTCTACATATTCCTCCACTTATCCTTGAGTCTGACAATACCACTTTTGCCCTTCCTCCTCTCGCTAACATATCTGAAATATGTCTTATCCACCCATTTTATTGCATTGGCTATTTCTTCTTCTTTTTGTATCTTTGCTTTCTTGACTACTTTGCCAGCTTCTCTTTTTCCAAATATAGATGCCTATCTTCATCTTGCTGTGATCTGTTGTATTTCATGAAAGCCTCCTTTTTTTCTTCACCTTTTCAGCTACCTCTTTTGAAAACCATAGCAGCCTCCTTTTCCTTTTACCTTTATTTACCATTCCAAGAAAAAAATTGGTTGCCCTTAAAATATCCCCTTTCAGTTTTGCCCACAGTTTTTCTACATCCCCCAGCAGTTCCTATCCCGCTAACATCTCCTTGAGGTATTGGCCGATCTTTGCAAAGTTAGTTTTCCTAGAATCTAAGACCCTTGCTTTTGAATGAATTTTATCAGCCCTAGTCCTAATACTGAACCATACCATCTGGTGATCACTGGATGCAAGATGATCTCCCACTATAACATCAGAAACACTTTCAACATTAGTAAGCACCAAGTCCAGTATGGCCTCTTCACATGTGGGTTCTGTTACCAGTTGTCTGATTACGTCTTCCTGTAAAGAATCCAGGATCTCCTTACTTCTAGATGACATTGCAGCAGGGATGTGCCAATCAACATCCAACATATTGAAATCCCCTATTAGTAGCACTTCCCCTTTCCTGGCAATGCTGTGTATGTGTTCTATTCAATCTCCATCCACGTCTGCACCCCGTGATGGAGGTTTATATATCACGTTAATACAAATGGATTTCTTGTTCCCTTTTTCTAGTTTAACCCACATTGCCTCCTCTCTCCCTTTTAAGCCCTGTGTTTCCATAGCTTTAATATTATTTTTTTACATATAGTGCCATTCCTCCTCCCCTTCTTCCTACCCTGTCCTTTCTGAATAACGTATAGCCTGGCATAGTTATATCCCAGTCATGACTGTCCGTGAGCCATGTCTCTGTAACTGCCACTAAATCCAAATCAGCCTCTCCCATTAAAGCCTCAACATCTGGGATCTTATTTCCCATGCTACAGGCATTTATAGACACTGCTTTTTGTATGTTACCCCTTTTACCTATTTCTATAAAGGTATTTGATATTTCACTTACCTGGGAGCTTTCTCCACCCATCCCCAATGAATCTAGTTTAAAGCCCTCTACTGGTGAAGACATGTCGATCCTTCTTGGACAGATGGACGCCATCTCTGCTCTGCAACCCTTGGAACAGCATCCCATGGTCCAGGAAACCAAAATGCTCTCAATGACACCATACTTGCAGGCAGGTATTTATCTCCAGGATGTGAGCTTTTCTTCCTTAAGCTTTACCCTCAACAGGAAGCATTGAAGAAAACACCACCTGCACCCCTATCTGCTTCACCCTTTCTCCCAGAGCCATGAAGTCATTGTTGATCCACTCAGAGGGATACCTGGCAGTATCATTTGAGCCGATATGGATGAGCAACATCTGGTAATAGTCAGTAGGCTTGACGAGTCTCAGAAAATTCTCTGTAACATCTTGGATTTTGGCACCTGGCAGACAGCATACCTCTCTGGATATCATGTCTGGTCGGCAGATGGACACCTCAATACCCCTCAGAAGAGAGTCACTAACCACCACTACCCTTCACTTCCTTGTTGTTCACTGATTCTGCAGCTTTGGGGTGCTCAAGCTCTGGTACTTCCCTTTCCTGGGATGCTTCCACCTCCTCTACTTCCAGGGTTGCATAATGGTTTTTCAATTCAAGGGCTTGAGGAGTTGGATTGGTGATTCTGCAGGACCTGGTGACTCGTGTCCAACCTTCGCCCTTCTGTGGGCTGCCATCTTCACCTCTGCTGGAGAGCTTGGATATTTCAAGAAGCATCTCATCAATGTATATCTCACTATCTTGAATGCTCCTCATCTTGCCACCTCTTCTCTGAGCTCTCCACCTGTTTCCTGAGAGCTTCAGCATGCAGGCATTCTGTACATGGAACCGGTCCTTCAAATGGTTTTGGGCTCTCTGGATGGAGGCAGAAATTGTAATGGGGGCAACAGCTTTGGCAATTTGATTTTTCCCAGTCATTGTTCAGTTGGTGGAGCTTTGGTACCTTGTTTTGAAATGGAGAGATCCTGTGAGGAATGCCTTGAAAGGTTCTGAAGACTTTTATGCAGTCCTCAGTTCTTTCACAGGCTAATCAGGCCCACTAACTCCTGATGAAATGTGAGTTTCTTCAAAGAGCTGAGAAAAAGAGAAATTAACAGCAGAGTTTTAAACTTACACCACTAAAAGACCCAAGTATTTCCCCTTTTAAAATAAAGCATCAAAAAGACTAACTCTTTCAAAAATGTATACCAAAACTCCTTTAAGAGCTCTCAGGCAGAGAGCTAGTAATTAAAAGCCACACACTCTTACCTTGCTTTGAAATGGAGAGACCCTGGTAGGAATGCCTTGGAAGATTCTGAAGTCTTTTATGCAGTGCTCAGTTATTTCACAGGCCCACTAACCCTGATAATGTGTGAGTGGCTACAAAGAGCTAAGAGAGAGAAATTAACAGCAGAGTTTTAAATTTATACCCCTAAAAAAACAAAATATTTCCCCCTTTAAAATAAAGCACCAAAAAGACTAACTCTTTCAAAAATGTATACCAAAACCCCTTTAAGAGCTCTCAGGCAGAGAACTAGTAATTAAAAGCCACACACTCTTACCTTGCTTTGAAATGGAGAGACTATGTTAGGGAATATAATGACACATTAAATTTGCCAATCCTTTTTGTCCCATATAGTACAATGCTTTAAAAAGCATAATTGCTCATTTAAATTTTGCACAGCCCTCCACTGGAAGCTAATGCAAATAACCAGACAAAGTGTTAAAGGCTCCCACCCACTGTTCCCTCTAAGCTGTGCGCGTGTGCGTGCGCACACACCTCACCGAGCGAGCGCACATACTTTACAACAGAGCGCACAAAAATTACGGCTCTGATTCTGATAGAAAACAACACAGACATCTTAAAATTTAAAAGTTATGATTGTAATTACTAGAACTTTCCCGCTTCATTTAGTAATCGTCTATTTTCATTTAATTTGATTAAAATCAGTGTGGTGGTCCACTGCCATAGGGGAAAAAATAAAAGTAGGAATTTCTTTGCTCCCTGGCCTGATTCTGGTTCCATTTATGTATAAAACAATGTGTGCAAAGTTTGAAGCCAATCAAATAATATTTAGGGGTGGCTCAAGGTCCCTATCTATCAGGCCCCTGGATCCCCCGCAGGGTTCATTAGACCACTGGGTATTATCTGCTCATAGACGGGGGTATCATGCTTGCCAAGCACTCACTGTGGTCCAGATGCTAGTAAGGATTTTGACGATGTGGGGAACATCTTACGGTGTTGCGAGACAACACCCAGAAGGAACTGGAGTTGCTCTTCTTTTGTGGTGTGTCGGCCGTTGAACTCCTCAATGAGTTTGACCCCTCGCTCAGTCACATCGTTGATCACTGGAAGATTTTTTACTTTCTTCAGACCGTCTTTGAATGATGCATTCTCTTCCCAGTCTTCTGGGTCTGCATTAAGAAAATCACTGTTGATGTCGAGGTGTTTCAGGAAACGGATTGACTTGCGAGTTGCAAAAGATTCAAGTGGTGGAATCGTGGAACTTTTCAATTCGACCCGTTTTGGGCGATCTTCGTCTTCGTCATCATCCTCATCGCTTTCATCTGATTCTGCCGGGATCATGGCCGACACTATGGCCCGCTTTGTCGGTGCTGAAACAGCTTCATCGAACAGTGACAGTGTCACAAGCTCCTCTGACACATACCACAGATGCTGTTGAAGTTTGTCTCTGGCCGCTCTTCCAACACGGTCATTGTGGTAAGAGTGTAGTTTCTTCAGCATCTCTAAATCTGTTCGAGGAGCAACTGCGGCATCAGGAGCAGAAAACCAGGCTTCCACATGAATCAGGATGGAGAAAATGCTCACATCACGAACACAGGACTCCTCCCGTTGGGTAAGATCTTTGAGTTGTCCTCGGAACATCCAAATCTTGAGACAGTACAAGACTTTTGCCATCCATCTGGCATGATGGAAAGCTCCGGGTTTCTTGAAATTGAAACAAGGAAGATTCCCTCCAAGGCAGACAATCGTTAACTCCAAAAATTCCAGGTAATCATCTCGGTGATTGCCCTGTGCCAACTTGGATTCCGCAAACTTCATGATGCGATCCCTGTCAGGTTGCAGCACCTCCAAGTCTTTTCCAGTTTGATAGTTGGACTTGTCAAGGGAGCCCCAATTCTTTTGGAACCGGCAAAAGAGTTGGACATCGGGACACAATGAAGCTCCAGAGCATGTAGAGAATACTGCACCAAGAATTATTTCGTAAATGTAATGGCGGCATGCCAAATGAAGGACTGTGCGACGGAGTCTCTGTTCTAGAAGAATGCACGCTCCTGATCGACATCCCGTGTTCGATGCAGTTGTATCAAAGCAGAAGCCTGTAACCTTTTCATCCAAACACCATTCCTGTAACAGTTCATAAACTGCTGCAGCTTGATTCTCGCCCGTTCCAGATGTCAGTTTTGGTACACCAAGAAGTTGTGTTTCTCCAGTGGAGACAGAAGTTATCAAAACTGGAAGGCGGTCAACGGATGTGGTTGAACAGAGGAGAGATGGCAATAACTTGCTATCCCAATGCACAATGCATGTTTTGCCTTCGGCTTTGAATGCGTGGTGCAGGTCCGTCCATTATTGCTGACGGTGCTTTTCTCTATGGCGCTTGACGCTGGAGCGGCTGATATTGAGCTCCCCAGGATAATGTCCCAGACTTCTGGCAGTTTCAGCTACCACAAACAGAGCATTGCGATCCGTTGTCCCTGTCCGATCCAGGGCTGCTGTAAGCTCTGGGGTCCAGACATTGTTCGGTCGTCGAAACTGCTTCGTTTGTGGAGTTGCTTTCTTCTGTCCGTTATCTGAATCCGCAGATGTCGATGAGTCTTCACCTGACTCTGCTGAGGAAGAAGATCCTTCCAGCTGAACTTGGCTTGTAGTTGCCTCGGCTTCGGCAACATGTTTTTGTCTGCGCCTTTTCAGTTCTTCTTCTCACTGTTGCGATCTTGCTTCCGTGTTGGCCAGTTTCTTGTCCATCGCGCACATTGAGCCGCGGCGCCCCGGTTCTCGTTGCGTTATTAAGAATTCTTTGTCTTCTTGAATATGAATTAAAGACATTGCATTGGCATGCGCCACATCAAATAGGTTTTTCATTGCAACCTGGAATTCTTTTTCATTTGCCTCTTGTTTCCCTCCTCTCCCTTTGTTTTTCTTCAAAGGTTTCCACTGATTGAACAATTTCTTTACTTTTTCTTGAATTTTGTCATTTCTTTGAACGGGAAGCCTGGCCTTTTCCCAGTAAGCTTCTACTTCACTTGTTACAATAGATGCACTTTCACTAATGCCTTTGTTTAATGTCATATGGTGATGTAAAAATACACTAACACTTGCTCCTTGCTGGGGAGCTTGGCCCCCAGAATTGTGGTGGACATTTCTTCAATGAGATAAAAACCACATTTTTTCGCCATCTGAAAAGAATAAAGATACAAAGATAATAGTACAATGTCTTTGCCACCTCACAGAGACGAGATTAGTTCAAATATGACGCAATCAAATGTAATCAGCGTGGAACTGAGTGGATGATACAAGATGATGCAACATTTCGTCATCTGCTCCCAGGGGGGAAATCTCAAGACTTGTTGAGCCACCCCTAAATATTATTTGATTGGCTTCAAACTTTGTACACAGTGTTTTCTACCTAAATGGAACCAGAATCAGGCCAGGGAGCAAAGGAATTCAGGAATTCAATTTTATGGACCACCCTAGTGTACATACTGTATTCTGATGTGTAGTCAAATTTTAAAGTATATAACTCCGAGTGTCATTATGTGGCGCACAAAAATTTAACCTTCCTTCAAAAGCTGCACACAGCTGATATTTTATGCGCACACAGCCTACAGAAAATTAGAGGGAACATTGCTCCCACCGAGGCATCTTTCGATAGGGGATCAGCTTTTTGCATGGTTCCAGTCCTACTTCTCTCTGACACAGTGCAGAAAGTTATTGAGAATGGCGATAAGTCACCTTAGAACCCTCTTGTTTTTGGGGACCTGCAGAGATCTATCCTTTTTGCAATCCTTTTTGACATCAATCTTCAACCATCAGCAGATGATGTACAGGTCTTATTGCCTGTTGAGTCAATGCCTGGTATCACTTTGCACTTGTAAACTTGCATGTCAGTGGGTCGAACTTAGCAGGTTGATAATAAATTAATGCTAAATGTGTCAAAAACAGAAATCCTTTGGGTAAGTGATTCTCTCTTTTCTCTGGGCTGGCATTTTGTTTCAGGTGAAATTGTGTCTTTTCCCTTCTTATCTGTGGTGAGGGATTTGGGTATTAAATTTGACTTTCCGTGATCGCATTCGAACAGTGATAGCTGTGGCCTTTTTTAACTCACGTCTGCTTGATAGGCTGAAATATTTGTTATATCCAAACAATCTTTGGGTTGTTTTGCAGGCTACTGTGATGAATGGCATTCCCCATTGCAATGTAGTCTACCTTGCCTTCCTATGCGCTGAAATCTTGATAGATGCTTCAGAATTCAGTTGCCCATTTGCCTTTCAGGACCTTCTTACTCAGCATCTTGAGGCCCTTCAGTGGCCCCTGATTTTGAGCATGGAAAGTTTAAGATGTTCTTTTATCTTTTGACAAACATGGATTCACTTCCCAAGAAGAGTGTGTTTTATCCAAAAAAATGTTACTGAAGGAGTTGCCTTTTAAATAAAGATTGATTTGTTAGACTGCTGCTCTCTATGTGCAGAATAGTTATTGGAATGAGACACTGTCCCATAGCTTAAAGGCTCTGAAGTTGAGCGTCCTGCCTGTTTGCGATGGACCTGGCACTCTTCCCAGTAGAAGTAACTCTATAAAGTCATTCCTACACGTTCATGGCTGCAGATACATGTTAAGGACTTCTTATAAAATGCTAACTGGCGTGAAAATACGTGCTTTGGCATCAACGTGTGGACTTTACTAGCTGGTATCTATATGGGCAGGGTCTGGACAAATCACGGGCAGAAACTCAAGTCTGTGCATAGATCATAAAATACTACAATTTACATCCAGACGTGGCCATTTATACCTACTCTAGGGCTGCTGCAAATGTCCATGCCTGCAATGTAGGCGCGTGTTAGGCTACGTACACTATTTGGGCCCGATATTCAAAACAATGAACATGGTCAGCAGAGCTGCTAACAGCGTTAATCACGGTGAATGGGATATTCAGCAGCATTAACATGGTTAGTGCCATTGGATATCCCCAACTGCCAGCTCTACATGCCCCGATGCTAACCATGTCGAAATGTTCTGGGGTGGAGAGGAGGTAGCACCGATCGCTAACCAGGCATCGGTGATATGGAGCTACTTCTTGGTTAGCGATATGCAGTGAAAGCCAGGTGCAGGGAATCCTGGCCTAACCTTTGCCACATATCATTAAGTGGGCAGCAGCTCGATATCATCGCTGTCCAGTTAGCGATTAGCCCATGCAGCAAACCCGGATATTCATTGCTGGGGCTGGATATGACTTCGGCATTGAATATCCGGGTTTAATGTTCAGCACCAGCAGCCAGCCGCATTAGTAGCGCTAGCCATTGGACTGTATATTATAGAATTCAAAAGAATTATAGTCACTAGAAATCAAAAATTAAACAATCAACAAAAAAATATGATTTCTCAAATGTATGAAGAGACCATGAAATCAATCATTTTTATGGCTTCTTCATATATTTTATATCTTATTTAAGAGGACCTCAAACAGATTTGAGCGAACATAGGTCCAACCAGACCCTCTAGTACACCAACCTCAAGGACCGCACTAGTTTGCTCAGTATTCATTATTGGTCCTCAATATTCAAAAAACTTCATAGTGAGTTGTGCACACAAAAGAACCATATAACAGTGTAAAACAAAATCAACAATAATAAGCCTAACATAATTGTGTTTTGATACGATAAAAAATTCCACTTATCTGCATCAGGGGAGTGTGCTAAAGGAACCAGCCAAAACCCGTTCAGATACTTCCCTTTATGTGGCTGAATTAGAGGCACAATATATTTCAAGATCCCCCTTTAAACCATATATTTGTATGCGGCGTAGATATCTGGATAATATTTTTGTTCTATGGATGAGATCAGAGGAAGTATTACATCACTTTCATATCTGGCTTAACAGTTTGGACCCTAACCTCCAGTTTTCTCTTAATATCATGCTTGGACTATTGAATTTTTGGATGTCTGCATTCATAGATCAGAATCAGGATTACAGACTTCAATCTTCTGGAAGCCCATGGATTGTAATACTTATCTGCAGTTCATTAGCTGTCACCCATTGAATCTACAAAAGGGGCTGCCTGTCAGTCAATATCTGTGAGCGCGCCAAATTTGCTCTACTGAGGCAGCATTTCAGGCTGAAGCTAAGCTTTTACCATCTCATTTTTAGTGTGAGAGGTTATCCTAAGGTTGATGTTAAACAGGCATATTTAAGAGCAAAGTATGCCCAACAGGATCTTCTTTTATAGTATAATCGGCCCAAAGATGAGGATGTATTAGTGTGTGTACAGCCGTATATAGCCGGTATTTTAGGGTTGTAAAGTCGATCTGTAAACACTGGTCGGTACTAAATCTCCACTCTGTCTAGCAGCCTCCCTACGTATTGCCTTTAGATGTGGTAAGAATTTGGGTGAACTGCTTACTGCTTTTGATGTTGGTCAATCTACCACTATTGATCAAGAATCTGCTGGCCTTTAATCCTGTCATAAATCATAAACCTCAAAGCAAAGTGACCTCTTAAACCAAACTGCAGGTTTACTGGCATTCTACTTATGGACATTCACGGATTCCAATGTACAAGTTGCTGTACACTTGAGACAGGGCCCTTTGTCGGCCCGAAACATGCATGTTGTGCATTGAGTCTGCCACTGTCACTGAAGGGAGGTTTTCGACTAAATCGTCGTACATCTAAGATAAGTTTTCATTCACGGTTTTTGAAATTTATTAAAAGGGTTTCACAAGCATTCGAGCAGAGTGTTTTCCAGCTCCTGTTTGCTTGGCCCGACAAACATTTTCAAAATAATTCTTGTTGTACTAGCGCATTACAGCGTTTCAGAGGACCTTTTTTGTTTGCGGCCTTTATTCCTGTGGCAAATGTAGCTGACGTGCATTGGCTTTGAGTGGCCCTTCTTGGACTAATGCGGATAGTAAAACCTTTTGATTGAGACATTGTACAACCTGCGGCACTGCAGGGGTAATTTATATGGTAATTTGCCTCTCTTCTCTTATCTCTGTGGGCTGGACCACTCGGAAGATTCGTCTGCGGCATGAAGAACATAGAAGTTGCATTAATACTAAGGTGAAAACAGCCCCATTGGTAGCCCATTGGATACAACATCATCATTCTCCCTCTGATATACACTGGCAGATTCTTGAATATATACCGTATACTTGGCATGGGGGTAACTACCTTAAGCAATTGTCGCTTCGTGAACATGCCTGGATATCCTGGCTGGGAATGATTGAACCAGATGGTTTGAATTTGGCTGTTGATTGGTCCTCTTTGTTCTGAATGGCTGTCTCTGATCATGTGACCACCACCGATTTTGTCATTTCTGTAGGATTTTTTGAGTATGGTAGTGGAGCATTCACCCAGCTGGAGTTTGGTTCTTTAGACTGTGGAACTTTCCGCTGTTTTGTCTGGTTCATTTAGCACACTCCCCTGATGCGGATAAGTGGAATTTTTTATCTTATCGAAACACAATTGTCTCAGGTTTAGTATTGTTGATTTTGTTTTACACTGTTATATAGTTCTTTTGTGTGCATAACTCACTATGAAGATTTTTGAATATTGAGGACCGATGATGAATACTGAGCTAACTAGTGTGGGCCCCTTGAGGCCGGTCGACTAGAGGATCTGGTTGGACCTATGTTCACTCAAATTTGTTTGAGGTCCTCTTAAATAAGATATAAAAAAGACATACAAATGATTGATTTCATGGTCTCTTTATATATTTGAGAAATCATATTTTTCTGTAATTTAGAGACAACATAGTAACATAGGAGATCATTTTAAAAGGCTTAGCCATGATGTAGGGTGTCTGAAGAGGTGCGCATGGACGATGAAATTATGGAGACATCTCCACAGTCATTCCACAAGCAACGTTTATAGACCTCTCCAGTACAGGGACATCGTCTAAGTAGGCAAAGGGGCAGGGTGGAGGCACTATGGACTTACATGACTCCATTCAATTCTAGAAACAACAGGGACATTTGCAAGCATGAACAGGCATCAGGAATGTGCTTGTTTTGGCCTTAAAACAACCAGAGAGCGTAGAGAAGATGGAGAGTTAAGTGACTAATCTAAGATCACATAGGCACACACTGGGATTTTAACCCCACCCACTTTACTCCCCACCCACTACTTTTAGCATTATGCTGTTAGACATCCATGTCACAAGATGCTATTCCAGGGACGTCTATGTAGATGACTCTATAGAGCTCCATATTGGGCATGTCTACGTTTCGGAAATCGTGCCCAAACTTGCACATGTCTGTGTTTTTTTCAGATGGGAGGAGTGGCCTAGTGGTTAGGACAAGGTACTTCAGGCTGGAGGGCTGGGGGTTCAAGTCCCACCTGGGGACAACAATCTCAGACCGGAGGGACTGGGATTTCTAGTCCTATAGGCACTCCTTGTGGTCTTGGGCAAGCCACTTAACCCTCCATTGCCCATGTTCCCTGTAAGTATTAGCGTATGTGTGTCATATCCCCTCGTGTTAAATGTATCTCCCAATTGACCGCTTTGACCCGGTGAAAAGCGGGATATAAATACAGCTAAATAAATAAATGTTCTGGCTTTGACGTCCCAGATTGCACTTGGACGTCCCATTGTAAAATGTGACTTATGGTAAATAATCACTCAAGGGGGTGGATAGTTCCTAGAGGTGTTTGTTTTTGGTTATTCCTCTAGCATGTTTGGAGGTATTATTTTGGAGCATTATAGTAAATAAAAGCAGATAAAGACCAGTGTGGTCCATCTATTATTTTATATTCTCCTATAAACCATGCTATTCTGCATCAGTGTGGTTTACATTGAACAGGGCATTATAACTTGGAGATAACTATTTTACAGGGAACATGGGCTATGGAGGGTTAAGTGGCTTGCCCAAGACCACAAGGAGCACCTGTGGGACTAGAAACCCCAGTCCTTCCAGCCCAAGGTTGCTGTCCTCTAGTGGGATTTGAACCCCTGACCTTCCAGTCTGAAGTACCTTGCCCCAACCACTAGGCCACTCCTCCACTCCACTCTAGTCTGCCCAGTAAAGTGGCCAGAGTTCTACCTGCCATTCCATGCAGGTTACCCCTCCCCACTTTGCCTTCCTTTAGTGCTGTACCTGTCACACCTCTATTTTCTAAGGTGTAAAAGTTATTTCTTTGCTTTGATTCCATTCTCTTGATATATAGAGATTCTCTATCTCTGTCCCATGTCTTTTGAATTCTGTCACTATTTTTTCCCCACCACCTTCATCAGGAGGGCATTCCAGGCATCCACCACCCTTTTGATAAAAAAGTATTTCCTGATGTTGCTTACCTCTTGCAGCTTCATTTTATGTCCTCTAATTCTACCACTTCCCCATCCTAGCAAAAAGGTTTCTTTGTTCATTAATACCCTTTCGGTATTTAAATATCTGTATCATATCTCCCCTGCTCCACCTCTCCTCTAGGGTATACATATTTAGATCAAGTCTCTCCTCGTGGAGGCATAGTCTGTACTGTGCGTCCAGTTGGAACCAGACACACAGAGGAAGATGTGATTCTGATCCTGAGGGGCACATCTAGCCCCCGCGGGATCAGAATCATATCTAGAGTCATTACATGCAGGCCGATCCCTATTCCAATCGGCCTGCACATACTGAGCCAAGCCTGGCTAACTCAGCCAGGCTCCTGAATGGAGCCGCGGTCCCATGGCATCCAGTTGCCATGGCACTGCGATCCCCAGCTGCCGACCATTTTCCCCTTTCCCTGCAGCCCGACCCCTGATCTGGCCCCCCATGGCCAGGGTCGGGCTGCAGGGAATCTCCTGCACCCCCTCACCATTTCGATCCCAGCCAGGCCTCCTGTCCCCCAGTGTCTAGGGGGACTTATTCCACCTCCAAGGTGGAATAAGTCCCCTGTCCAGTCTGCCAGCCCCAGACTTACAGGGCCGACTTCAGAATCGGCCCTGTATGTTAGGGGCCGTGGAGTGCGCACTGCCCGCCCTAACTCTGCCTCCACACCGCCCCTTCCCGTCTCCAACTAAGCCTCCCCGAACAAACTCCTTGTTCATATGGGGAGGCTTAGTCGGGGACAGCAAGCAGGGTGTGGGACAGAATAGATCCCATAGTCTTCTGCCATTGACTCCATATCATTTAGATCACCTTCTGCTGAATTTTCTTTTTAGTCAGCTTTATTAAAATGGGGTTGTTCATCTTTATGTATTGTTATTATTAATTAATGATTTTATAATGGCCTATTAATGTTTTAATTGGGGTTTTATTACTCATTGATTATGTATGTTCTTATTGCAATCTGCCTTGATTTTATGAATGGTGTGCAAAGATAAATCCATTTAAATAAATGGAGGGAGGCATATTCAAAGAGATTTATGCAGTTTGCAGACCTGCAGATCACGTCAATCCCACTCACCAGCACTAAGATGGCTAGTGCGGATGAATTTCCCCACCTCACCCGGTTAAACACCCCATTGTTCACTGATTAGCGATGGGGTGTTCTGGGGGCGGAGTGCAGGTGGCACATATACCAGGCAGTCAGTGGCAATATTGAGCTGCTAACGGGCTTGCTAAAATTCCTAAAGTTATGACGGTTGAAAAGTTGTCCTGACTTTAAGTGGTTTGGCAATCCGGCAAGAGGCTCGATATGCATATTCAGTGCTGATTGCCGGATATGGCCCAGACTGAATATCCAATTTTAAATTAAAGCAGCAATAGCCAGTGTCTTTAACAGCACTGGCTGCTTCTGCTCCATACCCCCTCCCCCCCCCAACCACCACCACCAAAATAAATAAGTCTTCTTATATCCTTTCTGAGATACAATCTCCAAAAGTGAGGCCTCACCAATGACTTGTATAGGGGCACTAATTCCTCCTTTAAGTTTACCAGATTTTTTTGTAGGCAAATCTAGGACCCTTGTTATCCGAAGTGGGGGTGGGAGGGGAGAGGAAGGGACACCTTAGTTCCAGGTTTGAGCAATAAGACATGGAGGAGGGAAGAGGAGTCATTACCCCCATCCATCCCATGATAGCAACAAGACCACTTCCAAGCCGACAAATCCACAGAGAAATAGAAACAGTGATGCAGTTACCCCGCACGGTGCAAAATATACAGATAATGGATGTAAATTCTGAAAACTGATATATTCCAATCACTAAACTGAAAATATTTCTTTTACCCCCCTCTGTCCCCATTGCTGGAATTGGGGACAGGAGGCTACCAAACAGGTGGGAGTCAGGGACACAGCTCTAAAATTGGGGACAATCTCTGAAAATCAGACACATTTGGTAACCTTAATTTCATTCCTTCTGCTAGTTCTGCCTCTCAGTATGCTGCTTTGCATCCTTCTGGCTTTGGCCATTGCCTTGTCACATTATTTCACCATCTTGAGATCCTCCAGCAATATCACCCCAAAGCCCTTGCCTGGTCTGTACCCATCAGCCTCTCACCCCCTATCTCAACCAGCTCCTTTGGATTTCTGCAGCCCAAGTCCATCACTTCTTCACATTAAATCTTAATTGCCAAGCATTAGATTTTATTCTTCTAATTTTTGTAGATCTTTTCTTATGTTGTCTATCTACTCCATTCAAGGTGGCCACCCTGTTGCAAATCTCCCAGTCATTCACAATAAGGTGAATTTTTCCTTTTAACACTTTGGTAATATAACTCACAAAGACATTGAACAGAATCAGTCCCAGGATGGATCCCTGATGTACTCCACTACTCAACTTTCTCCTTTCTGAATGAATTCCAGTTACCATCACTTTCAATTTCTGATCCAGCTCACCATCTAAGGACCCAGCCCCAGGCTGTTATTTATCTTTATAAAATAGGCTACATTGGTGCCTTAAAACCCAGTCTGTCTCTAGGGCTCTGCTCAACAAGGACACAGGAAAAGAGCTACTTAAATAAAATAGAGTGTAATTACTACTGTTTGACAAAACTGTTGGCTGACCTTGTCCATGGACATTTTCTACTCAAAATGGCTGAACTGGAGGCATAAAAGAGGTGCAGAAAATCCCAAGTCTGCAAAAAGAGAGGCAGAATCAAAATCACAAAGGTTAATAAGCAAGGAAGGCAGAATGAAAATTCCGAAGAACGAACAATAAGTCAAGATCTCTAGATCCCTAATTTTGCTGCTAAGTAGAAAGAGCTTTCTGTTATATTCAGTAGTAGTCGCAGTGAACAATAGCTGGTATAAGGCTGCTTTAATGGAATGAAGACACAGTATGGGGTCTATTCTGTAACACGAATAGTGGAGATGGACAACCCCTCTATTAATAAATAGTCTGCCTTTCCCGTCCCCGCCAAGCCTACCCATACGAACAGGGAGTTTGTACGGGGAAGTTAGACGGGGGCGGGAAAGGGGTGGCGTGGAGCCAGAGATAGGGTGGGCAGTGGGTGGTCTGCAGCCCTGGACGTAAAGGGGCGATTCTGATGTCAGCCCTTACGTCCAGAGCCAGCAGAGTAGATGGGGAACTTATTCTACCTCTGAGGTGGAATAAGTTCCCCTGGATGGGAGGGGACGGCAGGCCTGGGACATGTCAAAGGGTGGGTGGGCCACCTAGGATTCCCCACAGCCCAACCCTGTCTGTGGGAGGCCAGATCAGGGGTCGGGCTCAGAGAAAGCAGAAAGTTGGCGGCGGCTGGGTATCACGGGTCCTGAATAAAGCCGTGGTGCCATGGCACTGTGGCTCCATTCAGGAGTCCTGACTGAGTTAGCCGGGCAAGTGCCTTTACGTGCAGGATGCCAGAATCGGGTCCAGGCCAACACGTACAGGCTTAGATGGGATCCTGATCCCACGGGGAACAGACGTGCCCTACGGGATCAAAATCCTGTCTATCTCTGTGCATCCAGTTCCAACCAGACGCACAGAGGCCGGGTCATCCTCGATAAAATAGGCCTCCACATGTCTTGGCCTGAATAAAGGAATGGCCACTGCAAGGAGGGAAACCTGGGAAGTGCACGAGAGATTACTCCACTTCAGAGTGAAGAGAAAAGAAATTCAGAGCTAGGGAAATCTCTAAGTCACCAAAACAGGGGCCTGAGTTTTGTTTTTCAATGCCATTTCTGTGATTTGCAGGGATAGATTGCTCCTAAAGATATAGAAATGCTTTTGTGTAGTTTCAGATTAAGTAGCCTTGTATTGTAAACATTTCTGCCACATTCAGCTGCTTCAAGCCAGACAGCTCAATTAGAGCCATGGAACAAAACCCAACTTCTGAGTACTTTGTAGGCACTTAATGTGACTGCAGACCAGTTAAAGAGAAATCACGCTGAAAGTAGGGCTGTCAAGTGGTTAAGGAAATTGAATTGGTATTGTATTTAATGTGTGTGCCTGGGGGACAAAAAAGAAAGCTAAACAGGAAACATCTAAATGCAGGGTAATTCAATTATAGACATTTCATTCCTTTTGCACTGAAGAATGAATTCTTTATTTGCTACGTGAAGGGAAGTGGTCTGATTTCATCTCATCCATATGCTAGGTAAGGACCTGAAGATGTACTGTATGAATCTCCCTTCTAAAGTGCAATAACAGAGGTTTTTTCAATGCCCTTCTTCTCACACTTTTCAGTCCTAGGAAAGTTCCTACCCTTCTCTCTTTCTTTGCATTCAATTAGTTGGGCAGGTTGTTTTCAGTAGACAGAAAAAAACAACCTAATAACTACTGCCTAAAAGCAGACCTTTGGTAGTAGATCAGAAAAAGAAGACAATATGTTTGTAGCGACCCTAAAACAAGAACATTTAGCGCTCATAGGGGAAAGAGAGTCACCATAGACTCCCATATATGCCTTCCACTCTATCCCCACCTCACAGAAAGGTTATAGAGGGACAGCCGTGGCTACACGACTACTCCAGGACCATCTTCTCTCTCTCTTCTTTAAGTGTTATTGTCTTACAGACAGATCCGAGACATTTATGAGCAGAAAAAAGAGGGTGCTACTTAGAGCACCAAGTAGAGGCAGATAAAAGTGGGTTGAACCATGCACCGCCAGTCCCTTTCCATATATCTCCTTCTCCACTCCATGGGCTACCCAAAAGTGGCCCAGTCTGCCCAAGCATGGGAGCAGGAACTGTGCAGTCAGCCAAGTGTTTGAGACACCAAGAAGAACTCTTGTCTGGACTCCCTTCCAACAGTCACGAACATATCTACAGGTATCTACTGCGATATCTATAAAGGAACGTAAAGCTGTAGGTCCAGATATATAACTCTGTATAGATCAATACTAGCATTCGATGAGAAATGGCTTTTTTGTAAGCGCAGAACTGATAGAGCTGGAAAGCACCAGGTCTTATAATAGTATTATAATAGTAAGAAATCATTATGTATTTACTGAAGGGCCACATTACTGAAAGTCAAGCATATAATATAATTTTCAAAGCAGCAACATTTTTTAAATCTCTGATTCCTCCAGTTACAAAAATACTTCAATCATTCAGCTCGCTCATGAATGCAGAAGTATTTGGGTTTTTGGGGAGGTAAAACAGAGGTTCGAGCAGCAGCCTGGAGACCAAGAGACCAGGGTATGATTCCCACTGACAATCCTTGTGGCCCTGGGCAAGTCACTGTCCCCTCTATTCCCTGGCAACTACTTCCAGGCACACCTTGCCAAGGAAACCCAGAGGTGGCTGGGTCACCAGGAGTCAACATTGACTCAATGACACGTATTGCAATTTTGGGATAGTGAAAGCTGACAAACTGTCATGAATGATGCTTTAATAAGCTGTTTTATCACCTTAGAAAAGAAAAGGCATCTACAACCCTGCTAATGAAAAAATATGTTTAGATTGCAATAGTGCAGATCAGAAGCTTGGTTAACTGATCCATTCTATACAAATCCCAACTTCACTTCTACTACTACTATTAATCATTTATATAACGCTACAAGGCATATGCGACACTGTATAAACATATATAGAACACAGTCCCTGCCCGTAGAACTTACAATCTAGTTAAGACAGACAGCACAATACAATTTACATTTAGTCATTATCATACAACTTCCATAAATTTCATCTAAGTGCATCTTATAATTATTATTTTTAAAAATGGGGCATGTGCTTATTAATTTTATACACATTCCTCTTAATCATCGGTCCAACAGTCCAAATAATTGATATCTGTTTTTGTATTATGCAAGTAAAAATCCAAAAGCTTCATCGAAATACAAATGCAAAGTACTTAACCTATAAAATCTTTCTTGATTTATTGCTTGCTGTTGTCAATCTCTTCCGGTATTTTCAGGCAGTTATCTGACATGATATCATGTTTCGCCGTGTGCATCAAGGATATACTGTCTGAAATAAGATTATCTTCTACCACTGTTTAGCAAGCCATTCTACCTCCTACTAAAAATCGAACATGTAAACATATTGTGAGCTAACAAGGGAGCGAGCATGTCGGCCATCTTGTTTTGCGTCTTAATAGCAAGCGCCCTCTAATTTCCCAGAAGTCCTCTAGAAGTATTTATAGCTACAGTTGAGCAAAACCAGAGGAGAACCATCAGTTATAAGCCCCAAAGAACTCTGAAAAGAAGCCAGAAAGAAGCAACTCCTAAAGTGGAAGCAGTGTACCAAGGGCGGGGTGGTGTGTGCGGCCCATCCCCTGTGCCGGCCAGAAGGGGGTGTACCCCTGCCAGGCCCATACTTTGGAGGGAGCGTGGCAAACTTTCCTTGAGGCCAGTGTAAAAAACTGTGCTAAGTTTCAATGCAGTTTTTTTTACATCAGGTACAATTAATTATGCAGCAATTTGCAAGTCAAGTGCACTGCAATTTGGCGCGGTTAATTTTTAGGCGTTTTTCCAGTGCTAGCTTGCTTTCTGCATCGGAGAGTGGGAAAAGCACCAAAAAAATTTGGCGCTAAGCTTTTCTGCATCTGCCTTATTATTTTGCAGTTGAGACAATAGAAGGTTAGGTGACTTGCCGAAAACCACAAGGAATGCTAGATGGGATGCAAACCCTGGTCTCTGATCGCCAAGCCGTTGCTTTGAACACTAGGCTACTCCTCCACTCCGTAACCAGGGACTCGTAACCAGTCTCCTATATATCTAAAACCTTCCTGTTGGAGTCATGCATTAAAGCTGATTGTGCAACGCAGCGTCTCTTCCCCTTTACTATTAACAGGTAGACCTGAGAAGCTATAGTGTTGGATATGGGTTTGTCTCCCTCCCAGAATTTGGAAGTCTCTTAGCACTGTGGCTTTGCTGTTTCTAGCCAGATCTTTTGTTACGCAGATAGATAAGAGCATCAGTTTTAGAATCCTTACTTTCTTCTCTGACTTCACTATCAATTTGTTTTTTTATTCCTGCTGGCTAAAGATCCCAGGAAGCATTTCACCTTCTGTCCTTTAAACTGTGTTCTCAAATTAATGCCTCTGATGATGGAGTCTCCAAGCAGTAACAGTCACTCTTCTTGTCTATCGTTCGAGCATCCTCATCTACCAAGGCAGAGAAGGTATTTTGCAGGCTATCCCTTGGTGGAGCGTGGGTTTCTCCGTGTTACAGATCATACCATAAAAGAGCTCACTATGATCCCTTTATTCCTGGTTATTTGCTTCTTTGTTGGCGTGGTGGTGGATGGTCTTCATTTTGTATCCTGGGGGAGGCTTGTTTGAGTGCAGCTAATTCTTTCCTTAGTTGAATCGTTTCTTTTTTCATAGCAGATAACTGGAGACAGATGGGGCAAGCTCTAAGCTCTAGGATTAAGGCACCACAGCTCTGGCATTGTATAAAAGCCATTTTGATTTTTGAGTCTGTAAAGAGTAGTTGTTTTTATCAAAAGCAACCCGTGTGCATTTCACTTAATTGAGGACAATTGGTACTTTGATTCTGTACCCAGTAACTCTATTAATATAATATCCACAAGTTGCAGTGGTGACAGTCTATGTGTCGTCGCAGTGTCAGATCTTGTGATGTGATACATACAAAGCAGAGTTTATGCTCATTAGTTTTTTACAGAAGCTTCAGCTAGTGACACTTCATTATCCGGCGATAATGCATCCAGTACTACGTGTCACCACAGTATCCTTTTCTTAGTTGTTATTTCTTAAAGATGGCAATCTGAATTAATTTGGTTATCAACCTCCCGGGGTGCTGTGTATCTGTAAAGCATCTCTATTATTACTCTACCACCCGAGAGGTATCTAAAAATATTCCAAAATTACAGTCATTAAGGCATAATTAGAACATCATGAGGAGGTGACAGCTAGAAAAAAATAATCGCTATTAATAGAGGCTAACAAAGAAATAAATAAAAAAAACATGGAGTGGAGTATTTTATTTACATTTTACTCTTTGCTGCACCAAAAACTATTTTTCCATCATGTTATTCCAACAGTGATTCTAACACTAGAAGCCCCAAAAAGGCATTTTACCTAGAAATCCCAAAGTGCGTCAATTGACGCATTATCACGACGACTGCATTGAGCATAAAATGCAGGTGTGAATTAATTTGAAGTTACTTATTTGTTTACTACGTGCAGTATGTGACATCATTACATAACTGACATGGTTCTAGCAGTGGCGCTGGTATAAACCTTCGAAGATGCATTTGTGTCAATTGACGCACTTTGGGGCTTCTTAAAAGGCTGGATTTGTTGGAGGGGTTTTGTATGTGAACAAATTCAGGTGCTGATTTTATTGTTGGAGCACAGGAACTGCATACCAGGGCCTAAGGTACTGGGAAAATGTAATTTGCATGATTTAGGAAGTGTCTTTTCATAGAGGCGTGTTTACTGTGTTCCCCTGGACATAGGGACTTAAAGCCCAGTGACACCTTTGGTGGATTTCCAGCCGGGGACCGTGTGCTTCTGCTAGAAGGGGACATGCTCACGCTGGAGGGTGTGTTTTTGTCTGGGGGAGCTGAGGGAACTACTTCAGGCTACAAATGATACTTTGTAGAAAATTGGTGTGGTGCTAAAAAGTATGAAGGGGGCCTTGCACCAAAACTCTTGTGTTACCCTGTTGGCGCACATCGGGATGGGCCCTGGGTGGGACAGGGGTGGAATGCAGTCATTTCTGGCATGTCATAGCTGGCATGGGCAACAGTGGCCCATGAGTGGCATTAAGTGGCACATTTTAGGAATGAAAGCTCCTGAAGTTAGTGTTGAATCCCCATGCTAGTAACATGGCCCACAAAGGTGTTACCAGCACAGGCCTTAATAAGAAGGGGGACATGCTAATGTTTATTTATTTATTTAACAAGCTTTTATATACCGCAACCTTCCAGTGATCAGGTGCGGTTTACATATAACAGTCAAGGAAACAGGATAACGTTTCTGTTTTTACATTGAACATTGCATAAATTATGTACATTAACAATTGAACTTTTAAACTTTTAAACTTTGGAGAACTATGTACAATTAACTATGTACAGTTAGAAAAGTGAGTTCAACAGTAAAGGTAGATATGTATAATCATCGTAGACAGTGTAATGGTCATAATATCATGAGACATTGCGGTGTTAGGTTCAATGTGTTATATAGTTATCCCTTTTCATTTTGGTGTTGGGAATTTGCCAGTGGACCGTAGTGGGAGATAAAGAGGTAAGTTTTTATGGTTTTGCATAGGTCTTTAAGGTCGGTTAAGGCTTTGATTTCATCAGGTAGTGAGTTCCAGAGTATAGGGGCTGCATGGGAGAATGCTTTTTTATTGGTTGCTTTTTGGTCTTTGTGAATTCTTTTGGAATCCTTATTTTATTGGCATTGCCTCTTCTATGTGTGGGTTGGGGAGTGTCTTTAGTAAGTAGTTTATTTAGGGTAGCTGGGGCAGTGTTATTTAATGCTTTAAAGGTGGTTATTATTAACTTATAGTTTATTCTACATTGAATAGGGAGCCAGTGTAGTTTGGCTAGATAGGGTGATATGTGCTCGAAAGGGTGTACCTTCATTATGGTTCTGGCTGCAGCATTTTGGGCCAATTGGAGCCTTTTGATGTTTTGGTTAGTTGTGCCTAGTAGAGAGAGGTTGGCGAAGTCAAAATGTGGTGTGATAATGGCTTGAATGATGCTCAGGAAGTCTTGCAGGTGGACTAGTGGGCGTGATTGTTTTAAAACTTTGAGTTTAAAGTATACTTTCTTCGTTGTATTTCTTATGTGGGTATTCATACTAAGGTGTGTATCTAGTATAACCCCTAGGTATTTCATTTCGTTTTTTATGTGGATGTCATGTTTCTAAAGTGTAATGTGGGTAGGGGGGGTGTAAGATTTGTTTTTTGTCACAATCAGTATATCAGTTTTGGAATGGTTAATATAGAGGTTGTGGGCCTCTAGCCAAGTTGCTAGTTCCTTGAAACAATCAGTTAATAGTTGAAGTGGAAGCATAGGGATTGTGAAAGGAATGTACAACATGATGTCATCCGCGTATATGTGATAAAGGATTTTGAATTTTTTAAAGATGTTGCAAATTGGTTGTATATATAAATTAAAAAGGAGTGCAGAGAGAGCAGATCCTTGGGGGAGGCCTATTTCCTGTTTGTATGTGTTAGAGGTTTGAGTGTTGATCCTGACAGTTTGAGTTCTGTTGGATAGATACGATGTGAACCATTTATGAACTACTGAGTTGGCACCTATTTGTCTGAGCCTACTGAGCATTAGTGTATGGTGAACACTGTCAAATGCTGCAGATATATCTAGAAAAAGTAGTAGGAATGCATTTTTAGGGCTGTCTATTCCTCTTACTAGTGTGTCTAGGAGTACAGTTAAAAGTGTGTCTACCCCATGACCAGGGTGAAAGCCATATTGTTGATCGTCAAGGGGAGCTGATGTGTCAATGTATTCCTGTGTTTGGGTTTGAACTACTTTTTCTATGAGTTTGGCCATAAAAGGTATACTAGAGATGGGTCTATATGAGTTCGGTGACATTTTGTCCAGAGTATTGTTTTTTAATATGGGTCGGATTTGTGCATGCTTTAGTAAGGGCGGGAGGTAGCCTTGGTTTAGTGAGAGATTAATTAGTGGTAGAATGAAAGGGGATAATGTTGGAAGGGTGTTCTTTATCCATGTTATGGGGCAGGGATCTAGGTGAGAAGTTGTAGTATTTAAGTTCGACATTATATTCTTAAGGATTTCTTTAGTTATGGGGTAGAATTCATTCCAAGAATCTGGTAGAGGTTGGTAAGATATGGCTTGTACAATTGGTAGAACATTATTTATTTTTGATTTATTTATGTAGTGGTTTGCTAAGGTTTGAGGAGATATAACGTTGGCTTCATGACTGGAGTTGTATGTGTTCTTAGTTAGGTTTTGGACAATGGAGAATAGTTCCCTTGGTCTGTTGATAGATTTGGTTAGGACAGTTGAGTGGAAGTTTTTTTTAGCATTGTCTGTAGCATCTTTGTAATTTTTGAGATAGGTATGATATAGTTCATTGTATGATGTGGATTTAGTTTTGCGCCACTTTAATTCAATTTTCCTGAGAGTTCTTTTCATAACTTTTAAAGTATTGTTGAACCAAGGGGCATCGCCATTTCTGGGACGGGTGGGCTTCTTGTTTGGTTGATGATATGCAGCTGCTTTTGAGATTGTTTTATGCCAAGTTGTAATAGCCTCATCAAGGTTGGAAGGTGATGAGGAGAGGTAAGGGATTGTTAGATCTAGGAAATCTTCTGCATTAAAATTTTTAAATCTGGGGGGTAGAGGTTTTTGCTGGC
Organism: Ichthyophis bannanicus; assembly: GCA_033557465.1. Lineage (NCBI taxonomy): Eukaryota > Metazoa > Chordata > Amphibia > Gymnophiona > Ichthyophiidae > Ichthyophis > Ichthyophis bannanicus. The sequence goes on along the minus strand of CM066032.1, from coordinate 1,859,780,410 downwards.
TGTTTTTGTTATTTAGGTCAGTGTGCATAAGATTAAACTTAATCAGGTAGTGGTCTGACCATGGGATCGGCGTGCACTGCAGGGATTCCTAATTGAAAAGTTTATGGAATACTTCTGGGAGAAAAATAAGGTCTAAGGTTCCTCCTTTGTTATGAGTTTTAGTATTAATGATTTGGTGGAAGCCTATGTCGGATATAGATTCAAGAAAGAGGGTTGAATATATGGAGGGTAGAGATGGGAGATTGAAATCTCCTAACATTATTATTGGACTTAGGTCAGTGGATGAGCTGAGTAGTTCGATTAGGGCATCCATATTTTCTGTTTTATGGTCAGCTGGTCTGTATATCAAGCATATTCTAAAATGGTCGATCTTTATGATGAGGGTGTCGGTGTTGTTAATGATTTCTGAGGATTGTTGTTTTGCATTTAGGGCCTTTTTAGTCATTATAAGTACTCCTCCTCCTTTTTTGTTGTTTCTATGCGTATGGTAAATGTCGTAGTCATTTAATTGGTTTAGGTAGACCACATCTGCGGTTATTATCTGGGGGAGTTGAGAGAATTAATTTGGACTACAAATGGGCTGGGGTTTGGGGCAGTGGCGGGATTTCATCTGAACAGGAACTGGTTCGGATCGATCTCGCCACTGACAGAACGGTGTGGGTGGCAGCATGGAATGTGTTCGTGTTGCCAGCGCCATACGCTTGGGCCACTGGCGGCCATCACAGAGCAGCTTCCCCCAATGCTGCGTCCCCCAATGCTGCGTCCCCCAATGCCCCCAATGCTGCTTCCCCCAATGCTGCGTCCCCCAATGCCATCAAACCACTGGTGGGTAGAGGGATGCCCACCAGTGCAGCACCGGCATCGGGATGCCAGCTCGGCACGGTTCAGCAAACGTAGCCCATAGCAGGAACCGGTTTGCGTGAATCGGGCCAAACCAGCCGAATCCCACCATTGGTTTGGGGACCAAAGACTGGCAAGTGTAAGTGTCTACAGATGCTCTAAAAATAAGTGATCTACACCTTCTGAGCTGTTGTGAACATTTTGGAAGGATTAACACAAATTGCATGGTCAGATAATGATCTGTCATTAGCTCAAGTTTCTGTAAATAACTCATGAGCATAAACACATCTTAGTATGTATCACATCACAAATTTTGTCAATGCATCAAGCCATTTTAATGTTAATGAATTGATTTGCATAGTAACACAACTTACTAACATTTTCTCCTGTTGAGATTGTTTTCAGTATTAACAGTAGCACAAGAATGCACATTGCCATACTCCTGCTAGAATTCTGCACACAAATTTCAAAACTCTGTTATCAAAAGTTCTGAATTATGCAAAATTCAGCATGTTTTGTTTGTCAGAATAACAAAGCACATTGTTTTTGAGTGATATTTAATTTAAAATATAATACTGCTGCCTTTTACTGCTTGCTGCCTGCTTGTTACCTGCTTGTTTGCTCTGCCTGCTGTTGCCTGATTACACCCCTGCAATCTCCTTGTATCATTTCAGGTACCCACACTGCTCCTGACCGTTGCTCCACCCACCTGGAAGTGACGTGGCTGCTCAATGACGGCCACGTTCCCTCTACGTGCCCGGACTATTTAAAACTGTTATTTGAGGCAATCCACACATCGGCGGTGAATGACCAAGTGGGCATGCTCCTTGGGTGACTCCGAGGGGCTAGGAGGGTCTTTCTACTCCTCCCTTTACTCCTGGCTGGCTACGTGCCTCTCTCTCCTAGGACTCCCTGCTCTACAAGGACTTTCCAGCTGTAAATTGACCTTGGCTCCCCTTGCCCTGTTGTGGCTGCTGCTAGTTCCTCTCTCCCAGTCTTTGGCTATGACCTCAATATAGGTCCACTGTTGTTGGCATCCTAAACCACTTCACCCCCCCCCCCCCAACTCTCTCCCACCTGTCCCGGGTTGTGGCTAATCTGATACCTTGCCATCCCCTGCACCTCAGGATAGGTGTCCCTCAGGACCCCCATGTTCTCCCTTCCCCCCTTCCCTCATCCTATCTTTAGCTCTACTCAGCTGTTGTTCACTGCATTCTAAATCCCTCCTAGTCCACAATTTGATTCTTGATCTCACCCTGGATGCCTCATACCTCATATACAGACCCCCAACATCCGATCAAAAAAACCTCACCCCTATCCTTGAACTCGCATGCACAGCATCCCAAAGCAAACCACTCATACTCCTCGGTGACCTGAACCTTCCATCACTGAACCACTCACAATCAGATAACTTCATTGATGCTATGACACAAATGGGTTTCACACAGATAATACATACCCCCACACACAAAAAAGGTAACATACTTGACCTAATATTCCTCCCATCCTCGCTTTACAATCAACGGCTACATACCACTCCAACTATAACCGAAGTACCTTGGTCCAACCACCTCATCACAATCCACTTACCAGCACAAGCTACAAAAACAACCACAAGCGCAACTCCACATACCTCACGCTTCGTACGCTTTGACAAAAGCACATTCCTCGACAAAGTATTACCCAAACTCAACACTAACTCAACAGACATCAATTCAACAATAACACATTGGAACCTTACCATTCAAAATGCAGCTGTCCCCACACAAGTCTTACATAAACAAATAAAAAAGACGGAAAAATGGTTCACGAAAGAGCTAACAAAACTAAAAAAGCAACTGAGGAAACAAGAAAAGAGATGGAGAAAAACAAAATCAGATGAAAACAAATCCCAATACATGCTCTTACTTATTGGATACAAAAATGCAATCAACAAATCAAAAAGAGACTACCATTCTAAAGTAATAAACTCAGCCATCAACCGCCCTAGAGAGTTATTCACGATTGTAAAAACACTAACTAAAACGAATAACACTGAGCCTAAACAACAAGCAATAAGTGTACAAACACTAGCAACACATTTTGCAGAAAAACTAAAAAGCAAAACCACCACCCCGACATCACTATCAACAAGCAACAAAACCATTAATGAATGGACAAGTTTTCATTTGACAGATCAAAAACAACTCCTTAAGATCATAACAATGATCAACACCACAACCTCCCCACTCGATCCATGCCCTGTGTCTTGGATTAAGTGTGCAAAGGATGAACTGGCTGAATACTTATAACACATAGTCAACCAATCCCTCTCACAAGGCACCATGCCTGATGCCTTAAAACTCACAACACTCCGACCAATAATAAAGAATAGTAAGCTTGACTCAAAAGACCCGAACTCATACAGACCAATAGCCAGCATTCCATTTATAGCTAAAATAATAGAGAAAACAATTCAACTACAGTTACAAGAACACATTGATGAACACAAACCACTTGACTCACACCAATTTGGATTCCGCCCCTTCCATGGAGTAGAAACTCTATTAATCACCCTAATGGACTTCCTCATCCGGGGTACAGATGACAACAACCAAGGCTTCCTACTCCTCTTCTTAGATATTTCAGCTGCCTTCGACAACATCAACCACCATACACTGATCAACAGACTAGAGAACTTAGGAATAGGCGGGACTGTCCTTAAATGGTTCAAGTCCTACATCACACATAGACTAATACGCGTCCAAATTGACCAACAAGCATCAGAAACATTCCCCCAGGGACAGGGAATACCCCAAGGATCGGCCCTCTCAGCCCTCCTATTTAACCTGTACCTGCAACCTATAACAAAGATATTTAAAAAACACAGGATTAAGCATTTTATATACGCTGACGACATCTTTCCACAAACTTAGAGTTATACAACCTCTACGGAACATCCTCGAACCTCACGATTTTAGGTCTGTTGCGCAAGCACTCATTATTCCACACTTAGACTACTGCAACGCCATCCTCCAGGGTCTTCCAAAGAAAACGCTAAACATCCTACAAATGGCCCAGAATGTGGTGGCGAGGATCATCATGCGAAAAAGCATTGCTGAACACATCACACCTGTATTGATCAAGCTGCATTGGCTCCCTATTACGGCCCGGATACAATATAAAACATTGATAACCACACACAAACTCATACATAACATAGCTCCATCCTTTTTCTCCACCCTTATCAGCACGCAACAACCCAACAGAGACAGAAGAACCGTCAACTCACACACCCTACATGTTCCACCTGACATCAGATCCGTCAAATCTAGCACTAGCCGCCGAGCATACTCTTACTCTGCCCCGACCCTCTGGAATCAACTGCCGCCTGAGCTCAGAGCAACCAAAGACCTCAATGCATTCAGGAAAAAGCTGAAAACTCATCTATTCCAGTGCTATTACAATTTGATGTAAATCCCAGGGGAATACAAGATGTCACAATTTGCAACAGGAATCCTGTTAGGAAAAATGTACATATGTAAATCTCTGTCTCCTCTCCTATGACCTTATTACTGTGTGCGGTGCTTTCCTTTCAAATCAATGTAATGTTACTACGAAATTTCTGTCTTGATTTGGCAATTTTCAATCTGTAATCAAACCGCTGCTGATCGCTGGAAGCTGCGGTATACAAATGTATTCTAAATAAATAAATAAATGCTTGCTATCCCCATAAACACTAAAAACCCCACTTTTGACACACTATCCGAATGCATGGCAGAGATGTCCTCCTGGATGGAATCTAACTACCTCAGCATCAACCTCAGAAAAATGGAAACAATGTTCGTAACAAGGTCATCTATGACTGAGAACACTTATCCGGAAACAATCACAATCAACAAAACTACCATACCTGTTAGAAAACAGGTAAAATACTTAGGTTTAATAATAGACCACACACTTACTATGCTACCACACATAAAACAAACAGTAAAATCCATTTTCTATAAACTTAAAACTATTCAACACCTAAGGCCACTCCTCGAGACACAAGACTTTAGATCTGTAGTAAGCACACTGATCACCCCTCACTTCGACTATTGCAATAGTCTCCTAATAGGCCTTCCTCAAAAAAGCACATACCTTCTACAAAGAGCTCAGAACATCTGTGCAAAAGTAATTGCTAAAGCTCGCCTAACAGATCACGTAACCCCAATACTACGGGAACTACACTGGCTCCCTATAAACAGCCGAATTAGATACAAAATTGTCCTAACAACCTTTAAACTCATAAATGACATAGCCCCCTCATACCTATCTACACTACTGCACTCTCCAACCGCAACCAGATCCCACAGACAAAACGCAGCCCACTCCCTCATCACACCAAAAGCTATCCGGAAGACTAAGAGAACCACTAGCTCCAGAGCATTCACATTCGCTGCTCCAACGCTCTGGAACGACCTCCCAATAGACATTCGCATCATAAAAGACCTCTCCCAATTCAGGAAAGAATTAAAATCCTACCTATTCACTGAGCACTTTGAAATCCCCTACTCCCCCAAAACCTGCTCCACAACAAACATGGACACACATACACAAACCCCCTAACCCCCGTTAACTAACTCCCTGTCTGCCCCCCTCCCCACACACCCCTCATTTACGGCATAAAAGGAAATTATGCATAAAAGGAAATAAATTCCAACTCCCTACACTTGCCCTTCTCACCACACACAGCCATTGTAAATATTTATTGTAAATAGTTTGACTGTTTTACTTAATACCTTACAAAGTTAAATTTTATTGTTCAATGTAAATAGTTGAATTCTACTGTTCAATGTAAATGTATACAGATGTGTACAATACTGTTAAGCTGTTACATGTAAACCGCCCTTGATCTCTGGAAGGGGCGGTATAAAAGAAAATAGTTAAATAAATAAATAAATGCCTTATTCCTGACTGAAACTTGGCTTTGCGATGGGGAGGACCCATTTTTTGCTCAGTGTCTCCCACCTAGCTATTCTGCCTTCTCAACCCCCCCCCCCCCCCCTGTCTTGGGCACATGGGTGGAGGACTATCAGTCCTTTATCTTTCTTCAACCCGATTCAGGTCTGTTCCATCATCAGCACTGCATTATCAGAAGGCTCACCTCTTACAACTGGACTCTACCCCCGCTCCATTTTTATCTAGTTTATGCCCCTCCTTTTCTCTCTGCCCAGGATTGGGAGGATCTCCTACTGACCATCTCGGAGATCTCTATGGCTTATCCTCAGGTCCTTTTCCTTGGTGCTTTCAATCTCCATCTTGACCCTCCCCTCCAGCCCCAGGATACGGCTTCAGCTCTCTCCTGGAAGATCTTTCTCTTTTACAGCATGTTCCCTTTCCCACTCATTCTGCTGGTCATACACTGGATCTCCTCATCTCCCCCTCTACCTCCCTCATTGTCCCTGTAGCCCTTCTGTCCCACCAGCTTCCCTGGTCTGACCATTTCTGTGTTTCTTTCTCACTCCCATTACCCCACCCTCCTTGTCCTTCCTTCTCCCTCTCACAGCCTCTACACCATCATCAGTGCATCGCCCTCCTCACCCTACAGAACTTCCTACCAGCGGATCAGCTCCTCCCCTCAGACTTCTCTTCCCTTTCCCCCAATTCCTAAGCTCGAACCTGGGACTCTGTCCTCTCCACTGCTCTGTATCTGCTGGCCCCTCCCCTTCCTGTCCCCACTGCACCTCCCCCTACTCGCCATCCCTGGTTCTCCCCAAGGTTGCGTGTTCAGTGTACTTAGTTACGTCGTGCCTTACATCTCTGGCGCTCCCATCCCTCCCCTGCCACTATGTCGGTTTACTGCCAGCGCCATAAGGAGTATCGGTGTCTACTCCATTCCATGAAGAAAGAATATTACTCTAACCTCATCCTCTACTTGTCTAACTCCTCTAGACAGCTTTATTCTGTTTCTCGGTCTTTGTCTTCCCTCTCTACTACTGGTCCGGCTCCTTCCTCTTGCCCTGATCCTGCTAACCTGGCTGACTTCCTTTCAAGCAAGATTCTTTCCCTTCGTGCATCCTTTGCCTTCTGCCCCTTGCCCCTCTCGCCTCTTTCAACTTCCTCACCACCCTCATCCCCGCTCTTCCCTCATGTCTGGTCCTCCTTTCAGCCAATAACTGCCTCTGAGCTCTTCCAAACTGTCTCATCCTCTCGGAATACCTGCTGCCCTCTGGATCCCATACCCTCTGTGGCTCTTGGAGCCTTCTCTCTCCTTTCTCCCCTCAGTCCTTACTATGCTCAACTCATCTCTTTCCACAGGTCATTTTCCCTCAGCCTGCAAGCATGCCTTTGTCCGGCCCCTCCTTAAGAAACCTTCCCTTGACTCTACCACCCTTGCAAACTGGAGTCCAATTTCTAACCTTCCTTTTCTTTCCAAACTCCTCGTATGTTTTGTCTTTACACAACTGTCCTCCCACCTTGCCTCCACCAATGCTCTCCATCCATGCCAGTCTGATTTCCGTTCGGGTCATAGCACAGAATATATCCTTCTTTCCATCCTGAATGAGTTGCATGTCACACATGATCAGGGCGATTCCACTCTTCTTGTTTCCTTTAAACTTTCTGCGGCCTTTGACTTAGAAGATTACCGTTCCCTTCTCCAGCGTCTTGTGGAACTTTGTGTTTCTGGTGTCCCCTGGCTTTGGTTTCATTCCTTTCTCAGTGCCTGTTCCTTCTCCATTATGTCCCCCTCTTCCACTTTCCCTCCTATGCCTCTGTCTTGTGGAGTTCCCCAGGGTTCTGTTCTGTCCCCACTGCTTTTCAACTTCTTTTTGGCCCCACTTACTCTTCTTATATAGCAGTTTGGTATCTCTATGTATTACTACGCAGATGATATCATTCTACTTCACCGAACCAGCTCTTCTTTTCCGGATATAGCACTCCTTAATGCCTGCCTTTCCTCTATTCATGATTGGATGTCTGCCAATTTTCTTTGGCTCAACCCTTTGAAGTCTACTGCCACTTGGATCATGTTCGGGTCTCCCACCCCCTCTCTGGCTCCCTCCCTTGCCTCTACTGTCATTCCTTTGGTTTCGTCTTTTAGATATCTTGGTGTCACCCTTGACTCTTCCCAGTCCTTCTCTGAACATATTTCCTCGGTCACTCATCGTGCTTTCTTTTATCTTCGACAGTTGCATGTGGTTCGCTCTTTCCTCACTTCTTCCTCCTTAACCAGCTTTCTGCCCTCCTTAACAATCAATCTGCCCTCTGCGAATGGTACAGAATACTGCAGCTCACATCCTAACTGGCATCTCTAGAGGAGATCATGTCACCCCCCCTTCTGAATCAATTTCACTGGCTACCCATCATATCCCGCATTAAATATAAGGCTATTTTGTTCATTTTTAAAATATTAACAGACTCTACTGCAGGCATACTTAAATATCTTATCACAATTGAATCAAATAGTAGACCCAGAAGACTATCCAACAGTTTCACTTTATCTATTCCTAAAGATTATATAAAAGACAAGCAAGTCACTTCAAGAAGTGCTATTTCATTAGCTCTCCTTCCCTCTGGAATTTACTCCCCGATCATCTCAGAGCCATCACCGATGCTAAGGATTTTAAGAAAAGTCTAAAAACAACACTCTACTCTGAACACTTTGGTGACATCACATGATTATTTATTTTTATTTCTACCTTTTAGTTATTTTCCCTTTTTATTTTCCTTTTTATGTTCTTATATTTAGGCTTTGTATATAAGTTAATTTAATATAATCCCTATGTGTTCCTTCCCTTGTTTTTTGTAAGTTTTGAACTTCATTGTAAACCGCTTTGATTTTAGGATAAAGCGGTATATAAATCCTGTTAATTAAATAAATAAATAAATAAACAATGAGCCACCTGACTAACGACCGAACACAATTTAGGGCAACTATCCAGAGGGTCGCTATGAGTTGACACCGACTCAATATCACTTAACTTATCAAACAGGGCGTTCAGTTGCTATGCTCCCAAGTGTTGGAACGCATTACCACCAGGAATCCGAGCCATTACCGATCTCACACAATTCAGGAAGGCACTAAAACACTACTTATTTATTCAACATTACCAGGTCAACCATACTCCACCATAGCCACACCTCTTCCTCTAGAAACCTTTATATATTAGTCCCTATTCTTAATATCTTTCCGTAGGGTCATAATCCATTATTCAAAGCTTTCTGTTACATATGTAAATAGTTGATGCGCATGTTTCCCCTAAGTTATCCAAGTTGTATTACCCTGTTCTCTGTAAAACCTAACGTTTGTTCATTATAGTTCGTTGTTCCATGTAAACCGCGCTGATACTAAATAGTGCGGTATATAAGAAACTAAAATAAATAATAATAATAACAACAACAACATAGTAACATAGGGAGTCATTCTGGACAGCGAATAACAGGGATGTAGGTCCAGTTCAGATGTACAACCTCTGCTATTCACTGTGTGGCGATTCTTCCCTGGAACTCCCCGCACGTACAAGGCCTTTGTGTGCGGACCTCCAGACAGGGGTGGGAGGGGGCGGAGCAGGAGCATGCCCATGAACCTGGACGTACAGGGCCTATTCAGGACATGGCCCCATATGTCTGGGGAGGCCAGAATGGACAGGGGACTTATTCTACCTCAGAGGTGGAATAAGTCCCAGGAGCCGAGGTGATCAGGGCACGCAGGACCCCTGGAGTAGAAGAGGAGCTGCAGTGAAGGTCCTGATGCCTGATCCTGGCCCTGGCTGCCCCTGCTGAGGGCCAGACGGTGGGAAAAGAAGAACTGGATGGTGTTGGGCCTTTACGCGCGCCTATATGGAGCCCCGGTGCCATGGCGATGAGACACCATGGCAGCGGAGCTCCTACAGGAGCATAGGGAGGGCTAGCCGGGTAGGTTACGGGACATTCAGCATGGCAGAATCGGGGCACGTTCAGCTCATCTAAGTGCCCGATTCTACACCCATGGGAACATCTAGCTCCCACGGGTGCAAATCCAGCATGTCCAGATTTTGAACATCCGGACGGGCCGGATGTCCCCCAATCTGAATTGGCCTCATAGTGAATGACAGCAGATAAAGACCTGCATGGTACATCTAGCCTGCTTAGTAAGGTGCCAGAGATATAGAGCTGTACATGCTGTTCCAGGCAGGTTACCCTTCTCTATTTATAAGTTATATATGTTTGTTTTGATTTCATCCTGGGTGTCTGTCCCATGCCTTTTTGAATTCTTTCACTGTTTTTGCTCTCACCACCTCCTTCGGGAGGGCATTCCAGGTATCCACTACCCTTTTCATGAAAATGTATTTCCTGATGTTGCTTTTAAGTTTACCTCCTGGCAGCTTCATTTCATGTCCTCTAGGTCTACAACTTCCCCGTCTATGAAAAAAGTTTGTTTGTTCATTAAAACCCTTTAAGTATTTAAACATCTGTATCATATCCCCTCTGACTCTTTTGTCCTCTAGTGTATACATATTGATATCTTCAAGTCTTTTCTCATTTTCCTTCTGGCTTAGGCCCCAAATCTTCTTGTCCGCCTGCCTCTGAACCATTTCAAGTCTTTTTATATCTTTTGTAAGGTACAGTCTCCAAAAGTGAACACAATACTCCAAGTGAGACCTCACCAATGACCTAAACAAAGGCACAAATACCCCCTTATTCCTACTGGTTGTTCCTTTTGGCCACCACATTGTCACACTGCTTCACCACCTTGAGATCCTCTGATACTATAACTACAAGGTCTATACAAACCAGCCTTTCATTCTCGATCACATACAGCTTCTTTGGGTTTCTGTATCCCAACTGCAACACTCTTCACTTCTTTGCATTAAATCTCAATTACCATTCTTATAATTTTCATAGATTTCTTATATACCGCGCTGATGATAATAGTGCGGTATATAAGAAATGTTAAATAAATAAATATGTGGTCTACTACCTCCGAAGTGTCCACTCTGTTGCAAATCTTTCTATCATCTGCAAAAAGGCAAACTTTTCCTTTTAACTCTTCAGCACTTATCACCCACAAAGACATTGAACAGTAGCTATCCCAGTAGCAATCAGCAGAGGAACTATGGTAGCTTACATGCGTAAGTGCCAGCACATCACAGCACTCCAGATACAAGGAAATACATACTGCTTTAAACAACTACTGGAAAGGTGTGAGATAAATACTAAAAGGCACATCTTAGAAAGACTATTTAGGTGGTGGGAGGAATGTAGAAGTGAGTCACTCCACAAATATATTTATGTGGAAAATCAGCAGAGGAACTCTGGCAGCTTACATGCATACTGTAAGTGCCAGCATATCACAGGCACTCCACTACTCACCCTTCTTTCTTCAGAGTGAGTTCCATTCACCACTACCCTCTGTAATCTGTCAGTCAATCATTTCTCGATCCAGTTCGCCACGCTGGGATCCATCCCCAGGCAGCTCAGTTGATTCACAAGCCTCCTATAAGGAACAGTATCAAAGACTTTGTTGAAATTGAAGTAGACCACATACATTGCATGCCCTTGATCTAGTTCTCTGTTTACCCAGTCAAAAAAATCAATCAAATTTGTTTGGCACGATCTTTCCTTTGTAAATCCTTGTTGCCTCAGATCTTGCAACCCATTGACTTCCAGAAAAAACACTATCCTTTCTTTCAGCAGCATCTTCATTACTTTTCCTACCACTGAGGTAAGGCTTATCAGCCTGTAGTTTGTCACTTCTTATCTTGCCACATTTGTGAAGAGGTACCACATCAGCCCTTCTCCAGCTTCATGGCATCTTCCCAGTCTCCAGGGATCTATTAAACACATCTTTTCACGGTCCTGCAAAACCTCCTTGAGCTCCTTTAGTATCCTGGGATGTATCTGATCCGGTTCAATGGCCTTGTCCACTTTCAGTTTTGCAAGTTGTTCAAAAACATCTTCTTCTATGAATGGGTTACATCTACTCCGTTCCTTTTTTTTACCTTTGTCAGTCATACAAGGCCCATCTCCAGGATTTTTTTTTTTGTGAACACTGAACAGAAGTATCTGATTAGCATTTCTGCTTTTCCCTTATCACTTTTCACAACATGGTCCTCAGCATCTTTGAGTCTTGCAATTCCACTTCTTGCCTTCATCCTTGCCCCAATATACCAGAAAGAAGTCTAGACGCCTCTCTTCACATCGGTAGTCATTTTTGATTCTGTGTTTGCTTTTGCCATCCTGATTTCTCTCTTTGCCAATTTCAGCTTTTTCTGGTATTCTTTTCTGTGTTCCTCTTTTTCTGATCCTCTGAAAATTCTGAACATTGCTATTTTTGCAGCCACTTCTTTGGAGAACCATATTAGTTTGCTTTTCCTCTTGCTTTTTTGTACTTTCCTTACAGATGAAGAACCAGGAGCAGGACCTCAGAAAACACCCACAAATAAGAACAGAAGCGAGGGACATCTTGAACTATTTTCAGAAGACTGTGTTCGTGAGAAACTAGCTCAACTTAAAGTAGACAAAGCGATGGGACCGGATGGGATACACCCTAGAATACTGAGGGAAACTTGGGGACGTTCTAGCAACTCCACTGACTGACCTTTTCAATGCCTCGTTGGAGTCAGGAGTGGTGCCAAAGGACTGGAGAGAGGCTCATGTGGTGCCTTTACACAAAAGCGGAAGTAAGGATGTGGTTGAAAACTACAGGCCGGTTAGTTTAACTTCGGTGGTGAGTAAATTATTGGAAACGCTGCTGAAAGAGAAAATAGTGAGGTTTCTGGAGTCCAGCGGATTACAGGATCCGAGGCAGCATGGATTCACCAGAGGCAGGTCTTGTCAGACAAATCTGATTGATTTTTTTGACTGGGTGACCAGGGAGTTGGACCGAGGGAGAGCTCTAGATGTGGTGTATTTAGATTTCCGTAAAGCCTTTGACACTGTTCCTCACAGGCGACTTATAAACAAACTGAGCACCCTAGGGATGGACCCTAAAGTTACTGCTTGGGTTAGAAATTGGTTGGGTGGGAGGCGACAAAGAGTACAAGTAAATGGAGCTCACTCTGAGGAGAAGGATGTTACCAGTGGTGTGCCCCAGGGATCTGTCCTTGGTCCAATTCTTTTTAACATCTTTGTTAGTGATATAGCGGAAGGGCTGTCGGGTAAGGTTTGCCTCTTTGCGGATGATACCAAAATCTGCAATAGAGTAGACACCCAGGAAGGGGTAGATAACATGAGGAGGGATCTAGCTAAGCTTGAAGAATGGTCTAGAATTTGGCAGCTGGGATTTAATGTTAAAAAATGTAAGGTCATGCATTTGGGCTGCAGCAATCCAAGGGAGCAATACAGTATAGGAGGTGAAGTACTTTTGTCCACTAAAGAAGAGCGGGACCTAGGCGTGGTTGTGTCTGATGATCTTAAAGTAGCTAAACAGGTGGAAAAGGCGACAGCAAAAGCTAGAAGGATGCTTGGGTGCATACGGAGAGGAATGGCTAGCAGAAAAAAGGAGGAGATAATGCCTCTGTATAAGTCTTTGGTGCGACCTCATTTGGAGTATGGTGTGCAATTCTGGAGACCGCACCTTCAAAAGGATGTGAACAGGATGGAGTCGGTGCAGAGGGTTGCTACCAAAATGATTAATGGGCTTCATTATAAAGCATATGAGGACAGACTTAAGGATCTTAATATGTACACCTTAGAGGAAAGGCGGGATAGAGGTGATATGATTGAGATGTTTAAATACCTCCGTGGCATAAATGTTCAGGGAGAGAGCCTCTTTCAATTGAAAGCAAGTTCTGCTACGAGGGGACATGGGATGAGGGTGAAGGGAGATAGATTCAGGAGTGATATGCGGAAATATTTCTTTACGGAAAGAGTAGTGGATCCGTGGAATAGTCTCCCAGTGGAGGTGGTAGAGATGAGGACAGTAACTGAATTCAAGAAAGCATGGGACCAACACAGAGGATCTCTAAAGGCAAAAAGTGGACTGTTGTAGTTGTTATGGAAGGACAGACTAGATAGGCCATGTGGTCTTTTTCTGTCGTCATATTTCTATGTTTCTATGTTTCTATATATATGCGTTGCTGTTGTTAAGGCCCCTTTCAGTTTAGCCCACTGCTTTTTCACTCCCTTTATCTCCTCCCACCCCATCTTTCAGGTTTTGTTTTTTTAAGTGCCATTAAGTCAGTGCTGACTCAGCAGCCCCTGGGTTTTCTTGGCAAGGTATGACTGGAAGTAGATTGCCAGGCCTTTCCTGCCAAGGCATTGGAGAGTAAAGTGACCGGCCCAGTGTCACAAGGAATGCCAGTAGGAATTAAACCCAGATTGTTTGGGTACTAGGCTGTTCCTCTAACCACTAGCTACTCCTCCACTCTCTGCTTTCAGGTATTTTCCCAATTTACTGAAGTCAGCATTTTTGAAATCTAGGCCTTTGAGTCTGCTGCAACTGGACTCTACCTTGGCTTTTAGCTCAAACCAGACCGTGTGGTGATCACTGCTGCTCAAGTGGGCATCCACCCGGATATTAGACACACTGTCTCTGTGAGTGAGCACCAAATCCAGCATTGACCCTTCTCTGGTGGGTTCCTTCACCAGTTTCCTCAGCAACACTTCTTGAAGGGCATCCATGATCTTCCTACTTCTTTCTATATTTGCAGATGGGATACTCCAATCCACATCTGGCAGATTAAAGTCTCCCAGTATCACCACCTCGCCCTTTTCTACTACCTTTGCAATATCATTTATCAAGTCTCTGTCTTTTTCCTCCATTTGTGATAGAGGTCTGTTGACTATACCAGTATGGGTGGTAGTATCATCTTGATTTTCAAAATCAATCCATAGCGCTTCTTCTTTTTCCCACATACCCTGCATTTCAGCTGTTTTAATGCTGTTTCTGACATAGAGGACTACTCCCCCTTTCCTGCCCTCTCTATCCTTCATAAATTGATCATATCCATGTATGCAGTGGCAGGATTCAATCCGACCAGGAACCAGTTTGAATCAATCCCGCAACTGAAGGAGCCGAGCGGATGACACATGGCATACGTTTGCGTTGCTGGTGCTGCACAATGGTAACCACCGCAGAACAAACACTCCCTGGTGGCCCAGTGGCCTGATCCCCCCACCTGCCAGTGGTTTGATAGCATCGGGGGCTTTCCCCATTGCCACGGTCCCCCAATGCCATCAATTCACTGGCGGGTGGGGGATTCCCACCAGTGCAGTGATGGCTCTGCGACGCTGTTTTCAGCCCAGTTTGGCAAATCCTGCCTGATCCAGCTGGATCCGACCACTACACGTATGGCAATATCCCATTCATGAGACTCATTGAACCATGTTTCCATGATGGCCAAAATGTCCAAGTCCATTTCCACCATCAGGGCTTCCAGGTCCGGAACTTTATTATCTAGATTGTGAGCATTTATGCTCCTTTTCTTCAAGCAGGTTTTAATGGACTTGATTCTATTTTGCATGGGTTTTATTCATAACTCCTCTTCCCCTCTATTATTGATGCATGAGTTAATAGTATGTCATTCAAAAAGACAGATAAAGCACAGGCAGCTAGAAACTATTCAAATGCTTATTTTGGGTGTATTATCTAACCCTTTTCAAATCCAGGCTGAAAACTCACCTCTTCGAGGCCGCTTTTGGATCCTGATCCATTTAATCACCTATGTGTTTCCTTACCATTCCCCTAGATGTATCCTTGTCCTCAGGTGTTATGTTGTCTGTCTTGACTAGATTATAAGCTCTGATGAGCAGGGATCATCTTTTACATGTGTCTGTACAGTGCTGTGTACGCCTTGTAACGCTATACGAATGATCAGTAGTAATAGTAGTAGTAATAGAACTAGTTCAGACCTTAAACCGTCAGGACTTGTTTTTCTTTAAATAGTATGTTTATTGCGCTTCTACAACCCAATCAGGCTGAAGGCGCCGTGGGTACACTTACACAGCGCCCTGACCAATGAACAAACAACAGGGTAACCAAGCAACAAATGTTTCAAATGTTTAACAACAAACAACAGACAACCAACCTCCCCCTTCATCCCCCTCCTCTCCCCTCCCGTACCCTCATCTCCCACCCCTCCTCTCTCATCCATCTCCCCCAACCTTTAGGACTCTATATCTTTATGCTTTTATCCACTGGGACCCTTTAAATTCTCTTTAGGTGCCCTGTTGGCTGTCTTTTTCCATTTTCCCCATTTAAAGTGAGATGCACCCATATAAAATTTCCTCTGTGTAGAGCCTCCAGGTCTACCCTCACGTATGGTGAAAGACCTGCTACATTTGTTTTTACTATCACCTAATTTTGGGTAGAGATGTGCTTTTGTTTGTAATGAAAGCAGCGATCTGGGAGAAACAGGAAATGACACAATTTTCATCATTTCCTGGTTGTTGTCAATAGTGTGCATTATTGCGCAATGGTGTGCACTATTGAGCAATACCATACTCTATTGCGTAATTGTGCATGTTATTATTCAATATTGCAAGTTATTGTGCAATAGTGCGTGCTCTTGCTCAATAGTGTACGCTACTGTGAAATAGTGTGCACTACTGAGGGAAAACATAAAATGAAAACGAAACAAACGTTTTTGGCCTGAACACCCTTAGAAATTGGCTCTTCAAATATTTAATAGTTTTCAACCCATGTATTATCTTCTTAATATCTTTAAAGCCTTAGGGCCTGATATTTGAAAGACATTTATATGGTTTACAGCCCAGTAAACCATGTAAATGCCTTAAGTCAGGTTATTCATTAGCACTTACACAGTTACTGCTGTTGAATATCTCCTTCTAACCCCACTACACGCCCCCGATGCTATGAGGTTATCATCGGAGCATGTTGGGGCATTCCGGGGTGGAGCGGAGGCGGAGACTGTCACTAGCCCGGTAGCGGCAATATTGCACCACTATCTGGTTAGCAATCGGCAGGTAAAACTAGGCGTAGCAAAAGCTGGTCTAGTTATACCTGCAGAATCTCACCGGGTAGCGGTAAGATATTGCCGCTACCTGGTTAGCTTCAGCGGCTCCGGAGCATATGTGGCGACCCCAGATATTCAATACCATCGCCACAGCATTGCATATCCAGGATTAAGGGTTGGCAGGCAGGGCTATGTGCCATAGCAGTGCATAGCCTGCCCAATTCAATATCGGGTCCTTAATGCTTTATTATAATGCTTCAATTCAAAGACACCCTATTCGGAAAAAAATCTAATTTTACTTATCTTCAAAGCATCAAATCACTCCGATTGCTTCCTTTCTTATTTCTTTTATGCATATTTTAATTTATGTAAACTGCCCTGATGAATAGAAGGATAGTATATCAAGCTTTTAATAAACTATAGAATGGAGGAGTAGCCTAGTGGTTAGAGCAACAACCTAGTACCTAAGAGATCAAGGTTCAGTGCCCACTGCCATTCCTTGTGATCTTGGACAAGTTACTTTACCCTCCATTGCCTCAGAAGAAAAGGCCTGACAGTCTACATATGGGCATACCTTGCCAAGAAAACCCATGGACTGCTGGGTCACCAGGCGTCAGCATTGACTTGAGAGCACTAAAACAAAAATAAACTACAAAGCACGTTGACCAGTGTAATGTAGACATCGTGTAATTGAGAAAGGCCAGGAATAGAGGAACGTTAATAAGCCATCTTATAGCATTGCTTCAAGGGAGGGAACTGATAGTAGGCTGTGATTCCATCCCGCACTGTGAGGAACAGCGGCAAGAAAGGTAGACAAACTAAGAAATCCAGTCCCAAAGCTGAATCTCCAACCTCTTTCCCCGGCGAGGTGTGTGATAAGGAAGCTTATCATAGTTCAGGAAGAAATTATACAAGAGGTGAATTGGCTCTAATAAGCAACCTGTGCTGGCTGGTAAAAGCACTAAAACAGGGTGTTTACCTAAAAGACTACCAGACCCAGAATGCACTGGTTTACAGAAAGCCTCTAGGAGAGCTGAAGTAGGGAAATGTGTGCCTAATCAGAGAAGCAATGATGTAATCCCTAATCACACATCTCCTAGGGCAGGGCTTAATTCAGAACACCTGCAGTGTGCTAGGGTGGAGCAGCCATCTAGGCACTTTAAAGCTAGAAGAAATTCTTCATACAGACAGCAAGGAGAGCAAAGACAGCAAGGACAGCAACGGGAGCTGGAGAAGGAGAGACTAATCGTGAACAGAAGGAAGAACAGCAAGACGTCCAGAAGGTCTAAGAAAGGAGCTCAAGGCAGTATGTATGCTGGGAGAGATTCCTGGGGCAAGCATTCTTCATTGGACTGGAAGAAGCCAGAGGCTTGGAGATATACAGCCAGGAACCCTCGGACAGCACCTGTAAGGGAGACGGCTGCATCCACAGAAAGAAGGAGCTCTAATACCCATTTAAGGAGGTATGGGAAAGGGGACCTAAAGTCCAGGGATTCTGACTGGAGAGCTGGGCACAGATGTTTTGCTACCTACTGGCCAAAATACCCAGAGAGGAAACCTAATGACAACGTGATCTCAGGTATGAACTCTGATCTGTTCCCTAGCTTTGCACAAGGAAGACAGCAGGGAAACAGTTTCTATCCTGGTAGAGATCAGTTAGAGAAATCCTCTGAGCCAGTGTATGAAAGTGATCCTATGATATTTCAAGAGCAAGGGGAAATATCAAATGAGGAAGTTGAATGTATGGATTGTTCTCTTTCTAAGCTGCTGTTCTAAAGTAATCCTCAGATAAGGATCAAACACCAAAAGGAACTGTACTGATTTTTAGCTTCCCAGAAAAGTTTCTTTGAGAGAAAGCTTTGGGGAAAGTTGGAGCCACGTGGAGAGTGGGTCAGCAATGGTTTGCAGCTGGTTAAGCACCTGTGATTAGAGCAAGGCACAAGTGCACGTGGGACTTTGGAAAAAGCTTCTTCTCTGTGTGGAAGGAAGAAAGCTGTTTTTTTTGATAAAGAGAATTTTCCTTTTGGGTTTATTTTTCATTCCAGCACTGCTAAGAAAGTTTATTAGCAGGAGCTAAAAGAAAGACCTTTTCTGTTCCATTGAGTGGAGGAGTGGCTTAGTGGTTGGGGCAAGGTACTTCAGGCCGGAAGGTCAGGGGTTCAAATCCCACTAGAGGACAGCAACCTTGGGCTGGAATGACTGGGGTTTCTAGTCCCACAGGTGCTCCTTGTGGTCTTGGGCAAGCCACTTAGCCCTCCATAGCCCATGTTCCCTGTAAAATAGTTATCTCCAAGTTATAATGCCCTGTTCAATGTAATTTCAGTTTGTTCAATGTAAACCACACTGATGCAGAATAGCACGGTATATAAGAGAATTAAAAAGAAAAATCAAGGTCTTTACTAAGTTGTTGCATAAGTAATTCAATTGCCTTATTTGTTTTGTTTCCTGAATAAAACTCCTGGAGAAAATTATCCTGTTGATGTTACCAAGCATATCTGTGCGAGGGAATAACACCCCATAAATAAAATCTGTTTTCTGCTTTACACTCGAGCAACTACAATTCTTTATTCTTGTTAAACGGCTAGTTTTGTGTGAATGAACTACAAGACCCACAATCCTTTGCAAGTCAAGTAGATTCATGTCCTTGCCAAGATTGTGGAACTTTCACAACAAGCACCCCCGTTTACAGGCGGCAGGTGTGCAGCCCTGACACCCATGTAAGCAAGTCATCACTGTCCCACAGCAAATGGAAGGCAGTAACATGGTGCGTCAGGGAAATGATTGCAGGTGGTTTAGAACATGGGGTTCAAGAGGTTACTGCATCTCTTAGCTCGTAATAGCTAAGGGCCCGTTACTGGGTCAGCCATAGTTTGGAAGAGCTATGCGACTCGTCGGCGCATAGCCCTCCCCGTCGACTTCTAACCCAGATATTCAATCACATGGCAACAGCATTCAATATCTGGTGTTCACCGCAGACCCAGGAAGCCGCCAAGGCTAACCGTGCAGCACTGATATTGCTTGCTATCCAGCACCATAAAGATAGGCGAGGGTTTTCCTTACGTTTACGTTTACGTTTATTCAGACTTTATATACCGCCCAACACTTAGTAGTACCTGGGCGGTTTACAATACAAGTTTAAAACAAACTTAAAAACAGTATTCTAAAACCGTTTAAAATGGCTGAGAAGGAGAAAAGGAACGCCAGTAAACAAATAGGAAAGAGGAGGAAAGGAAAGGCAAAGAAAGGACAAACCACAGTGTATTAATTGAACAGGTGAATAGACATCAAGAGGGCAGGAGGGAGGGGGTAACAGAGGGGGGGGGAGGGAGATGGGAATGGCAGGTCGAATGCTAGACTGAAGAGATAGGTTTTGAGTTGTGATTTGAATTTTGGGTAGGACTCCTCTGCACGGAGTGAGGGGGGGAGTGAGTTCCAGAGGCTGGGGGCTAGAAAGTAGAAGGCAGAAGTACGATTGGAAACAAGATGAGCCTGGGTAGGTGAGGGAAGGGCAAGTCGGTTAGAGTGTATGGCCCGAAGCAAGCGAGGGGGAAGACGAAAGTGTATTTGGTCAGCGAGATAGAGGGGAGTGCCAGTGTGAGCAGCCCTGTGCGTGAGAATGAGAATTTTGTAATGGGCACGGAAAGAGACAGGCAGCCAGTGATAGCGAAGAAGAAGCGGGGTAACATGGTCAAAACGAGAGGCATGGGCAAGAAGACGAACAGCTGAATTTTGGACACGTTGGAGACGAGACAATTGGGATTGAGGCAGACCAACAAGGACGACATTACAATAATCGAGACGGGACATCACAAGGGAGAGGAGGAGAGTGGCTAAGGCAGAAGGGGACAGGAAGGGGCGGATAGAACGGAGTTGTCTAAGTGAGAAGAAAGAGCGTTGAATAATGGAAGAAATATGGTCCTTGAAGGAAAGGGAAGAATCAAGTATGACACCTAAATAACGTAGTGAAGAGACAAGAGAAATGGATTGTGAAGGAAAAGAAGGGGCACAAGAAGGAGAGGGACCCCCAAACGTGAACCAAATAGCATGGGACTTAGAAGGGTTCACCTGCAGAAAATTAGAGGAAAACCAAGTGGTAATAGCAGCAAGACAGAGGTTAAGAGAAGTGATGTCTGGAGAGGTGGAGGTAGTGCGGTGCAAGAGGAAGATATCATCCGCATAGTAGTATGCGGAGATACCAAATTGTTGAACAAGAAGGGTGAGGGGTGCTAAGATGATATTAAAAAGAAGCGGTGCAAGAACAGACCCCTGAGGAACCCCACAGAGGAGGGGGGTAGAGACAGAAGAGGAGGACCCAGAGACTACAGAAAAGGAGCGACAGGAGAGAAAAGAGTGAAACCATTGCAAGACTGTCCCAGAAAGACCCGCTTCCTGCAGACGAGTGAGGAGGGTGCGGTGATCCACAAGATCGAAAGCAGCAGAAAGATCAAGGGAGACAGCTAGTGTGTAGAGACCCCGATCGTGAGCAGCGTGAAGTTCATTAAGAAGAG
The DNA here is from genome assembly GCA_033557465.1 of Ichthyophis bannanicus. Lineage (NCBI taxonomy): Eukaryota > Metazoa > Chordata > Amphibia > Gymnophiona > Ichthyophiidae > Ichthyophis > Ichthyophis bannanicus. Next base: position 1,859,759,199 of record CM066032.1, on the reverse strand, counting down.
AAAGAAGAACCGTTTCCGTGCTGTGGGCTGGGCGAAAACCGGATTGGCGGGGGTGAAGAGTGAGGGAAGCTTCAAGATGGGAGGAGAGTTGTGTGAAGACCAGTTTCTCTAGAAATTTAGAAAGAAAAGAAAGATTAGAGACAGGTCGCCAGTTAGCAAGCACAGAGGGGTCAGAGGAGTGGGATTTCAAGATAGGACGGACGGTAGCATGTTTCCAACTGCTAGGAAAGATACCAGAAGATAAGCTGGAGTTAAACAGAGAAAGAATAAAGGGAGAAAGGGCAAGTGAAGGTTCAAGAAGCCATGAAGATGGAATAGGATCAGCAGAACAGGTGGTCTTGCGGAGAGAAAGGAAGGTATCCTGAAGAACAGAGGGAGTGATCAGAGTAAAGAAGGACCAGAGATGAGATAATGCAGGGACAGGTTGGGAAGGGGGAGAGGGGGATAGGGAGGAGGGCAGGGCAAGGGGGGAAAGGGGTGGAGGACATAACAAGAAAGACTGACGAAGGGAATTGACCTTATTAGCGAAGAAAGAAGCGAGGGAAGAAGGATCGGGAAGGGAAAAAACAGAAGGAGAGAAGGAAGAGGAGGGGGAGTGAGAGGCAGTGAGGGTGTGCAGTATAGAATACAGACGACGAGAAGAATTGGAAGAGGAGGAGACGAGGTTAGAGTAATAGTCACGTTTAGCAGTGTGGAGGAGGGACCGATAGTGCTGGTGACAGAGACGAAATTCCAGCAGCGAGGTGGGGGAAGGACGCTTTCGCCAGAGCCTTTCAGCCCGGCGAAGATATCGACGATGTAAAAAGAGACCAGGGTGAAACCAGGGGTGGTGAGGATGATGTGAAAGGCGAGAGCAAGAGCGGACTGGGGCGACCAGGTTCAGAGCGGATTGAAGGGTAGAATCCCAGCACCGGGCCTGGTCGTCCACAGAGAGGGAGTCAAAATCTGATGGGAATAGAACTGCAGAGGATGGGAATTGTGCAAGCACAGGTTGTTAACCAGGCAGCATGCAATAATGCTGCTGCATGGTTAGTGACAGTCTCTACCTCCGCTGCACCCCAGAATACCCCAACATGCCCCGATACTATTCAGATGGCATCGGGGCACGTAGGGGGCTTAGTAGGGAATATTCAATGGCATTAACCATGTACGTGCCGTTGAATATATTTGGAAAAACTTAAAGAGATTGGCAAAGTAGTCAAGAAAGCAAAAATACAAAAAGAAGAAATAGCCAATGCAATAAAATGGGGGGTAAGACATTTTTCAGATATGTTAGTGAGAAGAGGAAGGGCAAAAGTGTTATTGTCAGACTCAAGGGTGAAGGGGAGGAATATGTAGAAGCTGATGAGAATAAAGCGGAATTGCTGAACAAATATTTCTGTTCTGTATTCACAGATGAAGAACCAGGAGCAGGACCTCAGACAACCACATTGGACCTTGTTTTTGCCCCTTGTTTTTGGACCTTGTTTTTGCCCCTCTGTATACCTTTAACACAATAACCACTACTATACTCTCCACTACTGCGGTCCCCTGGTCAGACCACATGTTAATTATGTTTCAAATATCTCTACCCAACAAATGCCAGAAGAATGTCGATAGGCCCAGCAGTTCCAAAGCAGCACCACGTAGGTTCCAAGCCTTTGACAAAGACTTGATCTTAGACCGAACTCACACACTCTTCGACTCGACATCTCGCGATCCTGAAGAGTTGGTTTCCACCTGGAATGAAAATTTCAGTTCCATTACGTTACGACCACTATCAAACAATCCTCACAAGAAAAGAGCCTCTGCAGGTTGGTACTCCATCGAGCTTAGATCGTCACTCTCCTGCCTAAGAAAATTTTGAAAGAAGCTGGCGCCGAACTTACTCCACTGAGGACCTATCGGCATACAACGTTCAACTAGAAAAGCACCGCCAAGCAATATCAGAGAGCATGAAAAGATTCCACACGGACACACTAAAGCGGTTCCTAAACAAACCACATGACCTGTTCTCCCTGGTAAAGAACCTAGCAAAAGAGCCAGCATCAGAGCAACCTAGCCAGATTGACCCCCAAGTCTTCGCTGACCACTTAAAAGCAAAGCTGTGCCAGACTGATAAGTCCCCTGCATCCACCATGACACTCGAGCAGAGAGCCTCAGCACTATTGCCCACTTTTTCTAAGCCATCTGTGAAACACATTGAAGACACAATCGCTGGAATCAACACAACGACCACTCAATCCGACCCCTGCCCGGTGTCCTGGATAAAAGAGTTGCGATCAACTGTCAGCCCTTTTATAGCTAAGCTAATGGACTGCTCTTTCTCAACAGGCACCTTTCCCCAATCCCTCAAACGTACCTCAATTAGGCCACTCCTCAAAAACAGCAAGCTTGATCCCAAGAAGCCAGACTCATATAGACCGATATCAAGCACACCACTCTTGGCGAAAATCGTCAAAAGATGTCCAAAGAAAATTCAAGAACATATTGATGCGTCTGCCCCACTTAATCCGTGTCAGCATGGCTTTAGAGCTGCACATGGGGTTGAAACTCTCCTCACCATCCTCTTTAGTAGCATAATAGCGGGAATTGATAACGTACGTCAGGGATACGTGCTCATATTCTTAGACATAGCGGCTGCGTTTGACTCAGTCTGCCACGATCTCCTCCTACACCACCTCAAGGAGAAGGGGATATGTGACTGAGCACTTGAATGGTGCAAGTCATATCTCTCGGATAGATGGCAACACGTAAGATCAGGTGAAACAACATCAGAACCTTTCCACCAGAGTCAAGGGGTCCCGCAAGGATCCTCTCTCTCTGCCCTAATGTTTAATATATATATGCAACCTATCTGTGAGATCATCCGGTCCTTCAAGGTGAACTGTCTGTTATACGCCGATGATGTTCTCCTATATATGCCTTTCTCGACGGAGAACCCTGACCTCTCCCCACTGACAGACTGTTTCAATGCAGTGTCCAGCTGTCTCCAGACGCAAAATCTTCGAATACAACATAAGAAAACGGAAGTCCTTTTCATCACGAGGAATCCGAAATTCATCACATCACCCTGCTTGAAGGTCCTAGATGCAGAGTTTCTTACCAAATCCTCTATTAGATATCTGGGAGTCACACTTGACCAGCGACTAGACATGAAGATTCATATAAACAATGTAGCAAGAGCCATATATCACAAAATCAGATCACTTAGACACCTATGCTCCTTACTGGAACCGGTCGACTTCAGGATAGTGTATCAAGCCTTGATCATACCACGTCTTGACTATGCAAATGCCATACTCCAAAGACTTCCACAATCCACTCTGCACCCTTTACAGCTTGCAATGAATTCAGCGGCAAGAGTTCACCAGGGTGCTTCCAAGTGGGAACACATGACACCCATCCTGAAACAGCTCCATTGGCTTCCCATAAAAGGCAGAATCACATTCAAAACCGTAATAATGACCTTCAAGATCATAAATGGGCTCGCCCCACCCTCTCTAATGGACCTCATACAGATAACCCCCCCCCCCCCTAACAAATCTAGAAGATCTTCGGCGGCAAATAAACTAATAGTCCCAAGAGTAATGACCAAGTGCCGCCAGTCAACAGTGAACAGGGCTTTTAAATTCTCCGCACCGAAATGCTGGAACACCCTCCCACCCAGTATCCGGTCAATCACTAATTTAACCCAGTTTAGGAAAGCTTTGAAATATTACCTTTCCCTCTTGCATTACCAGGACAACAGCACCTCAAATGCCTCATCAGCTAACTAGCTATATCAAAACAAATGTTCAGTCAGTTTGCTTTGTGCAGCTGTAAATAGTTACCCACATTTCTATCCAAGTTTCTGATACCTGTTAATTGTAAACACAAATCAAATGTTTTGATATGTGTATTTAAATGGTTCCATGTAAACCGCACTGATAGAAAAGAGCGCGGTATATAAGAGAATGTAAATAAATAAATAAATAACACCCACAAACATGAACAAAAGTGAGGGGCATCTCAAATGATTTTCAGAGGACTGTGTTCAGGAGGAAACAGCTAAACTAAAAGTAGACAAAGTGATGGGACTGGATGGGATACATCCAAGAATACTAAAGGAACTAACCGGGTAGCAGCTCCACTGACTGACCTTTTCAATGCCTCTTTGGAGTCCGGGGCGCTGCCAGAGGACTGGAGAGAGGCTCATGTGATCCCTTTACACAAAAGCGGAAGTAAGGATGTGGTTGAAAACTACAGGCCGGTTAGTTTAACACTTATGTGAGTAAGTTATTGGAAACGCTGCTGAAAGAGAAAATAGTGAAGTTTCTGGAGTCCGACGGATTGCAGGATCCGAGGCAGCATGGATTACAGTTAGAAATTGGTTCAGTGGGAGATGACAAAGGATACAGGTAAATGGAGCTCACTCTGAGGAGAAGGAGGTTACTAGTGGAGTGCTGCAGGGATCTGTCCTTGGTACGATTCTTTTTAACTTCTTTGTTAGTGATATTGCGGAAGGGCTATCGGGTATGCTTTGCCTCTTTGCGGATGATACCATAATCTGCAATAGGCACCCAGGAAGGTGTAGATAACATGAGGAGGGATCTACAGTAGCTAAGCTTGAAGAATGGTCTAGAATTTGGCAGCTGAAATTTAATGCTAAAAAATGTAGGGTCATGCATTTGGGCTACAACAATCCAAGGGAATGGTACAGTATGGGGGTGACATACTTCTGTCCGTGAAAGAAGAACGGGACCTAGGCGTGATTGTGTCTGACGATCTTAAATTAGCTAAACAGTTAGAAAAGGTGAAGGTGAAAGCTAGAAGGATGCTTGGGTGCGTAGGGAGAGGAATGGCCAGCAGAAGAAAGGAGGTGATAGTGCCTCTGTGTAAGTCTTTGGTGTGACCTCATTTGGAGTATTGTGTGCAATTCTGGAGGCCGCACCTTCAAAAGGATATAAACAGGATGGAGTCAGTGCAGAGGGTGGCTACTAGAATGGTTAATGGTCTTCATTATAAAGCATATGAGGACAGACTTTAGGACCTCAATATGTATACTTTAGAGGAAAGACGGGACAGAGGTGATGTGATTGAGACATTTAAATATCTCCATGGCATAAATGCACAGGAGGAAAGTCTCTTTCAATTGAAAGCAAGCTCTGCTACAAGGGACATGGGATGAGGGTGAAAGGGGATAGATTCAGGAGTAATATGCAGAAATATTTCTTTATGGAAAGAGTGGTAGATGCGTGGAATAGTGGAAGTGGTAGAGATGAGGACAGTATCTGAATTCAAAAAAGCAAGGGAGAAACACAGAGGCTCCCTAAAGAAAAAAAGGGGACTCTTGTAGTTGGTGATATGGAAGGGCAGACTAGATAGGCCATGTGGTCTTTTTCTGCCGTCATGTTTCTATCTTTCTATGAATAACCCTGTCTAAGGCATTTACATGGTTTACTGGGCTGTAAACCGTGTAAATGCTCTTTGAAAATCGTGCCCTAAGTGTCTTCAGGACAACTTTTAGTTAGTGGGTGATCTCCAGCCTGTATTATCAGTGCCATGTCCAGATGCAGCATAAGGTTGTACTTTGGTTTTCATCTGGAGCATCTGGAAAAGTCAGGATGCTATGTACAGCTACTTCTCCTTGAAGCCACTCTGGTGGCAGCTGAATGAGGCAGTATGTATAGTGAGAATGCATCAGAAGGAATATACGGCTGGATTGTGCTATACACTCAGAAGATGCTCTTATCTTAGCAGAAACAAGGGTAATAATAGGGGTTGGCAAGTAGATCACAGAGAGAGAGAACCGTAACAGATAACAAGGGTTGCAGAGCAGAGATGGTATCCATCTGTCCAAGAAAGGTCAACGCGTCTTCGGTAGTAGACTGGCTAATCTACTGAAGAGGGCTTTAAACTAGATTCGTTGGGGATGGGTGAAGAAAGCCCCCAGGTAAGTGAAAGCCCCCAGGTAGGTGATACATTAAATACCTTTATGGAAATGGGTAACAGGGGTAACATATGGAAAGCAGTGTGTATTAATGCCCGTAGCATGGTCAATAAGATCCCTGAAGTTGAAGCTTTGGTGGGAGTGGCTGACTTGGATTTAGTGGCAGTTACAGAAACATGGTTCACAGAAAACCATGACTGGGATGTAACTATACCTGGCTATACTTTATTCAGAAAGGACAGGGTAGGAAGAAGGGGAGGAGGAGTGGCACTATATGTAAAAACTACTATTAAAGCTTTGGAATTACAGAGCTTAAAAGGGAGAGAGGAGGCATTGTGGGTTAAACTAGAAAGAGGGAAAGAGAAATCTATTTGCATTGGTGTGATATACAGACCTCCCTCACAAGAGGAAGAGGTGGACAGAGAGTTAATTGAAGACATACGCAGCATTGCTAGGAAAGGGGAAGTGCTACTGATAGGAGATTTCAATATTCCAGATGTTGATTGGCACATTCCTGCTGCAGTATCATCTAGAAGTAAGGAGATCCTGGATTCTCTACAGGGAGAACTATTCAGGCAATTGGTAACAGACCCCACACGTGAAGGGGCCATACTGGACTTGGTGCTTACCAATGGTGAAAGTGTTTCTGATATTGTAGTGGGAGATCATTTTGCATCCAGTGATCACCAGATGGTGTGGTTCAGTATTAGGACTAGGGCTGTTAGAATCCATTCCAAGGTGAGGATCTTAGACTTTAGGAAGACTAACTTTGCGAAGATGGGCCAATACCTCAGGGAGTCGTTAGTGGGATGGGAACAGCTGGGGGATGTAGAAAAACAGTGGGCAAAACTGAAAGGGGTATTTTAAGGGCAACCAACCTTTTTGTTAAAATGGTAAATAAAGGCAAAAGGAACAGGAGACCGCTATGGTTTTCGAAGGAAGTAGCTGAAAAAGTGAAGAAAAAGAGGGAGGCCTTCATGAAATACAAGAGATCACAGAGAGAGGAAGACTTAGAGAGAGGAAAACTTAGGGGCTTGTTTACAAAGCCGCGGTAGTGGTTCGCGGTCGTTATCGGAGCCACCGATAACGACCGCGAATCGCTACCGCGGCTTTGTAAACAAGCCCCTTAGAGAAACTAGCAAAGTAGTCAAGAAGGCAAAGATTTAAAAGGAGGAGGAAATAGCCAATGCAATAAAATGGGGGGATAAGACATTTTTCAGATATATTAGTGAGAAGAGGAAGGGCAAAAGTGGTATTGTCAGACTCAAGGGTGCAGGGGTGGAATATGTAGAAGCTGATAAGGATAAATCGGAATTGCTTAACAAATATTTTTGTTCTGTGTTTACAGATGAAGAACCAGGAGCAGGATCTCAGAAAACACCCACAAATAAGAACAGAAGCGAGGGACATCTTGAACAATTTTCAGAAGACTGTGTTTGTGAGAAACTAGCTCAACTTAAAGTAGACAAAGCGATGGGACCGGATGGGATACACCCTAGAATACTGAGGGAACTTGGGGACGTTCTAGCAACTCCACTGACTGACCTTTTCAATGCCTCGTTGGAGTCGGGAGTGGTGCCAAAGGACTGGAGAGAGGCTCATGTGGTGCCTTTACACAAAAGTGGAAGTAAGGATGTGGTTGAAAACTACAGGCCGGTTAGTTTAACTTCGGTGGTGAGTAAATTATTGGAAACGCTGCTGAAAGAGAATATAGTGAGGTTTCTGGAGTCCAGCGGATTACAGGATCCGAGGCAGCATGGATTCACCAGAGGCAGGTCTTGTCAGACAAATCTGATTTTCTTTGACTGGGTGACCAGGGAGTTGGACCGAGGGAGAGCTCTAGATGTGGTGTATTTAGATTTCAGTAAAGCCTTTGACACTGTTCCTCACAGGCGACTTAAAAACAAACTGAGCACCCTAGGGATGGACCCTAAAGTTACTGCTTGGGTTAGAAATTGGTTGAGTGGGAGGCGACAAAGAGTACAAGTAAATGGAGCTCACTCTGAGGAGAAGGATGCTACCAGTGGTGTGCCCCAGGGATCTGTCCTTGGTCCGATTCTTTTTAACATCTTTGTTACTGATATAGCGGAAGGGCTGTCGGGTAAGGTTTGCCTCTTTGCAGATGATACCAAAATCTGCAATAGAGTAGACACCCAGGAAGGGGTAGATAACATGAGGAGGGATCTAGCTAAGCTTGAAGAATGGTCTAGAATTTGGCAGCTGGGATTTAATGTTAAAAAATGTAAGGTCATGCTTTTGGGCTGCAGCAATCCAAGGGAGCAATACAGTATAGGAGGTGAAGTACTTTTGTCCACTAAAGAAGAGCGGGACCAAGGCGTGGTTGTGTCTGATGATCTTAAAGTAGCTAAACAGGTAGAAAAGGCGACGGCAAAAGCTAGGAGGATGCTTGGGTGCATACGGAGAGGAATGGCTAGCAGAAAAAAGGAGGTGATAATGCCTCTGTATAAGTCTTTGGTGCGACCTCATTTGGAGTATGGTGTGCAATTCTGGAGACCGCACCTTCAAAAGGATGTAAACAAGATGGAGTCGGTGCAGAGGGTTGCTACTAAAATGATTAATGGGCTTCATTATAAAGCATATGAGGACAGACTTAAGGATCTTAATATGTACACCTTAGAGGAAAGGGGGGGATAGAGGTGATATGATTGAGATGTTTAAATACCTCCGTGGCATAAATGTTCAGGGAGAGAGCCTCTTTCAATTGAAAGCAAGTTCTGCTACGAGGGGACATGGGATGAGGGTCAAGGGAGATAGATTCAGGAGTGATATGCGGAAATATTTCTTTACAGAAAGAGTAGTGGATCCATGGAATAGTCTCCCAGTGGAGGTGGTAGAGATGAGGACAGTAACTGAATTCAAAAAAGCATGGGACCAACACAGAGGATCTCTAAAGGTAAAAAGTGGACTGTTGTAGTTGTTGTTATGGAAGGACAGACTAGATAGGCCATGTGGTCTTTTTCTGTCATCATGTTTCTATGTAACAAGAACATGGTTAAGACAGCGAAGGAGGGGCTTTTATGGTAACCAGTGCTTTCCACATTTGCTGCACTTGATAGTAAGAGACTCCAATGGCTTGGGAAGAAAAGGAAGCAGCATCCATTTCTTCTAGGCACTGATCAAAAAGTACCAAAACATAGCAGGATATTTTCACCACACTGTGAAGGGCAGGTATGAGCTGCATGAAAAGCAGGAATTGGCAGAGGCACCTGCTGGCATCGGGCAGTTTTCCTTCCTGTTGCTGGAGAAGATGGTGGAGCAATAGACAGCCCTCCATCAGATATCATGAGTGGAGTGACTCATGTCACAGTAGAGCTGTGACCAGGCTGGCAGAGAAACTAGAGTTCAAATCCCACTGATATGTCTTGTGGACTTGAGCAAGTCACTTAACTCTACATTGCCTCAGGTATAAACTTAAATTGCAATCCCTCCAGGTAGGGCTGGCCTGTCCATTGTGCAGGAATAGAAACATAGAACATAGAAATATGATGACAGAAAAAGACCACATGGCCTATCTAGTCTGTCCTTCCATAACAACTACAACAGTCCCCTTTTTACCTTTAGAGTTCCTCTGTGTTTGTCCCATGCTTTTTTGAATTCAGTTACTGTCCTCATCTCTACCACCTCCACTGGGAGACTATTCCATGGATCCACTACTCTTTCCGTAAAGAAATATTTCCGCATATCACTCCTGAATCTATCTCCCTTCACCCTCATCCCATGGCCCCTCGTAGCAGAACTTGCTTTCAATTGAAAGAGGCTCTCTCCCTGAACATTTATGCCACGGAGGTATTTAAACATCTCAATGTTGTCGCACATAGCCCCGCACCTTAGGGGGCCCTGCACCTGACCAGCTGCAAAGGGAGCCAGGGAGACCCAAAGCACCGGCTCACCTCTGAACAGCCACAGGACTGAAGGGTAGAGTCTGCCCTCTCTCCCATGGCTGTGATAAAAAGGAGACCGCCAGTGTGCTGAGTGCCAGGGAGTCAAATGGGAACATGTCTGATGACGGACCTCCTGACACTCCGTGCCCCGGCGGGGTCCTTTTTATTACAGTCGCAGGAGAGAAGGCAAATGCCGCCCTTCAGTCCTGTGGCTGTTCAGAGGTGAGCCAGGGCTTGGGGCTTTGGGCCTCCTCAGCTCCCTCTGAAGCCAGTCAGATGTGCGGCTTCTTTTGGTAGAGGGAATTGGGGGTTAGAAAAGAATGGGAAAGACTGGTGGCTAGAACGGGAATGGGGGAACTGGAGGCAGGAACTGGAATGGGGGTCTAGAATGGAATGGGGGGACTGGGGGCTAGAATGGGAATGGGGGGCCAGGACTGGAAATAGGCTAATGTTGGGGGATAGGGGACTGGGACTGGAAGGGAGCTGATGTTGTGAGGGACTAGGGGAGGACTGATATTGGGGGGTTAGGATTGGAAATGGTCTGGTGATGGAGGACTGCGACTCGAAGGAAGCCAGTGCTGGGAGGGACTGGAGGAGGACTGATAATGGAGGGCTAGGACTGGAAATGGATTGATGCAGGGGGATGGAAGAATGGGAGTGGATCCTGGGAGGGGCTGGAACTAGAAGAGAGCTGATGCTGGGGGAGGACCAGAAGGGGGTGGGGCTGGGACTGTTACAGGAAATAAGAAGCTGGGGGAGTGAGGATGGAGAGAGGAACAGATATTTTGTGTGGGGGAAGAAAAATTTATGATTGGTTGGGTATTGGGAGAGCAAGTGGGGATTGAGCATGGAGGGGTGAAATTTGAGTGGATGAAAAATGAATAAAGAAATGGAGGAAAGAGAAAAAAGGGGAAAGATCATTATGTTAGAGCAGATATAAAGAGAATGGAAAAAACTAGAAGAAAGGACAAATGGACAGCAGACAATGGAGAGTTAGCAGAAGACATGAAGAAACCAGAAGAAAGCGACTGGATCAATTGCAACTGAAAATTAAAATGCTCAAACAAGAAAAGGTAGAAAAAAACTATTTTATTTTGAATTTATTAACTGAAATATGTCAGCTCTGGAATATATTGTGATGAGGTGAGTGCAGCCCAGCTAGGGAAAACTAAAAAAAAGAAGGATTTTTTTTCATTGCGGGGGATGGGAGCACAAAATCCTAGGCTCCATACTAGAAGCACTGAAAGAAACCTAGAGGGCAGAGCTAAGGCCAAGCCAATCACAGACCACAGGACAACCCTGCAGAGGAGTAAGAGGTCCAAGTGGGAGGAGCTAGGAAGGGAGTTGCCCAGCTCAACAGTTAACAGAGGAAGAACAAACAAAAGAGGGAGGCACAGTTTGAGTTTGAAGCAGGAGGAGGAAGGAGCTGTGAGCAGAAGGTCCAGGAGGAGTGCAGGAGCAAGCACCAGTGGCAGCTGCAGTTCAAGCCCTAGCCCAGGTTCAAGTCCAATTCCCAGGAGGCACAGACAGGAGAGATCTGGGGCCAAGCTGTGGAAAACCCTTGCAGCCAAGGAGAGCAGCAAATGGAGGAACCATTATAAAGGCAGCCAAGAAAGGTACGCAGGGAATGAGCAGTGCCACCAGAATAGTTCTTGCTCTGACTCAGAGGAGACTTTCAGACACCTGAAGCCTCAGCACAGCAAGAAGTATCTTGGGAGGGAAGTTAAGCAGGAGAGACACACAAGAGACCGGCTTGGAGGAGCCAAGGCCAGGCAGTGTGAGAGACTGTTTAACATTGCAAAGACTCTTAAGGAAAAGTTACCAGAGCACTTTCAAAGAGCACCTAGCTGTAGCTCAATTGAGAGCATGGAGGTAGGCCCTGAAGAAAGTGTTATTGAGTCAGAAGCCTCTGAGATGGAATGCGAGCTGTGCACTAAAATACAATAGTAATGTGTGTTAGAAAACAGTGAAATACAAAAGGAAGCTGTTGCAAGTTAAAGCAGTTTTCAAGAGTTGAAAGAGAAGAGTAACCCTGAAGACAAGAGGTTAGGAATCTCTCTCTTAGGAAGCAAAAACTGCAAAACTTCAGTGAAGGCCCCAAACAGCTAGAACTGTTTGTATGGGCGTGGCAACAGCGGGGTTGGAAGCTGTGAAGAGTTTTTACAAATGCTTTTGGTTTTGTAAGTGTCGAGCAAGTGCAGTGAAGAATAGAAACTGCTGTGAATTTTGTTTGGACATTTTGATTTGGAGAGATTATCCTGTATTTCTTTTGTCTGGAAAAAGTGCTTAAAGAATTGTTATGTTCATCACTTGCCAACTTTGGAAACCGAATAAAAATTTCCTGTGCGCTTTAAATAACCACTTGGCTTTTCTTATTGATACAACTACAACCCTCGAAGGGATACAGATGGCCAGCCGTCCCTACTAGGCAACCGCCTGGTAGGGGCGCGAGCGTCACAATATGCATCGCTACGTTTTGCGTTTTGTTTAGTACAAGAAGAAATTAATTTATAGTTTTATTTCTCCAGTGTTGTTATTCATTCCAAGTTTGGCTTTTGGGGTTCCCAATTTAATTATTGTCTTCATATTTCTAAATTGTGATCCCTTGTTCTATGTTTGGTGACGGACTATGTTTTGCATGTGCAACCAAGCTGCAGTATTCTGTTCATGTAGTTTCTATTTGACATTGCCACTTGTTCTCTTTCCCCAGTAGGAGATGTATTGGTATTCTCTGAGATGTATTGGTTTAATATTTGCAGTGTTGTCTTTTGATAGGTAGGGTTTGGTGTTTTGTGAGTCCTGGTAGTGCTGTTATGATACAGCGGGTTTGTTATGGGTTCTAAATGGGCAGGGTATATAGTACTTCTTAATGTGCCTGGCAGTTGACACTGGAGTATAGTAATTAGAAATCTGGTAATCTTTCTTTATCCTCACTGCCCATGCAAATGGTATTCAGACACTCATTAAGAAGCATGCTTACTAAAAGTGAATGCACATTCACAATTGTTAATCCTCGTGCCTGGAGTGAGGGCTGGTAAAGACTTGAGGCACTCTAGGTGGGCCCTTCATCCTGTGACCCCCGCCCCTCCACCTGTACCCATCGGCACTGCTGGTGCCCCTCTCCAGGGCCAACAGTGGCAGCAATTACCCCTGAAACCATGACACAGCACCTCCCTCTATCCCTGCAGGGGGTGTCCCCGGAGGGCCGACATTCTAGGCAGCCACCTAGTTCACCTAATGGTAGTGCCGGCACCACCTGGATTCTCTCAGAAATAATGTTTGCTGCACAGTATCCGATTTATTTCTACGATATCAGTAGATGGACCATTTATGCAGGTTATAGCCTTATTCATTATATTTCTCAGGCTTTTGCTTTAGGTGTTAAGTTCAATGTGAGTTGTCTTTCCTTCTCCTGGACTCCAGTACATCCATCCATTTCCATGTGACTAAGAGCTCCACCACCAGCTCTTCCAGCTTTGGCTCCCTCTCCTGGCTTTCTTCTTCCACGTCACTTGACTTCTTAGCTCCCTTCATTTTCCCCTCGTGCTTTTCTGGATGTTCCCTCTCCATCTCTGCTTCGGCAATCCTTCCAGTACTCTTTTTTCAGATCCCCTCTTTTTGTCTGCTGTTTCTTTCCGGATCCCTTCTTTCTACATCAGCCTTTCTTCTGGTGCTCCTGTGTGCACATTTTGAGACACGGTGACTTCTTTAGAAGCATCCAGCCTTTCCAAAAAGTGGTGCTTTGCAAGATATATCTGTACTCAGCTGTCACTGCCAAACTGCCTACTTTCTCTGGAAGTAGTTGTACATGACTGCCTTCTTCCATTGTAACACATCACAATCACTAATTTAACGCAGTTTAGGAAAGCTCTGAAATACCACCTTTTCCTCGAGCATTACCCGGATGACAGCACCTCAAATGCCTCATCAGTTAACTAACCACTTCAAACAGACGTTCAGCCCGCTCTTTCTGTACAGTTGTAAATAGTTACCCCCTTGTTATCTATCCAAGTTCTGTTGCCTGTTAATTGTAAACACAAATCAAAAGTTTTGAGATGTGTATTTAACTGGTTCTATGTAAACCGCACTGATGGAAAATAGCGCGGTATATAAGTGCATGTAGTAAATAAATAAATAATAAATAAATCTGTTCAAGTGGGCATTGCTTCATTCTCCTACCGTTATTGTCTACGTGATGATTTCCCCATTCCTGCTGATCCTTCTATTGTTGCCTTAGGCATCAGGATTATAAATGTATAGTCTTTGCCTTTCTGATGAACCAAAGACAAGAAAAAGAGCCAGAACGCAATCTGTTTTTTCATGTGGTTTGGGATATATCCTCCATTCTTCATTCATTTTCATACTAGCTTTGATCCAAAGCTATTGTATAACATACTGATAGGTCAGCAGCCGTAGAGCTCAAAATCAAAGAGCTGAACCATCCTACCCCATCGCTTAATTTCTCTAGGATGAACAGAGATCCATCTCCATGCAGACAATGGGGTAAAATTTGGAGTGGCTCAGTTTATTCTCTTTCACATTGAGTTCTATAGTGACCTTACTGATAATGGCCTCCCTCTAAGGGTGCCTGTGACACGATTCTATCAGATGTCTTTACGTCATCGGACTAGGCTTACAGTTCTAGGTTTGCATTACTGCCTGCAAACCTAGAAGTTTTGTTTCCTTAAGGAAGGTAGAGCAACAATGAGATTATCAAAGATGGTTCAGCCAGCCCCTGATGCCCTGTTACTGGCTGGTAGTGGTAGTTTTATGGCCATAATGGGACCAGAACCCCTTGATTTAAGAAATAAAGGGAATTCCAGTGGTGTTTTTCTTAAAAATGTGTAGAAGTCATTCCAGCAGCAGCCTCAACCTTCCATTCTGGCTGCAGTGGGGAAAAAGAAGGAATTTGCCACAGTTAAAAAGGTTCCAGGTTGGTAGCCTAGAGCGACCTGGCAAAACATTAACACTGAGGCGCTCCAAGGATCATATTGAATGTATCTAATGTTCTGTTCAGGTGTTATTGCCACACTTGCAAACTTGAAAAGAAAGAGTCAACTAAAACACTCCAATAAGCCTCGTCAGGTTCAAACAGAGCCAGCAGGACTCAAGTGGAAAACAGAAGTGATACACTTGAGCACAGGAACTGAGGGATGATAGCTATAGCTGGTTGGTGGCTCCTGCCAGCCAGAGTGATACTGAGGATATATTTCATAGGGGACTTTCCTCCAACCACCCAAGCCTGCCTCTGAGCCGGAGGAGGGGTGGAGGTGTTAATTGGAAGGGAGGGGAAGCCATCTTAGTTACAAGAAAATATTTTTTAAGGCTTATCCTTTGGAGTAACAAGATCTATCAGCATACATAGCAGACTTTCCCCAGAACAGGAGAACAACTGTAGTCTCAAGCCACAATGGATTTTCAGAAAATTTCTTTTACTGATGACTTAAAACAAAATAACAAAATAATTTTGCCCACAGCGTATGAATATCACAGAAGCACAACACAGTTCTCACAAAGAGAGTTCTAAAATATTTTTAGAATTATTCCTATAACAAAAGTAGTCAGATGGGCTATTGTGGACTTGATACTTAAATGAGACTAACACTTAAACGTCATTGAAAGCAAAAATAAACGACTGAGTCATCACTACCACAATAGAAATTTGCATATTAAAGCTATGCAAGACAAAAAAAATGCAATCCTAAGTATCTAGCATTAGTAACTTTCTTTTTTAACAGTTCTAGGATAGAGCTTGTTTTCGATGAATAGTTGGATAAGGCTTTTGAGTGATCATAGAAACATAACCACAGAAAAAGACTATGGGGTATGTTTACTAAACTTTCTTAACATGTGCGCCGCGCAATTAGTGCGCACTAAGGTACCTTAGCGCACGCTAATGACGCTTTACGGGGCAAAAATGCGCTTTAGTGTGCGCTCATGCGCGCAGGGCGCACACGAGTGCTGAAGGCGGGGAAAGGCTCCCGGAGGGCAGAGGAAGGTTCCCCAGGGGCGGAGAGAAGGGGTCAATGGGTGGAAAGTGGGAGGGGAGAGGCTCCCCGCACACTAACGAGGTGAAATTCGAGGCCAAAAATAACGCGAGTGAAAACCTCACGTTAGTGCCGATTTAAAGGGAAGAGAAACCATTTCTGTCAGAAATGTACAGCAAAACCAGGGAAACCTACAAAAAAGTGATAAGTGTGATACATGTGCACAGAACAAAAGTACAAATAAACATTGAAAAGGACCCCAACAAAATTTTAAAAAATCATAATCAAGCTGGGCAATAGTGATAGTAATGGGAAACATCAAAAAACACTCCCAAGAAAGCCCCAAAAAATAAATATGAATTTTGGAAGGGTCTACGCTCCGTCCCCATACAAGGTGAATGATCCCACAGTGAAATAGCACTGATCAGGGTTTCCCTCTCCATTGAACAGGTTACCTATGGCATGCACATGTTCCACAACAGCAGGGCGGGCATGTCGGAATGGGCAACTGGACAGATGCTGGGAAAGGGGATACAGAGGGCTGCAGGCGGCACATGCTGTGGTGCAGCTGGGGTACAGTGTGGACTAGGCAGATGGCTAGATGGCACTTAGGAATGCTGAAACTGAACAGCAGCCAGACAGCAACTGATGAGGGCCCAACATGGGCACAAGAGTGTTTATCACAGAGTCACAGGGGATAGTACCCAGCAGGTACCCCCAAGGGCACAGAACATTGGCAGGCGGTGTTGGGGGGGAAGCGTGGACGCCTATGCAGGTACCCCTACCCCAGAACACACACCATAGGCAGCCGCCTACCTGCACACTGGATGGCTTGCGACAGCACACCACCAGCACCACAAGCAGAAGGGCATGTCAGCATGGTGGCAGAGGGGTACCGGTGGTGAAGGGGGGCAGTGGCAGCTGCCCAGAGCCGACCATGGCCTAGCCCTGTGTAGGTGGGTGCCATGCACTGCAACAGACAGGCTCTGTCTGACAAACAACCATGGTATCTCCAGGGACTGCACTGTCTCTGAGCACAGTGTGGTGTGGTGAACACAGCCAGTGTGTTCAGGAGCAGAAAGTCACAAGTTCAAGTCCCAGCTGGGTCTACTGCCAATCCAGTCCCCATATTTTACCCGCTACTAAACCGTGATAGTATGGACAAACCTTTATTGCAGAGAACATACGCATGGTTCAAACGCCTATATTTTACCCCACTGAGCACAGACACCAGAAACATGCACATTACCTAGAGCAGAGTCCCCCAAATGCAGTCCTGGAGGGCCACAAATCATTCAGGTTTTATGCTGTCTCCAATATAAGGCCATGTCCACATGGTGGCGGAGGGGTACTGGTGGTAGAGGGGGCAGTGGCAGCTGCCCAGAGCAGACCATGGCCTAGCCCTGTGTAGGTGGGTGCCATGCACTGCAACAGACAGGCCCTGCCGGACAAACAGTCATGGCATCACCAGGGAATGCACTGTCTCTGTGGCAACACAGTGGTGCAGTGCACACAACCAGTGTGTTTGGAGGCAGAAGGTCACAGGTTCAAGTCCCAGCTATGGTGCCTGCCAACCCAGTCCCCATATTTTACCCACAACTGAAACGTGCTACTACAGACAGAACGTTTATTGCAGATGACGTAAACATGCCCAAAACACCTACATTTTACCCTACAGAGCAAAGACACCATAAACAGGCGCATTACCTAGAGCAGAGTCTCCCAAATGCAGTCCTGGAGGGCCAAACACCATTCACGTTCTATGCTGCCTCTAATAAAGATGCCTGTGCTGCATATCTATGCACCACCCCCATGGTATGCAGATGTATCTCATGCATATTCATGAGGGACAGCATGAAAACCCAAACAGTGTTTGGCACACCAGGACTGGAGTTGGGAACCTCTGCCGTAAAGCAGCAGCCAACAGGGGCAGACACACCCACACTCACAGGCTCCATTAGCCAATGCCTCCTGGAGAGGGAGGACATTGGGCCCTGCGTGCATCTCCCAATACTAGCACTTGCATACCTTAGCAATGCCACCCTACACCTGGGAATACGGTACACAGCTATCAAAAATTTGCTATGATTACTGGCAGATAGCAATTCCTACGTTAAGCACAGTTTGCTGATTGAGCTCCATCATAGCAACCTTTCTGATGTCTGTGGAGTGTGCTGCAGGTCTGGTCTCTGACAGTGTTTACCACCCTGGGGAGTGACCCCCAATAGTATTGTGTACCATATCCATGCCTGCACTGTGCCCAGGACTGGTGTGGTGGCCAGGGCTGCTAAACTCCTCTATAGTAACACAATGCTGGCATAGGTGTGGGAGTGTGTGTCTGTCTATCCAGTGTGTGGTGGCTGCAAACACCCTCCACATCCCACACTGCCAGCACTGTTGCCAGTATTGGCCTGCCAGTGTGCATAATGAAGAGCAAGGTACCATGGGTATAGCCCGGACAGGGTGGTCTGGCCAGGATGCATCTGCACAGGGCATAGGGCACTGGCTGGGACATTGTAGTGCCCGGCCACCACCTGCACAGACAGGGTGGCCACAGCATGTCCTGCTGGGAGATCACTCTCACCCTGACTGTGCAGTGACCACAGCATGGCTAGGCACCCCCATAGTGCTATATGGTATTTTTCTCATGTGATGTTTATGGGTTTTCTTTTGGGGCCCAGTCACTGACTTATCTGCTTGTTGTGTATGCTGACATCCCAGTTCTGGGTGCACGCATTTCCACCAGGAACATGCACTATGGACTAGCTAGCAGACTGTCTGCAGCTGGTATGTGTCTTGATGGAGCGCCTTGCAGGGTGCAGCGGCTGAAGGCTTGCTGCAGGAGAATATCAGATAGTGGTGAGGTGCAGCTTAGCATATCCAGGCCTAATGTCTGTCTGCTATTGCGTTATGGATGTGTACAGAGCTGCATTGACTGCCCTGTAGGGTGTCTGTTCCTCAGCAGGGCTGGGGTTAATGATCCCCTCTACTGCCACCATTGCAGGGAGGTAGAATGTGGATCTGTTGGTGGGAGACCCTGTTTGCCACTCTCAGCCCTGGAGGAGGAGGAGGAGGGTGGTGGTACATAATCCTCCTAGGGGTCCATAGGGGCTACACCTGACTGAGACATACAGATATATCCAAGGTGTGTCTGCAGAAACTACCTATCTCACACATTAGCACTGCTGGGGACCTGCAGCATGGCCTATCTCTGCTGTGGACCTGGTGCTGGGCGCCCAACCTCACCCTCAGGGTGAGTGCAGTACCCGCACAATGTGACGGTGTGTAGCTACTCTGTGCCAGTACCACACACGGTCAGTTCCCCCTACCAAGCCGAGGTGCTGTGGGGGTGCATACCCCATCTTGTGATCATCTGTAGACTGCTGATTTGCATGTGCAGTGCATCATGGGTATGGGTGGGTTAACCCTATCCTGGTGACCACAGCAGACTGTTTGTGTGGTGACTTGCAGTCCTTCTGCAGCCAGCCAGGGGTTTGCTAGCAGCTGTAGCCCACTGGTTAGTTCACTGTCAGTGGAGCCAGAGGTCATGGGTTCAAACCCGCAGTGGGGTTATTTGATAGGGCTGTCCAAAGCTTTATCTATTTTTAATGTACATTAGTGCTGCCAGCAAAAACACCCTCAGCGTACTGTACCCACAAGGTGCCTCAGAGGGCACTTTATAGGGCGCCCTATAGGGCACCTTATGGTTACTGTCCATATAAGGTGCACTATACAGTATCCTATGGAGCGACTGATAGGGTGCCCTATAGGGGACATTATAGGGTGCCGTGGCGGATAGTGCACTTTATAATGTGCCCTATGGAGTGCCTTATAGGGTGCCTTATGCGGCACCTTAGGTTACGGCACATGAGGGTGTGTTTGCTGGCAGCAATTAATAAAATACAAATAAAGTACCACAGGAAACAATACTTACATGTCAAAGCTGATGCCTCAGCCAGCCTTACGTATTAGGCACACTGGGGATTGAACTCATGACCCCTGTATCACCAATCAGTGCCTTAACCATTGTGCTACACTGCTGTCCCTCCTTGCATGTCAGCGCACCTACTTAAGATTTCCATGCATTTAAATGCACAGTGCTGCCATCAAAAACAGTGCTATGACCTTGCTGTGCCTCATAGGGCACCCTATATGGCGCCCTATAGGCCACCCTTTAAGCAACATTGTAGGGTGCCGTGGTGGACAGTGCACTTTAAAATGTGCCCTCTGGGGTGCCTTATGCAGCACCTTATGTTACAGCACTTTGAGAGAGTGCGTTTGCTAGCAGCAGTAATTAAAATAAAATTAAAAAGCCTCATAATGCAATATTACACATAAATGGTAGTGCCTCAGCCAGCCTTATTCATTGGGCACAGTGGGGGATTGAGCCCATGACCCCTGCACCTTCTGTTAGTGTCTTCACCATTGTACTGCAGCCCTGTTCCTCTGCTTGCATATCAGCGCGCCTGCTTATGCTTCCCGCGCACGTTACTCGTGCGCTAATGTGCGCGGCGCACAAGAGCGCGCTCGCTAATCCCGTTGTGCTATTTTTGACCGGACCGCCCACTCCTTATATGGCATCCTGCAGACTAACGCGGCGCGCACGTTAAGAAACTTTAGTAAACATACCCCTATATGACCTATCTAATCTGCCCTTCCATAACAACTATTATAGTCCCTTTTTTTCCTTTAGAGACCTTCTGTGTTTCTCCCATAATTTCTTGACTTCAGATACTGTCCTCGTCTCTACTACCTCCACTGGGAGACTATTCCATGAATCTACCTATATTTACCACTCTTTCTGTAAAGAAATATTTCTGCATATTATTTCTGGGTCTATGCCCTTTCACCTTCATCCTGTGTCTTCTCATTGCAAAGCTTTCTTTCAATTAAAAGAGGCTTTCCTCCTGTGCATTTATGCCACAGAGGTATTCTATCATATCTCCACTCTCCTGCCTTTCCTCTAAGGTATACATATTGAGATCTTAAGTCTGTCCCCATTCTGTTTACATCCTTCTGTAGGTGTGGTCTCCAGAATTGTACACAATATTCAAAATGAGGTTGCACCAAAGACTTATACAGACAGAGGCACTATCATCTCCTTATTTCTACTGGCCATTCCTCTCCCTATGTACACAAGCATCCTTCTGGCTTTCACCATCACCTTTTCTACCTTTCTAGCCACTTTGGGATCATCAGAAACAATCACACCCAAGTCTCGCTCCTCCTTCATAGACATAAGTACTTTATCCCCTATACTGTACTACTCCCTTGGATTCTTCAAGCCCAAATGCGTCCAATGACACCTAAATCTTTTTCCTGGGTGGTGGTTCCTAATGTGGAAACTTGCGTCGTGTAACCATAGTTTGGGTTGTTCTTCCCTAGGTGCATAACTTTGCATTTGTCCACATTTAGGGGTATGTTTACTAAACTGCGTTAGTTTGATTCGCGTTAGGAGCTGCGGTAGAGCCAGAAATCCCAAATAAGGACATGGGCGGTACATCGTTACAGATAACGCGCGTTACAGAAATTAACGAGCGTTAGAGGGTGCCGTGGCGCGTTACCACGCGTTAAGAAGGCACACAGACACAAAACACTGAAGCAGAGCTGTAGCACAATGGTTACTGCACTGACTGATGATACAGGTGTCATGGGTTGTGATAAGGAAGCTTATCATAGTTCAGGAGGGAGCTATAAAAGAGGTGAATTGGCTCTGAACAAGCAACCTGTCTTTGCTGGTAGAAATACTAAAACAGATTGTTTTCATAAAAGACTACTAGTCCCAGAATGCACCAGGTTTCAAACAGCCTCTAGAAGGGCTGAAGTGTGGAAACGTGTGTTCAATCAGGAGAGCTATGAGGTAATCCCCAATCACTCATCTCCAAGGGCAGGGCTTGATTCAGCACAGCTGGGCTGTGCTAGGGTGGAGTGTCCCTCTAAGCACGTTAAAAGTAAAACATTTTCTGCACAGAGACAGAAGGAGAAGGAGAAGGGGAACTGGAATCGTGAGGAGATCAAGAGCAGACAGAGCCAGCAGCAGCAACGTGGAAGGAAGAAGAGAAAGACATCTTGGAGGTCTAAAGAAGGAGCCCACAGCAGTACGTGTGTGGGGAGTCATTTCAGAGGCAAGCATACTCCATTGGACTGGAGGAAGCCAGAGGAATGGGGTTATAGAGCCAGGAATTCCCAGACGGCACCTTTGAAGGAGACGGCTGCAGGTGGAAGGGGCCCTAAGACCGTTGCAAGAAGGTATGTGAAGAGAGACCCAGTGTCCAGGGATCTTGATTGGAAGGCTGGACATAAAAGCTGGACTACTTACTGGCCAGGATACCTGGCGAGGAAACCTAACAGCAAAGGAAGCTCAGGTATGAACTTTGATCTATGCCCTAGCTCTTCTCCAGGAAGACAGCAGGGAAACAAATATTATCCTGAGAGTGAACAATTGAGGAATTCCTCTGAGCCAGACCAGGATATTGATTCAATGATATTTGAGGAAGAAGGAGATATATTAAATGATCAGAATGAATACATGGATTGCTCTCTGTCTAGGCTGCTGTGGTAAAATACTTTCTCATTAATACAAAAACCACCAAAAGGAACTATAATTTGTTCTTTTATCTACCCAGAAACGTCTGCAAGAAAGCTTTTGGGTAGGATTGAGCCACGTAGAGAAAGTGAACCAGCAAAGGGGTTTTCAGCTGGCTAATTGGTGATAATTGAGCCAGGCACAAGTGCACGTGAGCTCTGAAAGGAAACTTTTCTTTTTGTGTGTGTAATAGAAGAAAGTTATCCTTGATAAAGAACAGTTTTTGTTACTTTTGGGTTTTTGTTTTGCTTTTGGAGCAATGCTAAGAAAGTTATTAGCATGAGCCATCAAAAAGACCTTTTCTGTTTCCCATCAAGGTCTTATTTGATTTTTGCTTAAGAAGTTCAGTTACCTTATTTCATGTTTTGTTTTCCTGAATGCAATACTGAAAGCAAGTGTCCTTTTTGTGTTACCAAGTAAATCTGTGTGGGAGAATTAACCCCATGAATAAAATCCACTTTTTCTTTGCTTACATTCGTGCATCACAACTCATTATTTTGTGAACGGCTGATTCTGGTATAAGGGAACTACATTCCCCACAATCCTTTGCAAGTCATAATAATATTTTTGCCTTTGCTAAGACTGTGGCCATTCACGACCAGCGCCCCCGTTTACAGGGTTTGATTCCCCAGTGTGCCTAATGCATAAGGCTGGCTGAGGCATCACCCTGTACATTTAAGTAGTGAAAGAGGAGGCATTTTACGTTTATTTTCAGTAGTGTTGCCAGCAAACACACCCTCACAGTGGCGTAACCTAAGGTGCCACATAAGGCACCCCATAACGCACTCCATAGGCTACATTATAAAGTGCACTGTCCGCTGAGGCACCCCATAATGTCCCCTATAGAACACCCTATAAGGCACCTTACAGGGCGCCATATAAGGCACTGTAAGGTTACAGTACGCTGAGGGGTTGTCGCTGGCAGCACTAATGTACATTAAAAATAGACAATGCTGCAGACAGCCCTATAAAATAACCCCACGGTGGGTTTGAACCCATGACCACTGGCCCCACAGGTAGTGAAGGAACCACTGGGCTATAGCCCCATAGCTGCTAACAACCCCCTGGCTGCCTACTGAAGGGCGTCAGGCCACCACCCAAACCGCCCGCTGTGTTGGCCAGGATCTGGGTCAACGCACCCATACCCATGTTGCACTGCACATGCAGTTCAGCAGTCCAGAGATGAACACAAGATGGGGTATGCACCCCCACAGCACCCTGGCCCGATAGGGCGAGATGACCGTGTGCGTCACTGCCACAGAGTAGCTACAGACAGTCACATTGTGCGGGTACTGTGCCCACCCTGAGGTTGAGGTGGGGCGCCCAGCACCAGGTCCACAGCACCTTTCATGGCTGAAATACGCCATGCTGCAGGTCCCCATCAGTGTGTGATAGGTAGTTCTGTTAGACACACCTAGGATACATCTGTGCCCTGCTGTATGTCTCGGTCATGTCTAGTCCCTATGGGCGATGATGCACCCAGAATAGTGCATATCCTGTGTTGGTGCCATGGTTATCTGCTGTAGGTGAAAGGGAGGGGGGAGGGTGTATATGGACCCATAGGCAGATTATATACCACCACACAACCCACCCTCTGGGGCTCAGGATGGGAAACAGGAGCACCCACCAATAGATCCACAGTTTACCTCCCTGCAATGGTAGCAGTAGAAGGGACCATCAACCCCAGTCCTGCTGGGGAACAGACAGACCGCTACACATCCATAATGCAATGGCAGGCAGACAGACAGACAGCAGGCCTGGAAATGCTCAGCTGCCCCCCACCATTATCTGACATTCTCCAGCAGCAAGCCTCCAGCCGCTGCATCCTGCAAGGTGTTCCAGCAAGACACATACTAGCTGCAGACAGTCTGCCAGCTAGTCCATAGTGCATGGTCCTGGGGGAGATGCATGCACCCAGAACAGGGATGTCAGCATACACACCAAGCAGATAAGTCAGTGATTGGGCCCCAAAAGAGAACCCATAAACATCACATGAGAGAAATGACACATAGCACTGTGGGGGAACCTAGCCATGCAATGGTCACTGCTCAGTCAGGGTGAGAGTGACCTCCCAGCAGGACATGCTATGGCCACCCTGTCCGTGCAGGTGGTGACCAGGCACTACGATGTCCGAGCCATTGCCCTATGCCGTGTGCAGATGCATCCAGGTCAGGCCACCCTATCCAGGCTATTCCCACGGTACCGTGCTCCTCATTATGCACATTGGCAGGCCAATACTGGCAACAGTGCTAGCAGTGAGGGCTGTGGAGGGTGTTGGCAGCCACCACACACTGGATAGACAGACACACACTCCCCACACCTATGCCAGCATTGTGCAACTATAGAGGTGTTGGGCAGCCCAGGCCACCACACCAGTCCTGGGCACAGTGCAGGCATAGCTATGGTACGCAATACTGTAGGAGTCACTCCCCAGATTGGTAAACACTGTCAGACACAAGACCTGTAGCACACTCCACAGACATCAGAAAGGTTGCTATGATGCAGCTCACTCAGAAAATTGTACTTAACCTAGGAATTGCTATCTGCCAGTAATCATAGCAACCTTTTGATAGATGTGTTCCATATTCCCCGGTTTAGGGTGGCATTACTAAGGTATGCAAGTGCTAGTATTGGGAGATGCACGCAGAGCCCAAAGTCCTGCCTCTCCAGGAGGTTTTGGATAATGGGACCTGTGGGTGCTGGTGTGTCTGCCTCTGTTGGCTGCAGCTTTACGGCAGAGGTTCCCAACTCCAGTCCTGCGGTGCCAAACACTGGTCGGGTTTTCATGCTGTCCCTCATGAATATGCATGAGATACATCTGCATACCATGGGGGTGGCACATAGAAATGCAGCACAGGCATTTTTATCGGAGGCAGCATGGATCCGGAATGGTGTTTGGCCCTCCAGGACTGCATTTGGGAGACTCTGCTCTAGGTAATGTGCATGTTTATGGTGTCTGTGCTCTGTAGGGTAGAATGTAGGTGTTTTGGGCATGTTTACGTCATCTGCAATAAAGGTGCTGTCTGTATTAGCAAGTTGCAGTAGTGGGTAAAATATGGGGACTGGGTTGGCAGGATCCACAGCTGGGACTTGAACCTGTGATCCTCTGCTTCTAAATACACTGGTTTTGTGCACTGCACCACCTTGTTTTCATAGAGTCTGTATATTCCTTGGTGATACCATGACTGTTCGTCAGACAGGGCCCGTGTGTTGCAGTACACGGCACCCACCTACACAGGGCTAGGCCACGGTCTGCTCTGGGCAGCTGCCACTGCCCCCTCCACCACCAGTATCCCTCAGCCACCATGCTGACATGCCCTTCTGCTGGTGGTGCGCAGTCTCAGGCCATCCAGTGTGCAGGTAGGCGGCTGCCTATGGTGTGGGTTCTGGGTTAGGGGTGCCTGTATAGACGTCGACGCTTCCCCCAGCCCCGCCTGCCAATGTTCCATGCCCTTGGGGGTGGCTGGTAGGTACTATCCCCTGTGACACTGTGGGAAACACACTCGTGCCCATGTTGGTCTTCAGCAGTTGCTGTCTGGCTGCTCTGCTGTTTCAGCATTCATATGGGCCACCTAGGCATCACCCTAGTCCGCACTGTGGCCCAGCTCCACCACAGCATGTGCCGCCTGCGGCCCACTGCATCCCCTTCTCCGGCATCTGTCCAGTTGCCGTTCCGACATGCCCGCCCTGATGTTGCGGGACATGTGCACGCCATAGGAACCCTGTCCGATGGTGGGGAAAACCCTGAGCAGCGCTATTTCACTGTGGGCTCATTCACCTTGTATGGGGACGGAGTATAGACCCTTCCACGATTTATATCTTTTCAATGGAGCTTACTCGGGGGGGAGGGGTTGATGTTTCTCATTGATACCACTATTGGCCAGCTTGGTTATGGTTTTTTCCAGTTTGTTGGGGTCATTTTCAGTGTTTATGTGCCCTTTTGTTCTGTGCACATGTATCACACTTATCACGTTTTTTAGGTTTCCCTGCCTGGGCTGTACATTGCTGACACTGAAATGGTTTCTCTCCCCTGTAATGTGCATTTAACGGCAGGTTTTCATTCGCGTTGGAATTGAGCTCTTCAGATCAGCGCGTTAGTGTGAAGGGAGCCTCTCCCCGCCCACTCTCCGCCCATTGACCCCTTCTCTCCGCCCTCTCTCCACCTTCTGCGGTGTTTTACCGCGCCGCGGGAGTTTACGATCATTAACTACGGTTAACGCACGTTATGTAATGTTAACGATCGTTCGCACATCATAACGCGCGTTATGACGTGTGAATGATCATTAACGTTACATTACGCGCGTTATGTGCCGTTACTGCAGTTTAGTAAACATACCCCTAAATTTCATCTGCCATTTTGATGCCCAGTCTTCCAATTTATCAAGATCCTCTTGCAATTTTCCACAATCCTCATGGGTTTTAACAACTTTAAATAGTTTTGTGTCATCTTCAAATTTGATAACCTCACTCGTTATTCCCTTTTACAGGTCATTTATGAATATGTCAAAAAGCAGCAGACCCAGCACAGATCCCAATACAAACATTGTGGAACCTCTGTCTTTTGGGGAAACTGCTAGGTACGTATGACCTAGATTGGCCATTGTTGAAAACAGGATACTGGGCTTGATGGACATTGGTCTGACCCAGTATGGCATATCTTATATTCTTATCTGTCCAAGAAGGGTTGAAGTGTCTTCAGCAGCAAACTGGTTAACATACTGAAGAGGGCTTTAAACTAGATTTGTTGGGGATGGATGAAGAAAGCACCCAAGTAAGTGAAAGCCCCCAGGTAAGTGAGAAATTAAATACCTCTATAGAAATAGGTAAAAGGGGTAACATATGGTAAGCAGTGTGTATAAATGCCCGTAGCATGGGAAATAAGATCCTGATGTTGAAGCTTTGGTGGGAGTGGCTGACTTGGATTTAGTAGCAGTTACAGAAACAAGGTTCACAGACAACCATGACTGGGATGTAATTATACCAGGCTATACTTTATTCAGAAAGGACAGGGTAGGAAGAAGGGGAGGAGGAGTGGCACTATATCTAAAAAATAATGTTAAAGTTATAGAATTATAGGGCTTAAAAGAGAGAGAGGAGGCACTGTGGGTTTATTTATTTATTTATTTATTTAACTATGCTTATATACCACTTTTCACTGGGTCAAAGCAGTTTACATTAAACAAGTGATACATCGAACAGGTCATAACATATTTACAGTTCTGAATGTGGGAGTGGGAGAAGGGGGAGGTAGTACAATCAATATGGTTTCAACTTATTTACAATCCCGATTTGGGTAAACATCAGGTGTTCCTAACTTATTCCTCTTCATTACCATTCTTAATGTCTCAGTCTGTGCCAAACTGTGCTCTGAATAAGTGAGTATATATTTGCTTCTGAAAGAAGGAGAGATATTTGTTGTTCCTGATTTTGGTTGGGAGAGAGTTTCTTAGGGACGGGGCATAGAGTTCAAATGTTTGATTGTTGTGTTTTGTCCTTGTATGGGGTATGGTCAGAATGTTGTTAGTGATCTGTCTTGTGGATCTCCCAGATTTTGGTTGTGGTAGTAGGGTGTATAGATGTGATGTTTGTTGTTGGTGTAATGCTTTGTGAGTCAGTAGTAAGGATTTGTACTTAAATCCGAGATTCCAGTGGGAGGATGTGGAGGTGTTTCAGTATTGGGGAGATGTGGTCAAACTTCCTCACCCTTTGGATGATCTAGGCGGTTGTGTTAAGGGCTGTCCTAAAGAGGGTGGAGAGTTGAGAGTGGGAGTCCTTGATATATTGCATTACAGAAGTCAAGATGGGGGAGTGTCATTTCTTGTAGTATTGATCTGACATGCTGGGGGTCCAGGAGTGGTCTGAGGCGCTGTATTATTTTGGCTTTGAACTATATTGTTCTTGTGGTTGTCGCTATCTGTTGTCTGAGTGCGAGGGTTTGGTCGGGTATGACTCCTAGGTATTTTATTTGTGCTTGAACTCTTATTTGGGTTGTTCCCAGGGTGAGGTGGGTTGGTGGGGTGAACGTTTGATCCTTTGTGACAAATAATGCTTCTGTTTTCTTGAGATTGATTGTGAGATTATTTTCTTGGAGCCATCCGGAGATGTCACAGAGACAATGGGGTATGTTTACTAAACTGCGTTAGTGCAAATCGCGTTAGGAGCCGCGTTAGTGAAAGGAAAGCCAAAAAAGGACATGGGCGGGACATCGTAACCACTAACGCGCATTCCAAAAACTAACAAGCGTTACAGGGCACCGTGGCGCGTTACTGCGCGTTAATCGTATGAAGGCGTACAGACACAAATCACTGAAACAGAGCTGTAGCACAATGGTTAGTGTACTCACCGTTCTTACAGGCAGCATGGGTTTAAGTCCCCAGTGTGCCTAACGCAAAAGGCTGTCCCAGGCATCACCCTGTACATCACATAGGGAATGAGGAGGCATGTTTTTCTTTACGTTCAGTAGTGGTTACTGAAACACATTCTCGCAGTGCACGTAGCCATGTACGTTGGTGCGTGCGTGGCTGTGTGCGTTGTTACGGGCATAGCCCCGTGCATAGCTACGTGCGTTGGTGCGTGCGTACAATCGTGCGTGGGTACTTGTGTTTTTACCAGCATGGGTATCTTATAGTACAGACACTTTAGGGTGTCTTGCACCTATGCATTATGCTAACAGATGTACGTGTGATGGCCTATGGTTTATCAGAGCCTGTGAGCAGGCGCTGGATCCTCCCAGGGTTGGATCGTGCCAGTCACACCCATGATGCACTGCACATGCAAATCAGCTGTCCACAGATACACACCATGGGGAATGCACCCCCACAGCACCTCAGCCTGGTAGGGGGAAGTGACCATGTGCACCCCCACAGCACCTCGGCCTGGTAGGGGGTACTGACCGTGTGTTGTACTGGCACAGAGTAGCTACACACCGTCACATTGTGCGGGTACTGTGCTCACCCTGAGGGTGCAGTAAGGCGCCCAGCACCAGGTCCACAGCACCGTCCATGGCTGAAAGAGGCCATGGCGCAGGTCCAAAACAGTGTTAATGTGTGAGATAGGTAGTTTCTGCACAAACACCTTGCAGTCAAGTGTAGCCCCCATGGACCCCTAAGTGGCCCATGTTTCTTTTCCCCCCCCCCCCAAGGGTGGCAAACAGGGTCCCCTAACAATAGATGCACATTCTACCTCCCTGCAAAGGTGGCAGTAGAGAGGAACATCAACCCCAGGGCAGGCAATGCAGCTCTGTACACAGACAGACATTATGCCTGGATATGGTAAGCTGCACCCCACCACTATCGTATATTCTCCTGCAGCAAGCCATCAGCCACTGCACCCTGCAAGCCACTCCATCAAGACACATACCAGCTGCAAACAGTCTGCTAGTTAGTCCATAATGCATGTGCCCAGTGGAGATGCATGCACCCAGAACTGGGATGTCAGCATACACAGCAAGCAGATAAATCAATGACTGGGCCCCAAAAGGAAACCCATATCTATCACATGAGAGAAATACTAGATAGCACTATGGGGGTGCCTAGCCATGCTGTGGTCACTGCACAGTCAGGGTGAGAGTGATCTCTCAGCAGGACATACTGAGGTCACCCTGTCTGTGTAGGTGGTGGCCGGGCACTAAAATGTGCCTGTCACTGCCCTATGCCCTGTGCAGATGCACCCTGGCCAGGCCACCCTGTCCGGCCTATACCCATGGTACCTTGCTCCTCATTATGCACATTGGCAGCTCAATACTGGCAACATTGCTGGCAGTGTGGGCTGTGGAAGGTGTTTGCAGCCACCACACACTGGATTGACAGACAGCCACCCCCACACCTATGCCAGCATTGTGCAACTATAGAGGTGTTCAGCAGCCATACCCACCACACCAGTCCTGGGCACAGTTCAGGCATGGATATGGTACGCAAGACTGTTGGGGGTCACTCCCCAAGGTGGTACGCACTGTCAGAGACCAGACCTGCAGCACACACCGCAGACATCAGAATGCTTGTTTCGGTGGAGCTCACTGAGCAAACTGTGCTTAACGTAGGAATTGATATCTGCCAGTTATCACAGGAAACGTTTGATAGCTGTGTACCATATACCCAGGTGTAGGGTGGCATTGCTAAGGTATGCAACTGCTAGTATTGGGAGATACAGGCAGGGCCCAATGTCCTGCTTCTCCAGGAGGCATTGGCCAATGGGGCCTGTGGGTGTGTGTGTGGGTGTGTCTGGCCCTGTTGGCTGCTGCTTTACGGCAGAGTTCCCCAACTCCGGTCCTGGTGTTCCAAACACTGTTCGGGTTTTCATGCTGTCCCTCATAAATATGCATGAGCTACATCTGCATACCATGGGGGTGGTGCATAGATATGCAGCACAGGCATCTTTATTAGAGGCAGCATGGGACCTGAATGGTGTGGGGCCCTCCAGGACTGCATTTGCGAGACTCTGCTCTGGGTAATGCACCTGTTTCTGGTGTCTGTGTTTGGTGTGGTAAATATAGGTGTATGAACCATGCGTATGTTCTCTGCAATAAAGGGGTGTCTTTACTATCACTGTTTAGTGGTGGGTAAAACTATGGAGACTGGGTTGGCAGGAGCCCCAGCTGGGATTTGAACCTGTGACCCTCTGGTCTTACAGGCACTGGCTGTGTCTGTTGCACCACACTGTGGCCACAGAGACAGTGTAGTCCCTGGAGTTAGTTAAACCGGCCTGACGAGTCACAAACCCTGCTCTGCACAAGTTTACTGTGGGCTCAGTTACCTTGTATGGAGACAAAGGTGCACATAAACCTCAGAAAAGACCTCAAAAAAGGGGCACACACCCATAACCAAGCTGGGCAACAATGATATCATTGGACAACATTACACAGCACTCCCAGGACAGCTCCATTACAATGAAATGATCTTTGAAAGGATCTGCGGAGCGTAGACCCTTCCAAACATCATTTCTTTTTTTTGGTGCTTTCCAGGGAGTGTTGTTCCTTGTTGCCCATTGCTATCACTGTTGCCCAGCTGAATTATGCTTTTTACAATGTTTCTTGTGGTCATTTTTAACGTTTTATGTGAAATTTTGTTCTGTGCACATGTATCACACTGCTCACGTTTTGTGGGTTTCCGCGGTTTTGCTGTACATTGTTGACGGAAATAGTTTCTCTTCCCTTTAATATGCCTTTAACGACAGGTTTTCATTCGCGTTGGAATTGAGCTCAGGAATTCAGTGCGTTAGTGTGAGGAGAGCCTCTCCCCGCCCACTCTCCGCCCATTGACCCCTTCTCTCCGCCCACTCTCCACCTTCTGCGCTGTTTTAACGCGCCGCGGAGGTTTACGATCGTTAACTGCGGTTAACGCGCGTAAAGTACGTTTAACGATCGTTCGCACATCAGAACGCACGTTCGGACGTGCGAACGATCGTTAAACGTACTTTACGCGCGTTATTCACGATTACCGCACATTAGTAAACATCCCCAAATGTATTAACTGTGAGTTTGTGGAGTTAAACTAGAAAGAGGGAAAGGGAAATCTATTTGCATTGGAGTGATATATAGATTCCCCTCACAGGGAGAAGAAGTGGATGGAGATTTAATAGAAGACATACGCAGCATTGCCATGAAAGGAGAAGTGATACTGATAGGTGATTTCAATATGACAAATGTCGATTGGCACATCCCTACTGCTGTGTCATCTAGAAATAAGGAGTTCCTGGATTCTCTACAGGGAGAACTATTCAGGCAACTGGTAACAGAACACATACGTGAATGGGCATACTGGACTTGGTGCTTACCAATGCGGAAAGTGTTTCTGATGATAGTGTTTCTGATGATAGTGTTTCTGATGATGTCCCACTAGAGGACAGCAACCTTGGGCTGGAAGGACT
The DNA here is from genome assembly GCA_033557465.1 of Ichthyophis bannanicus. Classification (NCBI taxonomy): domain Eukaryota; kingdom Metazoa; phylum Chordata; class Amphibia; order Gymnophiona; family Ichthyophiidae; genus Ichthyophis; species Ichthyophis bannanicus. Next base: position 1,859,726,949 of record CM066032.1, on the reverse strand, counting down.
GGGGTTTCTAGTCCCACAGGTGCTCCTTGTGGTCTTGGGCAAGCCACTTAACCCTCCATAGCCCATGTTCCCTGTAAAATAGTTATCTCCAAGTTATAATGCCCTGTTCAATGTAATTTCAGTTTGTTCAATGTATACCGCACTGATGCAGAATAGCGCGGTATATAAGAGAATGTAAATAAAATAAATAAATAAATAAATAGTGGGAGATCATCTTACATCCAGTGATCACTAAATGGTATGGTTCAGTATTAGGACTAGGGCTGATGAAATCCATTCAAAAGCAAGGGTCTTAGACTTTAGGAAACTAACTTTGCCAAGATGTGACAATACCTTAAGGAATTGTTAGCGGGATGGGAACAGCTGGGGATGTAGAAAAACAGTGGGCAAAACTAAAAGGGGATATTTTAAGGACAACAAAACTTTTTGTTAGAAAGGTAAATAAATATAAAAGGAAAAGAAGGCCGTTATGGTTCTCAAAAGAAGTAGCTGAAAAGGTGAAGAAAAAAAGGGAGGCCTTCAGGAAATGCAAGAGATCACAGAGAGAGGAAGACAGGTATCTCTATTTGGAAAAACTTAGAGAAACTAGCAAAGTAGTCAGGAAAGCAAAGAAATAAAAAGAAGAAGAAATAGCCAATGCAATAAAATGGGGGGATAAGACATTTTTCAGATGTGTTAAATGGCAGGAGGAAGGGCAAAAGTAGTATTTTCAGACTCAAGGGTGAAGGGGAAGAATATGTAGAAGCTGATGAGGATAAAGAGGAATTGCTTAACAAATATTTATGTTCTCTGTCCACACATGAAGGGGCCAGAAAACACCCACAAATAGGAACAGAAGTGATGGGGAGCTCGAATGATTTTCAGAAGACTGCGTTCATGAGGAACTAGCTAAACTAAAAGTAGATAAAGCAAATGGACCAGATGGGATATACTCTAGAATACTGAGGGAACATGGGGATGTTCTAGCAGCTTCACTGACTAACCTTTTCAATGCTTCTTTAGAAACATAGAACATGACAGCAGAAAAAGACCACATGGCCTATCTAGTCTAGTCTAGTCTTTGGAGTCGAGAGTGGTCCCAGAGAACTGGAGAAAGGCACATGTGGTCCCTTTACACAAAAGCGGAAGTAAGGATGAGGTTGAAAAGTACAGACCAGTTAGTCTAACCTCTGTGCTGAGTAAATTATTGGAAACACTGCTAAAATAGAGAACAGTGAGGTTTCTGGAGTTCAAGGGATTCCAGGATCTGAGGCAGCATGGGTTTACCTGAGGCAGGTCTTGTCAGACAAATTTGATTGATTTTTTTAATTGGGTGACCAGGGAGCTGGACTGAGAGAGAGTCCTAGATGTAGTGTACTTGGATTTCAGTAAAGCCTTTGTCACTATTCCACACAGGCAACTTATAAACAAACTAAGCTCCCTAGGGATGGATCCTAAAGTTACTGGTTGCGTTAGAAATTAGTCGAGTGGGAGGTAGCAAAGGATATAGGTAAATGGAGCTCAATCTGAGGAGAAGGAGGTTACCAGTGGTGTGCCAGAGGGATCTTTCCTTGGTCCAATTCTTTTTAACATCTTTGTTAATGATATTGAGGAAGGGCTGTTGGGTAAGGTTTGCCTGTTTGCAGATTATACCAAAATCTGATATAGAGTAGACACCTGATATAGAATAGATAACATGAGGAGAGATCTAGCTAAGCTTGAAGAATGGTCTAGAATTTGGCAGCTGAATTTTAATGCTAAAAAATGCAGGGTCATGCATTTGGGCTGCAAAAATCCAAGGGAGTGGTACAGTGTAGGGGGAGAAGTACATCTGTCCATGAAAGAAGAGCAGGACCTGGGCGTGATTGTGTCTGACGATCTAAAAGTAGCTAAACAGGTAGAAAAGGAAACGGCGAAAGCCAGGAGGATGCTTGGATGCATAGGGAGAGGAATGGCCAGCAGAAAAAAGGAGGTGATAGTGCCTCTGTATTAGTCTCTGATGCAACCTCATTTGGAGTATTATGTGCAATTCTGGAGACCACACCTTCAAAAGGATATAAACAGGATGGAGTTGATGCAAAGGGTTGCTACTAAACTGGTTAGCGAACTTCGTTATAAAGCATATGAGGACAGACTTAAGGACCTTAATATGTATACTTTAGAAGAAAGACGGGATAGAGGAGATATGATAGAGATGTTTAAATGCCTCCATGGCATAAATGCACATGAAGAGTCTCTTTCGATTGAAAGCAAACTCTCCTGTGGAGGGACATCGGATGAGGATGAAAGGGGATAGACTCAAGAGTAATATGCGGTAATATTTTTTTATGTAAAGAGTGATAGATGCATGGAATAGTCTTCAAGTGGAGGTGGTAGAGATGAGGACAGTTTCTGAACTCAAAAATACATGGGACAAACACAGAAGGTAAAAAGGGAACTATTGTAGTTGATATAGAAGGGCAGATAGGCCATATGGTCTTTTTCTGCCATTGTATAACTATATTCTTATTATTCTGTAAACTCTTAAGGATTTCCAAACATTCTTGAGACATGTTCCACTTGGGAACCAAATATTGTTTCTCCAATTTCTCTAGTTTTTGAAATGTCACAATGGATCAATGGGTCCTCTCGGCATCCTTTTAGATTTTGGCCGAACCAAAAACAAATCCAAAGGTATACCCTAAGAAAAGGTATAATGTTGGATCACAAAACGGCAGAAGAAGCCATATAGGGTCACCTGCACCTCAAATGCCCTATATCATAAAGTGGACACAAAAGACATTCCAAGATCTAGCACTTGAATTTGTTGAATAGATAAATTTATGGATGTCAAATTGATGATTGCTGTTTTTTGGTATGCACTCAAGATAATGAACCTCTCCATCTGTCGGTATAACCAGATTGCCTGGGCCTTTGTCAGTGAAAACGAACCCTCCCTCGTTCTTCCACGCCACTCAAGATTCCCTAAAAAATCTTGCAAATATTCATCCCCACTAGAATCCTCCAAGGTATAATCAGCCTCTCCAACGACTTGTACAAGGGCATTAATTCCTCCTTCTTTCTGCTGGTTATTCCTCGCTGTATGCAGTCTAGCAGCTTTCTGATTTTGGCCACTGTCTTGTCACATTGTATGGCCATCTTGAGACCCTCAGACACTATCACCCTAAGATCCCTCTCCTGGTTTGTGCATACCAGCCTCTAACCTTCTACCGTATATAGTTCCATTGGATTTCTGCACCCCAAGTGCATCACTCTGCATTCTTTGCATTGAATCTCAATTGCCAAGCATTTAACCATTCTTCTAGTATTTGTAGATCTTTTCTCATGTTGTATACTCTCTCCGACATGTCCATTCAGTTGTAAATCTTCGTGTCAGCCACAAAAATGCAAAATTTTTCCTTTCAACCCTTTGGCAATATCACTCATAGTAACATAGGGGTATGTTTACTAAAGTTTCTTAACGTGCGCAGAGCGCATGAGCATGCACTAGGGTACCTTAGCGCATGGTAATGACGCTTTACGGGGCAAAAATGCGCTTTAGTGCGCGCTCATGCACGCAGCGGCGCACACGAGGGCTGAAGGCGGGGAAAGGCTCCCGGAGGGCGGAGGAAGGCTCCCCAGGAGCGGAGAGAAGGGGTCAATGGGTGGAGAGTGGGAGGGGAGAGGCTCCCCGCACACTAGCGAGGTGAAATTCGAGGCCAAAAATAACGCGAGTGAAAACCTCGCGTTAGAGCCGATTTAAAGGGAAGAGAAACCATTTCTGTCAGCAATGTACAGCAAAACCAGGGAAACCTACAAAAAAGTGATAAGTGTGATACATGTGCACAGAACAAAAGTACAAATAAACATTGAAAAGGGCCCCAACAAAATAAAAAAAAATTATAATCAAGCTGGGCAATAGTGATAGTAATGGGAAACATCAAAAAACACTATGACCTTGCTGTGCCTCATAGGGCACCCTATATGGCGCCCTATAGGCCACCCTTTAAGCAACATTGTAGGGTGCCGTGGCGGACAGTGCACTTTAAAATGTGCCCTCTGGGGTGCCTTATGCAGCACCTTATGTTACAGCACTTTGAGAGAATGCATTTGCTAGCAGCAGTAATTAAAATAAAATTAAAAAGCCTTATAATGCAATATTACACATAAATGGTAGTGCTTCAGCCAGCCTTATTCATTGGGCACAGTGGGGGATTGAACCCATGACCCCTGCACCATCTGTCAGTGTCTTCACCATTGTACTGCAGCCCTGCTTCTCTGTTTGCACATCAGTGCGCCTGCTTATGCTTCCCGTGCGCGTTACTCGTGCACTAATGTGCGCGGCGCACACGCTAATCCCGTTTTGCTATTTTTGACCGGACCGCCCACTCCTTATATGGCATCCTGCAGACTAACGTGGCGCGCACATTAAGAAACTTTAGTAAACATACCCCATAGTATATGATGGCAGATAAAGAACAGCATGGTCCATCCAGTCTGCACAGCAAGGCAGCAAGAGTTGGTGCACCTGCCACTCAGTACAGGTCACCCCTCCGCATGTCTTTGTTTAGGGGTGTACCCACCGTTCCATGTAGGTCACCCCTATTTGTTGAGATATAAGAGATAATTATGTTTATTTGGATTTTTTCCTTTAGCTTTAAAGGGATCCACTGTGTCTGTCCCTTGCCATTTTGAATTCTGTCACTGTATTTGCCCCCAACACTTCCATCGGGAGGGCATTCCAAGCATCCACCACCCTTTCAATGAAAAAGTATTTCCTGACATTGCCTTTCAGTTTACCCCCTTGCAGCTTCATGTTATGCCCTCTAGTTTTACAGCTTCCCCGTCTTTGGAAGAGGTTTGTTCATTAATACTCGTTAAGTATTTAAAGGTCTGAATCATATCACCCCTATCTCTCCTCTCCTCCAGAGTGTATATATTTTGGTCTTCAAGTCTCTTTTCATATGTCTTCTGACGCAGGCTCCAAATCATTTTGGTCGCTTTCCTCTGAACTGTTTCTAGTTTTTTTATATCCTTTGTTAGATATGGTCTCCAAAATTGAACACTCACAATGAACACTCACAAACACATTGAACAGTATCAGTACCAGGGCTGACCCCTGAGGCACTCCACTAATCACCTTCATTTCCTCTTCTCTCAACCGATTTCTGATCCAGTTCACCACCTTGGGATCCATCCCCAGGCTGCTCAGTTTATTCATTAGCCTCCTCTGAGGAATAGTATCAAATGCTTTGTTGAAGTCAAAGTAGATCACATCCATTGCATACCTTTGATCTAGTTCCCTGATTACCCAGTCAAAGAAATCAATCTGATTTGTTTGGCATGATCTTCCTGTGGTAAAACAATGTTGCATTGACTCATGCAACCCAGAAGATTCAAGAAAGTCCACTATACTCTTTCAGCAGCACCTTCATTACTTTTCCCATCACCGAATTAAGACATACCGGCCTATAGTTTTCCACCTCTTCTCTATTACCATCTTCGGGAAAAGGGACCACATCAGCCCTTCTCCAATTCAGCAGAACCTCCCCCGCCTCTAAGGATGCATTAAACAAATCCTTTAAAGGTTCTACCAGTACCTCTCTGATCTCTCTCATTTTCCTAGGATGCATCTTGCCTGGTCCCATGGCCTTGTCCACTTTCAGTTTTTAAGCTGTTCATAAACATCTCCATTCCCATTAGTATCTCTGTCAATCGTATTTGGTCCTTCTCACAGATTCTCTTTCATGAAAATGGAACAGAAGCATTTGTTTACCATTTCTGCTTTTTCCAGGTCACTTTCCACAAATTGGTCCTCAGCACTTTTGAGTTGTGCAATCCCACCTCTGGCCTTCTCTCTTCTCTTGTTGCCTCGCTTCACATATTAAGACATTTTTCTTCCACATGTGCTTTTGCCATCTTGATTTCTCTCTTTGTTTCTTTCAACTTCAAATGAAATTCTTTTCTGTGTTCCTCTTTTTGTGACCTGCTGAATTTTCGAAAGCTGTGTTTTTTCCATTTATTTTAGGGAACCATGTCTTTGGACAATAGTTTATGTTTCCTCTTCCTCTTATTTAATTTCCTTTTATATAGATCTGCTGCTCTTTTTCAAGCCTCTTTCTGCTTAGCCCACTGCCCTCCCTCTTATCTCCTCTCACCTGCTAGCCCTTCCTTCAGTTACTTTCCTATTTTACTGCAGGCCATATTTTTAGAATCTAGGACTTTGAGCTTGCTGTGATTGAACTGACTTTTACCTCAAACCATACCATGGGGTATGTTTACTAAACTGCAGTAACGTTACAGACCGCGTGTTATGTAACGTTAACGCTCACTAGGTAACATTAACGCACGGTATGTAACATTAACATGCGTTAACGTTACTTAACGATCGTTATCGTCCCTGGCCGCAGTAAACACCGCAGAGGGTGGAGAGAGGGCGGGGGAAGGAGTCAATGGGCAGGGAGTGGGCGGGGTGAGGCTCCCTGAACACTAACGTGCTGAACCGAAGGGCTGAATCCTACCACGAATGAAAACCTGCCGTTAGATGCACATTTGCAGGAGAGAGAAACCATTTAAGTGTCAGCAATGTATAGCATAGACAGGGAGGCCAAGAAACGTGATAGTAGTGCTCCATGTCCAGCACCAGCATAGTGCCCAAGTATGAAAGGCTACTATGGCGATGGTGCAAGTGGGGCATAGGAGGCTGCAGGCGGGACATGTAGCGGGGGCAGCAGGGGCACAGGGTGGACTAGGCGGGCTCCTAGGTGGCACATAGGAACATAGAAACTGGAAATCATCATGACAGCAGCTGAGAAAGTCCAAACACAATCCACCTACATCTACCTGGTCCACCCGAGCTAACAGTTGCCAGGGCACTGACCTGACATACCCCCAGCCAACCCTCCCCCAAGCGGAAAGAACAGACTATTGGTAAATGGTGATGGGGGGGATGTGAGGATGCTCATGTATGCCCCATGCCCTAGACCCCTCTCCCTAGGCGACCACCTACCCACACAATGGATGGCCTGGGACTGCATACTACCAGCACTGACAGCATATGGCCATGTCAGCATGGCAGGGGGGGGGGGGTGCCCGTGCTGGAGGGGGCAGTGGCACCTGCCTGCAGTGGACCTAGGCCATGCCCTGTACCAGTAGGTGGTGTGCAGTGCAACATAAAAGGTCTGGCTGAGGAAAGGTACAGGTAGCCCCAGGGACCACCATGCATTTGTGGCAACAGTGTGGTGCAGTACACCCAGTGAGTGTGTCTAGAAGCAGAGGGTCACAGGTTCAAGCCCCAGCTGTGGTTCCTGCAGAGCATGTCCTTATGTTTTACCCTACAATGCAGATACAACAGCAACATGTGCAAAGCCCAAAGCAGCGGCGAACAGGGGTACAAACACCCACTCACACAGGCTCCACAATCCAAAGATGCATGGAGAGTCAGGCTGTTGGCCCCAGCATTGAGCTGCAGTTATCACCAGGGCACCACTACTACCTCCTGCACAGTTTAGCAATGTCGGCACTGTGATCAGGACCAGTGTGGCAGGCAGGGTTGCCAACCACCCCTATCTGTGCACAATGCTGCAATAGGAGTATGTGTGTGTATGTCTATCCATTGTTTTGTGGCTGCACACACCTCACCGGGCCCACAATGTCCCACTGTTACCAGCGTTAGCCTGAATAGGTGCATAATGAGGAGCAAAGTGTTGTGGGTATGGCCCGGACAGGGTGGATTGGTCAGGATGCATCTTCACAGGGTGTGGGGCAATGGCTGGGACACTGTAGTGCCCGACCACCACCTGCATGGACAGGGTGGCCACAGCATGGCATGCTGGGAGGGCACTCACTCTGACCGAGCAGTGACCATGGCATGTCTAGGTTCCCACATAGTGCTCTATATTATCTGCTTCCAGTAATCCTGTTGCGTCCCCAGTGCTGGGGCCCCAATCACTGAGATGCCTGATTAGTGCACATAATTTCTCTGTGAGCATGCACTATGGATTGGCTAGTGGACTGTCTGTAGTTAGACTGTGCATGGTCAGAACACCTATATGGTGCAGTCTGACTGTGCTGTCTGCTGGTGACTGGCAGACAGTGGTGTGAGGCAGTTGGGGTTTTCCAGAGCTAACCCCATCATTAGTGCTGGTCTGCCACTGCCCCAGCCACAGGTATGGCTCTAGCCCACCAACCCAGGAGGGCTGTCACATACCAGCAGGATGGAGATTGCTTCACAGGGTCTGGGGCACCTGTTCCTTACCTACAAAAAGGGTGATGTGAGCCCTTTGGGGTGTGTAGTGTATACCACTTTGAACTATCAAGGCACTGCTACACAAACCTCATGCAAGTTTGGAAACCCTTCTGCCCTGATAACGGGTGCCTATGTCAGCCAGATCCTAACACGGGGTGCACACTAATCTGGGTGGTGTCTGGTCCCAGAGGGCCACATGTGACTGCAGGATACAGATGGACACCAAATTACCTTCAGCTGCACTGCAAGGAACACCTGTCACACACTGGCAGCAATGGAGATGTACAGCAGGGCCTATCTCTAGCACCACACGTACTGCGGACCTAGTGCTGGGCACCCATCCTATCCCTCAGGGAGAACACAGAACCTGTACAATGGCATGGTCTGTAGCTACTCTGTGCCAGTATCATGCACTGCCAGTTCGTCTTTCCAAGCTGAGGTACCGGAGAGGTGCTGACCCCATTTGCTGATCAGCTGTAGACAGCTATTCAGCATGTGCATTGCATCATGGGTACTGGTGGGGTTATCCTATCCTGGCACTCAGAGCAGACAGTTTGTGTGGTGACCTGCAATCCTTCTGTACCCAGCCATTGCTGTGACATACACCACAGAGGTATAGCCTACTGGTTAATACAATGCTGTTCATGGGTTCAATTCCTCATTGTTCCCTCCTCTCATGCCTGTCCTACTCAAATAGCGTGCATGCCTATAACAGTCATATTTTTGCAGATTTGTGCTGCCAGCCCATAATACCCTCACAACAATTGCCAACATTCCCTCGGTCCATCTATCTGCGTCTGTCAGCTATGTAGAGTCCTGTCTGCCTGTGCAGGCTGTCACCCCATGTCATGCACTGCTGCCCTTTCCTGCATTGTGCCTCTTCATGCTTGCCTTGCCTGTGCCTGATCTGCATGGCACCACCACTCCTCTGTCCACCCATCATTGTAACTATCCTGCCACCTCCGCCTCCACTGGGGGACACGTATTCCCATTGTCTGCCACCAACTGTCTTTCCAGTACTTTACATTGCCAACACCCTGTGCTGTGGTACAGTTGCCCCCACCATGTTTGCCATCAGTATTGGCAGCCATATGGAATGCCTACAGATATGGCAAGTCCAGCGGCTCCCAGCTCTCCCTCCTTCACTCACCTGTTCATTGTCTTTCCTGAGTGCTACATCTGTCTCTGTTCCTCACAGGTCATGCATGTCATCCTGCAGCACCTTGCAGCCCTTGCACCTTGCAGCACCTAACAAGGCACTTTATAGGGCACCTTACAAGGCACCTAACAAGGCACCTTATAAGGCACCTTACTTATATGGCACCTTACAAGGCACCTACAAGGCACCTTATAAGGCACCTTACTTATACATCACCTTACAAGGCACCTAACAAGGCACCTTACAAGGCACCTAACCTAATGTGCCTTGTAAGGTGCCTTATGAGGCGCCTTGTAGCGTGCGTCAGTTTGTAACATGCATTAACTGATACGGCTTGCTGTAACGATGCACCGCCCACGCCTTTATATGGCCATCTGTACCTTTACCGCGGAACCTAACGCGAATGACATTACCGCAGTTTAGTAAACATACCCCCATGTGTTGTTCACTGCTGCTGAAGTGGGCATCCATCTAGACATTAGACTATCATCATTGGTGAGTACTAGATCTAGCACCTACCCTTCCCCGATGAGCTTCATCACCATTTATGTGAGCAAAGCCATTGTAGGGCATTCATGATCTTTCTACTTGTTTCCAGATTTGCAGACCAGATACTCCAATGTACATCCAGTAAGTTAAAGTCACCCACTATCATCACTTCTCTCTTCATTGCCACCTTTGGAATTTCGTTAATCAAGTCTCTATCCATTATGCTCTGTGTGAGTTGGAGACCTGTAGACTACACTAGCGTAGATGGTAGTTCCATCTCCTCTTTCCAAAATGATCCACAGTGCTTCTTTTCTCCACATTCCCTGCATTTCAGCTACTTTAATATCATTTTTAACATAAATGGCTTCTCCTCCTTCTTTTCTGCCCTCTCTATCCCTTCTAAATAGATTATAACCAGGTATGGCAATATCCCATTCATGGGACTCATTGAACCATGTTTCCATTATGGTTACAATGACCAAGTCCATTTCCACCATCAGGGCATCCAGGACAGGAACTTTGTTTCCTAGACTGTGAACATTTATGCTCATTGAGTTCCAACAAGTTTTGGTTGGCTTAATTGTATTTTGCATGGATTTAATTCTCAACTCCTCTTCCCCTTTGTTATTGATGTGTGAGTTAAGATTATGAGGGGAATTTTAGAAGGGTTGTCCAAGTGCAATCTGGAACGTCTAAGCCGGAACATCTGGAAAAAAAAACCCAAACACATCCAGGTGCAGACACAATTTCACAAACGTGGACATCTGAGGGGCATCTACATAGACATTCCCAGAACTGTATTTCTGAGCATAGACATCTAGAATAGGCTAATGATTAGAGCAGTGGGCTAGGAACAAAGCTCCCAGAATTCAAGTCCCACTGCTGCTTTTGTTGACATTATGCTGAGTACTGGTGATGGTGGAGTGCTATTTTCTCTACAGTCTCTGGATGCTTTTAAGCCAAAATAAACACTTTTCAGATGCCCGGAGCAGGTCTAAACTTAGACATGAAGTCGGATGCCCATGACGTCCATGAGCTAGAACCATAATGAAGGTACACCCTTTTGAGCACATATCACCCTATCTAGCTAAACTACACTGGCTCCCAATTCAATGCAGAATAAACTATAAACTAATAATAACCACCTTCAAAGCTTTAAATAATACTGCCCCAGCTACTCTAAACAAACTACTCACTAAAGACACACCCCAATCCGCTCAGAGAAGAGGCAACGCCAATAAAATAAGGATTCCAAAAGAGTTCACAAAGACTAAAAAAACAACAAATAAAAAAGCTTTTTCCCATGCAGCCCCTATACTCTGGAACTCCCTACCTGATGAAATTAGAGCCTTAACTGATCTTAAAGAAATACGCAAAACATTAAAAACCCACCTATTTAGCTCCCACTATGGTCCACTTGCGAATTCCCAATACCAAAATGAAAAGGGATAATACATAACACATTGAGTCTAACACCATAATGTCCCATGAAAACATGACCTTTAACACAGTTTATGATGCTTGTAAATAGCTACCTTGCTCGTTGAACTCAACTTCTGTTGACTGTACATAGTTGATTGTACATAGTTCTCCAAAGTTTATTTGTTAAAGTTAAGTTGTACATAATTCAAGAATGTTTAATGTAAAAACAGATATGTTATACTGTTTCTTTACCTGTTATATGTAAACCGCACCTGATCATTGGAAGGTAGCGGCATATAAGCGACTGTTAAATAAAAAATAAATTAAAAAAATGAGATCAGAAGAGGATGTTGTTTATGTTTATTTAAACCTTTATATACGGTTTACAAACAAGATTAAAATAAGGCTGCGAAAAAAAGGAAAAGAAAGGAACGCCATAAAATCAGTAAAAAGGGACAGAAAATAGCATAAGATTAGTGGAGAAAAAGGCAAAGAGTACAAATAATAATAAAAGGGGTAGTAGACAGATGGACAAACAATGTATGTTGACGAGGGAAGGTAAACAAGAGGGGGTAAAGAGGGAGGGGGCAGGAGGGTGGGGAAACTGTATCTTAGCGAGGAGGAGCAGAAGGGTAGGGGAACTGCATCTTAGCGAGGGGGAAGGGAAAGGGGGAGGGAGGTCGAAGGCTGAGCAGAAAAGATGAGTTCCACAGAGCAGACTTTTAAAATGGCTTTGGAAATCTCTATGCCCATTTTAGGATGTCCAAAGCACAAATAAGGCTTTCAAAATGACTTCCTATGCATCGTTTTATTTTCAGGTTTATTGTAATACTTTTACTGGGTTGACATCCTGAACTTGTTTTCCATCCGTGACACCCTTTCTCTAGTTTAAATGCCTGTTCGCACATTGTCTGAATTTTTCTCTTAGGATCCGGTTTCCTAACACAGAAAGATGTAGTCTATCAATAAAGTATAGCCTCTTGTTGTTTCACCTATTGCCCCAGTCATCTATATATCTAAAATGTTCTTGTTTACACCAGGTTGGAGCCAAATATTAAAGCTGGCTGTGCAATGCAGCCTCTCTTCCCCCTTACCATGAACACGTAGAAATTCTGGGAATGCTGTACTATTAACAATGGGATCTATTCCACACACGAATAGCGGGGATGGATGTCCCATTAGGACGTCCATCCCTGCTATTTGTCCCCCTTGCTATCCCCAACGAAAGTCTCCCCATACAAACAAGGATTTTGAATGAGGAGGCTTAGAAGGGGACGGGAGGGGGTGTCGTGGAGGCAGGGTGAGGCAGGCAGTGGGCGGTCTGCGACCCCGGACATACAGGGCCCATTCTGAATTCAGCCCTGTACGTCCGGGGCCAGCAGACTGGATGGGGGACTTATTCCTAATATTTTTTAAACCCAGCTACACTAACAGCCTTTACTACATCCTCTGGTAACAAATTCCAGAGTTTGATTACACGTTGAGTGAAGAAATATTTTCTTTTATTAGTCTTAAATAGTTTACCCTGTAGCTTCATTGCATGTCCCCTAGTCTTCCCATATTCTGATAACATAAACAATCGATATGCTTTATACATTGCTGTGGCTGGCCATGCCCCTGTTCCCCCCCCCCCCCCCCCCTTTTGGGGCCATTCTGAGATTCCCATGCTAGCACCGTGTGGTGCATGATAGCATTGTTTCAGAATACGGTCGGAGACGTTTTCGGCACATAAACGTCCCTGACGCACATCCAAACCCCTTATTTGTGTTTTGGAATGATCCCCATACTGTCCAAAATAAAGAAACTATAGTTAGCAAGAACATACAAGATCATCATACCAGCGAATCTTTGATCCGCCACATGTACTGTAGCAGACAAGTCAAATATCCTCTTCCACAAGTGGGAAATCAGGAGAAACAAACAGACCTCTCAAACTAAAAAAATTATTTAGAAGGGATCTCCACCAGCCCTTATACTTTGAACTCATAGAAGAAGTGATTTCCTCAGGATGCCGGATGTATTTCTATGATTGTACCACCACAGCTTTCTAGGAACACGCAAAGCTGTTCCATGTCTTCAAACGACCGGGTGTTGTGGATTGTGACTCTCATGCGCTTCTACCTTTAATTGCTGCAATTGTTGATGGAATGCCAAGAGTTGTTTCCTGCACATGACAGTGGACTTATTCAAATTGGAAAAAAATTAAATCTCATGCCCATCGTGCTGAAGTGGAGCAAGCAGTTGTGCAGCCTGTAGAATCTGAAGAACATGCTGAGAACGCAGCACCTTAATGACTATAGGCCGAGGAAACTTCATATGTGTGGCCCTATAAGAGGGAGCCCGATGTGCACGCTCAATTTCAAATGGTCTTAAGAAATTAAGTTGAAGTAATTTAGGAAGAAGGTCCTGAAGATATTGCATAGTATTCAACCCTTCAGAGCCCTTTGGCACACCAATTATACAAAGATTGCTCCTTCTGGCATGATTATTATAATCTTCTAACTGCCGCTCACTTTGAGACACGTGCTGTGTGTTCCGTTGTGTCTGCAACAACCGGGCCTCATGTTTCTCAAATTTGGCATCCACCTCACTCAGCCGCAGTTACTGAATTTAGACCTTCTTTGATTTGCGCAATTTCAACATGCATATTAGTAAGCGAATCACTATTAGTAGCAACAAAATCCTTAAACTTGACAAATTTCATATAAAAATTCCTTCATCCCGCCCTCGGTTTCACTACAGGCTGCCATTTTCCATTGAGACGAGGACTCTGGTTTCAACCTCTTCACTCCTTGTGCTTGATTGTTTGGGTATTCCAAATATGCCGGTTTTAACGCTGACATTTTTGGAGGTAAATGAAGGCAGAGGGGGACCAATAATATCGGAGAAGGGAGATGGAAATAAGATTCTTTCTGTCGGTGACGGAGCTGCTCCCCTAGGCGTCAATCTTAGTTTGTGGCTGACTCCTCCCCCCCCCCCCCTCCCCCGGCCTTTTTTCATATATTTTGACCTGGACGTCCCAGATTGTACCTAGACATCATTTTTAAATGTGTCTTATGTGTGTTAGGAAGACTATATAGGAAAATCCAGCCCTGGGGTGGGTAGTGAGGGGTAGGGAGGGCAGAATATAAGTGCCCCAAATTAAGGGTAAACTCATATTTCTGATTAATAAAGACCAAGCATGAAATATAGGGAACAAGATCATCCAAAGTTTATAACCAAACATTGACTGTAATGAAGGAGTAGCCTAGTGGTTGGAGCAACTGCCTAGTAATTTGATTCCCACTGGCACTCCTTGTGACCTTGGGCTAGTCACTTTACCCTCCATTGCCTTGGAAGAAAAAGCCTGGCACTCTACTTCTGGTGATACATTGCCAAGAAAACCCAGAGGCAGCTGGGTTGCCAGGAATCAGCATTGACTTGGCAGCACTAAAAAAAAAAAAAAAGACTGTAGAACAGGAAGGCTATAGATGGGTAGGAATTAACCATCCTGTTCTCTACTAAGAAAGGCAAAAGTCTTTGTTTTTTTCAATTAAAGAGTCACCCAGAAAATGCCAAATTGACTAAGCAATATTATTCCTTTCGTGTCCACATAATTGTTTTGGAACTGAAAATTTTTTTCTGTTTTTTTTATTAAGATTTGAGCTAAATGATGCAGAATATAAAGTTTTTTTGAAAAAAAAATGTATTTCTAAGAAACAATATTTGCTGTTGCCATATGGCAACTACGGTCCTGAATGGCTGAAAATTAAAAACAGTCTTGGCATCAGTTTCATTTACTGCTGGGTGTGATAGTTTAAATCACAGTTTTTTTTCAGATGTCAAGCACAGATACACATCACATTTCGCACACAGTGTGCGGAATTTTTGGGAATATAGAATCCGGTGAAAAATTTGGGGGAAAATTTGAAGGTTGCCATATGGCAACAACAGCCATGAAAGGGTTATGAAAGGTCAATATACTCGTAATGTAAACCGCTCTGACCTGTGGAAGAGCAGTTTAAAAGAATAGCTAGATAAATAAAATACTGTAATAAATAGTCAATGGAAAACTATAGCAAAACTAGCCAAGCAGTGAAAACTACATAAAAGAAGGAGGTGACCTTTGCTGGAAGGAGGTAAGCATTCTATTCCATATTCCAGTGGAAATTGCCTTCTTTATATGAAAGAGGTGCATTTACCATCTGTGGCAGTAGAAGAACGCCAGGCACCAGAAGCTTGTGAGCATGTGTATCTTAGAGACAGGGCCGGCTTAAGAGGGGAGCCAGTGAGGTACTGGCTCAGGGCGCACAAGATGTAAGGGCGCAGGAAGCCTGCCTCACTCGCTTGCCTCCATTACTTAGAGCCAAAGGTCTCCTCTTCCTGTTCCTGCTGCCATTGCCACATTTAAGGTTTAACCCAGCCACGGCAGCATTTTACTTTGCTCCTGCGGCTGTGCTGTGGTGAAGCCGCTGGCACCGTAGCATTTTTGGAACACCAAAACAAGCACTTAATACTTCTTGCTGGCATTTCCAAAAAATATACAAATGATATTGGACTGTTACAATTGTTAAATGCCCAGATATTATCTGTATATTTGTGGACCATGTTAAGAGAATAGTGAGGGTAGGCCAGAACATTAGCTAGGTAATGGCAATTTTTTTTTTTTAGTGCCATCAAGTCATTGTTGACTCATAGTGACCCAGCTACCTCTGGGTTTTCTTGGCAATGTATCACTGAAAGTAGATTGCCATCCTTTTCTTCTGAGGCAATGGAGGGTAAAGTGACTTGCCCAAAGTCACAAGGAGTGTCAGTGGGAATTGAACCCTTGATCTGCTGGGTATTAGGTAGTTGCTCTAACCACTAGGCTACTCCTCCACACAGATTATTGCAATATTCAGCCTAAATTAAATAGATAGTGCTTGCGCGCTCACTGTATTATATGTATATAATCCATGCCATAACCTATATGGATAGTGGCACTGAATGTAAAATGGTGGTGCTGGCATTTAACTTGAGCCAATGACTGTTGTGGTCTTGAGGGACTACAGGAGGTGCTTGGAAAACTAGGGTCTGGTAGGAGAGGGAGGGCCAGGTCCAGTTGTCGGGGGAAAAGGACAGTGCCTCTTTAAGTTTCAGCTTTCCTTTCCCAAGAGAATGCCGGCGGGTGAGAGGGGAGAACAGGCCAGAGGGAGGCCAAGTTCACTTCCTCTGGGGTGGCTGGGGAAGAGCTGCTGGTACGTGGATACTGCTGGCAGAGGAGGAGGAAATGGAGGTGGAACTGATTCCTTTGGAGTTAAAAAAAACCCATGGACTGTTCCCTATGTTAAATGAGCTGTTATCTCATTACCTTGTGGTAAGAAATGGGATCCTAAGCATTGATCTTTCCTTTTTACTCACCTCCTGGGGGGAGGGGCCAGAAACCGTGGAGGTATTTGTGTGGGAGTTGCTGCACTGCTGGGCAAGGGTTAAATGTTGTAGCTGTTTGTGAACTTACCTGTTTGTTTGTGGTTCTGATAGAAGAGATGCAAACACCCCAGTAAAGAAGGGGCAAGGGGGAGCTGTGTCTCCCCAGTGCAGAGGCAGAAGGATGGCTGTGGATCCCGGAAACTTCCTAGGTCTGGAAGGGACTGAAGGCAGCCAATTTGCTACCAGTCTGTGCAAGGGAAGTCGGAGCATGGAACACTATCTCCTTTTGCTACATAGCAACTCAGACTGCTGCTGACTTGCGGCAGGAAAAGCCAAGTTGTACAGTTGACTCTGACAGGCTGCCTTGAAAACGGGATTACATATGAGTGAATGCTGCTGGCATTGTGCTATGAGGAACTGCTCTCCGGAGGTTATACGGAACGGGTGACACTACTGTGGCCAGTGCTATTCTGCACTGAGGACCTAAATTAGGGTTTGGTACAATAGTGTTGAAAGTGGATTTTGTTTGAACTAATAACTGAACTGAGCTCCTGTGGAATTTATAAGGTTGGAGCAGCTGGTGGAGATGGTGCATGCTTGCTAGCCTTACACTGAGTGGACCCTATGATGTGGATGGACTAAACAACATCCCTGGTGGTGACACTGTGCTTACTGAAAATTTACCCCTATTTGTGCAGCTCATCCTCCAAGATTGACCCCAAGGGGGGAGGGAGAACATCCCCTTAGCTGGTTCTGCTTCGAGAACCCTCTGGGAATGAACTCTCAGGAGCTGAGATGAGGTTTCATCTTCAACCAGGGAACATTCAAGTTCCTGCTTGGAGATGAGAAACATCAACTTTACCTAGGTACCAATACAGAGAGCATCCAAGAGTTAAGAGGCTCTCTAAAGAGAATCCTGTTAAAGGCATGGGAGAAGTACAACCTACTACAGATACGAGTTCACTATTGAACATTTAGTCGATTGTAAATTAGAAACCGTGTTGAATTTTTGTTATTTTCTGTACGGATATCATTGAAGTGAAAAGAATACATTGTAAGACGGTGGGGGGGAGGGGAGCAAGATGGTGACCTGCGGTGCAGAAGTGTTTTTCTGAGCTCCAGGCTGAATCAAACCCCAAATGCTGATATGTAAAGGCATAGGGGGAACCAAAAGGAGAAGGTGTGTTTGTCCCTGGATACTCACCAGAGCTCTCAGTTTCATCAGATGACCATCAAGCAAGCAGTTGAAGTATCTTTGAGTCTCAGTAAGCCTACAGCTTCTCTCGCTCCTGTAAGTAGCTCCAAAGTTATAGAAGCTTGTTGCTGACAAACCTATAAGTGGTCAAGTTAACAGCAAAAAGGGCCCTGCGGTGAAGAGCACAGGACTCAGCAAGACACCTTTGCTTTGGCGGGTACCGAGGTGCACGGAGCATCTGTTCAGACGTCTGCTGAGGTTGGTTTGGCTGGTAGAGGAGCTGTTAGCCTCTACTGAAAAAAAAAACAGTTTTGTGACTTTGGATAACATCTGGGAGGCTATTTCAGAAGTGTATAAATCAGTTACCCCGGTAAATGCTTCCTTAATGGATTTTCAGCATTGAATAAGCACACAGTCTGAGGAAGTTAAGTTTCATGAAGTCAGACTGGGAAAGCTGAAGGAGGACTGTAGGAAAATTCAGGAAATTCAAGTGGAACTGGTTAAGGACAAGATTGGTTAGCCATTGGAGGTTGGAAAATCGTGACAACAATTCTAGAGCCCTGAATTTGAGGGTTCTGAACTTTGCAAAAGTGCCTGTGGTTCCCACCCCCCTCCCATGGATATGTTTAAGAGATATCTGGGGGAGATGCTGACTATCCCAGAGACCGCTAGGCCACCATTAGTGAAGACTTAGGGGTGTGTTTGCTAACAGGCGTTAGGTTTTTGCAGCTAACGATGGGCGTTCGTGTCAAAAGCACTGCAGTGCCTGCATTTGGCCCATGTTAGCTGCTACCGTGGCATGACCATCCTGCACTATTGCAGCAGTAGCAGCTAACTCACTTACTCACTTTAGTAAATATACCACTTATTCTATTTAGTTACCAAAAAATTGAGAAGGTAGATGTCAAGGAAAGAGATTTGGAGCACTCTTTTGTGGAAGACTGTCATAGAGCAGGGGTGGGCAATTCCGGTCCTGGAGGGCCGCAGACCAGTCAGGTTTTCATGATGTCCCTAATAAATATTGTGGCGGTCGCGCCCCTACCAGGCGGTCGCCTAGTAGGGACGGGAAGCCATCTTGAATTCCTCTTTACCAAGGATTGTAGTTGTGTATAGAGATAAATGAACCAAGTGGTTGTTTCAAAGCACACAGGAATTTTATTAGCTTCCGTGGCAAGCGGGTAACAAATCTTTAAAGCAGTTGTACACTCAAGTCAAAGAAAATAAAGGATAATCTTCTCCTATTAAAGCAAAGCTTACAACCAGTGTTGTAGTAGAATTATTTACACAGGCTTTCTTTTCTTTTCCCTTTATGATGCTTCTCAATGGCGTAATCATAAAGCACATGTATTTACAATTCCTAACTTCTCACTGCTCTCAGGCTTTCATTACTTAGCCACAATGCACATATCACATTCCATCTCAGAACAAGCTGAAGTCAGGTCATTTTCTTTACCTTCTACCTCCATGCTTTCTGCTGAGCTGTATCTTGGCAAAGTTTGAAAACGCTCAGGCACTTTATGCTTAATGTTCTTTAACAGGTTAAACAGCCTATTCCACTTAATAGCCCCTTCTCCTCTAGGTAGGACTTCAACGGGCTTCTCCTGTTCAGTTTCTCCTGAAAACCCCTTCTTCCTAATCCTGGTTTTCTCAGGCCTAAACCTCTCTTCAGAGTCAGAGCAAGAAACACAGGGTTTTGGCTTTACTGCTTTCTTTCTCCTACCTTGGAGTCTTGTTGCAGCACCTTCCTGGCTGAGGCTTCTGTGGCTTGTGACTCTCTCTGCCTCTGAGCTAGACAGGGAATCAGGGTCAGATCTCCACTTCCCTTCCTGGGGCTTCTGTTGCCTGCAGACAGACCCTTCATCAGAGGAGTCTAAGCACTCTTGCTTTAGCCTTCTCAAAGCCAACCTTTTCTCTCTCTCCCTCTTGCCAGTCTGTTTGGTCCTCTGCCTGGAACCTTCTCTGTAGCTTCCTTGGCTGCAGTGCTGGCTGCTCTTGTCTCTGCTGCTGCTCTCTTTGTGGCTGCTTCTCTCTTGGCTGCTTCTCCCTTGACTGCTTCTCTCAACTTTGTTTGTTTTCTCAAACTTAAACGTTGAGCAGGGCACCTCCCTCTCTGACTCCACCCACTTGTACCTCCTACTCTTACCTGGGGTTGTCATGGAGTCTGGGAGTGGCTTAAACCTAGTTCTACCCTCTTGGTTTCTCTCAGGGATTTTGCTGTGGTGTATGTTCTAGTGCACCCATCCCCCGAAAAGAAGAAAAAGTTCTTCTTTCTCTTTTATTTCCATGCTGAGCTGCACTCTCCTTACCACAATATTTATGAGATCTATTTGCATCCACTGCCTTCCATTGTATGGAAATAGGTCCATGAATATTCATTAGGGACATCATGAAAACCTGACTGGTCTGCGGCCCTCCAGGACCGGAATTGCCCACCCCTGTCATAGAGGGACTTTTATTGTGACTTTTGCTTTCCCATGAGATAGAGATCACATTTGGTGATTATTTTTTTGCAATAGGAATGCATTATTTCTTGGTTCAGAAGTTGAGATTTGCCCTGACCTGTATCATGTAACACAAAAAAGGAGGAAAATATTTCTTAGGATGTGCCAGATTTTATCTCTAGGGGGTTGTTTCCTTTTATGTTTTCCTTGTAAATGTGTTCTTGTACTTTTTTAATGTAAAATGTGTTTATTTTTAACTTGATTCTTTTTTAACTTTATTCTTCTTGATTCGTAAATGCTGGAATCTTCCAAGAACCCATAGCCTAGACCAGAGGTTCCCAACTCCAGTCCTGGAGGGCCAAACACCATTCAGGTTTTCAGGCTGTCCCTAATGAATATGCATGAGATACATTTGAATACAATGGGGGCAGTGCATGCAAATGAATCTCATGCATATTTATAGGGACAGCCTGAAAACCTGAATGGTGTTTGGCCCTGCAGGACTGGAGTTGGGAATCTCTGGCCTCGACATATTAAAGAGATTTAGAGACTCTGCGCTGTATGTAATGTAAAACTGTTTAATTTGCAAGTATTTCCTTTTTATTTTCATTTTGTCTTATCACTATGCTTCAGATTTTTCCCTACCTTACTCCTTTTCCTTATGTTTAGTATGTAGTGCTTTGCCTTAGTTTTATTTTTCTTTACTATAGATGTGTTAAACTTTGGAATTTCTTATGTGCTTTTCTTGAGCAATTGTTATGACTGTGGAAATTGGAAATTGATATAAATAAAAAGGTTTTTTTTAAATGAATACATTATCCAGTCATTTTCCGAAATAATTTGGTCAACTTTATTTTTGGAACAGCCCCAACCGCCGCAGCTGTGTGGATTCTCTGTCAAGATGCTAAGGAGGGTAATAACCTAAAGCCCTTGGAAACTTGCTCCTCCCACAATTTGAGAGGACCCAGGAAGCCTATGACATATTTGATACCTCCTCTTAGCTCCTAGATATGCCCCTGTGTCAGGAGAAGGAGTGGACCAGCGGTAACATTTGTGTCTCTTTTCTTTATCTTATTGAAGGCGTGCTGTTGTTTATAATGTCATGTGGGTGATGGTCTTATTTGAATGGGCTGTTGCCAGTGGCATAAGTTCAAATGAGGGGCCGCCCAAGAAAAATTTGGCTGAGGGCCCTCCATGTCAGTGGCAGTAGCGGGGGGGGGGGGGGGTCACCCCTCTGCCCTTCCCCTCCTCTGAAAAGTTAAGTAAAAAGCAAGAGCCGGCAAACAGTATTTACTTTAAAATTACTTTGCCGTGCTCTCCATTAAAGGTATTGTTTCCCAGAAGCACCTCCTACTGCCAGGCCGAAGCCTTACAATCATAGCGAAATCATGCAGCTGTTATCAGGAGACTTCAGTCCAGCAGAGGGAGGTGCCTCTTCAGGAAACGATCACTTCGCTCCTTTTACCTTGCTGTGCCTTACGCCTGGAACAAGCTACCTGTGTCTGTTCGCCAGGCACCCTCTCTAGCCCTCTTCAAATCCAGGTTGAAAACTTACCTCTTCACTGTTGCTTTCAGATCTTGACTTCTGTGTTTTGTCTTGACTAGATTGGTAGCTCTGACGAGCAGGGACTGTCTCCTACATGTCTGTACAGCGCTGCGTATGACTGGTAGCGCTATATAAATGCTCAATAGTCGTAGTAGTAAGAATGGAGAGGAGGAAGCGTAGAAGAGTTATTTTAAAGTAAGTGATGATTGCCATGCTCTGTCTCTGCCGTTGCTGTGTAGGGTTGCTGGACAATGTGGGGCTCTTCTTGCTTGGGCCTCCCATACTGTGGGGGCTGCTTGGGCAGAATTTACGCCATTTGCTGCTGCTGTCCGTGTCCGTGTTGACATTTGCTTTCTATGGGGTTCCTTTTTAAGGATCCAGAAAAGAAAATCTCCAAGGACACTTATTGGTTTGTGTACGGGCTCCTAAATGTTCAGAAAGGATCAGAGGAATGGGAGAAAGTAAGCTCGCCCTCTTAACATGACCTCTTGAGCTGGAGCAAAATAATCTGCATTATTAGCACTTTGTTATTTATTTATATTCTCTTATATACTGTGCTATTCTGCATCAGTGCAGTTTACATTGAACAAACTGAAATTACATTGAACAGGGCATTATAACTTGGAGATGGCTATTTTACAGTGAACATGGGCTATGGAGGGTTAAGTGGCTTGCCCAAGACCACAAGGAGCACCTGTGGGACTAGAAACCCCAGTCCTTCTGGCTCAAGGTTGCTGTCCTCTAGTGGGATTTGAACCCCTGACCTTCTTGCCTGAAGTACCTTGCCCCAACCACTAGGCCACTCCTCCACTCCAGTGGAGTGCAATATTTTTATGCTGCAATGTGAATGCCCATTTTCAAACTGATGAGTCGGTGAACTCAGTTTTAGCACTGGCGGCAACTTAATTATTTATTTGCTCAACTGCCCTGCATTGCAAAACAGCAAAGTGGCATACAACAGTATGATATAAATATTATAAAGTATGATAGTCACAGAGAGGAGAGTTCCTAAATATCAAACCTAGACAGTAGTAACCAGAACAACTTCTAAAAGAATCACATAATCCCCCAGTGAACTATGAAAAGAAGCATTTAATTACATCAGAACATAGGCAGTCATGACCAGAACAGGCTTAGAGGAGGAAGTGGTAGCCATAATCTACTGGTGGACTAAAGTAACATAAAATAAGAATCATCTATTACAGACAAAGGGGTTACAACAGACTCGAGAGATGCAGTAACATGCAGGACTGGTCTGTGGATGGTTGCCGCCTACACAAAGCAAGCTTCTGTAGCCAGACCCAGGCTGGATCATCTCCTGGTAATTCACAGAGTGAAATCTTAGGAATAAAGCCCAGTCCTTAGTGCAGTTTTGAATTGTATGTTAGATGAAATCCATCGAAAGTGACTAGGCATGAAGTTGCAGAGCATGGGGGCTAGAAAAGGAGATGTGATGAGTTCATTTCTATCTGGGGTTCTTAAAAGGGTTTTTAGTGATTTTTATTTATTTACATTCTCTTATATACTGTGCTATTCTGCATCAGTGCAGTTTACATTGAACAAACTGAAATTACATTGAACAGGGCATCATAACTTGGAGATAACTATTTTACAGGGAATATGGGCTATGGAGGGTTAAGTGGCTTGCCCAAGACCACAAGGAGCACCTGTGGGACTAGAAACCCCAGTCCTTCTGGCCCAAGGTTGCTGTCCTCTAGTGGGATTTGAACCCCTGACCTTCAGTACCTTGCCCCAACCACTAGGCCACTCCTCCACTTAAAAGGTCAAGGGGAGTAGGGAGTAAGGAGTAAGAAGATCTAATAAGTATTCTGGAAAGCCTGTAAACTAACCAAAGGTTAGTCTTAGGATCTCAAATCTAAAGGGCATGTTTACTGAAGGTTTTAATGTGCATTAATGAAATTAGCCCACAGCCTTTTATTTCTATGAGCACAATGACACTTAACACACTTTAATTTCATTAAAACACATTAACCTTTAGTAAACATGCCCCTAATTGTCCTCATGATCAGTAGCCAGTGTTGGTGAATAGTATGCTTCTTAACATGTATGTCAAGTGCCTATAATACATGCACTAAAGTAACTCACAAGCTTTTGTGGACCTGATCGATAGCCTGGGCTCCCCTTGCAGCACTGGTGCATAGCCGGTACCACAGCATAAACCCTCCCACAGGGCAGGGCACAAAAAGACACCACCTCTCCATGAGGTTACAATGAAAGGATGACACTACTTTGGGCAAGAAAGAGGGAACAGGCTTCTTCCAAAAAACCAAATAAGGATCCCTGCATGACAATGCCTGCAGCTCAGAGACACGTCTCACCGAGCAGATCACGACCAAGAAGATAGTCTTAAAGGACAGATCCTTAAACATGTCCCGTTTTGGGGACTCAAAGGACTCTGATATCAAGGACCATAAAACTAAGCAGAGATCCCAGGAGGGAACAATGGATTGCAGGAGAGGATGCAAGTCTCATACCCCTTGAAGGAAACAAGACACATCTAGGTGCAAGGCTATAAGACGCCCCGCCATTGATCCCCTGAAGCATGACAAAACTGCTACCTGAACCTTCAGGGAACTAAGCGAAAGGCCCTTGTTAAGGCCATAATGAAGAAAGGCAATCAAGAACTTTAAGTCTGCCTTACTAGGGCCGACCTGAAACCCACGGCACCAGCGCTCAAACGTGCATCAGACACACACATAGGCAAGGCTGG
Organism: Ichthyophis bannanicus; assembly: GCA_033557465.1. Taxonomy (NCBI): domain Eukaryota; kingdom Metazoa; phylum Chordata; class Amphibia; order Gymnophiona; family Ichthyophiidae; genus Ichthyophis; species Ichthyophis bannanicus. The sequence goes on along the minus strand of CM066032.1, from coordinate 1,859,702,372 downwards.
TAGAGCCTCTTCTTGCTTAAAAGAGCATGGAAACCATGGCAGGTGAATAGCCCTTACATGTTAAGCAAGAGGAAAGCTGGGTTGTCCAGGAAAACTGTCCCTTGCCGCAGCAGCCCCTGGACTGCAGGAAGTCACAGAGGAGGTTCCCACAGATGACACATCTGGTACCTGAACCATGGCCTCTATGGCCGATATGGTACCACCAGGACAACCCATTCTGGGTGTTGTTCTATGCGGCAAAGTAAGTGCCCCACGAGTGGCCACAGAGGGAACACATTCAGCAGACACTGCTTTGGCCAGAGCTGAACCAGGGCATCATACCCTTAGAGCCGTTCTCCTTGCGGCAACTGAAGAACTTGCACACTTTAACATTGTACCATGTCACCATCAGATCCATTTCGGGGTGACCCCAGCAGTCCAAAATCTGCCAAAAGGCCGACTGACTCAACTCTCAATCCCCGCATTGTTGACACCTGCAATGTATTGTGCTAAGAGAGCTAGGAGACTCCTTTATTCCCAGGAAAACAAGAGGGACATCTCTAGGACCACCCCAGCATTTTTTGTATCCTGCTTTCAGTTGACATACACTACCACTGTGGCATTGTTCGAGAACACTGGGACCACTCTGCCTAGACTAGGTCCCAGAGGCGTAAAAGGGTCAGATAAATGGTCCATGCTTTGAGGCCATGCTGCCTCCCAGCTGTTCTAATGGCCCTGAGCCATCTGGCCTTCGCAATGGACTCTCCAGCCCAATAGGCTGGCATCTGTCAATAAAAGGAGCCATGAGAGGTCTTCAAGTAGCTTGCCCTTTCTCAGATTCTGGGGCTGTGCCCACCAATGCATATTGTAGATCACCAAGGGAAGGAGGGGAACCCTGATCTCGAAATCTTGAGAGCTGGGAGATCAGCGCATTTACAAAGGCCTTTGAAGCAGCCTCATGTGAGTTCACGCCCAGGGGACTATTTTGATTGATGCTGCCATCAAACCGAGAATCTGCAGGTAATCCCAAACTTTGGGAGTCCCCTGCGTATGGAAGGCTGCTGTGACAGAAAGTTTCTCCCTCTTTCCTTGGTTAGAAAGACCCTCCCTACACGAGTGTTGAACCAAGCTCCCAGGTATACTAGCAACTGGGAAGGCTGAAAATGACTCTTCCAGTGGTTTATTACCCAGCTGAGACTCTCCAGGAACTGTACTACTCGGGCCAACACCCAAGACGCTTCCAACCATGACCTGGCCTGGATAAGCCAGTCATCCAGATAAGGACAGACACAGATCCCATTGCATCTCAACACTGTGACAGCCACCACTATGACCACTGAGTATGTTCTTCAAGGGGTGGCTAGGCCAGACTGAAGAGTAGTGAACTGAAATGAGAGCTAAGAACATTGAGACAGAGGAAATACTGCTGCTCTCCATTGTCCAGAATGTGGAAATAGGCCTTAGCCAAGTCCAGGGATGTAAAACACTCCCCATGCTGCACTGCCCTGATCACTGATCAGAGTTTCTATGTGGAAGTGCAAGGTCCGCAGATGGGCGCTGACTCCCTTCAGGTCAAGAATTGGACAGAAGGATTCCTCCTTCTTTGGCACACAAAATAGCTAGAGTAGCGGCCCTTGCCCTGCTCAGCAAAGGGAACTGGAATGATAAATCTTTACTGCATAGTCTGAATGGTGGCCCTCTTGGCCACAGAGCCATCTGGGGAGAGAACAAAGGCCTCTGGAATAGGCTTCTTGCATTCCAAAACATAGCTGTGTTGCATGGTGTCTAGCACCCAGTGATCCTTGGTGACCTGAGCCCACTCCTGGAAGAAAAGACATAACCTGCCACTCATAGGAGGCATCTCAGAATGGGCCCCAACCCGTCATTGCATTGGAAGGGATGAGGAAGATCTAGAAGTGGTAGCCCCTAGAACTCTCTAGCCCCATGAAAGGACTGAGTCTGGAACCAAAAACCAGAGGATGAAGAAAGGGAAGGCTTCCCAGGACATTTCCCAAGCGATGAGGTTTGGTCTCAACCAAATGCTTAACCAGCTTCTCTAAGTCCTCTCCAAACAATAGTCTGCCCTTAAAGGCAAGCCAGGACAAAAGTGACTTGGAAGTTGAATCCACTGCCCAGTGGTGAAGCCAAAGCCAGTATTGCATCACCATTGAGGAGGCAATATTCTTAGCCACCAAGTGGACCAGATCATACATAGCATCCAACAGGAAGGTTGCTGCTGATTCCAGGAGGATGGAGGTATCGTCCAGAGGGAGTGACTGAATCTACTGGAGGACAGCTTGAGGCATTAGGCCCACACAGATTACTAACTGGAGAATAACAGGGGACGTTGAAAACTGACTCTTCAGGAGGGCTGTCATCTTGCACTCTAAGTGCTCCTTTAGGACAGCACCACCCTCCACTAGGATGGTGGTTCACTTTATGAATGCCATGACTTATATGTCCACCTGGCACATGCTGAACCAATCAGCGCAATCTTTCTGTGGCAGCACATAGAGTGCCTTCAAGATCCTGACTCCTTTCAATGGAGAGTCGAGCAAGTCACTCTCTGAGTGCACCATGCTCTTTATAACCTCTGAAAATGGAAAAGTCCTAGTAAGCCTCTGAATCCCTTATAAGAGGGGGTGCACCTGCAGCGCCTTTTCTGCCACTGGAGGATCAGTCAGTTGCAGAGCAGAATACACTTGAGCAATCAACGCTGACAGTTCCTCCTTCTTGAATAGGTGGACAATAATGGAATTGTCCTGGTCCTCTGAGAAGAACGACAAATCTTCCACAAGACTGGAGCCCTCGTCAGAGGTGTCAGAACTGGATTCTGAGCTTTGTGCAACTGAGACACAGCTGAAACCTCCTGACTCCAATCTCCATTGAAATCTCTTAGGCAACAGAGCTCAAGCTGGACTTCAATCATTCTGCACCATAGGAGCCTCTCCTGACTGGGTGGAGAGAGGGCAGGAGGACCCAGAGGCTCCCAGGTCTGAATTGCCTCACCAGAAGGGCCAAGCTTTCTGCAGAAATGAAAAGAATTCTGAGGAGGACAATCAGGAGACCATAAGCTCTCTGTCAGAATGAACTCCACCACCAGCAGGTGTCAGATTCACTGTAGGACCCCTAAGAGGAGGAGAGTGGCCAGCAGAGTGAGGGTCCGAGTCCAAAACTTGGAGATCATCCTTCTTCACCACTGTATCCACTGCCTCCTGCATTAAGGATGACAAATGCAGGCCACCCATGTCTCCCTGCTGTGAGAGGGAGGATGGGTCCTCCAAGGGTACCTCAGAAGATTCTATGAAGGACACACAGAAGCTGGAATCCAATGACGTAGCATTCTGTTTTCTGCAGACCAGGCAGTGCTTCTTAGAAGAAGATATCCATGTCAGCAGGTGCACTATCTGCGTCACTAACAGCCCAGCGCAATGGGCATAGGACATGCTAATAAGGCATGTTGTAATGCACACTCTGGCCATGTGGGCACCACCATTGAGTGCTACATCCGCGTGCAGATCCAAGGTGCGTAAACTGGCTTGAAGTAATGCATTTACTCAGCGTGCACAGCAACTAAAGAGTGTAGGCCATACAATGAGGCGGGAACCATAGAGAAAACCCACACCTCAACAACAGTCACCCCAATTGGCCCAGAACCGATATACTAACTGCTGACATCCCAACACTTTGTAACAGGTACAGAAAGGTTTACTGAGATCTCTGTACTGGATTTTGAACAAAGGAATGAATTTGATTTTATCCTGTCCATAATGCCACTTGTAAACCACATGCCTGGCAGGCACAGTCAGTAGCCTGTGCACCCCCTGTATCACAGGGTGAAGAACCAAGACGTCAGGGCACCAGCCCGCCCAAAGGCAGGGCACAAAAAGACACCACCCCTCCCTAAGGTTACAAACTACACTCATAAAAGGTTTCTCCAGAGGATACTGCAAACAGTTGGTTCTGGGAAAAATTAAGGTTTTTGCAAAGGGGGGAGAATGGTAGTGGGAATCACCAGGCAGAAGTGAGGTATTTGACAAAATTGTATTTGTTGAGTAAGATAGATGAATAAGGAATAGGAATGAAAGAAACAAATTGTTGGAAAAAAAACATGTAGGCAATACACGTACAAGCAAATACAATTCACTACAGTCAATCAGTTTGCGGAAACATTACTATTTATCTGCAACCAATTTTATTCTTTATCTCACAAGGACCAAACTCGGCCAACTTTATATTTCCTCGGTATACACTTAAGTCTAAAGTGTGTTAGACTTTTGCAGCTAATACCAGGTGGCAGCTGCAAAAAGCCTGCATTAGCTGCAAAAGTCCCACTGGGATCACAGGGTGCGGGGTGGGGGGAGCTTCACAGATGTAGCTTTTTTCCTTCTCAGCTAATTTCCTTTTTAAATGTCCGTGGGTCTGTTGGGTTGGGGCTAGGTGATCTTCCTACTCCGTGATAGTGAGATACCAGCTGTTAAGTCTCTGCTTTTTCCTATAAGAGTGTTGTTGTTGTTGTTAAGTGCCGTCGAGTCGGAGTCGACTCATGGCGACCCTCTGGATAGCTATCCTAAACTGTGTTCGGTCTTCAGTCAGGCGGCTTATTGTTGACAGACTGGTACCAGTAGCTGCTGTTATTGTATCGATCCATCTCATTGCTGGCCTTCCTCTTTTATGTTGACCTTCTATCTTGCCAAGCATGATGTCTTTCTCTAATGATCTCTCTCTCCGCATGATGTGTCCAAAGTATGAAAGTCGAAGTCTTGTCATCTGAGCTTCTAAAGAAAGCTTAGGTTTGATCTCCTCTAGTACAGACTGGTTTGTTCTTTGGGCAGTCCATGGTATACACAGTATTCGCCGCCAGCACCATAATTCAAAGCCATCAATTTTCTTCCTGTCTATCTTTTTCACTGTCAAGCTTTCACATCCATATGATGTTATTGAAAATACCATGGCTTGAACAAGTCGAATCTTTGTATGGAGAGAGACATCTCTGCTCTTGAGAATCTTATCTAGGTCTTTCATAGCCATTCTGCCAAGAGCAATGCGTCGTCTAATTTCTTGACTGCTTGTTGCTTCTTTATTGATAGTTGATCCAAGTAGGTTAAAGTTATTCACGATTTCAATTTCTTCTCCTTCGACAATGAACCTGTTGATTATGCCAGTTGTCATGATCTTTGTCTTCTTTACATTAAGGTGCAGGCCCATTTTGAGACTATGTTCTTTGATTGTGAGAAGCAAATGTTTCAGATCATCTTCACTTTCTGCCAGTAATGTGGTATCATCAGCATAGCGAAGGTTGTTGATGAGTCTTCCACCAATCTTCACACCTCTGTTGTCTTCATACAATCCTGCTTCTTTGATGATTTGTTCTGCATATAAATTAAACAGGTAGGGGGAAAGTATGCAGCCTTGTCTTACACCTTTGCTTATTTTAAACCATTCTGTTTCTCCTTGTTCTGTTCGAACTGTTGCTTCTTGATCAATGTACAGATTGTGCAAGAGAACGATCAGGTGTTCTGGTATACCCTTGCTTCTTAATGTGGCCCAGAGTTTCTCATGGTTTACACAGTCAAAAGCTTTGCTATAGTCGATAAAGCACAAATAGATATCCTTTTGGTATTCTTTAGTCTTTTCAAGGATCCATCTCACATCCGCAATGATGTCTCTCGTTCCTCGCCCTTTTCTGAACCCTGCTTGCACTTCAGGTAGTTCTCGTTCCAGGTATGATTGTAGTCTCTTTTGAATAATCTTCAGTAGAATTTTGCTGGCATGTGGGATCAGAGCAATTGTGCGATAATTTCCACAGTCAGTTGGATCACCTTTCTTTAGTACTGGTATAAACACAGATCTTTTCCAGTCAGTTGGCCATGATGCTGTCTTCCATATTTCTTGGCAGAGCCTTGTAAGTACGGTAACAGCTGCATCAGATTGCTGTAATACTTCTATGGGAATGCAATCAATGCCTGGTGCTTTGTTCTTTGATAAGGCTTTCAATGCTGCTTCAACTTCTTCTTTCATCACCAATGGTTCCAGATCATAAGGTACAGGTTGAAACGGCTGTTGGTCCACTTGATCTTTATCATATAAAAACTCTGTATACTCCTTCCATCTTTTCTTGATCTTCTCAGCATCATTCAACATAGAACCTTGAGCATCTTGTAACATTCCAATTCGAGGCTGGAACTTTTTCTTTAACTCTCGTAGCTTTAGGAAAGCTGATCTTGTTCTTCCTCTAATAGTTTCTGCTTCTATTTCCTTGCATGCGTCTTTTCCTTGTCCTGTCTTGCTGCACGTTGGAAATCTCTGAGTTCTGTGATTGTCTTTTTCTCCTCTGGCTTTAGCTTCTCTGCGTTTCTGGGCAATTTTCAGAGTTTCTTCCATCATCCATTTTGGCCGTTTTTTCTTTTTTACCTTTTGTAGAGATTTCTTGCTTTCTTCCAACACAACCTTCTTGATGTCATTCCATAACTTTTCTGGAACTCTATCATTTGTATCTAAAGCAGCAAATCAATTTTGCAGGCAGTCTTTAAATTCCAGTGGTATATTCTCAAGGTCATATTTTGCTGCATTCATGAGTGGTTTGCTCTTTTTCAGCTTTAGCTTGAGTTTGCATACTAGTAGTTGATGATCTGTACCACAGTCAGCTCCTGGTTTTGTCTTTGTTGATGTTATAGAGCTTTTCCATCGTTGACTTCCACAGATGTAGTCAATTTGATTTTTATACAATCCATTGGGTGAAGTCCATGTGTACAGTCTCCGCTTGTGTTGCTGGAAGAAGGTGTTCGAGATGAATAGATCGTTGGTCTTGCAGAATTCTATCAGTCTTTCTCCAGCTTCATTTCTGTTGCCAAATCCATATTTTCCAACTACTTTGTCTTCTTCTTTGTTGCCAACCTTTGCGTTCCAATCACCCATGACTATCAGGATATCCTGTTTGCATGTTCTGTCAATTTCAGCTTGTACTTGTTCATAGAACTCTTCAATTTCATTCTCTTCTGCAGCTGTTGTTGGGGCATATACTTGAATTATAGTTGTGTTGATAGGCATTCCTCGTAGACGAATAGAGATTAAGCGTTCGCTGACTGCATTGTATTTCATTACAGTTCTTGCAAGTTTCTTCTTTATTATAAATGCAACACCATTTCTTCTTTGTCTTTCATTTCCAGCATAGTAGACCATGTGATCATCTGATGCAAAGTGCCCGATGCCAGTCCATTTCAGTTCGCTGACACCCAACAGATCAAGTTGTACACGTTCCATTTCATTCTTGACCACCTCCAACTTCCCTTGGTTCATGCTTCGTACGTTCCATGTTCCAATGTGTAAGACATCTTTACAGCTTCTGACTCTCATTTCATGCGCAGCTACATCAGCAGTCAGACGTCCCGAGGGCTTTGATCCAACCACATCATAAATGCTGGCTTTACTCTGAAAAGTCTTCAGCTCTTCCCCAGTAGCTAGTTGAGTGCCTTCCAACCTGGGGTTCTCATCTTCCAGCACTACAGCACAATTTGTTTTGTTGTAACTATCCATTGGGTTTTCATGGCAAGATACAGAAGTAGATTGCCGGGCCTTTCTTCCGCGCAGTTTAAGTTTGGTGTTGTTGCCGTTGTCACAGAAATGTGATCCTCCACCGTCAACACTATCCCATTCTGCTGCTGCCCAGATGGGTGGTTTGTCTTGGTCTGGCATCTCAGCTGAGACCTGTCCATCTTGGGAGACCCTGCCAGTAGTTAAACTACCGATAGTTTAGCTCCCAGCATCACTGATGCACACAAGCCCTCACAGCACGACAAGCTGCAAACCAAGTGAGGGCCTATAAGAGTAGCTATTGTATATTTCTTATTCATTTTGGATCTTTGTTTGTGCGCTAGAGGTAGGATTGCCTATCTTTATTTCTTTTAAGTTTTTATTTCCTCTTTACATATGATGTTTTTGTATTTCATGAAAATCCACATTTCTTTGCAAGTGGTTGTACACTTGTATTTTTTGTACGAATAGGTATGCAATCATCATCCAGTTATGTACAAATACAAGGCGTGCCACAGGGCTCCTCCTTATCTGCCCTACTGTTTAACACTTACATTCAGCCTATTTGCTCCATTATCAAATCATTCAATATACTCTATCACATTTATGCGGACGATGTGTTGCTCTACACTCCTCTACAATCAATCCAAACTATTCTAGAATCATAGACTGCTTTAATGCAGTATCTCACTGGCTGAAGCTACACAACATAAGAGTCAATTGCAGGAAATCCGAGGTTCTTTTCATCACTAAGAACCCTTCATTCATACCCCCTCCTACCTTATCAGTGAAAGATGCTCAGCTAAACATTAAGCAAGAGGTCTGATACCTAGGGATCATCCTAGACCAACATTTGACAATGGAGCCACACATAAACAACATTACCAGAGCAATATACCTAAAATTACAGATCCTTCGTCAACTACGTCCCCTACTTGAAGCTGCTGACTTCCTTACAGGATTCCAAGTGTTGATCACCCCGCATTTTGATTATGCAAATATCATTCTCCATGGTCTCCCAGATTATGCAATTCACTCCCTTCAAATGGCTATGAAAACAGCAGCATGAACACTGGTTGAAGATACAAACATGTCACCACTATCCTGAGACACCTACACTGGCTCCCCATTGTTAGCCGTCTCAAGTATAAGGCTCTCATCATAACATACAAAATACTACATGACCTCTCTGCTACTGCGCTTAATGATATTCTACAATGGACACCTGTTAACAGAGTAAGAAGATCTACCATGGCAAACACTCTCTCAGTCCCTGCATTAATAAGAAAATGTTCCCAGTTTGAGAACAAATTATATGGAGTGGAGGAGTAGCCTAGTGGTTGGGGCAAGGTACTTCAGGCCAGAAGGTCAGGGGTTCAAATCCCACTAGAGGACAGCAACTTTGGGCCGGAAGGACTGGGGTTTCTAGTCCCACAGGTGCTCCTTGTGGTCTTGGGCAAGCCACTTAACCCTCCATAGCCCATGTTCCCTGTAAAATAGTTATCTCCAAGTTATAATACCCTGTTCAATGTAATTTCAGCTTGTTCAATGTAAACTGCACTGATGCAGAATAGCATGGTATATAAGAGAATATAAATAAAATAAATAAATATGCACCACCTCTCTGGATCTCTCCCCCCCCCCCCTAATCTGTGCCATCTCTGACCTAACTACTTTCAGAAAATTTCTAAAGACACATCTGTTTCAACTATATTATGAACATGTCACATAGATCACTGCACTTAACCAAATCCACAGCCAGACCCTCAAGCCATCCTATGAAGCTCAAGGTATATAAAGTACCCAACACTAATAATGTATATAGTTTCCCTATTACGACCCAAGTTTACTCCTCACCTAATTTATAAATTGTTATATTATTAACCTGAGGTGGTTGTTCTCTAAACCTGTACTATGTATTTTTGTTGTTCTCCAAACCTGTTCTATGTAATTTCCGTTCTTGTTCCTTGTAAACCGCACTGAATTATAAATAACGCGGTATATAAAACCAAATAAATAAAATAAATATTTTAAAAAAACAACTCTCTAGGCCCAGTCCAAAGAGTAGGCCTGAACTCAGTGTATGCACTCCCTCTAAACCAGGGGTTCTCAACCCTGTCCTCGGGACCCACCTAGCCAGTCGGGTTTTCAGGATAACCACAATGAATATGTATGAGAGAGATTTGCATACACTGCCTCCATTATATGCAAATCTCTCCCATGCATATTCATTGTGGTTATCCTGAAAACCCGACTGGCTAGGTGGGTCCTGAGGACAGGATTGAGAACCCCTGCCTGTGTTCTGGATAAACTAAAATTAAAACATTAAAGTATGCTATCTAACTAGACTCTCCTTTACTTTTGTCCCTAACAGGTAGGAGACTTACATTTGCAGCCACTGTCCTTCTGAGTAATAGGAGTTCTTGGGGTCTTGGCAGCTGACCACAACTTCAGTGGCCTCCACACAGTTGCTACTTCTCTTGGCTCTTCTGGTGCTGCTCCTGTCTACTGGCAGGTTTGTGGGCAAGTTGTCCCTTTGGTGCAGTTCCCATTGTGGTTCCCCTACAGAGGCTGACTTTGAGGTCTGTCTCCTCTCAGTTTTCCTTTGCTGCTGTGTTCAGCTTCCTGTGACAGTTCTTCCCTGGGGTTCTGCATAGCTTGTCTCCTCTTCCCCAAGCTGGACTCCCAGATTCTGCTGTCCTAGGTTCTCAATCTCTGACTCTGTAGTCTGTTCCTGCCTTAAATAGTGACTAATCCATCCTGCCACTTCTCTCTCCCTGCTGCAGCTAGAATGCTCCTGCATTTCCCCTTCTCCCTGCATGATCACCATCTACTTCTGTCAGCACTAAGCTCAGTGCTTACCTTTAAGCTATTTACTTCTTCTTGAGCAGTCTGGCACCTTTCATTGGCTCTGCTTTTTTTCTCCAGGATTTTAATGAAGGCATAGTCCTAACTATTCTCTTCTTTAGCTTGTCTGTCTTCCTTCTGTTAGATTAAACTTTCTACTTTGACTCCCATTTTTTTCTGCTTTCTGGCCCTCTCATTTACTCTTCTGCCTTCTTTCTCCCACAGTGGAAGAAGGGTGAGGGGCTCTTTATCTTGTTTCCACTCAGTTCCTCCCAGCTTCATGAGCTTCTGTCTTCAAAACACATGGGCTTTTTGATCTTCTGTCTCTTCAGCTCTCTGTATTCTTCTAAGGAAAGCTCTGGCTTCCTGGTGCCTGTCACCTATTCCGAACTCTTCTTTGCAGTTCCATATAAGACTGCTGATGTCATTCTTGGGGGGAGGGGGTCTTCTGCTTCTCTGATGTCAGAGCTCTTCCTCTTCCAGATTTCCTTGGTGCAGTTCCCCATTCCTATGGCTGGACGCACTACTCCGGGGGGGGGGGGGAGGGGGGTTGGAACTTCTTCTTCTGCTCAGGCTGGTTGTCAGCACAGGGGGTAACTTTATCTTTCTGCACCTGTTTCTGTCTGGGGCACTTGTGGTCAGGACCCCCTCCTTCTCCTTTCTCTCCAGGGCTGATGTACACTCCCTCCCTCTCTCTACAGAAACAGCCTCCAGTGTTGCCCATGTAGCTGTCTGTGCTCAACGCCACTACTGCAAGGCTGCCCTGGGGCACCAAAACTCAGGCAAACAAAACTATTTTTGCTTTTCATTGTTTACATTAAGACCAATGTTGTTTAGTGACTAGACCCTAAAATGTAATACACCATGCTGATTTAAGATTCAGGACAACCAAAAAGACAGAGGATAGAATATTTAAAGAAGGAGAAGGAACAGTATCTAAAGAAGTTATTAATATGTTTAAAAGCACTAGAAGATGTGGTATTTTAATGGGTGGGGGGGTTTTCATATTTTCTTTATTGCTCTTCTACCCTATGCTATTTATTCTTCTCAGTTTTCTAAGTAATCATTTCTGGCTTGTGCCATCCAACTCTCTCCTTTCCTGTTTTCTATCAGACTTGTTGCCTGTTTCTTTCATTTCATTTGCTTTCGTTCTGATCACGCCTCTCATTCTTATTCAGAGCCCACAGGCCCGAGCTGTGATTGACTGACTGATTTCTCCCCTACGTCCGTGCTTGGCAGGCCTTGAATAGTAATTAAAGATTCCTCTAATCTGTTCAAAGGGTGCTCGGATAATCAAAAGCCAGTCACATTGATTGATAGCCACTGTCATGAAAACTGGAGGACAAGGGCCTTTGAGCACAATTTCCTTGAAGAGAAATTCAGAAGATAATGTGTTCCGGGCTAGTATGTCAGAATATTTTACCGTACACATCATTTCTTAAAGGGATGGTGTTTGCACGCAGAGTGGAGAAGCCCCAAGGAGGGATAGTTACTGCTGGAGCCTGGGGTTTCTGTGACATACGCCTTGCTCTCTCAGTCCCTGCTTGCTGGTTTGTCCGCACGGTGCTTCTTTTTGGCAGCCTGACAGATCGCACATTGAAATCCATAATGATAGTAATAGGAACAGCACCAAAGCAACTTTGAAAGATTAAGATGGGGAAGGGAATCCTGTAAGTTTTAAAATAATGAGGAACTCTGGCAAAAGCAAACGCAATATTAAAAGGGCAAGAACAGCTAAAGGGTCTCCACGGGTCATCACCGGGAAACATATTATTCCAGCGTGCATTCTTCTGATTTAGTGCTCTGTAGATGAGGTCTCTAGTACCACAAAGGCTAATAAATCATTGCTCTGGATGACAGTCTTAGCACCTGCGCTTTATCATACTGCAGGGAACCTTGTAAATTATCGAGAGAAGCAACTGGTGACTTATAGCCTGGCAATGGGAATCACTGGGGCACATTTGCAGAGATACGCCAAGAGAGTTCAATTCATTTTTGTCTTCAATTTTATAAATATTAGCAATCCCGTCTACTCATGATCAGTGGATATAGTGGCTCTTTTTAATTTTTTTTTTTTTTTGCTACTTCATTGCCAGTAAGTGCTCAGCAGAAAGTGCATAAGGGTTTATAGTTAACTACCCTTTGAATTCTTTCTGCTCTTAGCCTAGGCGAGAGCTCTACTGAATCAGAAGATGAAAGCAAATGAGATGAACCAGATGAATTTATTTTTCAGTGCTGGAAAGATGCTGTGATTTTGATTTCCAGAATAAGAAAATGCAAAAAAAGCTTTTTAGCTAAGAAAGTAAAATACCTACATTCTGCAAAGTAACACCAGCATCAGCTTTATCTATCGCTGTTCTTAACTATATTAGACAACAAATGTTCCTCTTTTGGAAAACCTACAGAAACGGAAACAAACCTGGATGAAAAATGATAGAAATGACATCAAATATTTCAAGCCTTGTTTTTGTTTATGTTTATTACCAGACTTTATTACCCGCCATTCAGAAACACATCACAGAGGTTTACATAAGAATTAAAAGGCTAAAAACATAAATAGCAGGAAAGGAATCGAAGCAAGGAATGTCGAGGGTTAGAGGAGAAAGGCCAGAGAATCCTGCAAAACATACCACCCGAAAGTCCTTAGTGTCCTATTAATAATGGAACTTAAAGAAAGGAAAACAAGACGTATAATGTCATGATTCAGAGCTGCACAAAGGAATGTCATTTTTATACCAGTTGCAGTTAAGCCACGTGGTTCTAGCACTGAAGGACGGATCTCATGTACCTGGTAGAAAGAAAAAATATCTTCTGTCATGTTCCTGTTGAGTTGCTGTGTAGGTAGCACCATGAGTATTTTGGGCCTTATCCTAAAAGGACTTTTCCCAGCTCTTGATCTTGGTAAAAGATCTTTTTTTAATAAGGTACAACATTCTCATTGCTCCACTCCATCTGGGCTGGCACAAGGAGATAAGGCGCACCAGGTGAACCTCATTCCTGCCCCCCCCCCCCCCTGGCACAGCTCCCATTGCTGCCACTACCACCCCTCTCCAGGACATGCAGCTGCAGCAATAGGCACAAATGGCCCTGTAGTATTTAACTTTGGTGCCATGTGGCTGTTTGTTTCCACCCCCTCTCTGATGTCTGATGCTGACTTCCTGTTTGCAACAGGAAGTCATCATCCGGCGTCTGAGGGGCCGAAGTTTAAAGGTAAGCGTTGCAGGGCTGTTTGCGGCCATTGCCGACGCTGCTTGTCCTGAGAGGAGAACAGTGGCGGCAATGGGCACCACTAGAGGGCTGGCTCTCTAGGCGACTGCCTAGTTTATCTGATGGTGGCCTCAGCCCTGCCTTCCGCCCCCTCCTATATATAGGCATAATACCACTAGCATCAAAATGCTGCAAGCCATTATGAAAGGGTATGTTGGTGAAGCAGCATCCAAAAATGTTTAGAAACGTAGAAGCACAGAAACATGATGGCAGAAAAATACCACATAAACCTATCTAGTCTGCTCTTCAATATCAACTACAATTGTCCTCTTTTTACCTTTAGAGATCTTCTGTGTTTGTCCCTTGCTTTTTTGAATTCAGATACTGTCCTCATGTCCACCACCTCCACTGGGAGATTATTCCACGCATCTAAAACTCTTTCCGTAAAGAAATATTTCTGCATATTACTCCTGAGTCTATCCCCTTTCACTCTCATGCTGTGTCCCCTCGTAGCAGAGCTTGCCTTGAATTGAAGGCAATTCATTTATGCCACTGAGGTACTTAATTGTCTCTATCATATCACTCCTATCTCAACTTTCCTCTAAAGTATACATATTAAGATCTTTAAGTCTGTCCTCATATGCTTCATAATGAAGACCATTAACAATTTTAGTAGCCACCCTCTGCAACGACTCCAACCTGCTTATATCATTTTGAAGGTGCGGTCTCTCGAATTGCACACAATACTCCAAATGAGGAAGCACCAGAGACTTATACAGAGGCACTATCACCTCCTTTTTTCTGCTGGCCATTCCTCTCCCTATACACCCAAGCATCCTTCTGGCTTTCGCAGTCGCCTTTTCTACCTGTTTAGCTACTTTAAGATCATCAGACACAATTACGTCTAGGTCCCGCTCCTCTTTTGTGGACAGAAGTACCTCACCCCCTACACTGTACCATTCCTTTGGATTTTTGCAGCCCAAATGCATGACCCTACATTATTTAGCATTAAATTTCAACTGCCAAATTCTAGACCATTCTTCAAGTTTAGCTAGATTCCTCCTTAATGGGTGTCTACTCCATTGCAGAATTTGGTATCATCCGCAAACAAGCAAAGCTTAGCCGACAGCCCTTCTGCAATATCATTAAAAAGAATCAGACCAAGGAAAGATTCCTGGGGCACACCACTGGTAACTTCCTTCTCCTCAGAGTAAGCTCCATTTACCTGTACTCTTTGTCGCCTCCCACTCAACCAATTTCTAACCCAATCTGTAACTTTAAAGTCCATCCCTAGGGTGCTTTGTTTATTTAAAAGTCACCTGTGCAGAACGATGTCAAAGGCATTACTGAAATCTAAGTATACCACATCTAGGGCTCTCCCTCGGTCCAATTCCCTGGTCACCCAGTCAAAGAAATCAATCAGATTTATCTGACAAGACCTGCCTCTGGTGAATCCATGCTGCTTCAGATCCTGAAATCCACTGGATCCAGAAACCTCACTATTCTCTATTTTAGTAGTCTTTCCAATAATTTACTAATCACAGAGGTTAGACTAACCAGCCTGTAGTTCTCAATGTCACACTTAGGTCCACTTTTGTGTAAAGAGACCATATGTGCCTTTCTCCTTTCCTTTGGCACCACCCCCGACTCCAAAGAGGCATTGAAAAGGTCAGACAGTGGAGCCACTAGAATGTCCCCAAGTTTCCTCAGTATTCTCAGATATATCCCATCTGGACCTATGGCTTTGTCTACTTTTAGTTTAGATAGTTCCTCACGAACAGTTCTGAAAATCGTTCGAGATCTACGTCACTTCTGTCCCTGTTTGTGGATATTTTCTGAGGTCCTGTTCCTGGCCCTTCATCTGTGAACACAGAACAGAAATATTTGTTAAGTAATTATGCTTTATCCTCATCAGTTTCTGCATATTCTGAACCACACCATCTGGTGATCACTGGATGTGAGATGATGTCCCACTGTAACATCAGAAACGCTTTCCCTATTAGTAAGCACTATGTCCAGTATGGCCCCTTCACGTGTGGGTCGTGTTACCAGTTGCCTGAATAGTTCTCCCTGTAGAGAATCCAGTACCTCCTTCCTTCTAGAGGACACCACAGCAGGGATGTGCTAATCCACATCTTGCATATTGAAATCACCTATCAGTAGCACTTCTCCTTTCATGGCAATACTGTGTATGTCTTCTATTAAATCTTCATCCACTTCTACTCCCTGTGAGGGGGATCTTCCTAGTTTAACCCATAGTGCCTTTTCTCTTCCATTTAAGCCCTGCAGTTCTATAGTTTAATATCATTTTTTACATATAGTGCCACCCCACCTCCCCTTCTTCCTACCCTGTCCTTCCTGAATAAGGTATTGCCCGGTATAATTAAATCCCAGTCATGGTTGTCTGTGAACCATATCTCCGTAACCGCCACTAAATCCAAGTCAGCCTTTTCCATTAAAGCCTCAACATCTGGGATCTTATTTCCCATGCTACGGGAATTTATACAGACTGCTTTCCAGATGTTGGCC
Source organism: Ichthyophis bannanicus (assembly GCA_033557465.1). Lineage (NCBI taxonomy): Eukaryota > Metazoa > Chordata > Amphibia > Gymnophiona > Ichthyophiidae > Ichthyophis > Ichthyophis bannanicus. The sequence continues at coordinate 1,859,686,277 of CM066032.1, read as the reverse complement.
CTTTTTTCACAGAAGGGGAGATGAAATGTCTGGAATGGCCTACCAGGGGGAGATGGTGGAAAGAGTGACAGAAAGTAATGGGATAAACACAGAAGATTCCTGCTTGTGAATGAGAGCCCAAATTCAACTGAGGTCTAAGGCACTGCACCAGCAACGAAATAAGACAGATTATACAAATATTGAGGTCTTTATCTGCCATCATATTCTGTTTCCATCCAAAATGTCTGGCCTATGTGATATTGTGCCATAATCAAATCTTTTGTACTTCTTCCAAAATGTATTGTGCAATAGTTGTATGTGGATTTCCTGCAACTGTGCAGTCCATTCCTGATGTGTAGGAAACTGAGCCTCTAGTTCATCCCCTCAGAATCTCAGGTAGAATCCCTTGTTCTCAAAGAATGGGGTACTATGTGTTGTAATAGGGATCACACTATAATAAGCAAATTATGCCAAAGGCAGCAACTTAACCTAGTTATGTGGATTAAAGTTACAGAAGCACCACAAATACTGCTATAACATCTTGTTAACTTTCTCTGTTTGCCGTTTGTCTGTGGGTGCTAAACTGAGAATATTCACACTTGTACCTTCCAGGCTTTTAGCAATTCCTGATGAAATCATGATATGAAACTGTGGATCTGGAGACAACCTTTTTGTTAGGCCTTGCAATTATGCAATTTCTTTCAAGAGCAGTAAATCCATAGCAGTAGCCATTGGAGTGGAGAAGTAGCCTAGTGGTTAAAGCAACTGCCTAGTACCCAGCAGGTCAAGGGTTCAATTCCCACTGGCACTCCTTGTGACTTTGGGCTAGTCACTTTACCCTCCATTGCCTCAGAAGAAAAGGCTGGCAATCTACTTCCAGTGATACATTGCCGAGATAGCTGGGTTGCTATGAATCAACACTGACTTGATAGCACTTAAAAAAAAAAAGCCATTGGAAGACCTTCTATAATAATAAATTCTGCCATCTTGGAGAGATAGCCTACTGATAATAGACATTTAATGCATCTTTAGTAGTTACAGTATAAAGACCATATCTCTAAGTCCTCCATGGAGGCAACATCAGTGTCAGAAGGTGCTGAGGTCATCTTCAAGGACTCTTATTTAAAGTCATATGAAGTATGTGCAAAGAATCTCTCTTAATGTTTTTTATTTCTTCTAGACCACTAGAAACGTCTATTAATCAAGTCTATCATTCTTTGACCTCCAAAGCATCCTGCTTATCAAAAGTCATGGAAAACGTGTAAGACTAGTTGCAATGTTCCTTCTGATCCATACAATCTGTCCTTTCAACATACTGTTTCTTCTTTTTAGATCAATTCTGGCATATTCTATAACTGCTCTTTGACAAAAGACCCTAAAATGACTTTATGTTGATTCAAGGGACTAAATCTATCATCCTGGAGACGGGAACTATCTACTATACCTGATAGAAACTTCCTAGAGATTGGATTTGGAAAGGCAAATAATTAAATCCAAATACATCTGTTAAAGACTTTATTTCCTGGATATTTGCATTGGTACTCCATTCTTGCATGTTTCACGAAAGAAAAAAATGTTGTAAGTGAAGTGGTATTTTAGAAAGGACATCCAAATGCAATCTGGGATGTCCAGAGCAAAACTGGGGCATCTATGTTTCAGCCCGATTTCAGAAACACAGACATCCCCAACATGTACGCCTGCGCAGGCGTCCACATAGACATCCCCACTTCAAAAAAGTAGGGCGGGGACACCTATCACATGCTAGTTTGCATACGGAAACATCCATCGACATGGTAGAACAAAGACTAGAGCTTGCATTCCCTGTCAGTGTTCATTGTCAACATGGAAAATATAGGGGATATGAGTGTACCTCCTTCTCTACAACCTCCTGACGTTTGGCTGGCAAAGCGAGTACTTTCCAATGCCTATTTGTGCCTGGAACAGGTATAAGCTTGGATGCAGTTTGGGAGTGCAGGGCATTTCTGAAATCGGGTGAGAACATCCAAGTTCTTCAGTATGTCCTGGACATGCCTACACCATCATTAAAACTGCTCTCTAAAATAGCTCCAGCAACGATACCGTGCTTTGGACATCTACATGCCTGTTTTCAGACGTACAAAGCATGGAATAGAGCTTCTAAAATAGCGCCCCTTATGTGCAAATAGCGCCCCTTATGGTAGCTTGCAGTGTAAGAAACCAACAAATATTGTTGGAACACTAAGAAATTCTCCTCTTCATTTTAATAATGTTTTTCCCAACATGCATAAATTGCATTCACTTGCTGTTATTTAAGAGAGAATAATCATAAGTCATGTCTGTTAGTATATTATCCTGCATATATATGCAGGAATAAAGAGGGCTCTTAGAGTGTCTAATATGATATCCCTTGCAATCTGTTATTATATGCATCACCCTGCACCTTAATCATTCCATTACCGACACTGTAGAAATGACAACCCGTAAGGACTGAAATGTAGCGCATTATGGGATTGAAAAAAAACTACTTTACGTGAGCAAAATGAATCCATGCAGACCAGTACAAAATATCAAGATGTTTCTCTCCTTAGCTGCAGTTTATTTTATGCACAAAAAAAGCAGAATGAAACTGAAGTAGTCATCACATCTGAAAATCTTAATGTCTTTTTTTTTTCTTGGAAGCCAAAGTAGCAAAGAGAAATGCTAAAGGCTTCAGAAGATAGTCCCTAATAAAATTAAAACCCAGGAAGATAAATGTGACAGTAGGTCTTCAATTTACCTGCACTGTTATTTGAAAGCAGAAGAAGGCGATGCATTTAGTTAGTTATCACAGGCTCTGTGTAGCATCGTTAATCTCCTGACTTGTTTATGTGCAACCACGGTGGCATTCACCTGCTTCTATGTACTTTGCTGCCATCTCCAGGATAGTAAAACTGCAAGGCATACCAAAAAGCTGCTGCTAACTTCCAGGTAAAATAGAAATAGCCTTTTAGAAAATTGCCTAGTTCACTTATACGCGTATGTTTATATGCATATAAGTTTATCTGACATGACTGGAAGCATTCCCAGGGGCAGGATTAGACAGATTAGCATTTAAGCATATACATTATACACTATGAGGGTTATTTTAAAAGTGATAGACGTGGGTTAGACATCCCAAATGAGTGATGTGGACGTTGGAAAGGCAGGGACGAACGAAAGGCAATTCCAGAACCAGGCTGATTGAACCTCTCCATGGATGAAACATCCAAGTCTGGTTGTCCCAAGATGGGTGTGCTGGGGGGCATTCCAGGGGGAAGCCAAGATAGAGCAAGGATGCAGACATCCAGGGCATATTTCATATAGCAATAGGGACGTGCTGGGCACGGTAGTCAGACATCCCAGTCTACACCACCTATAAAGAGATAGGGGACTTTGTTGTCCATGCTGACCACAAATGCGATTCTGTTACAAGGCGTGTTAAGTCGATAGAGAAGAGTCTGCCTGTTGTCCCTGTCTGCTGAGTACCAGGGCAGTTTCTCCAATGGATCAGTCGTGAACCTCACTTCTAAGCCAGGGCATGGAAAGTATGATCTCAGTCTCTCAAATTTAGTGCTAAGGTTCAGCACAGTACTTGCATCATGCCAAAGAGAGCCTCCTGCTGGAGTTCGTAAAATGTAACATGTATGCATAGTTTGTCAAGCTGGGCTTGGAAATTCTTCTTTATCAAGCCTGTAGCATGCAACACAATGGGAAATATTTCTGTATCTTTCTGCCACATTTGCTTAGTCTCTGACTGCATTTTCTAGTATTTCAGGATCTTCTGCTTCTCCACGGGATTCACAGAGTAGTCACTTAGAACAGACACCTTTATTATCAATGCCATTCTGGTGTTTTTCTCCTTAACCACTATATCCGGATTCCTCGCATCCAGCTTTTTATTGGTTGGAATGGAGGTATTCCAGGTGATCATAACTTCCTCCGTGTTGTGTGACCCCTTATGTCTTCACCGTCTTCCTTGTGCATCCGTCATGGAGACCCCATCCCCAACAGACTCCCAACAACCCCTAACCGGGCACAGGTCTGCAGCCATACTCCACCCCACCCCACCCCCACAACACTACAAAACATATATGGAACCCCCCCCCCCCCTATCCACCATGCCCTCTGTCACACTTATTGACTGAGCATCTAGGCAGGGGTTCTCAACCCTGTCCTCGGGACCCACCTAGCCAGTCGGGTTTTCAGGATAACCACAATGAATATGCATGAGAGAGATTTGCATACACTGCTTCCATTATATGCAAATCTCTCCCATGCATATTCATTGTGGTTATCCTGAAAACCCGATTGACTAGGTGGGTCCCGAGGACAGGGTTGAGAATCCCTGAGCGGATCATGCACCAGATTACTAGTGATCTGTGCCTGTGAGATGGATACAGCCTCTTCAGGCGATTATTGGAAGTAGGGGGGTACAGGCCAAAAAATTAATTTTGTTTTGCATCCTGTTTGGTTTCCAGATTTTTTTTTTCATTTTATTTTGCTTTGTTTTAATACATTTTTGTTTTTGTATTCTTTCATTTTTATAACTTTTAATTTCAAGGCAATTTTAGTTATTAAAGAAGTAGTTGTGGCTGCTGCTGAAAGAAAAAACATAGCTCAAAGGTTACAGGCAAATCAAAATCCCACTTGTTTTTTTTCCCACAGTCATAGAAACATATCAGCACAAAAAGACCGTACAGCTTAGCTAGCACTGGTCAACAAATTTTTACAAAAGTCATGTTACTGAAATAAAAATAGTCATTTTGTTGAAATAAAACAGCCTTGCTTGTTCATTGTTGTTCATTGTAAACCGCAACTGATCTATGGAAGCTGCGGTATATAAAAACCTGCTAATTAAATTAAAATTAAAATAGTCATTTCTTATCAATTTTTATATGCTGAACATGGATATGACAGTGAAATTGCAAAGTTGTCTCTAGATTTTTTGTAATCTACAAGAATTAATGTTTACATCACAAAATGCATGTCAATACTAAATATATAATAGGCCTTCGGTTAATACCTGTAAAAAAACAAGTCATAGACTACTTCTTAGATTTTTTCGCCTGTCTCTTGTACAGCTGTTCGGGAGCTTCTCTGGGGAGTGTCCAGCAGTAGTCAGCCAGCATTGTAGTGGACCATTTTCCCTGGTATTTTTGCTCCATTGTTGCGATATCCTGGTGAAAACTTTCGCCCTGTTCATCACTAACCATACCACAGTTGTCAGGAAAGAAATTGAGATGGGAATCAAGGAAATGGATCTTTAGAGACATATTGCAGCCAAGTTTCTGATACTGCATCAGCATGTCTAGTTCCTTGTAGTTTTCTGCCCTAACATTCCCGAGAAAGTTTGTTGACACTAGGTGAAAAGCATTCCATGCTTGTTTTGCATCACCCTGCAGCAAGTTGTTGAACCGGTCATCTTTGAAGAGCTCTCGAATCTGAGGACCCACAAAAACCCCCTCTTTAATCTTTGCTTCGCTGAATCGAGGGAATTTTTCATGCAGGTATCAGAAAGCTGGCGAAGTGCGGTCCATGGCTTTCACAAAGTTTTTCATCAAACCTAGTTTGATGTGAAGGGGTGGTAGCAGGATTTTGTGAGCCTCAACCAGAGCTGGGTGCTGGATATTCTTCTCTCCAACTGTTACATTTTGTCTGCGATTCCATTCCTTCCGCAAGTAGTGCCAATCCCTTGCTCGGCTATCCCACTCACATAAGAAACACATGTATTTGATATATCCCTGCTGCAGTCCCATTAAAAGGGCAACTAGTTTCAAGTCACCACAGAGGTGCCAGCTGTACTTGTTATAGTTAATGGAAGTCAGTAGATGCTTTAATTTATCGTATGTCTCTTTCTCTGATGCAGCTGTTACACTTCCCATAGAAGTATTGCAGCAATCTGATGCAGCTGTTACTGTACTCACAAGGCTCTGCCAAGAAATATGGAAGACAACATCATGGCCAACTGACTGGAAAAGATCTGTGTTTATACCAATACTAAAGAAAGGTGATCCAACTGACTGTGGAAATTATCGCACAATCGCTCTGATCCCACATGCCAGCAAGATTCTACTGAAGATTATTCAAAAGAGACTACAACCATACCTGGAACAAGAACTACCTGAAGTGCAAGCAGGGTTCAGGAAAGGGCGAGGAATGAGAGACATCATTGCGGATGTGAGATGGATCCTTGAAAAGACTAAAGAATACCAAAAGGATATCTATTTGTGCTTTATCGACTATAGCAAGGCTTTTGACTGTGTAAACCATGAGAAACTCTGGGCCACATTAAGAAGCATGGGTATACCAGAACACCTGATCGTTCTCTTGCGCAATCTGTACATTGATCAAGAAGCAACAGCTCGAACGGAACAAGGAGAAACAGAATGGTTTAAAATAAGCAAAGGTGTAAGACAAGGCTGCATACTTTCCCCCTACCTGTTTAATTTATATGCAGAACAAATCATCAGAGAAGCAGGATTGTATGAAGACAACAGAGGTGTGAAGATTGGTGGAAGACTCATCAACAACCTTCGCTATGCTGATGATACCACATTACTGGCTGAAAGTGAAGATGATCTGAAACATTTGCTTCTCACAATCAAAGAACATAGTCTCAAAATGGGCCTGCACCTTAATGTAAAGAAGACAAAGATCATGACAACTGGCATAATCAACAGATTCATCGTTGAAGGAGAAGAAATTGAAATTGTGAACAACTTTAACCTACTTGGATCAACTATCAATAAAGAAGCAACAAGCAGTCAAGAAATCAGACGACGCATTGCTCTTGGCAGAATGGCTATGAAAGACCTAGATAAGATTCTCAAGAGCAGAGATGTCTCTCTCCATACAAAGATTCGACTTGTTCAAGCCATGGTATTTTCAATAACATCATATGGATGTGAAAGCTGGACAGTGAAAAGGATAGACAGGAAGAAAATTGATGCCTTTGAATTATGGTGCTGGCGGCGAATATTGTGTATACCATGGACTGCCCGAAGAACAAACCAGTCGGTACTAGAGGAGATCAAACCTAAGCTTTCTTTAGAAGCTCAGATGACAAGACTTCGACTTTCATACTTTGGACACATCATGCGAAGAGAGAGATCATTAGAGAAAGACATTATGCTTGGCAAGATAGAAGGTCAACGCAAAAGAGGAAGGCCAGCAATGAGATGGATCGATACAATAACAGCAGCTACGGGTACCAGTCTGTCAACAATGAGCCGTCTGACTGAAGACTGAACACAATTTAGGATAGCTATCCAGAGGGTCGCCATGAGTCGACTCCGACTCGACGGCACTTAACAACAACAACATGTCTCTTTCATGTGGATGGCATGCGCTACTGGAATAGATGGAAGATGGTTTCCATTGTTCAAAAGCACAGCCTTCAGACTCAGTTTCAAAGAGTCTATAAATAGTCTCCAGTCTTGTGGGTCATGAGTGATTTTTAAGGCATTCATGAGGCTTTCAATATCGGAACAGAATACCAGATTACTTTGCTTTCCGACTGAGTATAGTACACTGCTGACGTCAGATGGCTTCAGCAGCCGTCTGGCAGTAGTATTGCATTGCATCAGAAAATGATGCAATCAACTCTGGATGATGTGTGCATGCTGGTATTATGCAATATGATGCAATATTACATCATTCAAGGCTTATTTGGGATGTTGTTGATGTCCAACTGGATAAATTTACATGGTGAAACGTCAAAAAGGAACTACATGCAATATCTGCAAAACGAGAGCCAATAAAAAAATTTTAATGTTATATTCGTGTTCAGCTCACCAAGATACTACAGATTAGGGCCTTTTAAAGTCAGTAACGATTTCAGTGTTGACCAGTCCCTTCCATATGAAATACTATAGTCCCTTTTTTTCCTTTACAGATCTTCTGCGTTGTCCCATGCTTTCTTCAATTCAGATACTGACCTTTTCTGTACTGCCTCCACTGGGATACTATTCCATGCATCTACTACTCTTTCCATAAAGAAATATTTCCGCATATTACTCCTATCCCCTTTCACTCTCATCCAATGCCCCCTCATTGCAGAGCTTACTGTCAATCGAAAGAGGCTCTTCTCTTGTGCATTTATGCCATGGAGGTATTTAAAAGTCTCTATCACATCTCCTTTATCCCACCTTTCCTCTAATGCATACATATTAAGATCTTTAAGTCTGTTCCCATATCATTTATAACAAAGACCACTAACCATTTTAGTAGCCACTCTCTACACTGACTCCATCCTGTTTATATCCTTTTGATGATGTGATCTCCAGAACTGCACACAATACTCCAAATGAGGTTGCACCAAAGACTTATACAGAGCGACTATCGCCTCATTTTATCTGCTGGCCATTCCACTCCCTAAGCACCCTTCTGGCTTTCACCGTCGCCTTTTCTACCTGTTTAGCTATTTTGACATCATCAGAGACAATCATGCCCTGGTCCTGCTCTTCTTTCGTGGACAGAAGTATTTTGCACCCTACAATATACTGCTCCCTTGGATTTTTTCAGCCCAAATGCATGATCCTGCATTTTTTAGCATTAAATCTCAGTTGCCAAATTCTTAACCATTCTTCAAGCTTAGCTAGATCCTTTCTCATGTTATCTACTCCTTCCTGGGTGTCTACTCTATTGCAGATTTTGGTATTATCCACAAACAGGCAAACCTTACCTGACAGTCCTTCCGCAATGTTACTACCAAAGATGTTATTGGACCAAGGACAGATCCCTGTGGCACACCACTGTTAACATCCTTCTCCTCAGAGTGCCACCTGTACACTTTGTCGCCTCCCACTCAACCAATTTTTAAACCAGTCAGTCACTCTAGGGTCCATCCCTAGGATGCTCAATTTATTTATGTCACCTGCACAGAACAGTGTCAAAGACTTTACTGAAATCCAAGTATACCATATCTAGGGCTCTCCCTCGGTCCAACTCCCTGCTCACCCAGTCAAAGAAATCAATCAGATTTGCCTGACAAGACCTGCATCTAGTAAACCCACACTGCCTTGGATTCTTCAATCTATTGGACTCCAGAAACCTCACAATCATTGGTTTTAGCAGCATTTCCATTAATTTATTGACCACAGAGGTCAGACTAACCAGCCTGTAGTTCTCAACCTCATCCTTACTTCACTTTTGTATAAAGGGACCACATGTGCCTTTCTCCAGTCCTCAGAGACCACTCCCGACCCTAAAGAAATATTGAAAAGGTCTGTCAGTTAAGCCGCTAGAACGTCCCCAAGTTCCTTCAGTATTCTCAGATGTATCTCATCTGGCCCCATCGCTTTGTGTACTTTTAGTTTAGCTAGTTCCTCGTGAACATAGTCTATGAAAATCGTTAAAGATCCCCTTCACTTCTCCTATTTGTGGGTATTTTCTGAAGTTCTGCTCCTGGCCCTTCATCTGGGAACATAGAGCAAGAGTATTTGTTAAAGAATTCCACTTTTTCCTCATCAGCTTCTAGATATTCCTCCCCTTCACTCTTGAGTCTGACAATACCACTTTGCTCTTCCTCCTCTCACTAACATATCTGAAAAATGTCTTATCCCAATTTTATTACAACTGGCTATTTCTTCTTTTTATATATTTGTTTTACTAACCACGTTTCCTTATTTCTCAAAGTTTTTTTCAAATGTCTTCCTCTCTCTGTGATTTCTTGTATTTTATGAAGACCACTCTAAAGTCTACATCCCTCACTTTTGAATGGATTTTATCAGCTCTCGTCCTAATACTGAACTATACCATCTGGTGGTCACTAGATGTGAGATGATCTCATATCAGAAACACTTTCCCCATTGGTAAGCACTAAGTCCAGTATGGCCCCATCACCTGTGGATTCTGTTAACAGTTGCTGGAATAGTTCTCCTTTTAGAGAATCCAGGATCTCCTTACTTCTAGATGACACCCCAGCAGGGATGTGCCAGTCAACATCCAGCATATTGAAATTACCTATCAGTAGCACTTCTCCTTTCATGGAAATACTGCGTATGTCTTCTATTAAATCTCAGTCTACTTCTTCTCCCTGTGAGGGAGATCTGTCTATCACACCAATGCAAATGGATTCCCCTTTCCCTCTTTCTATAGCTTTAATATTTTTTACATATAGTGCCACTCCTCCTCCCCTTCTTCCTACCTTGTTCTTCCTGAATAAATTATAGCCTGGTATAATTACATCCCAATCATGGTTATCCGTGAAGCATGTCTCTGTAACCCCTACTAAATCCAAGTCAGCCTCTTCTATTAAAGCCTCAGCATCTGGGATCTTATTTCCCATGCTATGGGCATTTATACACACCACTTTTTAGATGTTGTCCCTTTGCTAGAGTTGTAGAGATGCATCTGCCACTCCTTGCAGGTTGTACCTATCTCTCTGTACAGCTTACCCCCTCTCTTTAAGTTATTTAAGTTTGCTTTGACAACATCCTCTTGCCATATAAGGATCCTCTGTGTCTGCCCGATGCCTTTTTGAATTCCGCCACTGTTTTTGTTCCCATCACCTCCATCAGGAGGGGATTCCAGACAGCCACCACCTTTTCTGTTAAAAACGTATTTCCTGATGTTGCTTTTATCTCCTTTGTGCCCTCTACTGTAGTTCTGCAGCTTCACCATCTTTGAAAACAGTTAGTTCTTTCCTTAATACCCATTAACTATTTAAATATCTGTATCATATCTCCCATAACCCTCCACCACTCTAGCTCGTGTACATATTTAGGTCTTCAAGTCTCTTCCCATAAGCCTTCTGGCACAGGCCCCATATCATTTTGGTTGCCTTCTTCTGAGCCATTTCAAGTCTTCTTGTATCCTTTACAAGGCAGGGTCTCCAAAACTGAACTCAAGGCTCCAACTGAGGCCTCACCAATGTCCTGTACAGGGACACTCCTTCTTCCTGCTGGTTATTCCTTTTCGGTATGCAGCCTAGCATGCTTCTGGCTTTGGCCACTGCCCTATCACACTGCTTTGCCATCTTGAGATCCTCAGACACTATCACACCAAGGTCCCTCTCCTGCTCCATATATACCAGCTTCTTTCCCCCTATTGCATCCTGCTCCTTTGAGTGTCTGCATCCCAAGTGTATCACTCTGCATTTCTTTGATTTAAATCTCAATTGCCAAGCATTAAACTATTTTTCCAATTTTTGTAGAACACTTCTTATGTTGTCTACTCCCTCTGAGGTATCAACTCTATTGCGAATCTTTATGTCATCTGCAAAAATGCAAACTTTTCCTTTTAACCATTTAGCAATATCAGTCACAAAGATATTGAACAGTATCAGTACCAGGACATATCCCTGAGGCACTCCACTATGCACCCTCCTTTCTTCAGAGTGAATTCCACTACCCACCACTTCCCTCTGTAGTCTGTCAATCAACCAGTTTCTGATCCAGTTCACCACCTTGAGACCTATCCCCAGGCTGCTCAGTTTATTGATAAGCCTCCTATGAGGAGCAGTATCAAAGACTTTGCTGAAATCTAAGTAAACCACATCCATCGCATGCACTTGATCTAGTTCTCTGGTTACCAATCAAATAAATCAATCAGATTTATTTGGCACGATCGTCCCTTGGTAAAATCATGTTGCCTTGGATCTTGCAACCCATTGGCTTCTAGGAAAACCACTCTCCTTTCTTTCAGCAGCATCCCCATTACTTTTCCCACCACCTAAATAAAGCTGATGTGGATCCTCTGACACATTTGTGAAGAGGAACCATATCAACCTTTCTCCAATCCCGCGGTACTTCCCCGGTCTCCAAGGATCCATTAAACACATCTTTTAAAAGTCCTGCCAAAACCTCCCTGAGCTCCTTCAGTATCCTGGAATATATCTGATCTGGTCTCATGGCCTTGTCCAATTTCAGTTTTGCAAACTGTTTATAAATATCTTCTTGAATGGTGTGACATACACTCCATTCCCCTTGTTACCTTTGACAGTCATGCGTGGCCCTTCTCCGGGATTTTCTTTTGTGAACAAGGATCAGAAATATTTGTTTAGCAATTCCGCTTTTTCCTTATCACTTTCACAATTAGTAGGTAAGACCTAATTACACCTTCCTCCCTGCAGCCCTGTTCTTCTCTTAAGATTCCTGCCCCTGAGCTCAAAATCTAAATCTTGCCAGCAGGGGCCAGACTCTGTTTTGCCTTCTCCTACCTTCTTGAAGCACAATATAGGTCTATAAATTAATGAATGGAGCGGAACGGGTAAACGTAGATCGATTGTTTACGCCATCAGAATATAGAAAGACTAGGGGGCATGCAATGAAGCTACAGGGTAACCTATTTAAGACTAATAAGAGAAAATATTTTTTCACTCAATGTGTAATCAAACTCTGGAATTTGTTACCGGAGGATGTAGTAAAACTTGTTAGTGTAGCTGGGTTTAAAAAAGGTTTGGACAAGATCCTGGAGGCAGGGGCGACCCAAGGGGGGTGTGGGGCCATGTGCAAAGACTCATTGTGGGGTCTCATTTGCATAAGGGGCATCATTTGCATAAATATTTGCATAATGTTACCATATACTAACTTTTAGTAAATATACCTCTTAATGAGTGTATGGATAAAGAAAGACTAAAAGATTTCTACATTACTATACTCCAGTGCCAACTGCCAGGCCCATTAGGAAGTACTATAAACACTGACCATTTAGAATCCATAGCAAACCCGCCGTATCCATAACAGCACTAATAGGACTCACAAAGCACCAAACCCTACCTATCAAAAGGCAACACTGCAAATATTAAACCAATACATCTTAAAGAATACCAATACATCTCCTAATGGGGAAAGAGAACAAGTGGCACTGTCAAATAGAAACTACATGAACAGAATAACTCAGCTCAGTTACACATGCAGAACATAGACCATCACTAAACAAAGAACAAGGGATCACAATTTAGAAACAGGAAGACAATAAGTAAACTGGGAACCCCAAAGGCCAAAGTTGGAACGTACAGCAACACTGGAGAAATAAAACTATAATTTAATTTTCTCTTGTACTAAGCAAAAACGCAAAGACGTTAGCGATGCACATTTCCCTGAGCTGACATATTCCAGTTAATAAATTCAAAATAAAAAAGTATTTGTATACCTTTTGTTTGGGCAATTTATTTTCAGTTGCAATTGCTGCAGTCACTTTCTTCTGGTTTCTTCAGGTTTTCTGCTAACTCTCCATTGTCTGCTGTCCATTTGTCCTTTCTTCTCTCTTCTAGTGTTTTCCCATTCTCTTTCTACATCTGCTTTAACATACTGATCTTTCCCCTTTTGCTCTTTCCTCAATTTCTTTATCTCTTTTTCATCCACTCAAATTTCACCCTTTGATCCTCAATCCCCATTTACTCTCCCAATACCCAGCCAATCGTAGATTTTTCTTCCCTCCCACACAAAATATATTTTCCCCTCTCCATCCTCACTCCCCTAGTTCCATCCCCTTCTAGTCCTCCCCCAACATCAGCTCCCTTCTAGTTCCAACCCCACCCAGCATCCGCTCCCTTCTAGTCCCATTCTCCCATCCCTGCCGCATCAGCCCATTTCTAGTCCAAGCTCTCCCCCATCAGTCCATTTCCAATCCTAGCCCCCCATCAGCCATTCTCAGTCCTATTCCAGCTCCCATCTCTCCATTTCCAGTTCAAGCTCCCCCCATTCAGCCCATTTCCAAACCTAGCCCTCCATCAGCCATTTCCAGTCCTATTCCAGCCCCCCCCCCCCCATCAGACCATTTCCAATCCTAGTCCCTCCCCATCAGCCATTTCCAGTCCTATTCTAGCTCCATGTCCATTTCAAGCACCTCCCATCATCCCATTTCCAATCCTAACCCCCATTAGTCATTTCCAGTCCTATTCCAGCTCCCCATCAGCTCATTTCCAGTCCAAGCTCCCCTCTCAGCCCATTTCCAATCCTAGCCCCCCACCCCCCGTCAGCTCATTTCCAGTCCAAGCTCCCCCCTCAGCCCATTTCCAATCCTAGCCCCCCACCCCCGTCAGCTCATTTCCAGTCCTAGCCCCCACCATCCATTTCCAGTCCATTTCCAGTCCTATTCCAGACACCCATCAGCCCATTTGCAATCCAAGCCCCCCATCAGCCATTTCCAGTCCTATTACAGCCCCATCAGCTCATTTCCAGTAAAAGCTCCCCACCCCATCAGCCCATTTCCAGTCCTAGCCCCATCAGCCATTTCCAGTCCCATCCTAGCCCCCCATCAGCCCATTTCCAATCCTAACCTCCTGATCAGTCATTTCCAGTCGTATTCCAGCCCCCATCAGCCCATTTCCAGTCAAAGCTCCCCCCTCAGCCCATTTCCTGTCCAAGCCCCCCCATCAGCCTATTGCCAATCCTAGCCCATCAGCCATTTTCTGCCCTATCCTAGCCGCCCCCCCCCCCCCCCGAAGAGCCCCAAGCCTATCTAAGCTGCTTCAGAGGTGAGCCAGGAAAGCCCATGCGAGGCCCCGGCTCACCTCTGCACAGCCCCCAGCGTGAAAAGCGGTATTTTCCTTCACACTGGCGGCTGTGTTACTGTGAAGAACGCTGAATGCCAGGAAAGGTTAAAGGGTATTTCCCGTCACTCGCGTGCTTCACAGTAACACAGCCGCCAGAGTGAGGGAAAACAGCGCTTTTCACGCCGCGGCTGTGCAGAGGTGAGCCGGGGCCTCCCGCGGATTTCCCAGCTCACCTCTGCAGCTGTCCATTATGCAGGAATGAAGTTCATGCGGGGACCCCTGAAGCACGGGGCCCTGTGTGAACAACATTCTTGCACATTGGACAGGCCTGGAGGAAAGGTCCATAAACCATTATTAAAGGGGATCTGGGAAATACACTGCTTGCCACAATACAAGCATTGTGGAACCTGTATCCTTTAGGGAAACTACTAGGTACTTGTGACCTGGATTTGACACTATTGGAAACAGGATACTGGGCTTGATGGACCTTGGTCTGACCCAGCATGTCTTATCTTATGTTCTTACAAATGGATCCTCAGCACCTTTGAGTTTTGCAATTTCACCGCTGACCTTCTTCCTCTCCTGACCTTAATATACCTGAAAACGATTTTGTCATCTCGCTTTACATCTGTAGTCATTTTTAATTCCATGTGCGCTTTTGCCATCCTGATTTCTCGCTTTCCCTCTTTCAGCTTTTTCTGGTATTCTTTTCTGTATTCCTCTTTTGGTGATCTTCTTAAAATTGCAAATGCTGCCATTTTTTTCCTTTATTTTTACAACCACTTCTTTGGAGAACCATTTGTGCTTTTATATACTTTTCCGACATATAGATCTGTTGCCCTTGTTATTGACTCTCTCAGTTTAGCCCACTGCCTTTCAACTTACCTCATCTCCTCCCATCCTGCCTGCTCCTCCCTCAGGTGCTTCCCTAATTTACTGAAGTCAGCATTTTTGAAATCTAGGACTTTTGAGTTTGCTGTGTTTGGACTTGTCCTTGGCTTTTATCACAAACTACTCCGTGTGATAATCATTGGTGCTGATGTGCACCCACCCAGACGTTAGACACAGTGGGGGGGAATATTCAGTGGTGGTAGCTAGCACTTCTAAAGCGCAGAGCCGTTGCCTCTGAATACTAACCACGGATATTCAATGCAGGGGCCAGCAGCATTGAATCTCCAGGTCTGCCGCATGGCGTGAAAGCTAACCGGGCAAGGGCGATATTGAGCCGCTACCAGTTAGCTCCCATGAGTAAGGATAGCCAGCTTTTGCCACGGGTCACTAACAGAGCAGCAATTCAATATCACCGCTGCCCAGTTAGCATTAGGGCATGTAGCAGCAGAATGCATATCCCTCTAACTGGCATTTTACACAGTTTACAGGTCTGTAAACCATGTAAATGTCTTGGAATATCACGCCCACTATCTCCATTAGTGAGCACTAGATCCAACATTGAACCTCCCCTGGTAGTTTCCTTCACCAGTTGCCTGAGCAAAGCCTCTTGTAGGGCATCCATGATCTTTTTACTTATTTCCATATTTGCAGACAGGATCCTCCAATCCACATCTGGCAGATTAAAGTTCCCACATATCATCACTGCTTCTTTTTGTTATATCCTTTACAATATAGTTGACCAAGTCTTTTCCATTTCCACCATTTGAGTTGGTCTGTAGACTATACCAGTGTGGATGGTAGTGCCATCTCCTCTTTCCATATCAATCCACAGTGCTTCTTTTCCCCAGAGTCCTCTGCATTTCAGCTGCTTTGATACTATTTTTGATATAGAGAGCTTCTTTTCCTCCTTTCCTGCCATCTCTATCATTCCTAAAAGATTATAGCCAGGTATGGCAATATCCCATTCATAAGACTTATTAAACAATGTTTCCATACTGATCACAATATCCAAGTCCCTTTCCACCATCAGGGATTTGGGGTTGGCATATGCCACTGCTGTGGCATTGTCCAAGAACACATGAACCACTTTGCCCTCTAGTATGGCTTGAAACTCTTCCAGTGCTAGTCTGATTCCTCTGGCTTTGAGATAATTGATCAGCCAGGAGGCCTCCTGATGTTGGCATTGGTGGTGAGAACCACTAGTCTGGAGTTTCCAGTAGCATACCGATCATCAGATGACTGGATGGATGACCCTTTAAATCTGAGGGCGCCATTGGGCACGCCCGCGCCTGGCGGACCCACGCCTGAGGGCTTCGCCAGTGGGCCCATTGGTGAGGCCCTTAGGCAGGGACCAAAGGCACCTTGGCACGAGTCATCACACCCAGCACCAGCTAATCCCCGGGAAGCATCAAGGAGCAGAGCAGGACCAAACGTTCCTCACCCTCTGCCTGCATTGAATTTGCTACCCACTGCTTGCATTGAACTTGCTACCCACTGCTTGCATTGAACTTGCTACCCACTGCATGCAGTGAACTTGATACCCACTGCTTGCCTTGAACTTGCTACCCACTGCTTGCATTGAACTTGATACCCATTGCTACATTGAACTTTGCTGCACAGGCTATAGTCTCGCCACTACCCATTGCTTATATTTTGCTGCACAGGCTATAGTCTCCCCACTATCCATTGCTTGTATTTTAACCTATATTGCATAGCCTGTAGTCCCCACTTGTAACTCAACATATTCTACATAGTGTGCAGAATCCCTACCCACCTCATTGCTTGTAAGATAACATAGACTGCTTAGCTCTACCACTCCTCTTCCATGGCCCCACATCACATTGTCCTTCTCGTCCTCATATTCCCCAACTGCCTCCCCTCCTACCAGCACCCCTACTTTCCCTCTTCCTTACTCACTTCTCCCTCCATTCTGTCTTCTAACCTAGCATCTGCTCTTGAGCTTCATTATACCCTCCCCCTCATTCAACCAGCCCCCCTCTCTTTAAGGCAACCCCACCCTCGCTTCCACCATACTGCCTCTGCTTTACCCTGCTCTCTACTACTCCATGTCCTTCTCTCATCAGGTAATATCAACCCCAACCCTGCCCCCCCCCCATTTTCTCTCTCACTCTAAGAAGAGTTCCTCACGCACCTTATCTAATCTCATCCATATCCCTCTCCTCTCCCCTTCTACCCACCCTCACTCATGCCCCAATCACTCATCCAGAGATATCAACCCCAACCCTATCCCCTTTAGAGTTCTGTCTCATTCTAAAAAGTGATCCTCATGTAACCTATCTAATATCATCAATATCCCCCTTCATTCCCTTTTCACTTCCCCTCCCTCATGTCCCTCATGGAGGGCACACTCATCCAGAGACACCCACCCGTACCCTGGCCCCTCTAGATCCCGGTACTACTCTGGAAATAGATCCTCATGTAACAGCCCCCCTAGACCGCTGTCTTACTCTGAAAAGAAATCCTCATGTAACTTGTCCAACCTTATCCATATCCCTCTCCTTTCCCCCTCCACTCTCCCGTTCTCATGTGCCCTATGGAACGCATGCTCAGTCTCTAACAAACTTGCTTTTACTCATGATCTCTTCATCTCTAATGTGCTACACCTTCTTGCCTTAATTGAAACCTGGCTCCTCCCGGATGATACCGCATCCCCTGCTGCACTCTGCTACGGGGATACCAGTTCTCCCATACACCTCGATTCACTGGCCGCAGTGGTGGAGTTGGGCTTCTACTTTCTCCCTCTTGCCAATTCCAACTCCTCCTGCTACCCCAGTCACACTCTTCCCTCTCTTTTGAAGTCCACTCCATTCGCCTCTTCACACCACTTCCCCTCCGAGTAGCTGTTATCTATCACCCACCCAACAAATCCACATCGACCTTCCTTACCGACTTCGACTCCTGGCTTTCCGTCTTTCTGGATCCCTCTTCCCCCACTCTTATTCTTGGTGACTTTAACATTCACATCGATAACCCCTCCAATCCCCATGCTTTAAAGTTCCTCACCCTCGCCTCCTCGTTCGACCTCCAACTTTGCTCCACTGCTCCCACCCACCGGCATGGCCACTGCCTTGACCTGATACTGTTCTCTAATTCCTCTCCCTCAGACTTCCGCAACTCAATCCTTCCCTCATCTGACCATCACCTTTTAACCTTTAATCTTCAACTTCCGCCGTCTCAACCTCATCCTGTCTTCTCCGACCTATTTAGAAACCTTCATAATATTGATCCCCTGACTCTCTCCTCCACCATTTCTCCATCTCTTTCCTCTATTATGTCCTCCAAGTCTGTCGATGAGGCAGTTTCCTCTTATAATGCTGCACTATCCTCTGCGCTCAACACTCTTGCCCCACCCACTCCACGTCCCCTATGACGCTCTACTCCCCAGCCCTAGTTTTCTTCCACAACCCGCTATTTACGCATCTGTGCCCGTTCTGCTGAATGTGCCTGGACCAAATTCCGCTCCCCGGAAGACCTTCTACACTTCAAATTCATGCTTGTCTCCTTCCAGTCAGCCACCTCCTCCTCTCCCACCCCGCTCCATGTTGGTGTACCCCAGGGATCCGTCTTAGGCCCCCTCCTTTTCTCTCTCTATACCCCATCCCTTGGCGTGCTTATCTCCTCCCATGGCTTTCAGTACCATCTCTATGCTGATGACTCCCAAATCTACCTCTCTACACCTAATATCTCTCCAGCAATCTAGACCAAGATCTCTGCCTGCCTCTCTGACATCACTGCCTGGATGTCTCACCACCGCTTAAAATTGAACATGGCTAAGACTGAACTCCTTGTCTTTCCCCCCAACTCCTCCCCTCCTCTTCCCCCATTCTCAGTCTCCGTGGATGGATCTACGATCCTTCCTGTTCCCTCGGCCCGCAATCTAGGTGTTATCTTCGACACCTCTCTCTCCTTCTCCACACATATCCAGCTCATAGCTAAGACCTGCCGCTTCTTTCTCTACAACATTAGCAAAATCCACCCCTTCCTTTCTGAACACACTACCAAAACGCTTATCCACTCCTTAGTCTCCTCTCACCTCAACTACTGCAACCTACTCCTTGCTGATCTCCCCGTGAGCCATCTCTTTCCCCTTCAATCTATACAAAACTTTGCTGCTCGACTTATCTTCTGCCAGTCTCGCCATGCCCACATTACTCCTCTTCTCAAGTCGCTTCACTGGCTCCCTATCCAATTCCGCATCCAATTCAAACTTCTCCTACTGACCTATAAATGCATTCACTCTGCGGCCCCTCAATACCTATCATCTCTTATTTCTCCCTACATCCCCCCTCGGGAACTTCGCTCTGCTAACAAATTACTTCTTTCTAGGCCTTTCACTCGCACTGCTAACTCCCGACTTCGCTCCTTTCACCTTGCTGCTCCTTATGCCTGGAACAGCCTACCTGTGTCTATACGCCAGGCACCCTCTCTGGCCCTCTTCAAATCCAGATTGAAGACCCACCTCTTCACTGTCGCTTTCAGATCCTGACTTCTATCCTTTATCTTAACCTGACTCCTGTCAATTTTCATGATTGAGTTGCAAAGACCATATTGTGCCTTGCACTGAATTGACTAATGCTCTGTATTGTCTCAACTAGATTGTAAGCTCGGACGAGTGGGACTCTGACGAGCAGGGACTGTCTCTTGTTTTTATGTCTGTACAGCACTACGTGCTTGGCGCTATATAAGTGCTAAATAGTAGTAGTAGTAGGATTGAATCCATGATTTCAATCGCTTTCAGATCCTGACTTCCATCCCTTATCTTAACCTGACTCCCATCAATTTTCATGACTGAGTTGTAAGACCATATTGTGCTTTGTATTGACTACTGCTCTGTATTGCCTCGTTTTTTGACTAATGCTCTGTATTGTCTCAACTAGATTATAAGCACCAACGAGCATGACTCTGATGGGCAGGAACTGTCTCATGTATGTTATCTGTACAGCGCTCCATGCGTGGCACTATATAAGTGCTTAATAGTAGTAGTAGTAGATTTCAACAACTACCTGATCTCCTGAGTGAGGGGAAGGATTGCAGATAACTCCATGAGTTGCTTCTGCAGCTTCAGAAACCTTTCCAATGTGAGGAAAACTCAACCCTGAAGAGTGTTGAAACATGCCCCCAAGTATTCAAATTCCTGAGAGGGATTGAGGTTACTCTTGGGGTAATATAAGAAAATAAGAAATGCCATACTGGGTCAGACCAAGATCCATAGAGCCGAGCATCCTGTTTCTAACAGTGGCCAATCCAGGTCACAAGTATCTGGCAGGTTCCCAATAAGGCACACAGGTTCCACAATGCTCATCCCGGGGTAGTGGATTTCCTGGGTCCTCCTTAATAATGGTTTATGGACCTCTCCTCCAGGAACTTGTCCAAACCTTTTTTAAATCCAGCTACACTAACAGCTTTTACTACATCCTCCAGTAACAAATTCCAGAGTTTGATTATGCATTGAGTGAAAAAATATTTTCTGTCATTAGTCTTAAATGGGTTACATTGTAGCTCCATTGCGTGTCCTCTAGTCTTTCTACTTTTTGATGGCATAAACAACCGATCTACATTTACCTGTTCCATTCTATTCATGAATTTATAGACCTCTATCATATCTCCCCTCAGTTGTCTCTTTTCCAAGTTGAAGAGCCCCAACCTTTTAAGCCTCTCCTCTTAGGGGTATCCTTCCATTCTCTTTACCATTTTGGTGGCTCTTCTCTGTAACTTTTCTAATTCCACTATATCCTTTTTAAGATACAGTGACCAAAATTGCACACAATATTAAACCTAGTTGTTCCAGTCATCAAGGGCTGTGTCCTTTCTCTATTTCTACAGGGAGTGGCTGGATCAGCTGGTCATCCAGGTATGAGTGAACCTGGAACTTCTGCTTTACCAGAAATGCTGCCATTACCACCATTACTTTTGAGAAAATGCAAGGAGTCATGGCTATGCCGAAAGGTAAAGCCCGAAATTGGAAATGATGACCCAAAATACAGAAACAGAGGAACCACTGATGCTATTCCCTGCTGAAAATATGAAAGTAGGCCTCAGCCAGATCTAGAGAAGTCAGGAACTCCTCTATCTGAATGAAGGTAATGACTGACCAGATTGTCTCCATATGGAAATAGGAAACTCTGAGCTTGGTGTTTACAAATTTTGGATCCAGAATGGGTTAAAAAGAACATCCCTTCTTGAGCACCACAAAATAAATGGAACGTCATTCCCATCCTTGCTCTTCAGAAGGTACAGGTGAAATAGCCTGGAAATGCAGGAGGTGCTGTAAGGTTTCCTCAATCACTGCCTGCTTGAATGAGTGGGATGCCGCAGGAAGACTCTATGAAGATGTCTGCTAGGGGCTCTCAAATATTAGCATGTACCTCTAAACTTGGACCTCAGAACTTGGTCTGATGTGATCTGGGTCCATTCCAAGATTAACTGCCAGAGCCACCCTCCAACCAACTGAAGGGACTCAATGGATCTCATTGTGAGGGCTTTCCAGGCCTCGTAGTGGCTGAAGAGGAGTCTTGAGGTCACTAGACACCCCAAAGGGGATGGCCCTTCTTTGGCCAGGAGCCATAGGGGAAATAGGTTGAACTTGAGTTTTTAGATGACCTTGGGCACCTCCAAGATCCCTGAAAGGTTCTCTAAGAGGCTGAGCGCACATCTCTAGGCCTATCTTCCAGCACCTTTTCAAGCTCCTTTCCAAAAAATAGCTCACCCCTGAAGGGAAGCTTGCTATGTTGCAATTTGGAGGCAGAATCTGCTGCCCAGTTGTGAAGCCAAAGCCACCACCTAGCTACGACTACTGCCACCTTAGAATAAGTGCCTGAAAATAGGACAAACACATACTAACACAACATCAAACACATAAAATCACAATTAAATGTAGGAACATCCGTCAAGTCAGGGGACAAGAAACCCCCTCGTATAAACAGACTTCTCCCTTTAATCTTTTTTATTATTATTTCAATCAATTCAACAGTCTTGAAGAAAACAAAGCAGACCCAAAAAGCCACAATGCTATGAGTATAAATTCTAAAGACCAAAATTTAAGGTCAAAACTTAGCTGGCAATGGGGTCCTGCAGCA
The DNA here is from genome assembly GCA_033557465.1 of Ichthyophis bannanicus. Lineage (NCBI taxonomy): Eukaryota > Metazoa > Chordata > Amphibia > Gymnophiona > Ichthyophiidae > Ichthyophis > Ichthyophis bannanicus. Next base: position 1,859,663,873 of record CM066032.1, on the reverse strand, counting down.
GATATCCACCACTCACGATGTTTTAACGGGAAGGCTTCCCTTCACCAGAGAATTCCACAAAAATGTTCGACGAGAAAACACTTCTTCAGAGTTTCATGAATTCATAACCATGGTCCCCTGACTTGACGGATGTTCCTACATTTAATAGGCCTAGAGATGTGCGCTCAGCCTCTTAGAGAACCTTTCAGGGATCTTGGAGGTGCCCAAGGTCATCTAAAAACTCAAGTTCAACCTATTTCTCCTATGGCTCCTGGCCAAAGAAGGGCCATCCCCTTTGGGGTATCTAGTGACCATGGTTATGAATTCATGAAACTCTGAAGAAGTGTTTTCTCGTCAAACATTTTTGTGGAATTCTCTGGCGAAGGGAAGCCTTCCTGTTAAAACATCGTGAGTGGTGGATATCTGCTGCAGGACCCCATTGCCAGCTAAGTTTTGACCTTAAATTTTGGTCTTTAGAATTTATACTCTTAGCATTGTGGCTTTTTGGGTCTGCTTTGTTTTCTTCAAGACTGTTGAACTGATTGAAATAATAATAAAAAAGATTAAAGGGAGAAGTCCGTTTATACGAGGGGGTTTCTTGTCCCCTGACTTGACGGATGTTCCTACATTTAATTGTGATTTTATGTGTTTGATGTTGTAATTGTTAGTATGTGTTTGTCCTATTTTCAGGTCTCATTTTTTGAACGGGACTTGTTTTACAGATCTTAGATTTGGCAATTTTTTTGGACCATAGAATAAAAGGACACTCTTAAGAGAGCATCAGCCACAAATGTGACTCCTGACTCTAGCCTAGCAGCTTCAGTGCTGTCCGGCAGTTGTTGAACCCCCAGTTCAAAAGTGTTTGGGCTATCAGGCCCACACAAAGGGCTACTTGGGAACCCATGGCCAATGCTGTGAAAACATTCTTTAGGGTGGCCTCAACTTTTCAGTCATGGTCTTCTTGAGCTCAGCCCCTTTTTGATAGGGATAGCCATGCACTTTATGACCACTGTTACCAGGGCATCCACTCAGGTGAGTCCAAAGAGCTGATCCAGCTTGCCCTAAACAAAGGACTTACTCTGAATTCTCCCACTGAAATACTAATAGTTAATCTATGAGTTCCGGTAAAGGGAAAAACCCCTAAAGATGCCTGATACCTGTATGGCCCTGTTTCGTACAAAATGGACCACATCCTAATTATTACTAATTACCTGCAATGATCAGATCCAGAAGTCAGTACAGGTGCAATCAGAGTCTCTCTTTATTAGATAACTGATGACCAAATACAGGCAGATGTGGGGAAGAGAGTTCTATCGGGCACTAGGCACCTCAAGAATATATCTCCTCCCATGAATATAAAAAAGCATACTACATTTATACTTTTCTTTGCTTCCCTTTTCGTGCATACAGTCCCCAGATCCATTCCTCCGTGTTCTCTCCCCCCTCCCCCCTTATCTCTTATCATTGCCTTTTTCTTTTTCCCTTAGTTCCTGTTATAAAATCCCCCTGGCCCCCTCTCTCTTATACTTACCAACTATGGTCCAGCCATCTGCTTTCTTCAGAGCCAGGCCTAGCATATATGTTGCCAGCTTGTGGTTTCCTGTGTATGTGTTTCTTTGCACATAGCCTCTGCAGGCCTGTATCTGATCGCCTCTTGTAGGCCCAAGCCTGGACTTTCCAGCCCAGACTGGCACCTTGCAAGGCTCATGATACTGCCTTATATGGTTCCTTCCGGTGCTGGATCTCTTCTTGCAAAGGCCTGAATGCTGGCTCACATGGTATAGCAGCGTGGCTGTTATTCTTTAGAGTTTTTGAGATGTGGGGCAGCCACTGAGTGATTATGAACCAGGAACATTATTAACCCTTAACACTTAAAATTAAAAGCAAATCTGTTGACACTCTATCTAATACTTAACCTCTACAAGTACTTAACCCCTACATACCCCCCAGGATGGGGGTCCACCTGAGACAATGGAGTCATTGCAGGCTCCTCATTCCTCAAGGCTGTATCCTGAATCAGTACTGGGAGGTCCTACCAGTGGAAATATATGGCTCACAAAGGGATTCTTATCCTTCATAATGGGAATCACCCCTTCCTCCTCAGACTCAACTTCGGTTGGGGCTGAATCATCATCATCATCACAGTCAATCCCCATAGGGATAAGGTGTGACTCCCAGAGGAGGTAATAGGTGCCTGAGCTAAATAAGAAAGTTTAGCCCCCTATAGAGCCATGATGGAGCCACCCAAGGGCTCTGGATCTTCCATAGGGAACGTCAGGGCCCTGGGCACCTGTGAGTGGGGTCTCCAAGGAATTAAAAGGGACTGGAGGAGGTTAAAACAAAGTGAAAGAGTAGTCTAGTGGTTAGAGCAGCAGTCTAGTACCCAAGAGATCTTGGTTCACTTTGCACTGTTGCTCCTTGGGCAAGTCATTTTACTCTCCAATTCCTTGGAAGAAAAGGCCTGGTAATCTACTTCCAGTGTTTTGTTGCCTTCTCCTCTATATCCTGTTCTTGTTTCTTGTTACTTCTTCTTTCCTGTCTTGATTGTAGTTCTTTTCCCTTTACCTGGCCTTGAGCCAAAACTTTGAATGTTAACATGATTGTGAACCACCCTAGTGTTATAAAGGGTGGTATATCAAGAATTAATAAACAAACATAAACATAAACATATCTTGCCAAGAAAATCCAGGGGATGGATGGCATTTTAAAAAAAAGGGTCTGAAAATAGCCCAAAAGCTGTTTTAGAAGCCTCTTCTCAAATAAGGCTGATAGAACATCCTGTGGGCCAAAAGAACCCACAGCAGTCTGGGGTCACCACTGGCCTCCTCAGCAAGAACTGCTTACTCTTTGCACTGAAGGAAGGCATGGAAAACAAAAAGGAGGCCCAGAAGCAGCAGTGAGTCCTGTGACATCCATAAGGGTCCCAATGATGCCAAAAATGTTAAGTCCCTTACATCTCCATCAAAATGGAAGCTAAAGGAACCCATTGCAAAGTCAATCCTACATGAGGCACAGCAGCAGGCACATGATAATCTTGCCCTTCTGCACGAATCAAAAAAAGTGAAGAAAGCCTGCTGAAAAAAAACAGCACTGGCTGCAAAAACCCCATGGAGTCTTCCTGCTCCTCTTCAACTTGTGGGAGACAGTGCTCAGTCTTAACGACTGCTGCACCAATCCACACACCTTGCCACCTCTTGGAGGCAGACAATTACTGGCTTCTCTCAGTGCTGCACCAGTGGTTATACCTCCTGATGACATTATTGAGAGATGCTCAAGTCTGCCTCCATCTGCTGGAACATAACCCACTCATATGGACTGGTCTAGCAGGATAATAAGGAAGCAGATATTGGCCCAACAGACATAACTGATCATGCCTTAATATGGGTTGGTGTTGAGGGTTTTGGGACTTCCATGGATGGAAGACAATGGGCATTTCCTGACTATCTGGGAAAGTACAGACTAGTGAGCCTGATGTCAGTACTGGGCAAAATGGTAGAAACCATTTTAAAAAAATAAAATTATTGAACATGTAGATAGTCGTGGTTTAATGGGAGGAAGCCAACATGGATTTTGCCAAGGAAAGTCTTGTCTCACTAATCTCTTATATTTTTTTGAAGGTGTGAATAAACAGGCAGATAAAGGTGAACCGGTTGATATAGTGTATCTCGATTTTCAGAAAACCTTTGACAAAGCCCCTCATGAGAGACTCTTGGGGAAATAAAAAGCCATGGGATAGGAGGCAATGTACTGTTGTGGATGAACTGGTTGAAAGATAGAAAACAGAGAGTGGCACTAAATGGCCAATTTCTTAATGGAGAAAGGTGAATAGTGAGGTACTCCAGGGATCTGGGCTGGGCCTGCTACTTTTTAACATAATGACCTGGAAATGGGAAAATGGGAATAATGAGTGAGGTGATCAAATTTGCAGATGCCACAAAATTATTCAAATTTGTTAAAACACAAGAGGATTGTAAAAAATTGCAAGAGGACCTTGATAAATTGGGAGACATTTAATGTGAACAAGTGGAAAGTTATGCATTTAGGGAAGAACAGCCCAAACTATGGTTACATGATTCAAGGTTCCACATTAGGAACTACCACCCAGGAAAAAGGTTTAGGCGTCATCATGGATAATATGTTGAAACCCTCCGCTCAGTGTACAGTGGTGGCCAAGAAAGCAAATAGAATGCTAGGAATCATAAGGAAAGGAATGGAGAATAAAACAAAGGATATTATGCCTCTGTATTGCTCCATGGTGCGACCACACCTTGAATATTGTGTGCAGTTCTGGTCACCATATCTTAAAAAGGATATAGCAGAATTAGAAAAGGTTAGAGAAGAGTGATAAAATGTTAAAGAGAATGGAAGGATATCTCTATGAGCAAAAGGCTTAAAAGGTTAGGTCTCTTCAACTTGGAATAGAGACGGCTGAGGGGAGATATGATGGAGGTTTATAAAATAATGAATGGAGTAGAACTGGTAAAAGTAGATCGGTTGTTTACTTCTTCAAAAAATACAAAGACTAGGGGACACAATGAAGCTATAATGTAGCACATTTAAGACTAATCAGAGAAAATGTTTTTTCACTCAATGCATAATTAAACTCTGGAATTCATTATCAGAGGATGTAGTAAAAGCTGTTAGTGCAGCTGGATATAAAAGTGGTTTGGACGAGTTCCTGGAGGAAATGACTATAAACCATCGTTAAAGAGGACCAGGGAAATTCACTGCTTACCCTGGGATACACAGCATGGAATATATCTACAGTACTATTTGGGAACCTGACAGGTACTTATGAGCTAGATTGGCCACTGTTGGAAACAAGATACTGGGTTTGATGGACCCTTGGTCTGACTCAGTATGGCATATCTTATGTTCGTATATTCTTATGTTCTAACTGTTAAGAAACAGATACGGGCTGAAAGGAGGCAACTTGCTGAGCACCCTACCAAAACTGTGAATAGATTTATAGCTACACAGGTGACACTCAATACACTTATTCCTGAGCACACTAGAAAGGACCTTACTTACTTTAAATATAAATTCTATCGATACGGGAAAGCAGTTTCAGGGCTAAGAATGCTGAGGTTGAAAACCTTTACAGTGATTTTGCATGGATTGAAACTCTATGGAGCTTCTTTGAAGACTGATATGAGAAGTATCCTGAAGCATGACTAATATAAGAGATGGGAATGGTCCGAAACATGGCACAGTGTCGGAGTATGAGTAATGGATTTAAAATGGCTTAGTGGCAAGGTTTAAATGGATGTAATGTTTGACTCTTCACAGCACATTCTACTGCACACTAAAAAAGGGGCATTATTGTAAGCCCTTTAGCCGATACATTGCTGTATGGTCCGATGAAAGATCAGCGAGTTAAAGATTATATAATGTATGGAAATAAGGGCTCAATCTTTTTGTGAGAGTGTTAAGAAGTAAGTTGACCCCTTTCTTGGGATCTTGACTGTATGGTCACTAGTTTTACACCTAGAAGTCCTTGCTGTGAAGATCACAAAAAAGTAAATAGATAAAAAAAATTTCCAAGGTATTCAGTACTTTAAATACTGAATGTAAATGAAAAAACGTTTCGGGTCAGTTCATCTTGAGTTCACAATCTGAATTATCCAGATCATTTAGTTCATTCAAATCTTTTAAAGTCAATGGACAAGCAATTTTACTTTCTAATGGTGGGGTTTTCTAACCATTTTTAATCAAACTTTCTTAAAACTTCCTGGCAAGCATCTGCCACACAGTCAACAGCATTCCAAGACATCAAGAATAGAACGAAGATCCAATGGAACCAAAAAGAGGCAAAGAGCACTAACATTTTCACTTCTACCTCTGTTTCTGCTGTTTTTCACTGAGTTTTAAATCTTCCTGGACCTGTTCTCTGACCTACCTGTGTGTGCAGATAGTGCAACCCCTCCTTCCCCCCCCCCCCCCATTGAGTCATTGTTAACCCTCTTCTTCCCTATGCACGTGTGCTTTTGCCTTTCTGCTGTGGAAAGAGCAGCTCCATTACAAGCATTGCTCCTAGCTCCAGGCTTGGGTCAGACATTTAACTGCTTGCTTGTGAGTCCCGTCTGTCTATACTGATATAGATAGATTGATTGATTGATTTTATTATTGTTAGTGTGCTCTTTACCTTATCTGTATTTTTTTTGTAATCAGCTCTCTTCTATTTTCAGCAGTCTGTCTCGTGCTTCTCCTTATCATCCCTTCCACACCCACCAACAGCCCACCCACCCCCTGGCTAACAGTCTCTTATAGCTGTCCTGTCCTCATTGGGGGTCATCCAGAACCATGTATAGTGGGGATGGACGACTGGCTTGGACAACCAACCCCTGCTATTCGTAGGGACATGATTCCGGACCTAGAGCTCCCCACACATACAAGGCCTTTGTGCAGGGAGCTCTGGACGGGGGCAGGGGTGGGTGGGGTGGGGGAGGGCTGCACATCCCAGATTTACAGGTCCTATTCAGATCATGGCCCTGTACATCCAGCATTGTCCGGATGGACGTGGGACGTGTTCCACCTCGGAGGTGAAATAAGTCCCATGCATGGTGGGGACTGGGACACACTAGGCTGCCAAAGACATAAGGTTGCTAAAGGTAAGTCCCCGTCACCCAGTCCCACCCCTGGCTGCCCCTGCCAAGAGCTGGGTGGTGGGGAAAGGAGAGCGGAGGGTGTCGGGCCATTCAGCGCTCCTGCATGGTGTCCCAGTCCCATGGTAACGACACCACAACAGCGGTGCTCCATGCAGAAGCGGAGGGAGGGTTAGCCAGGGAGAGCCCTGCATGTCTCGGCCATCAGAATCAGGGCACATCTAGCCAGTCCAAGTGCCCCGATTCTGCTCCCACGGTTACATCTAGCTCCCACGGATGCAGAATCGAAAGCAAATCCAGCCCATCCATATTTTGGACATCCAGATGGGCCGGACGGGTTTCGATCGAAATTGCCCTCATTACCTTTATTACTCACAAGTGTACCCCAGTCCCCTGGGATCTTTCTCCTGCCTTTCCTTCATATATTTCTTCTGACTTCTGCTCTCCTCTTCATCACTTTCTTATGGCTCCACATCACTTTCTGTTGCTGTTGTTGACACTCCCTAATCTTCTCCCCTCGTACCAACAACTTCAAGCCTCCCCTCCTTATCATCCCCTCTTTACCATCCTTACTTCTCCCACCATCTTGTCATCTACCTATCATCAGCTCTTGAGCTTTACCATTTTCTCCCTCTCATTCAGCCATCACCTCTCTGCCCCGCACTTCACCCTCGTTACTGCCATGCCATCTCCTCTCTACCCCGCACTTTTCTGCTCCTTCTGTCATCTGGAGATTTCAATCCCAGCACTGGCCCCCTATATTTTTATCACACTCCCAAGACAGATCCTCACACAACTGCTAAAATCTTATTTATATCCCTCTCCTTTCCCCTTTCTTTTGCGCCTTGTGGAATGCGCACTCCATCCCTAATAAGCTTGCCTTTATTCATGATCTCTTTATATCATGCTCTCCATCTTCTTGCTATAACTGAGACCTGGCTCCTCCCAGAAGACTCAGCTTCAGTAGCTGCCCTCTTTTATGGCAGCTACCAGTTCTCCCACATGCCTCGTCCCACTGGCCCTCTTGTGGTGTTGGGTTTCTACTCTCTCAATCCTGCCAATTTCAACCCCTCCTTCTGCCTCAGTCTCACTCCTTTCCCTCCTTTGAAATCCTCTCCATCTGCATTTTCACTCCACTATCTCTCCAGATTGCTGTTCTTTATCAACCCCCTAACAAGTCCACCTCTATCTTTCTCGCTGACTTTGGCTCATGGCTTTTCTTCTTTCTGGCTTCATCTCTCCCCTTCCTTATTCTTGTGGATTTTAACATTCATGTTGCTAATCCTTCTGACCCTTATGCTTTAAAACTCCTTTCCCTTACCTCCTCATTCAACCTCCAGCTTTGCTCTATTGTCTCCACTCACCAGCACAGACGCTGCCTCAATCTTGTATTCTTATCTAATTGCTTACCCTCAAACTTCTGTACCTCAGTTCTTCCTCTATCTGACCATCACCTCCTTAGCTTCACTCTTCATCACCCGCCACCTCAATCTTGCCCTGTCTCCTCCAACCTTTTTAGAAAACTTCATGCTATCGACCCATCAGCTCTCTCTACTACTATCTCATCACCTCTTTCCTCCACTATGTCATCTGAGTCTGTTGGTGAGGCAGTAGCTTCCTATAACACTGCACTCTCATCTGCTCTGGATGCTCTTGCTCCTCCCATACCACATCCTGTGAGGCGTACTACATATCAGTCCTGGCTGTCTTCAACTATCTGCTATCTACGTTCCTGTGCCCACTCAGCTGAGCGCATTTGGTTCAACTTCCTACACTTCAAATTCATGCTCGCCTCTTTCCAGTCAGCCATAGCACTTGCCAAACAAGTCTATTATGTCCACCTGACTAAGTCTTTTACCTCTGACCCTCGCCATCTCTTTCGCACTCTCAACTCTCTCCTAAAAGTACCTCCGCCTCCTTTCCTTTCTGCCCAAACTTTAGCCGACTAGTTCCATGACAAAGTCCACAAGATTACACTCCAGTTCCCCATGAGGTCAACTCCATCCCCTCTTCCCCCCTTCACTCCCAACTCTTTCCCTCAATCTCTGCCACCCGTTCTTCCTTTTCTAAGATCTCTGAGGAGGAAACCACTCATCATCTTTCCTCCTCCAAACTCACTATATGCTCCTCTGGTCCTATTCCCACCCATCTCATAAGCTCCATCTCCTCCACTGTCATCCCTTCCATCTCTCCTATTCTCAACCTCTCACTCTCCGTTGTAACAATTCCTGCAGCCTTCAAGCATGCTGTGGTCACACCTCTCCTCAAGAAACCCTCACTAGACCCTACCTGTCCTTCTAATTACTGACCCATCTCCCTCCTCCTCTTCATTTCTATACTACTTGAACATGTGATTCACTGCAGTTGCCTCAACTTTCTCTCCTCTAAAACCCTTTTGGATCACCTGCAATCTGGCTTTCATCCTTTACATTCTACTGAAATTGCATTTGCCAAAGTCTCCTCCTAAACCCATCTTCCTCCTATCTCCTTTCTCAATCTCTGTGGATAACGCTCTACTACTACCTGTTTCTTCAGCCCACAACCTTGGGGTCATCTTTGACTCCTCCCTCTCCTTCTCCACAAATATCCAACTGATAGTTAAAGCCTGTCATTTCTTTCTCTATAATATCAGCAAAATTCGCCCCTTCCTTTCTGAACACACTACTGAGACGCTTATCCGCTCTTTAGTCACTTCCCATCTAGACTATTGCAACCTCCTCCTTGCTGGTCTCCCTCTGAATCATCTCTCTCCCCTTTAATCTGTTCAAACCTCAGCTGTGCAGTTAATCTTCTGCTAGCCTCGATATGCTTATATAATCCCTCTTCTCAAGTCGCTTCATTGGCTGCCTATCCATTTCCGTATCCAGTTCAAATTTCTTCTACTGACCTATAAGTGCACTCATTCTGCTGCTCCTCACTACCTTTCCTCTCTTATCTCTCTCTACGCCCCATCTTGGGAACTCAACTCTTTTGTCAGATCCCTTTTATCTGTGCCCTTCTCTTCCACTGCCTGCTCTGGACGTTGCTCCTTTCTGCTCCTTATGCCTGGAACAAACTTCCTAAGTCTGTATGGCAGGCTTCATCTCTGACCCTTTTCAAATCCAGGCTGAAAACTCACCTCTTCGAGGCTGCATTTGGATCCTGATCTGTCTAGTCTCCTACATGTTTCCTTACATTTCCCCTAGTTGTACTGTATCTTTGTCCTCAGCTGTTATGCTGTCTGTCTTGACTAGATTGTAAGCTCCAATGAGCAGCAACCATCTCTTACATGTGTCTGTACAGCACTACATACACCTTGTAGCACTATATAAATGATCAGTAGTAGGGGCAAAGCAGCATGGAGACCACAAGACACCAGAAGTGGAGAAAAGCAGCACCAGCATTGTCTGGACGACCCCAAATCAATGTAGCAAGGTGAATGAAAAGTTTGGGTATATGTATTCAATGGGTGTTGGGATTATCCCCCAAAATTTGGCTATTAGCGTTCAGTGAGCAGGTCAGCATTAGAAGCTAGAGTACATCAATACTCAAGAAGGTTGATATTCAAAAGGGTTTGGGGCATTCTAGGGGCAGAAGCTGCTACATGTATAGGATATATGTAAAAGTGGCAGTATTCAGATGATATGTCTGACTGAAGTGGAGGAGAAGCCTAGTGGTGAGAACACTAGCTTGGTAAACAAAAGACCAGCATTTGATTCCCACTAGTACTCCTTGTGGCCTTGGGCAAGTCACTTAACCCACCGTTACCTCAGAAGAAAGGCCTGGCACTCTATTGCCAAGAAAGCCCAGGAGCTGATGGGTTACCAGAAGTCAGCATTGACTCAAAGGCACACGTTGCATTTGCATGTCTGGAAATCTACATTGGATGGTCCATGTCCACCTGTACATTCAGTGGCACTGCCTGAATATACAGCACTATTGAATATACATATAATTTGAAATGCCTACAAGACACATGACAAGTTTTATGCTGCTCATTCTACTGAATAGGAGCCTCAAGGTCTCCTGAGTTACTTGGGTGCACGGAATTTGTTAGCCTCAGATCCAAAAAGGTGTGACCAAAATCTAAACAGTATTGTACTATAGGTGCCTCCTTTACCCGACAATGGATCCTGTTCTTATGTTCCAGTATACGCTTCCGGAACTGCCGGTTAGTCTTTCCTATATACAATAACTCACATGGACACTGTATACCATAAACTACAAACTCAGAATCACAAGAGGTCTGTTTTCTCAACTTAAAATCCCTCCCATGATATGTGAAATGGGTGTGACAGCACAAATCACGCAGTCACCACATTTGCGATGCCCCCCTGGTTCCCTTCTACTTACAATAAGGGACGCAATATTTAGTAGCAGTTACAGAAACATGGTTCATAAAAAACCATGACTGGGATGTAACTATACCAGGCTATACTTTATTCAGAAAGGACAGGTAGGAAGAAGGGGAGGAGGAGTGGCACAATATGTAAAATATAATATTAAACCTTTGGAATTACAGAGCTTAAAAGGGAGAGAGGAGGTATTGTGGGTTAAACTAGAAAGAGGGAAAGAGAAATCTATTTGCATTGGCGTGATATACAGACAGGACTGACTCGAAGGCACACATTGCATTTTTGATATACAGACCTCCCTCACAAGAGGAAGAGGTGGACATACGCAGCATTGCGAGGAAAGGGGAAGTGCTACTGATAGGGGATTTCAATATGCCAGATGTTGATTGGCACATTCCTGCTGCAACATCATCTAGAAGTAAGGAGATCCTGGATTCTCTACAAGGAGAACTATTCAGGCAATTGGTAACAGACCTCACACGTGAAGGGGTCATACTGGACTTGGTGCTTACCAATGGTGAAAGTGTTTCTGAAGTTATAGTGGGAGATCATTTTGCATCCAGTGATCACCAGATGGTGTGGTTCAGTATTAGGACTAGGGCTGTTAGAATCCATTCAAAAATGAGAGTCTTAGACTTCAGGAAAACTAACTTTGCCAAGATGGGCCAATACCTCAGGGAGTCATTAGCGGGATGGGAACAGCTGGGGGATGTAGAAAAACAGTGGGCAAGACCGAAAAGGGATATTTTAAGGGCAACCAACCTTTTTATTAAAATGGTAAATAAAAGGAAAAGGAGACCGCTATGGCTTTCAATAGAAGTAGCTGAAAAGGTGAAGAAAAAGAGGGAGGCCTTCATGAAATACAAGAGATCACACAGAGAGGAAGACAGGCATCTATATTTGGAAAAACTTAGAGAAGCTAGCAAAGTAGTCAGGAAAGCTAAGATTCAAAAAGAGGAGGAAATAGCCAATGCAATAAAATGGGGGGGGGGATAAGACATTTTTCAGATTTGTTAGTGAGAAGAGGAAGGGCAAAAGTGGTATTGTCAGACTCAAGGGTGAAGGGGAGGAATATGTAGAAGCAGAGGAGGATAAAGCGGAATTGCTTAACAAATATTTCTGTTCTGTTTTCACAGATGAAGAACCAGGAGCAGGACCTCAGAAAACACCCACAAACAGGAACAGAAGAGAGGGACATCTTGAACAATTTTCAGAAGACTGTGTTCGTGAGAAACTAGCTCATCTTAAAGTAGACAAAGTGATGGGACTGAATGAGATACACCCTAGAATACTGAGGGAACTTGAGGACATTCTAGCAGCTCCACTGACTGACCTTTTCAATGCCTCGTTGGAGTCAGGAATAGTGTCAAAGGACTGGAGAGAGGCTCAGGTGGTGCCTTTACAGAAAAGCGAAAGTAAGGATGTGGTTGAAAACTACAGGCCGATTAGTTTAACTTTGGTGGTGAGTAAATTATTGGAAATGTTGCTGAAAGAGAAAATAGTGAGGTTTCTGGAGCCCAGCAGATTACAGGATCCGAAGCAGCATGGATTCACCAGAGGCAGGTCTTGTCAGACCAATCTGATTGATTTCTTTGACTGGGTGACCAGGGAGTTGGACCGAGGGAGAGCCCTAGATGTGGTGTATTTAGATTTAGATTTAGATTTAAAGCCTTTGACACCATTCCTCATAGGTGACTTATAAACAAACTGAGCTCCCTAGGGATGGACCCTAAAGTTACTGCTTGGGTTAAAAATTTGTTGAGTGGGAGGCGACAAAGAGTACAGGTAAATGGAGCTCACTCTGAGGAGAAGGAAGTTACCAGTGGTGTGCCCCAGGTATCTGTCCTTGATCAGATTCTTTTTAACATCTTTGTTAGTGATATAGCTGAAGGGCTATTGGGTAAGGTTTGCCTGTTTGCGGATGATACCAAAATCTGCAAAAGAGTAGACACCCAGGAAGGTGTATATAACATGAGGAGGGATCTGGCTAAGCTTGAAGAATGGTCTAGAATTTGGCAGCTGGGATTTAATGTTAAAAAAAAATAAGGTCATGCATTTGGGCTGCAGCAATCCAAGGGGACAATATAATATAAGAGGTGATGTACTTTTGTCCACTAAAGAAGAGCGGGACCTAGGCATGGTTGTGTCTGATGATCTTAAAGTAGCTGAACAAATAGAAATGGCGACAGCAAAAGCTAGAAGGATGTTGGGGTGCATACGGAGAGGAATGGCTAGCAGAAAAAAAGGAAGTGATAGTGCCTCTGTATAAGTCTTTGGTGCGACCTCATTTGGAGTATAGTGTGCAATTCTGGAGACCGCACCTTCAAAAGGATATAAACAGGATGGAGTCAGTACAGAGGGTGGCTACTAAAATAGTTAGTGGTCTTCATTATAAAGCATATGAGGACAGACCTAAGGATCTTAATATGTACACCTTAGAGGAAAGGCGGGATAGAGGTGATATGATTCAGATGTTTAAATACCTCCGTGGCATAAATGTACATGTTGAGAGCCTCTTTCGATTGAAAGCAAGCTCTGCTACGAGGGGACATGGGATGAGGGTGAAAGGGGATAGATTCAGGAGTGATGTGCGGAAATATTTCTTTACGGAAAGAGTGGTGGATCCGTGGAATAGCCTCCCAGTGGAGGTGGTAGAGATGAGGACAATATCTGAAGGAAAAAAGGGGACTGTTGTAGTTGTTGATATGGAAGGACAGATCAGATAGGCCATGTGGTCTTTTTCTGTCATCATGTTTCTAAGACCCTGACCACAGAGGATGTGAATTGATAGCATGGTTAGAAGGTGAGAATGGCAGATAACACTGTTTACACATCACTCAAGTTAGAAGAAGTAGATTTGTCATAGATCAGAAAAGGAAGGAGAAGAAGTGTTATGCTATGAATCTCTGCAGTAAGATCAGTGTGAGGCAGTGTAATTAGTAAAGGGGTACATTCAGTGGCCAGTGCGGTCAAAGCGGCTGGCTGCCAGCACTTTAAATTAAATTAAATTAAATTAGGAGCAGATATTCAGCCACTGGCACTGGATATCCGGTCTGCCTGAATCAATGTTTTGCAATCCAGATTTACGCAGACTTCATGCCATTTAGCTATGTGCTTAGCAGCTGAAAATCACCGCTAACCGCACAACTGCTGGCACTGCGCCCACTCCACCCACAGAACCCCCCGGCACTGTCCAGATAGCACCAGGATGTTTAACTCGATTAGTGGGGTTTAGTGCCACTGAATAGCCCAGCTTTGTGGTCCTTTCAGTTAATGTCCAGTTTCCAAGCCCCAACCAAGAATCTGTACACCGAACAGAATGGGCCCGCTACTCAGCGGTGGCAGCCAGTGTGATTACAGTGCCTAGCTGCCGCCACTGAACACTAAACCCAGATATTCATTGCTGGGGCCATATCTAATCACTGGCATGGAATATCTAGGTTGCTGCCAAAGCAGGAAACTAACCAGGCAGTGGCGCTATTCAGCTTCAAGCTTTCGCCACTGAGGGATAACTGGTCAGCAGCTGAATATCGCCCCTAACTGGTTATCCCTGGGCGCCGCCCCCAGAACGCCCCTGGAATGTCCCGATATAACGGCAGTACCTGCAGATATTCAGTGACATTAACTAAAAGGTCTTCAAACTGTGTAATTGCCTTTGAATTTCAGGCCCAACAATCCTAAAAATCACCCCAACTCACCCTCCCCATAATGAACATAGGGTTGCCAACTTTTTGAAAGAGAAAAACCCATCACCTGTGCTAGCCATGCTCCGCCCATGCACACCTCCACCTCGCCCCTGCACCAGGCCCCACCCCCTGCCCTGCCCCGCCCCATCCCGCCCATACAAAATAATTGCAGAGAGTGCAACGGTGCAGGCTTTAGCTTCTGCAGGCTCTATGAAGGGGGGTACAAGAGGTTGAACTCTTCAGCATCTATTCAGCCACAGTCCCCTTCTCAGGCCTCTCCAACACACATATGTAAGTATTAGTGTATGTGTCTCATATCCCCGCGTGTTAAATGTATCCCCAAATTGTGTTGTGACCGCTTTGATTGAAGGATAAGGCGGTATACAAAAACTGTCTAAATAAATAAAATGCTCTCCCCTGTGGCATTAAATCCAAACATATATTCTGTGTCAACCAAACCCCGCCCCCGGTCCCTTCCCCAACAATCTGTGCTGAGCAGAGCTAGAACCTTTCCCATAAAACTTACCGTACGAGAAAAAATTCCTCTCAATATGAAGTATATTTGTGAATTAATCAGGGACAGACCCAGAGTTGATTTAAAGTGTTGGCACACTAAGCAAATCGTAACCTGTATGTCCCCCTTGGCTGTCAGAATTTATCGTTTAGCTTTGAATGCTC
The DNA here is from genome assembly GCA_033557465.1 of Ichthyophis bannanicus. Taxonomy (NCBI): domain Eukaryota; kingdom Metazoa; phylum Chordata; class Amphibia; order Gymnophiona; family Ichthyophiidae; genus Ichthyophis; species Ichthyophis bannanicus. The sequence continues at coordinate 1,859,648,591 of CM066032.1, read as the reverse complement.
TACTCTCTGCCAACCCCCAGAAGCAATCGCTTGATGGTTGGGTCTGCCCTGGAATTAATACAAAAAAGTCATTCGGGACCAAGAGCAAATCTACCATGCCAGTACTAACTTCTAAAACTCACACAAGGACCCTAACTAGAAAAAGGCACTACTGTAAATATTGCAGTGGACCCTAAAACATCAATAACCCTATTAGGAGAGCTGAACAAGCCAGATTACCACACATTCTTAAACAGAAATTCCAAGCTAACAGAATACCCAGTCTTGGTCACACACATTACAGATAGGCCTTTGCCAATAAGTAGGGATCAACCTAATTCATGATTTCACGGCCGTGGCATTTTCCGTGAATTTGGCCGTCTTCTGTGAAAAATGTGAAGTTCCCGCGAAGGGGTGAGAGAGCCGGTTCGGGAGCTGCTGACCTGTGTGTGGCAGCCCTTCTGATGTCATCTCTGTGCCCCGATAAAAGAACTGCACATGGTGCTTCAATTTGGGAGCGTTTACTTACAGCCTGATTCCCGCGGAGGGGTGAGAGAGACGGTTCGGGAGCAGCCCTTCTGATGTCATCTCTTGGCCCCTATAAAAAGAACTGCGCAGGGTGCTTCAATCTCTTCTACCACCAATTGAGCTGCTGACCTGTGTGTGGCAGCCCTTCCAACGTCATCTCTGGGCCCCGATAAAAAGAACTGCACAGGGTGCTTCAATTGCGAGCATTTACTTACAGCCTGATTCAGGTAGTCCACAGTATATACAGTATTCTTTACCACCACCATAATTTGAAGGCAGGGTGCTTCAATTTGGGAGTGTTTAGTCTGAATTAAAAATTGAATTATGTCAAAGTGCATCAATGATGTCAATAATGAAGAAAGCTGAACATGTCTCTTGTGCAGAACAAGCTAAGCAGTATCCAAAGGGAACTTTACATGCCGATTCTGGAAAATTATTTTGTTCGTACTGTAACGTTACTGTTGATCACACCAGGAAAGGAAGTATTGACAGGCACTTGGAATCGTCAGTTCATGCTTCCAAAAGAAAAGCAGCAGAAGAAGCACTGGATAGAAAGGCAAAAAAGCAGGCGACAGTTAACGGGAATGTTTTCACGTAGCACGGAAGGGAGGGATGCACGCAATATGGCTATATTTGAATTGGTTGAAGCATTTACTGAAGCTAACATTCCTTTGGAAAAACTAGATCATCCCACCTTGCACTCCTACCTACAAAACCACATCCCGAACCTTGGGCTGTTGCCTGCTTCACAACACCTGCGAACATACTTCCAACAGAAAGTTTTTTCCAACCACAAACATCAATTGAAGGAACTTTTGTCAGCTGCACCATCCATTGCGATTGTTACTGACGAAGCCAGCGATTCTCGAGACAGGTTTTGTTTGCATATTTTGTTTGTTACTGAAGTTAAAGCGTCTGCAGCTCGTCCGACTGCTTATTTAGCTGACGTCATTTATCTTGAAAAGGTAGATGCAGTTACTGTTAGCCAAGCTGTCCTTGTCTGTGTGGCTAACATGGGAATTTCTTACAATAACGTTAGTGCTTTCGAAACTGATAATGAGTCATACATGTCCAAAGCATTTGAGAAAATAGCAGCAGTGCTACCGAACGCTGTTCACTGTACATGCAACGCGCACATTGTTAGCCTGGTTGGCGAGACCTGGCAAAAAAACTTCAAACAGGTTGATCGTCTGGTGGCATTGTTCAAGTCCATTTTTAGTTACTGCTCCACTAGGAAGTGCAGATACAAGGAGTTCTTGGCTGTGAAAACTGAAACAGAAGTGCCGCTGCCTCCTAACCCAGTAGTTACCAGGTGGAACAGCTGGTTTAAAACTGTTATGCACCATGCCAAATTCATCCAGTTTTACAAAGATTTCATTGCTGAAGAATTGCAACTGAGAGATGCAACAAATGCACTGACTGAATTGTACGAGCTTCTTGATAATCCTGCTGTTGTCGCAGAAGATGTGAACTTCATCGCTGCTAATGCAGTGAAGCTTGTAGACTTGCTCACATGGTTTGAGTCCACCGATGTTCGCATACATCTGGCGTACAACAAAGTGATAGATGTTCTGGCTTGGGCAGAATACGAAGCAAGTATTGCCATTGTCACCAAGTACAAAAGGGCCTTTGAAGATACCGCTGACAAGCTTAGTCAATACTACAAACCTACAGGTCGTCAACGATTCTCCCAGCCAGGGCTGAACTTCTTGAAGTCAGTCAGAGTGTTTGACTTTACGCAGGTCTTGCTTTGGCAATGTGATGAGTTGATACAGAACATACCTGGAATGGATGACCGTCATCTCTTGGATGAATTTGCAGCTTACAAAGCAGTGGCTGTAGATGTTCCCGCAGAAACGTCTGTCACATCATTGTGGTTTGCAAGCACTGGCAGATTCTCGCTGTTGAGCCGGTTGGCGCTATGATACTTATCTGTGCCCACAAACAGTGTTGATGCTGAAAGGAGTGTGAGCCAATACACGACTGTCAGTGCACCGCAGCGCCAGAGACTGTTGACGAGCAATTTGACAAATCAAGTGATTATTGCAAAGAACTCAAAACTGTGAATGCCTGAGTATTTGTTGTTTAATTGTGTCTTCTTCAATAAAGTTCTTTTTGGATATTCCTTGTGTTGGCCGTGGTTTTTATCCTCCATTCTGACAGTTGACAGCAATTAGTTGAAATAGACACTAATACTGCTAATTAAGCTTCTCATAAAACATTGAAATAAAGGCCCGTGAATTTTCCGTGAAATATGTTGAATTTTCAAAGACCTTCCGTAAAATAGCGCATTTTTTCCCGTGAATTTGGTTGGTCCCTACCAATAAGTGACCACAGTGGAAATAGAAATATGTAAACATGGGGTGTCTCAAGGCAATCTGCTTCCTGAGGCAAGGGATGAGATAGCACCCCATTCTCCTCAGAGATATTTTTCAAAACTCCAGTCAGGGACTGAACCAAACCAAGAAACATAGAAACATAGAAATATAACGACAGAAAAAGACCACATGGCCTATCTAGTCTGTCCTACATAGCAAGACTACAACAGTCTCCTTTTTTCCTTTAGAGATCCTCTGTGTTTGTCCCATGCTTTTTTGAATTCAGATATGTCCTCATCTCTACCACCTCCACTAGGAGACTATTCCACGGATCCACCACTCTTTCCGTAAAGAAATATTTCCGCATATCACTCCTGAATCTATCCCCCTTCACCCTCATCCCATGTCCCCTCATAGCAGAACTTGCTTTCAATTGAAAGAGGCTCTCCCCCTGAACATTTATGCCATGGAGGTATTTAAACATCTCAATCATATCACCTCTATCCCACCTTTCCTCCAAGGTGTACATCTTAAGATCATTAATTCTGTCCTCATATGCTTTATAATGAAGACCACTAACCATTTTAGTAGCCACCCTCTGTACTGACTCCATCCTGTTTATATCCTTTTGAAGGTGCGGTCTCCAGAATTGCACGTTATACTCCAAATGAGGTCGCACCAAAGACTTATACAGAGGCACTATCACCTCCTTTTTCTGCTAGCCATTCCTTTCCGTATGCACCCAAGCATCCCTCTAGCTTTTGCGGTCGCCTTTTCTACCTGTTTAGCTACTTTAAGATCATCAGACACAACCACGCCTAGGTCCCGCTCTTCTTTAGTGGACAAAATGATCTCATCCCCTATACTATATTGCTCCCTTGGATTGCTGCAGCCCAAATGCATGACCTTACGTTTTTTAACATTAAATCCTAGCTGCCAAATTCTAGACCATTCTTCAAGCTTAGCTAGATCCCTCCTCATGTTATCTACATCTTCCTGGGTATCTACTCTATTGCAGATTTTGGTATCATCCGCAAAGAGGCAAACCTTACCCGACAGTCCTTCTGCTATATCACTAACAAAGATGTTAAAAAGAATCGGACCAAGGACTGATCCTTGGGGCACACCACTGGTAAAATCCTTCTCCTCAGAGTGAGTTCCGTTTACCTGTACTCTTTGTTGTCTCCCACCCAACCAATTTCTAACCCCAACAGTAACTTTAGGGTCCATCCCTAGGGTGCTCCGTTTATTTATAAGTCACCTGTGAGGAACAGTGTCAAAGGCTTTACTGAAATCTAAATACACCACATCTAGGGCTCTTCCTCAGTACAACTCCCTGGTCACCCAGTCAAAGAAATCAATCAGATTTGTCTGACAAGACCTGCCTCTGGTGAATCCATGCTACCTCTGATCCTATAATCCGCTGGACTCTAGAAACCTCACTATTTTCTCTTTCAGCAGCGTTTCCAATAATGTACTCACCACTGAAATTAAACTAACCGGCCTGTAGTTTTCAACCACATCCTTACTTCCGCTTTTCTGTAAAGCACCACATGAGCCTCTCTCCAGTCCTTTGGCACCACTCCCGACTCCAATGAGGCATTGAAAAGGTCAGTCAGTGGAGCTGCTAGAACGTTCCCAGGTTTCCTCAGTATTCTAGGGTATATCCCATCTGGTCCCATCACTTTGTCTACTTTAAGTTGAGCTAGTTTCTCACGAACACAGTCTTCTGAAAATTGTTCAAGAGGTCCTGCTCCTGGTTCTTCATCTGTGAAAACAGAACAGAAATATTTGTTAAGCAATTCCGCTTTATCCTCATCTGTTTCTACATATTCCTCCCCTACACCCTTGAGTCTGACAATACCACTTTTGCCCTTCCTCTTCTCACTAACAAATCTGAAAAATGTCTTATCCCCCCCCCCCCCCCCCCCATTTTATTGCATTGGCTATTTCCTCCTCTTTTTGAATCTTAGCTTTCCTGACTACTTTGCTAGCTTCTCTAAGTTTTTCCAAATATAGATGCCTGTCTTCCTCTCTGTGTGATTTCTTGTATTTCATGAAAGCCTCCCTCTTTTTCTTCACCTTTTCTGCTACTTCTTTCTGGGATAATCGTAGCTTTATGGGATAATCATAGCTTTATAGGTACTTACACATTTTAAAAGACAGGAGGTACTCTCAGGTGAAGCTCGTTACCCAAATCAGTCATACACTAAGGACCTGAGATTAATTAAGCTTCAGGTAAACAAGGCATATTAAACGTATTAGGTGCAGTTTTATTGGCAACCCTTAGTAAGCAAAGAACTTAAAGATCTAAACAAAAACTTAAAACTAAGATGCAGACAGCAGTCCAGCAGCGAGATGGGGGATTTCCATTCTCTTGCATTGAGTGTCACATGTATGATTTTCTCACAGTTGGTGAGAGGTCTTAAGTGTGCACTAGGTGCAAGGAGCTCTTTGCTCTCAGGGAACAAGTCCGTTCTCTAGAGGCTAGAGTAGCAGACTTGGAAAACATAAGACAGACAAAGAGGTACATAGACGAGACCTACAGGGATATAGTCCTGAAGTCCCACCTCCAGTCTGGCAGCATCCCTGTTGCCATGGAGGAGAGAGGTCACGTGACAGGAGAGCATTACCCTGGTGTGGCAGGAAGTGATCCTTTAACTAGGACCTGTCCTCCAGGTGATGTAAAACCCACTCGCACCGAGGAAGTTTCTCCAGGGCCATGTGCCCATGAGGGAATTGTTAGGACAGCCGTTATAGTTGGTGATTCGATCATTATGCATGTAGATAGCTGGGTGGCTGGTGGACGTGAGGATCGCCTGGTAACATGCCTGCCTGGTGCGAAGGTAGCAGGACCTCACGCGCCACCTAGATAAGGTCTTAGATAGTGCTGGGGAGGAGTCTGCTGTCTTGGTACATGTCGGTACCAATGAAATAGGAAAATGTGGTAGGGAGGTTCTGGAGGCTAAATTTAGGCTTTTAGGTAGGAAGTTGAAATTCAGAACTTCCAGGGTAGCGTTCTCCGAAATGCTTCCCGTTCCACGTGGAGGACCCAAAAGGCAGGCAGAGCTCCGGAGTCTCAATGCGTGGATGAGACAATGGTGCAGAGATGAGGGGTTTGGATTTGTTAGGAACTGGGGAACATTCTGGGGAAAGGAGGGGCTCTTCCGAAGGGATGGGCTTCACCTTAACCGGGATGGAACCAGGCTGCTGGCATTAACCTTTAAAAAGGAGATAGAGCAGCTTTTAAACTAGATAAGAGGGGAAAGCCGACAGTCGCCCAAGAGTGGATGGTTCGGAAGAATGTATCCTTGAAGGATACTACCAAAAGCAGAGAGGTTCCAAAAAAGAGTAAAGTAGCCGAAATGCCTTCGAGTATGGAGCAGACAGAGCTTAAAGATCCCAAATTACCCATGTCTACCAATAGCCAAATTAATATGAATAAAATACAGTCTCTAAAATGCTTGTATGCAAATGCTAGAAGTCTAAAAAATAAGATGGGAGAGTTAGAATATATAGCACTAAATGAGAGGTTAGATATGATTGGAATATCAGAGACATGGTGGAAGGAGGACAACCAGTGGGACACTGTGATACCTGGGTACAAACTATATCGTAATGATAGAGCTGATCAAATTGGTGGAGGGGTTGCGCTCTATGTTAGAGAGGGCATTGAGTCAGAAAGGATTAAAGTTTTGCAGGAAACAAAATTTGCTGTAGAATCTCTATGGATTGAAATTCCATGTAAAAAGGGGAAGGCGATGGCAGTGGGGGTGTACTATCGACAACCGGGCCAGAATGAACAAATGGATGATGAAATGCTCAAAGAAATCAAGGAATCTAACAAACATTACAGCGCAGTAATAATAATGGGTGATTTCAATTACCCTGGTATTGACTGGGTCAGTGTCACGGCAGGACATGCTAGGGAGATAAAGTTCCTAGATGACATAAATGACTGCTTCTTGGAGCAGCTGGTTCATGAACCGACCAGAGGGGAAGCCATATTAGACCTAGTCCTTAGTGGAACACCAGATCTAGTGCAAGAGATAAGGGTGTTGGGGCCACTTGGCAATAGTGATCATAGCATGATCGCCTTTGATTTAATTAATGGAGGAGGGATAGTACGGAAATCCACAGTACTACCTTTTAACTTTCGAAAGGGAGACTATGATAAAATGAGGAAAATAGTTAAGAAAAACTAAAAGGAGCAGTTGCAAAGGTTAAAGACTTACATCAAGCTTGGGTGTTGTTGAAAAATAATATCTTGGCAGCCCAGACCAGCTGTATTCCACGCTTTAAGAAAAGTGGAAGTCCAAAAAACTGCCAGCATGGTTTAAAGGTGAGGTCAGAGAGGCTGTTGTTGCCAAAAAAGCATCTTTCAGGAAATGGAAAAAAGAGCCAAATGACGAAACCTGGAAACAGCAGAAGCACTGGCAAGTCAAATGCAAGGCATTGATAAAGCAGGCAAAGGGAGAATTTGAGAAGAAGCTTGCTGTGGAAGCAAAAACGCGAAATAAAGATTTTTTCAAGTACATTCGTAGCAAAAAAACTGTGAGAGAGTCAGTTGGTCCATTAAATGATAGAGGAGTTAAAGGGGCACTAAGAGGCGAAAAGGTGATAGCGGAGAGACTGAATGAATTCTTTGCTTCGGTCTTTACTGAGGAAGATGTAGGGATGTTACCCGTGACTGAAGTGGTATTTAAAGGTGCGGAAGAATTGAAGGAAATATCGATACATCGAGAAGATGTATTACAACTATTAGATAAACTGAAGGGTAGCAAATCACCTGGGCCGGATGGTATACATCCAAGGGTGTTGAAAGAACTGAAATATGAGATTGCAGACCTCCTATTAGTAATCTGTGAACTATCATTAAAATCATCTCTAATACCTGAAGATTGGAGGATCGCCAATGTAACACCAATTTTTAAAAAGGATTCCAGGGGTGATCCGGGAAACTACAGACCGGTGAGCCTCATGTCAGTAATGGGAAAAATGGTAGAGACCATCATAAAGAATAAAATTACTCAGCATGTAGATAGTCATGGCCTAATGGGAGACAGCCAACATGGCTTCAGACAAGGAAGATCTTGTCTTACTAATCTGTTGTGTTTTTTTGAAAGTGTGAATAAACAGGTGGACAAAGGTGAGTCGGTTGATATAGTGTATCTGGACTTTCAGAAAGCCTTTGACAAGGTCCCTCATCAGAGACTTTTGGCAAAACTAAAGGGTCATGGGATAGGAGGCAGTGTACTACTGTGGATCAAGAACTGGTTAAAAGATAGAAAGCAGGAGGTGCTCAGCTTTTCCTTCTGCCTTGATTGCAACACTCTGATTGGACCTTGTGATCCTGCTAGCCCTGCTCTGATAGGGGCAGTGCTCTGAAAGGGGCTTTAAACACCTTGCCTCCACCGAGGGAATCCGAGGTGCTCAGCTTTTCCTTCTGCCTTGATTGCAACACTCTGATTGGACCTTGTGATCCTGCTAGCCCTGCTCTGATAGGGGCAGTGCTCTGAAAGGGGCTTTAAACACCTTGCCTCCATCGAGGGAATCCGAGGTGCTCAGCTTTTCCTTCTGCCTTGATTGCAACTCTCTGATTGGACCTTGTGATCCTGCTAGCCCTGCTCTGATAGGAGTAGTGCTCTGAAAGGGGCTTTAAACACCTTGCCTCCACCGAGGGAATCCGAGGTGCTCAGCTTTTCCTTCTGCTTTGATTGAAACACTCTGATTGGACCTTGTGATCCTGCTAGCCCTGCTCTGATAGGGGCAGTGCTCTGAAAGGGGCTTTAAACATCTTGCCTCTACCGCGGGACGCGGTTGCGGGCGCGTGCCCGAAGGGGCGTGTCCAAAGGGGCAGGCCCTGCCCCTTTGGCGCCCCTTCGGCGCACTTGGGTGTTAGAAGGAATACTTTATGGGAAAACGGAAGAAGCGCATTCCCCCGGCGGTTCAAACTAAAGATGGTAAGATTGTAGGTCCAATGGATGCTCATCTTCAAGTCGGGGGACTGCCTGCCTCAGCTCAGTTGGTTGAGAACGCTTTGGAGGATGTTTCCTCAGTAGGTACTGTTTCTCCTAGTATTTCTCCGCTTGGAAAGAAGTTAGTTCCGAGCAGTCATGAGGCTGTGTTTTTCCCAGCTTCTCCTTGCCCATTAGGTGATGTGGGGCAAGGAGAGCCTGGGTCTGTGCCACTCCCTTCCTCTTTTTTACGTATTGACTCAGCCTCTGTGGGTTTACCCCCTCCTTTTCCTACTCCATTAGTTTTTTCTCCGGTTGGTGAATTGAAAGCTCCCTCTATGGAGGTGTCTTTAAAGGACATTTGGGCGGTGCTTTCTCGTATTGAATTGACTTTGGGCTCTTCCCTACAGAGAGTATCTGATTTTTCTAAGGAGACAGTTGCAAAGCTATCCAATCAGGAATCTAGACTGTTGTCCGTTGAGAAAGTATTGGAGGTCCAGCGGGCCCAATCTCAAGTACAGCAAGGGGTGTTATCTACAATTGTTCAAGATGTTTCCTCTCTTCGTCGTCAAGACGAAATATTTGAGAATTCCCTGCGTTCGCGAAATTTGCGCCTGCTGAACTTTCCTCGCACACATTTTCTTTCACCTGAGATTTTGTTTCAGAAGTATTTAAAGGAAATATTATTGTTTACTGATCCTCACTTAGTAGCTTTATCGAATATTTACTATCTTGTTCCAGGCCGTACGGTTCAAGATGGAGAGGGGGGGGGAGGGATGCAAATTGATCAATTGGTTTCTTCTACACTGGATGTTTCTGAGTTTTTGGAATCATCCAGTGATGAAATTTCTACACGTACAACTTTGTTAATTACCTTGGTAGTTGAGTCAGATAAAGGAAAAATTCTTCGTGCTTATTTCAAGAGAAAATCTGAAAAGTTCTGTGGCCAGTGCATTCAAATTTTTCCGGATGTCTCCAGAGCCACTCAGCAGCGGCGTAAGGCTTTTTTGGAAGTCCGCCAGCGTGTTTTGGCTCTCGGAGCTCTGTTTTATTTAAAGTTTCCTTGCAAATGCCACATAATATTTCAGGGGAAAAATACATTTTTGTTGAAGTTGAACAATTGTTGGAGTTTTTGAAGGGTAAGGATTTGATTTCTTAATTGTATATTGGCCGTTTGACTGTTAGTGGAATTTATCACAGGTTACGATTGGGGGTTTTGTGTTTGTTTTTGTACTTTGACGCCTCCTTGATGTGGACTATTGACAATTGTAGAGTTATTTCTTATAGTCTTTGTTTTCTTGCTGTTCTTTTCATTATGTACTTTGGAATTATTATTGCAAAATAAAAAATAAAAAGATAGAAAGCAGAGGGTTGGGCTAAATGGCCAATTTTCCCAATGGAGAGAGGTGAATAGTGGTGTACCCCAGGGATCTGTGCTGGGTGGAATAATGAGTGAGGTTATCAAATTTGCAGATGACACAAAACTATTTAAAGTTGTTAAAACCCAAGAGGATTGTGGAAAATTGCAAGAGGATCTTGATAAATTAGAAGACTAGGCATCAAAATGGCAGATGAAATTTAATGTGGACAAGTGCAAAGTTATGCACCTAGGGAAGAACAACCCAAACTATGGTTACACAATGCAAGGTTCCACATTAGGAACCACCACCAAGGAAAAAGATTTAGGCGTCATTGTGGATAACATGTTAAAACCCTCGGCCCAGTGTGCAGCGGCAGCCAAGAGAGCAAATAGAATGCTAGGTATCATAAGGAAAGGAATGGAAAATAAAACAAAAGATATTATAATGCCTCTATATCGTTCCATGGTGAGACCGTACCTTGAATATTGTGTGCAATTCTGGTCGCCGTATCTTAAAAAGGATATAGAGTTATTAGAAAAGGTTCAGAGAAGAGCCACCAAAATGGTAAAGGGGATGGAAGGATACTGCTATGAAGAAAGGCTAAAAAGGTTAGGGCTCTTTAACCTGGAAAAGAGACGGCTAAGGGGAGTTCCTTAGCGTCCCTCTAGTCCAGTCCCGGAACCATAGAGTTGTCAACCTCCTCCAGCAGCCTAGGAGACTGAAATACATCAGCGCTTTGCTGGCAACAGTATAAGTAGGCAAGGCCTGCCCCCTCTCACCAGTACTTTTAGTCTCCCAGCAGCTGAAGGAGATCCTGAGCCTGGTTCTGGGCTCAGTTAGAGAAATAGGCAGAGCTAAATAGAATACATTTACCTTTAAATTTAGATTTACTTTAATTACTTTGCCCTTCTGTGTTTTGATTACAGGAGCTGTGCTGTTGCAGGAGATTTCTTCCTCTGGCTCCATCTGCCCCCCCCTCCCTCCCCTTCCCTCTTCTCTCTCTATCACTCTCCCTTCTTTTCCTTTCACAGCCCCATTGCTTAGACGAGCACAGTGGGGTTAAGACAGCACAAAGGAATTTTCTGTGCCTCCCTGCTCCCGAGCCCGCGTTAAAGGGTGAGGAGCAGGTTGCAGGCTGGCAGCAGTGGCCCGGAGTTTGCAGGGCAGCTGTGGAAAGTGTTGCCGGTGTTGGAGCTGAAGCCATAGTTAGGCTGAGCTCCAGCGAGGCTGCTGCATCTCTCCCTCTGTTCTTCACCCGATCTTCACAGTGGTGAATGAGAGGTATTCTTTCCTCTGATTTTTTGGGGCCCTTTGAGATTTAGCAGGTGGGGGGCTAGGTTTAGGTTTGTGTCCATATCGGGGTGGTCTGCCGCGTGGTATTTTCGGCGGAAATCGGCAGCGGCGGCCATTTTGAAAAAAAATCCTGTTTTGATTTTTTGATTTAATTTTGCTTCTTTTAAGCTTTCTAACCCTCGTTTTGGCTGCAGACCATCTGGATTCGACTTGGGGGAGGTCTGTGATTCTAGTGTGTGGAAAATTAAAAAAAAAAAAAACATTAATAATAAAAACGGGGGTTTGTAGAGCCTGCCTGAAAGGCTCTTTTTTCTATGCTGTACTGCTGCTCCGCGGGGCCAAGGGTGGCAAGGGTGGCAGTAGAGCTTTTTCTCTGAATATGCCTGCAAAGCCACGCTGTGTGGTTTGTGGAGCTAAGCGGGGCTTATTGGCAGGGTCCAGTGTGTGTGGGGCCTGTACTCTGGAGTCCAACGTTATGGAGGGTACAGCTCCGTCTCCGGCCGTCGCCGGTGAGGTACTTCCACTAGGGGCGGTGTCGGTATTACCTCCATCTCTCGATTTTCAGGGGCCGGAGTCTTCCCCTGGGGAGGGGGTCCTCGGGTTCGCAGGGTCAGAATTCGGTGGCCTTAGCTCCGGGGATTCCGCCAGATTTCTTCTCTCTCATGCAGCAGGCTTTTGCGCTCCTGCAACCCGGGTTGGTCTCTCCATCTCGTGGTTCGGAGGGGCAGAAGCATCCGGGGTCCTTGATTCAGCCTGAAGAAGGCGCTCCTGATGCGAAGGTGACCAAGGGGACAGCAGATGAGGGTCCAGCGTCTCGTCTGGGGGAGGACCTAGGGGCGGAGGACGTGGACCTGGATATCACCTCGGGTGAGGAGTTAGAGGAGGGAGAGTTACCTGACACGGAGCAGCACAGTCGGCTCGTCAGGGTGTTTCGTAGGGAAGAGCTTCCGGCCTTGATTGCCGAGACTCTCAAAACGTTGAATATGCCTGCGGAGGCGACGGCGCCAGATGATGCTCTGGAGGATCCACTGCTCCAGGCGGTACGTACGTCCCAGCGGGTCTTTCCCCTGCATAGGGTCTTTAGAGGGATGATTCAGGAGGAGTGGGACTCGCCGGAATCGGCGCTGAGGGGCTCCCGTGCCTTGTCACGCCTTTATCCATTGTCCGATCAAGATAGGGAGCTCTTTCGGTCTCCCAAAGTTGATGCGGCGATGTCGGCAGTAACTAAGAAGACTACGATCCCGGTTGAGGGCGCTGCAGCGTTGAAGGATGTGCAGGATAGGAAGTTGGATACGCTCTTGAAGCAGGTTTTTGATGTGTGTGCCCTCTCGATGCAAGCCGCCGTGGCTGGGGCTTGGGTCGCGAGAGGTTGCTTGCGCTGGTCCCAACGATTGCAGGGGGATGTAGGGACAGTGCAGGTGGAGGATGCGGCGCGTTTGGAGTCTGGGGCCGCCTATTTGTCGGACATTCATTATGATCTCATCCGTAGTGGAGCTAAGTCTATGGCCTCGGTGGTAGCGGCGAGGCGGTATTTGTGGTTGCGCAATTGGACGGCCGACAGTTCCTCCAAGGCTCGTCTCAGTAAGCTTCCCTTTCGAGGGAAGTTGTTATTTGGAGAGGATTTGGAAAAGTTGGTCAAGGATCTCGGTGAATCTAAAGGGGGACGTCTTCCAGAGGATAAACCGAAGCAGGTTCGGGCTGCCGCGGGGTCTCGAGGAGCTCCTCGGGAGTTTCGCCATTTTAGGGCGTCTCGTTTTGGGCAGCCTCAGCGCGGAAGGTTTCCGGCTAGAAGCCAGGGCTTTCGTGGCTTCAGAGGGGCCGGCAGAGGTTTCTCCGCCTTCCCCTCCTCCTCCGTTAAGAAGCCCCAATGAGATGAGGCGGGCTCAGGTGGATGTAGTTCCTGTGGGGGGGCGGTTGTGGGAATTTTACCCTGCCTGGGTCCAACTTACGTCAGATCAGTGGGTTCTGGAGGTAATTCGAGAGGGTTATGCTCTGGAACTCCATTGTCCCGTGTTAGATTCCTTTGTTATGCCGCCTTGCAGAGCTCCGCTCAAGCGGCGAGCCATCGTCGACACGTTGCAGAGATTGTTGCAGCTCAGGGCCCTCATTCCCGTGCCGGGGGACCAGTGCGGTTCCGGTCGGTACTCCATCTATTTCGTGGTACCGAAGAAGGAGGGATCCTTTCGTCCTATCCTCGATTTAAAGAAGCTCAATCGGTGTCTCCGGATAACTCACTTTCGCATGGAGACACTTCGATCCGTCATCGCGGCTGTCAGACAGGGGGAGTTTCTGACTTCGCTCGACCTCACGGAGGCTTACCTGCATATCCCGGTTTGGCAAGAGCACCAGCGCTATCTGCGGTTTGCGGTTCCCATGGGGCATTTTCAGTTTCAGGCATTGCCCTTCGGCCTGGCGACGGCGCCCCACACTTTCACCAAGATCATGGTAGTCATGGCGGCGGCTCTTCGCAAGGAGAGGGTGCTCATGCATCCTTATTTAGACGATTGGTTGATTCGGGCGAAGTCTAAGACGGAAAGTGCGGAGGCCACCACCAGGGTGGTGCAGTTGCTACAGAGTCTAGGCTGGGTGATCAACTTTGCGAAGAGCAGGTTGACTCCCTCGCAGTCGTTGGAATACTTGGGGGCACGATTTGAGATGTGACAAGCGGCAGTGTTCTTGCCAGATCAGCGTGCGCAGGCGTTGCGGAGGCTGGTGCGGCGTTTTCTCTTGCAGGCAGCGCCCACGGCGTGGCAGTATCTCCAGTTGCTCGGCACGATGGCGGCAACGATCGAGGTGGTGCCCTGGGCCAGAGCGCATATGCAAAAGCTACAGAGTGCGCTTCTCCGTCGTTGGTCTCATCAGCGCGATGCGTTGTCTCGACGGCTGATCTGTCCCCGGGAGGTACGCCTGGATCTTCGCTGGTGGTTACGGCCGGAGCATCTAGCCGCGAGTATGCCCTTGGAACCTCCATCCTGGAAGCTGCTGACCACGGATGCCAGTCTTCTGGGGTGGGGGGCGTGTTGCGGGGGCGCGTTTGCCCAGGGCCAGTGGTCGTTGGCGGAAAGGGAATGGTCCATCAATCGGTTGGAGATGGAAGCAGTGTTTCTGGCTCTACAAGCGTTTCGGGGGACTCTTGCACGGCAGGCGGTTCGGGTTCTCTCGGACAATGTGGCCACAGTCACTTACATAAATCGGCAGGGCGGCACCGGCAGCGTGGGGCTCGAGCGGGAGGCCGCTCAGTTGCTCGCTTGGGCCGAATCGAATCTGGAGTGTCTATTGGCACAGCATGTGGCAGGCGTAGAGAATGTAGCGGCGGATTTTCTGAGTCGCTGACAGGTGGACCCGGGGGAGTGGGTCCTGCACCCCGAAGTCTTTGCGCTTCTAGTGCGGTGCTGGGGTGTTCCCCTAATGGATCTCATGGTGACCTTCGAGTCGGCTCAGGTGGAGCGCTTTTTCAGCAGGCGGCGAGAACGGATGTCGGAGGGGCTCGACGCGCTGGCGCAGCCCTGGCCGCAAGGGGAGCTTCTCTATGTCTTCCCGCCTTGGGTTCTGATAGGCCGGGTGGTGCAATGCATAGAGCGTCATCGGGGCCTCTTGGTGCTGTGGCGCCCGATTGGCCCAGACGGCCGTGGTACGCGGATTTGGTGCGGCTGTTAGCAGATCACCCGTGGAGACTTCCTCAGAGGAGCGATCTCTTGGGTCAGGGTCCATTGCGCATGCCTCAGGTGGCTCGATTCTCGCTTATGGCATGGCTCTTGAGAGGGCTCGGATGACCGCTAAGGGATATTCGGCGGTGGTCATTTCGACCTTACTGAAGGCGCGTAGACGTTCCACATCTCTTGCGTACATTCGAGTCTGGCGCATCTTTGAGGCTTGGTGTACGGAGCGTACCGTGCGTCCGTTAGGGGCTTCGGTGTTGCAGATCCTCTCGTTCTTGCAGGATGGCGTAGACAAGGGTTTGGCGGCTAGTTCGTTGCGCGTGCAGTTGGCTGCCATTTCCTGTTACCGTGGAAAGGTGCAGGGGCAGTCTCTCGGGGCTCATGCGGATGTCAGGCGGTTTTTGAGGGCGGTGTTGCTCATGCAACCGCCGCGGCGCTGTGCTGTTCCACCGTGAGATTTAAATTTGGTGTTAGAAGCATTGCTTGCTCCTCCGTTTGAACCGTTGTCCACTGCTTCACTAAAGGATCTCACGTTGAAGACTGTTTTCTTGGTGGCTATTTGTTCGGCTAGGAGGATCTCGGAGCTGCCTTGTCTTGTCGAGAGCCCTATCTCTCTTTTTCCGACCACAAGGTGGTTCTCCGTACCATTCCGGCGTTCTTGCCCAAGGTGGTGTCCGCCTTTCATGTTAACCAAGTGGTCTCTCTTCTGGTATTCTCGGATCGGCACAGGGCCGGATCTGGGGGAAAGTTGCGTCTGTTGGATGCTCGCAGGGTTCTGAAGAGGTATCTCTCTCGGACGGCGTCCTTTCGGCGGTCGGATCGGCTTTTTGTGGCGTTCGGGGGACCGCGTAAAGGAGAAGCGGTGGCGAAGTCTTCTATTTCACGCTGGTTGAAGGAGGCGATTGCGTCGGCCTACATCTTGAAGGGCAAGTTGGTTCCGCAGGGTCTTCGGGCTCATTCCACTCGGGTGCAGGCGGCGTCTTGGGCAGAGTTCAGTTTGGTTCCGGTAGGCAACATTTGTAGGGCGGCGACTTGGTCGTCCTTACATTCCTTTGCTAAGCATTACCGCTTAGATGTTTTATCGGCGGAGGATGGGCGTTTTGGGTCAGCGGTGCTTCAGGCTGGGCTTGCTTGTCCCTCCCGTTGATGTTCACTGCTCTGTTACATCCTCTATGGTTCCGGGACTGGACTAGAGGGATGCTAAGGAAGGTTAAATTAGACTTACCTGCTAATTGTTGTTCCTTGCGGAACTCTAGTCCAGTCCCGGATCCCTCCCGGAGGTGGTAGTGTGGGGCGTTTCTGTGTAGTAAGACGATATTCATATTCGGACACAGTCGATAATGAAAAAATGAAGGAAAAAAAAAAAACTAATCCGTATATATATATATATATATATATATTTGTAGATATTTGTAGATATGTATATCTGTTACTGATTATTTCCCATTCTTGTTGAATGTATTCTGGTTAAATCTACTTATTTGTTGTTCTGCTCAGTGTGCTTTGTCAATAGGTACTAGTGAGAGGGGGCGGTCCTTGCCTACTTATACTGGTGCCAGCAAAGCGCTAATGTATTTCAGTCTCCAAGGCTGCTGGAGGAGGTTGACAACTCTATGGTTCTGGGACTGGACTAGAGTTCCGCAAGGAACAACAATTAGCAGGTAAGTCTAATTTAACCATATGATAGAAGTCTATAAATTAATGAACGGAGTGGAACGGGTAAACGTAGATCGATTGTTTACGTTATCAGAATATAGAAAGACTAGGGGACATGCAATGAAGCTACAGGGTAAACTATTTAAGACTAATAAAAGAAAATATTTTTTCACTCAACGTGTAATCAAACTCTGGAATTTGTTACCGGAGGATGTAGTAAGGCCTGTTAGTGTAGCTGGGTTTAAAAAAGGTTTGGACAAGTTCCTGGAGGAAAGGTCCATAAAACATTATTAAGAAGGGACCCAGGATATCAATGCTTGACCCAGTACAAGCATTGCGGAACCTGTGTCTTTTGGGGAAACTGCTAGGTACGGGTGACCTAGATTGGCCACTGTTGGAAACAGGATACTGGGCTTGATGGACCTTGGTCGGACCCAGTATGGCATATCTTATGTTCTTATGTTCTTATGAAAGCCATAGCGGTCTACTTTTCCTTTTACCTTTATTTACCATTTTAACAGAAAGGTTGGTTGCCCTTAAAATATCCCCTTTCAGTTTTGCCCACTGTTTTTCTACATCCCCCAGCTGTTCCCATCCCGCTAACGACTCCCTGAGGTATTGGCCCATCTTGGCAAAGTTAATCTTCCTAAAGTCTAAGACCCTCACCTTTGAATGGATTCTAACAGCCCTAGTCCTGATACTGAAACACACCATCTGGTGATCACTGGATGCAAAATGATCTCCCACTATAACATCAGAAACACTTTCACCATTGGTAATCACCAAGTCCAGTATGGCCCCTTCACGTGTGGGGTCTGTTATTAATAGCCTGAATAGTTCTCCCTGTAGAGAATCCAGGATCTCTTTACTTCTAGATGATACTACAGCAGGAATGTGCCAATCAACATCTGGAATATTAAAATCCCCTATCAGTAGCACTTCCCCTTTCCTAGCAATGCTGCATATGTATTCAATTAACTCTCTGTCCAACTATTCCTCTTGTGACAGAGGTCTGTATATCACGCCAATGCAAATAGATTTCTCTTTCCCTCTTTCTAGTTTAACCCACAATGCCTCCTCTCTCCCTTTTATGCTCTGTAATTCCAAAGCTTTAATAGTATTTTTTACATATAGTGCCACTCCTCCTCCCTTTCTTCCTACCCTGTCCTTTCTGAATAAAGTCTAGCCAGGTATAGTTACATCCCAGTCATGGTTTTTTGTGAGCTATGTTTCTGTAACTGCCACTAAATCCAAGTCCCGTTTTGCACCTTTTGTCTCCTTGACAACAACATCAAATACTGTTCCACCTAACCGGAAGTGACGCGGCCGCGTTGTGCGCGACCTCGTGACCTAAAGGTGTTACCTGCTGCCGTTTTGCACCTTTTGTCTCCTTGACAACATCATCAAACACTGTTCCACCTAACCGGAAGTGACGTGGCCGTGTTGTGCACGACCTCGTGACCTCAAGGTGCTCCTCCAGTACAAATCTCCTCTTGGCGCGGCGTTCAGATTGCTGCTACATGTTCTAACATACTGTACCCTGCTTTTGTTATAATTGTGCCTGTATTATCTGCGGACCTCCTGTCTCCCTGGTATCATTGTGGTTCTACGTTTTTCCGTCTATGGCTTTATATATGTATTTTACTGTTTAGAACTGTTTGTTTGCTTTTGTTTACCCTCTTGTTTTTTTACTGTGTTTGCCTTTTACTGCCTTTGCTTCCGTGTGCTAACTCTGTCTCTCCCCTCCTTCAGGTGTTAACTGCTGCCGTTTTGCACCTTTTGTCTCCTTGACTCCCCCCCTCCTCGCCTGGTTCGTTGAATTATGCCCGCCACTCTTGCTCAATTCCCTTCCTCTGTTCCCTCTTTCCCCCCGATTTCCACCACCTCCCTGTTGACCTTCAGGCCCAATCCTGGAATGCCGTTCTCACAAGTGCACTGGATCGGCTGGCCCCGTCTCAGCCTCTTCCCCCCTCCCACATCCATCATCACTACCCCTGGTTCCACTCAGGTCTATTCCTCCACCGTTCTTATCTGCGTCGCGCTGAGCGACACTGGCGGAAAATCCGTCTCCTTCTACCCTAGCTCACTTTCGACACTGCCACTCTCATTATCGCTCCCTGTTGCACTCTGCTAAGATGGACTACTTTTCTAATCGTATCTCCTCCGCAGCTAACTCCACTCATCAACTCTACTCTACTCTTCAGTCTCTCTCTGCTTCACATTCTCTCACCTCCCCTCTTCCCTCCCCTGTTTCTCCTGACCCCGCCCTTCTAGCCTCCCATTTTGCCACCAAAGTGCAAACCCTCCGTTCTATTTTTCCCTCTTGCCTTCCCCCCCTTTCCCCCCTTCCCCCCTTCCCCCCCTTCCTTGTCTCCTCCCCCCGCATGTCTTCCTTCTCTTTCCCACAGGTGGTCCTCCTTCCGACCCGTGACCGCCTCTGATCTATCAAAGGTATTTTCTTCAACTCGGAAGTCTACCTGCTCCCTGGACCCTATCCCCTCCCAATAGCTTCTGGATGCTTCTCTAGCCCTTTCCCCATATATACTCTCCATTGTCAATTCTAGTCTTTCTTCTAGTACCTTTCCCACCATCTGGAAGCACGCTGTCATCCGACCCATTCTTAAAAATAGCTCTCTTGATCCATCCTCACTAGCCAACTGGCGCCCCGTTTCAAATCTTCTCTTTCTTTCCAAAATTCTTGAAAAATTGGTCTATGTTCAACTCTCCTCCCACCTTGAAGCTTCCCTGATACTTCACCCTCGTCAATCCGGTTTCCGTCCCAACCATAGTACCGAATCCATTCTGCTTTATCTTCTTAATGACTTGCATATTGCTCATGATCACGGTCTTATCTCTATTGCTGTCTCTCTTGATCTATCCGCTGCTTTCGACCTTGTAGACCATTACACCCTTTTAGATCGACTACATAACATTGGGCTCTCTGGTTCTGTTCTCTCCTGGTTTCGCTCCTATCTTTCTTGTAGGTCCTTTTCCGTCTCCACGGGCCTCTCTTCCTCTCCCCCGACCCCCCTCCCTTGCGGTGTTCCCCAGGGTTCTGTCCTTGCCCCTCTCCTATTTAATGTCTTTATGGTCCCTCTTGCCCTTCTGATTCAACAGCACAGTATCACAGCCCATTACTATGCAGATGATATTATTATTCTTCATCACATGGACCCCTCTGCCCCAGATCTCACCCCCCTCAACTCTTGCTTGGCATCAGTGGCCACCTGGTTTTCTTCTAACTTTCTGCATGTGAATCCCTCTAAAACCTCTGCTATTTGATTCACTTTCGGTGCCCCAGCCCCCCCCCCCCATCGCCCCTCTTCTGTCCTCCTCTCCACTTCCACTCGTTTCCTCCATGCGTTACCTTGGGGTCATCCTGGATTCTGCCCTATCTTTCAGAGAACATATCTCTTCTGTGGTACAATGGTCCTTTTTCACCTTGAGACAACTTTGTGCAGTTCGCCCCTTTATCTCTTCCTCTTCAATGACTACACTGCTCTTATCTCTTGTGATATCTCGTCTTGACTTCTGCAATGTTGTTCTCGCCGGCCTTCCTCAAGTTCAACTAAAGCGCTTGCAACTAGTTCACCACACAGCAGCACGTATCCTGGTGCATGCCTCACGCTTTGATCATATCACCCCTATCTTAATTCACCTACATTGGCTTCCACTTGCTTACCGTATTCATTTCAAGGTTCTCATCCATGTGCATAAAACCATTCATACCGGTGTCCCTCTTTATCTTGCAGATCAAATTCACCTTCACTCCTCTCACCGTTCCCTCAGATCTGTACATTTGAACCGTATGTCCCTCCCTTCCCCGTCACAGGCTCATCTTGAGTCCACCCGTTCCTCTGCCTTCTTCTTTTTGGGCCCCCGACTTTGGAACTCGCTTCCCTTCGCTTGAACCCTCCTATAAAACCTTCAGCCTCCATCTATTCTCCTCTGCCTTTCATCTTCCACCACCCCCCCTGCTGTCCTTCCTCCCCCACCTCGCTGAATGTGCTGTCTCCCAACCCTCTGCTCCAATGCATTATTTTGCTTAGTTTTTTATTTCCTTTATTCTTTCTCTGTACTGCTCTATCTCTTACTTTCTTTTTTATGGCGTTCCTTCCCTTTTCTTAGCGGCCTTGTTTTTGTTATTGTGAACCACTCTGGTGCCCCTGTGGTGTGAGTGGTATATAAAATGCTTTAATAAAGATAAAGATAAAGATTTCTCTTTCCCTCTTTCTAATTTAATCCACAATGCCTCCTCTCTCCCTTTTAAGCTCTGTAATTCCAAAGCTTTAATAGTATTTTTTACATATAGGGCCACTCCTCCTCCCCTTCTTCCTACCCTGTCCTTTCTGAATAAAGTATAGCCAGGTATAGTTACACCCCGTCATGGTTTTCTGTGAACAATGTTTCTGTAACTGCCACTAAATCCAAGTTGGCCACGCCCACCAAAGCTTCAATATCAGGGATCTTATTTCCCATGCTACGAGCATTTATACACACTGTTTTCCATATGTTACCCCTGTTACCCATTTCCATAAAGGTATTTAATGTATCACTTACCTGGGGGCTTTCACTTACCTGGGGACTTTCTTCCCCCATCCCCAATGAATCTAGTTTAAAGCCCTCTTCAGTAGATTAGCCAGTCTACTACTGAAGATGTGTCAAACTTTCTTGGACAGATGGATGCCATCTCTGCTCTGCAACCCTTGGAACAGCATCCCATGGTCTAGAAAACCAAAACACTCTCGATGACACCATCCATGCAGCCATGCATTCATCTCCAGGATGCGAGACTCTCTCCCTTGGCCTTTACCCTCAACAGGGAGGATTGAAGGGAACAACACCTGTGCACCTAACTGCTTCACCCTCTGTCCCAGAGCCATGAATACATTTTTGATACGCTCAGAGGGATACCTGGCAGTATCATTTGTTCCGAAATGGATTGGCAACATTGCATAATAGTCAGTGGGTTTGATGAGTTTCGGAAAACTCTCCGTAACATCTTGGATTTTGGCAGCAGGCAGACAGCATACCTCTCTGGACATCAAGTCTGGTCATCAGATGATGCCTCAGTACCCCTCAGAAGAGAGTCACCAACCACCACTACCCTTCGTTTCTTTGTGGTCACTGATTCTGCAACTTTGGGGTACTTGAGCTCTGGTTCTTCCCTTTCCAGGGATGCTTTCACCTCCTCCACTTCCAGGGCTGCATAATGGTTCTTCAATTCAAGGGTTGGAGATGTTGGATTGGTGATTCTTCAGGCCCTGGTGACTTGTGTCCAACCTTCGTCATTCTGTCGGCACCCATCTTCTCCTCTGCTGGAGAGCTGGGTTGCTGCAAGAAGCATCTCATCAATGTACTTCTCACTGTCTTGAATGCTCCTCAGTCTCGCCACCTCCTCTCTGAGTTCCTCCACTTGTTTCCTCAGAGCTTCAGCATGCAGGCACCCTGCACATGGAACCGGTCCTTCAACCTGCATTGGGACCTCTGTCTGGACAGAGGCAGACGCTGTAATGGGGGCAACAGCTTTAGCGATACAATTTTTCCCAGCCATTGTTCTGTTCGTGGAGCTTAGGTATCCGTTAAAGCAAAAGAGAGAGATCTACCAAAGGACCAGCTGGTTTCCCAGCTGTCCTTTCAGAGAAAAAGCTGTCAAATCTCTTTAATTACATTCAAAATGTGCTGTTCCATGTTTTTTTTAAATGGGGAGGTGCCTTATAAAGCAAGACTGCTCACTAGGGGTGGGTGGGAGTTGGGGGGTAGGGAGGGAACTAACACCTAATTAGGTGTCAGCAGTTCACAAGAGCTGGGAAAGTTACCAAAGCAGAGTTTTAAACCTACCCCACTAAAGAAAAGATGTCTACTAAAGCACCAAAAAGAATGTAACTTTTTTTAAAAAATATACCAAAACCCTTTTAAGAGCTCCCAGTCAGAGAGCTAGTAATTTAAAAAAAATAAACCCTCAAATTCTTACCGATGTTTGAACTGTATAGCCCCTGTTAGGAATGCCTCCACAGGGCAGGGCTCTGAAGCCTTTTATGCAGGCCTCAGCAGCTCTCAGTTCATTCACAGGTTAATCAGACCCACTAATTCCTGATTAGGTGTCAGCAGTTCCCAAGAGCTGGGAAAGTTACCAAAGCAGAGTTTTAAACCTACCCCACTAAAGAAAATATGTCTACTAAAGCACCAAAAAGAATGTAACTTTGTTTTAAAAATATATCAAAACGCTTTTAAGTGCTCCTAGTCAGAGAGCTAGCAATTTAAAAAAAAACAACCTCAAATTCTTACCATTGTTTGAACTGTATAGCCCCTGTTAGGAATGCCGATAAGATAATGTACAGCAAATGCAAGATGTTTGAACACCAAGGAACTAAAAGAAAGAGCAAGAACCACAGCAGTTTATAACTCCAAATTATAATTCATTTGGTGCTTGCTTTTTCTTTTTGAACATATAATTTGCATTCACAGAATCCCCTCCTCAACGATGGGTGCAGAGCAGAGGTAGGACATTCACCCACAGAACTCAATATATTAAAAATAAAATCTGATTCTGATCATCTCACCAACAACAAAAATTCTCCAGTACCAGGCATATTGGGAACTAATATAAAACCCTACTAAAGTCGCTGAAGATCTGCAAGGCCAAATCTACCATACCATACCAGCATACACTTCCAAAACTCATACAATAAGGGGCCTACCCAGAAAAAAGCAGCACTATAAATACTGCAATGGACCCCAAAACATCCATACTCCTATTTGAAAAGTTGATCAAGTCAAATTACTACAGTATAGATCCCTACATACAAAGTCCATGTTAACAGAACACCTGGCCTTGGTCACACACTCAGAACACAGACCCTCACCAAGTACAGAATAAGTGACCACAACCTAAAGCAAAAATAAAAATATGTAGACAAAAATTAAAATGAAACCCCAAGATGCCAAACTCCGTATGTGGTGCCACACCAGATAAGAGATGCAGTTCCCCATACTGTGTGAAATATAAAGATAGCGCAAAGTCCAATCACTAAATTGAAAATAAAATTATTTTTCTACCTTTGCTGTCTGATGATTTTTGATCGTACTGGACCGAATCTGAGGTTTCTGTTTTCCTTTTTGTATTCTCTTAGCTCTCTTTCTATGGTCTGCAGTCCATCTTCCATTTCTTGTCTCTCCTTTAGCTTTCTTCATTTTCTTCCATCAGCCTTTTTCCAGTCCCAGTAACCCTCCCCAGTATCAGCACCTTTACAGCCTCCCCTCCCAGTACCTTCCAGTGCCAACCCCTTTGCATTCCTAGTACCGCCACTGGTGTCTATTCCCTTCCAGTCCCCCTCCTTCCCCACTGTACAGCCCCTTCTAGTCCAAATACCATCCCAGTTATCAGCAAACGTCCAGTCCCAGTGCTCCCTCCTATGTCAGTTCTCTTCCAGTCACCCTCTCCTCTGTCCATTCACCTTCCAGTGCCATCCCCAGTTGTCAGCTCTCTTCCAGTCCCATCCCCAGGTGTCAGCTCCCTTCCAGCTCCCTTCCAGCCCCCACCTTCCCTCCAGCCCCCTCCTTCCCCTCTTTTCTGCTCCCTTCCAACCCCATGTCATATCCCTTCCAGTCCCCACCTTTCCCTGTCAGTTCTCTTCCAACCACCCTCCTATTACCCAGCCACCTTCCAGCCCCATCCCCAAGTGTCTGCTCCCTTCCATCTCCCCCATGTCTGCTCCCATCCAGTCCCTCGTATCTGCTCCCTTCAAGCTCCCTCCCATGTCTGCTCCCTTCCAGCTCTCCCTGTGTCTGCTCTCTTGCAACTCCCCCCCCCCATGTCTGCTGCCTTCCAGCTCCCCCATGTCTGTTCCCTTCCATCTCCCCCCCCCATGTCTACTCCCTTCCAGCTCCCCCATGACTGCTCCTTTCCAGCTCAACCCCATGTCTGCTCCCTTCCAGCCCCCCATGTCTGTTCCCTTCCAGCTTACCCCCATGTCTGCTCCCTTCCAGCTCTCCCTGTGTCTGCTGTCTTGCAAATCCCCCAGGTCTGCTCACTTCCAGCTCTCCCTAAGTCTGCAATCTTGCAACTCCTCCCCTTATCTGCTCCCTTCCAGCACCCCTCCATGTCTGCTCCCTTCCAGCTCCCCCTGTGTCTGCTCTCTTGCAACTCCCCCCCCCCCCGCCGTGCCTGCTCCCTTCCAGCTCCCCCGTGACTGTTCACTTCCAGCTCTCCCTATGTCTGCTTTCTTTCCCTTCCCCCCTGTGTCTGCTCCCTTCCAGCTCTCCCTATGTCTGCTCTGCTCCCTTCCAGCTCTCTTGTATATCTTCTCCCTTCTAGCTCCTCCCCACCCGTGTCTGCTCTGCTCCCTTCCAACTCCCCCTCCCCCCATGTCTGCTCCCTTCTGGTGCATTTTCCCTCCATCCCCCTTCACTGATGCATGCTTCAAAAAAAAAAAAAGCAGCCACGGGAACATTTCTTTGTTCCTGTGATTCTTCTATCTTTTAAACTGTTGGACCGTGGAGTTTCCAGCAGTAATAAGCATTTTCTGTTTCTTGTAAGAAACAGGAAATGCTTATTATTGCTTTTGGAAACTCTGCTGGTAACTTTACCGCAGTTTAGTAAACATCCCCCAAGAGTCAAACGTGAACTTTAGAGAATAAAGGTTTAATTCTATGCAATTGGCACAATCTAAAAAGAAGACCTCACTACAACCGAACTAATGTGAGCCTCAAATGACCCATTTGAACACAGAGTACTAGATCAAAGCATAGCTGTAATCATTTTGAGGCCTCAACCAAAGAATTGG
The DNA here is from genome assembly GCA_033557465.1 of Ichthyophis bannanicus. NCBI lineage: Eukaryota > Metazoa > Chordata > Amphibia > Gymnophiona > Ichthyophiidae > Ichthyophis > Ichthyophis bannanicus. The sequence continues at coordinate 1,859,623,054 of CM066032.1, read as the reverse complement.
GAAGCCACTTAGCACTGTTAAAACAAAGAGCCTTCATTTTAGACATGTTTAACTGAAATCGTAAGATCTTCGCCACCTGTCAAGTAACTGTCAAGTATCATCAATTTTTGAATAAAAATTACTTGATGGCAATCTGAATGTTAACAAAATCAAAATATCGCCCACAAAGGTGTATAATTTAAGATTATTTTGAGAGTGAAACCAGCTTAATGTTATCATAAGAACATTGAAGAGAGCTAGGAAGAGCAACGAAGCCTGTGAATCATCATAACAGGCTCTCCACATTCCTAAGCAATTTACACCAATCCTAAAATGATATGTCCAGCATCAACCCCTCTCCCCATCCTACTTCCCTTTCTCCATGTCCATCTTCTCTATGTGTCCCTATCATCCATCCCCCATGTCCCTATCCCCCAATATCTCCTCACTTCGTCCCTTCTTCCTCCCCCCATGTCGAGCATCCCCCCCTTTGTACCTATCTCCCCATGCTCAGCATACCCCTTCTGCGCCATCCCCCCGATGCCCAGCACCCCCTTCGGTCCATTTACCCCCAATGCCCAGCACCCCCTTCTGTCCCTATGCCCCCATGTCCAGCATCTTCTCACTCCACTTCATGTCCAGGTCCAGCTGGCTTCCCCTCCTGTGCTGCCTGCCTGTGCCCTGCTGGTACTTCTGTTGGTGGTGCCAGCGGACCTCCAATTAAAAAAAGAAAAGCTGGTTTTTGTGACTCTGCTACATGCTTTGATTGTCTCTTTATTTCCACCTCCTCCTCCCTGTGTCCAGCACACCCCTCTGTCTTCCTCTACCCCTCCATGATCCAGCTTCTCCCCATCCAGCATCATCTCCACTTCCCTATCCCCCACTGATCCACCACATGCCCCTTCTCTCTTCCCTACCTCCACATTCATCGGTCGCGGCTGCGATAGAAATAGTTTTAAACAAACAAAACTCTCACCCTCTCCTCCGATCCAGCCACGGCTCCTGCATCTTACAGAGCCGTGGCTGTGCTAGCAATAATAATTAAAAGCAAAACAGGTGCACAGCCACTCAACAAAACACCACAGTGCAAACAAAAGTAGTGGAACAGGTGATTACACCAGGCAGCGGCACCTAAAGCCAAAAGAAGGGAACAACACAGCAAACAGTGGCATGAACAGCCCAAGACACTAACACTAGAGCAGGATATATTCTATTGTTTTGCTTTTTAGGTTGCAGTCCTATATTATATTTATGCTGATGATTTGATGTTACATGTGCCTTTTTCATATTCATGATTGCATTCAAACATCACCTGTTTTTGAAGAAAAGCAATAGGGGGAGAGGTGATAGAGACACTTGAATAGCCCTATGGAATAAACGCACAGGAAACAGACATCTTTCACGTGAATGGAAGCTCTGGAATCATGGGTCTTGGGTGAGAGTGACTGGGCACATTCAGGATCAATCTACAGAAATATTTCTTTATGGAAAGGGTGAACGATGCATGGAACAGTCTTCCAGTGGAGGTGGTGAGATGAGACCTGTATCTAAATTCAAGAAAGCATGAGAAAAGGCCAGGGACAGGAAGGGATTGTAGAGCGGAGAAGTTGGTGGAACGGGCAGACTGGATGACCCATATGGTCTTTATCTGCCATCATATTCTTTGTTTCAATGGTTCATACTTGAGTAAATAGCCACTAGTAAACGGCCTTTCAATATTGTCTTCTACATTAAAACCTTTAACTCCACTTTCTTTAGAGGTAGATCTAATTTTTATTTATTTAACCAGTTTTCTATACCGCCTTATCCTTCAATCAAAGCAGTTTACATTATGTATTCACTACAGGTACTGGATACATTCCCTTGTCCCCAAAGGGCTCACAATCTATAAGTACCTGAGGCAATGGAGGGTTAAGTGGCTTGCCCAAGGCTACAAGGTATGCCTATAGGACTAGAAACCTCAGTCCCCCCCCCAGCCTGAGATTGCTGTCCCCAGGCGGGAATTGAACCCTCCCAACCACTAGGCCACTCCTCCTAGTTTATACATAATGCAATAAAAGAAGGGACACAAAAGCTCACTTTTGGATAATTCTTATGCTTGCCCAATTAAAAGGTATCACAGTCTTCAAAGAAATCCAGTTTTCTTAAGTACAAGACGGTTGCTAGCATCTTGCATGATGGCACAACTCTTTTTAAACACTGTTTTTTGACGGACAATCTAACAAAAATCCCATCTTTACAAAGAATCCGATCCCATTAATACAGCAATTTCAAAATGAGAGTCTGTTTAGCAGGATTAGCATTCAGAATTACAGTACACAGTTTTTAGGAAAATAAAATAGACCAGATGTTCTCATTTAGTTTTTATGAGCCATAAATCTTCTTGCCGCTTTAAGCACGTAAAACGCCAGCACAGACCATGTTTTTACTGGGTTTGCGTTTTGTTTCTGTGAAAAGAGATTTGCTGACTACATGCCAGCATCCAAGAACCTCTTCATAAACTTGGCATTTAGCTCCCACTGCATCAGGCGTGTGATGTTATTTTAAAAATCTGACCAAGATAAACTACCCAACCTGCAAGCTTTGCTATTCTTCCTGTTAAATGCAGATGTAATTTGAATAGTGTTCTATCAGCATTTTATGCCTGCCGTGAAAGTAATTTTTTTTTGCTAAATTTCTATTAATGTGTTATCTCAGGGTGATTAATGGAAGCTTGTTTTTTCCTCTCCTCTTTATCACAGGAAAGTAGCAGGGCCACTATGCATTTTTATTTCCACAATTGTTTTATTCCTACCATATCTAAAGAATTTATTTTGCATGGCAGACGCTTTCTTGGGAGTTTCAGAAATTACTACAGATACTAAGGGAAAAGTAGGGTCGGTGCAAGGAATGGAAGTGCCTAAACAGGCCCGTCCTGTCCCACCACTGTCCCTCGCCCAGAGAATGTACAAACCAAGACTAACAGGTAATGATATCCATTAGCTCGTGGCATTTCTGCAAAGTCCACCTGGATATTTCCCATGGGGGTGACTCCTACTGACTGAACTCTTGGGGGTAGGTTAGGACCCTACCCGGCATTGTTCTTTGCACAGGTTAAACATCTGCGGTCAGGGGTCCTAATAACGAGATACAAAAATAAGGTTTTAGAGCTTTCTCCATCGCAGTTTTCCCATAATGTGTGGCTTGGTGGAAAGCTTGAACAAAGGCTGGACCTAATGTTTCAGGTACCACAGTTGGACCGGGAGGAAGACCGCCCGCTGGCGGCGGTAGCACTGTCCATCCGGTCTCTGATAACACTCCCCCTTCCTCTTTGCAATAATAGTCTAACTCTTTGGAAGTGTATCGAGGAGTCCATGCACTGAGGGGTACTGGAAACATGGCCGCCTGGACCATAGTACTAAAGGCAGGAACTTGCCCAGTGGTGGCTGCTTCTCGGGCCGAAGCGTCAGCGAATCTATTTCCTCGTGAAACTTCTCCTTCCCCTACCTGATGACCTCGGCAGTGCATCACTGCAACTTGTTTGGGGGCCCATACAGCATCTAGCAACGTCAATATCTCAGGGCCATACTTGATGGACTTGCCTCCCGAGGTTATTAACCCACATTCCTTGTACAGGGCTCCATGTGCATGCAATGTTGTGAAGGCATACTTAGAATCTGTGTACACATTTAAACGGAGCCCTGTCCCTATTATCAGTGCCCTGGTGAGGGCTATCAGTTCAGCTTTCTGTGCTGAAGTCCCCGGGGCCAAAGCTGAGGATTCTATTACCATGTCCAGGGTCACCACTGCATAACCAGCACATCGTCGTCCATTGATGACAAGGCTACTTCCATCCACGAAGAAAGTTCATTCAGGGTCGTCTAATGGGACATCAGTTAGATCAGGGTGACTTGAGAATACAGTGTCCATAACTTCCAAGCAATCATGATTGGGTGGGCCTGGACCAATTGACAACAGCATGGCAGGGTTCAAAGCTTGACTGACGATCAACTGCAATCGGGGGTTTTCACATAACATGCTCTGGTACTTTAGCATCCATGAATTTGTGAACCAATAATTTCCTTTGTGTTCCATGAGGGTTAGAACAGAATGCGGTACCGTAATTTGGAGATCCTAACCCAGAGTGAGCTTGTCGGCCTCACCCGCCAGGAGGGCTGTAGCTGCAATGGCTCTCAGGCAAGGTGGCCACCCATTTGCGACGGTATCCAGCTGCTTTGATAGGTAAGCCACAGGTCGCTGCCAAGATCTGAGGGATTGAGTCAATACTCCCAAAGCATTTCCACTTGACTCATGGAAATAGAGGCGAAACGGTTTCTGTACATCTGGCAGGCCCAAGGCTGGTGATGACATCAAGGCTGCTTTCAACGATCGAAATGCTGTATCCTGTTCTAGGCCCCATTCCAGGGGAGATCGCTCCATTCCTTTGGTGGCCTGATACAATGGCTTTGCCAACAGCGCGAAATTGGGTATCCATATTCGACAATAGCCTGCAGCTCCCAGGAAGGCCCTCACCTGCTTTTATTTTTATATTTATTTGTATTTAACAGTCGCTTATATACCGCTACCTTCCAAAGATCAGGTGCGGTTTACATATAACAGGTAAAGAAACAGTATAACATATCTGTTTTTACATTAAACATTGCTTGAATTATGTACATCTTAACTGTAACAATTAAACTTTAGAGAACTATGTACAAACAACGAATGTTGAGTTAAACAAGGAAGGTAGCTATTTTCTGGTGGTGGGGATAGGGATGCGGCACACTGCTTCCTTTCGCTCTGGTCCCAATCTCTGGATCTCTCTGGACAGATGGAATCCCAGATATTTCACCTCAGTTTGGCACAACTGTGCCTTGGCTCTTGAGACCTTGTATCCGGCTTCGTTCAGGAGGTGCAAGAGATCACCGGTGGCATGCACACATTTGTTTTTGGAGTTGGTGGCTACTAGCAGGCCATCCACATACTGAAGAAGGACTCTCTTCCCTGGAGTCACAGAATAATTTGAAAGATCCTGATTTAGGGCAGCACTGAAGAGAGTAGGCAAGTTTTTGATTCCTTGGGGTAATCAAGTCCAGGTGAGTTGGCCTCGCCTTCCTGTGGTAGGGTCTTCCCATTCAAACGCGAACAGGAGTTGACTGGTTGGTGCTAAACGTATGCAGAAAAAGGCATACTTTAAATCCAAGACGGTGAAGTGAGTAGCCTCAGCGGCGATGAGTCCCAGGAGAGTATAAGGGTTTGGTACTCCTGGATGTATGGTTTCAACTGAATTATTTACTCGTCTCAAGTACTGGGCGGTAGTCACCTGTCCCAGGCTTCTTGACTGGGAGGAGGGGGGTATTCCAGGGCAATTGGCACTCTCTGAGAAGTCCGTACTTCAGTAATTTCATTAAATGACAGTGAATTCCTTCAATCGCCGGTCACGGGAGAGGATATTGTCTCACGTGCACTGGTTCCACTCCTGGTTTGAGGGTGACAAGCACAGGAGCTATATTCTTTGCTAGGCCTGGAGGATTATCCTCCGCCCATACCTTGGGCAGAACTGAGATTCTGATGGGTATACGGGGGCTGGCTGCCTTGGTCGGAGAGGCACTATAGAACCACCATTCTTCTTCCAGGGAGACAGTCAACACCATCAGGCCAGCAGATTTCGAGTTCACAGTCATTTCCATCTGTCCTCCTTCAACAAAGGATATCTGCGCCTGGAGCTTAGCAAGCATATCTCGGCCCAAAATGGGAATTGGGCATTCGGGCATGTATAGGAATTGGTGCGTTATCTTCCGTCCCCCCAGTTCACAAGTGCGGTTCTGCAAGAAAGGCTTTGTGGCCCTAGCTCCAGTAGCTCCGACATTGGTGATGGATCGAGAAGACAGAGGGGCCACTGGTTTTGCTACTGCTGAATGTTCAGCCCCTGTATCCACCATAAAGTCCATATATTGGTCCCCAATCTTCAAACTGACCATAGGCTCCTGGGGACCTAGAGGAAACTTGGAGCCCGGTCTGGCCTAGTCTTCATCCATGTTGTAGCCATCTTCAGCTGCCACTCCCTCTACAGCTGCTTCTCCCTGTTGGAACTGTGTGCGATACATTCCTCCCCGATGCCGGAATCTTCCTCCTGCTCTCCGCATGCTCCCTCCTCCCCTCCAGGAGGCGGAGTCAATGTTCGGGCATTCATTTTTCCAATGTCTTTCTTCTCTACAGTGGGCACACTGATTTGCACCCAATGGGGACCGATCATCTCCTCGGCCCCCTCCACGTCCCCGAGTCCTTCGGTTAGAGAAACTTCCTCCGTGTCGTTCAACTAAAGCTGCAGCAAGGAAATCTGCTTTCTTCTTCATTTTACGTTCACTTTCCTTCTGACGTTCTTGATCACGATTCACAAACACTTTCTGAGCAACTTCCATTAAGTGGGCCGCATTCATGCTCGCAAATCCTTCCAACTTTTGCAGTTTCCGTTTTATGTCTCCCTGGGACTGACTCACAAAGGCTGCATTCACCATGTGCAAATTTTCCTGGGCCGCTGGATCATATGGGGTATAAAGTCTGTAAGCTTCAGATAATTTTTTATTTTTATTTATTTATTTACATTCTCTTATATACCGCGCTATTCTGCATCAGTGCGGTTTACATTGAACAAACTGAAATTACATTGAACAGGGCATTATAACTTGGAGATAACTATTTTACAGGGAACATGGGCTATGGAGGGTTAAGTGGCTTGCCCAAGACCATAAGGAGCACCTGTGAGACTAGAAACCCCAGTCCTTCCGGTCCAAGGTTGTTGTCCTCTAGTGGGATTTGAACCCCCGACCTTCCGGCCTGAAGTACCTTGCCCCAACCACTAGGCCACTCCTCCACTCCAAGCGTTCATAAAAGGCTGCTGGACTCTCGTCTGGATGCTGGATGACTTCCGTTACCTTTCCGATATTCATGGCCTTCTGGCCTCCTCTCTTCAGGCCCTGCAGTAGGGCCTGGGGGAACCTATCTATAAAAGATAAAGATAAAGAACCTAGTGAGGGCCGTCGCCCCGTTTGCACTGTTCGGATCCCACTTGGGATCGTCATTTGGAAAATCTGTGGCGGCCACTTTCCGGGGATCTAGGCCTGCTTCTTCCACGAGATTTTCCTCTAACCATCAGGTGGATGCTTGCACGATCCGTGCTCGCTCTTCAGTAGTGAAGAGGGTAGACAGGAGCTGGCGGCAATCAGACCAGGTAGGCTGATGCGTCTGCATAATACTAGACATTAATTCTGTCAGTTCTTGGGGCTTCTCAGTATAGGACGCATAATGCGTCTTCCAGTTCAGTAAATCTGTGGTAGAGAAGGGCACATAAACGAGACTGGTTGGCCCCACCACAACCTGGTCCTGTTCATTAAGGATAGGTAGCCGAGGGACCTGGTGCAATGGCATGACGTGACCATCCCTCTGACTTGCTGTTGTACTCCTGAGAGCGTAATGTAGTCTAGCTAGATGGAATTCAGCTCCCTTGCTTTGGTCTTTGGCAGTAAGTGACCCTGAACTAGCAAATGAATCCCTGCTTGCAGTGTCATCGGTGGACTGCGGTCCTTCCGGGGCACTCTGGACGGAGCTGGGGCTTGCGGGCAGGAGGGGGTGCACCTCCTCCTGCTGTGGAGATGGTTGGAGGACTAAGGGTAAGTCGGCAGGAGGGGGTCCTCCTGCGCCAGGCTCTGCTCAGGGCAGTGACGGAGCTGAGGGGACTGGCCTATAAAGGAACTGGGGCGAATGGGTCAGAATATCTGGAGATTCCGGGACAGAATATACGAGCAGCTTCTCTTCTCCAGACTTCCGGGCCCCCCTTGTGGTCGCTACCATTATCCTACACTGTTCCTCATGGCAACGCTTCATCCAAGAGGCTCTTTTTCACAAATATTTAACCAGGAATCTATATAGGGGAACTGGTCAAGGTGTTCTCTACGTACAATCTGATGTACTCGGGATATGATTCTAACATCAAATGTACCACCAGGGGGCCATGCGGTGACCAGCACCAGCCACTCCCTGTCACAAAGTATTCCTAATCGGGACGGAGACATTTTTACTCCATAGTCGCCGTCAAATCCCTTCTTGAAATTCTTGATCATACACTTCAGCGGAGTTTGCGTGGACTCCGACCCTCCCATAATGACGTACACAACAACAGACAGTAGGGGCGGGTGGTCGGGCTGCAGGTAAGGGGTCCGTACAGCCCTAGAAACAAATAGGTAGACAAACACCGAACGCTTCCTCCTTTTCACGACCTGGGCGCGGTCGCCCGGCCAGGAACTGCGCTACTCAGGAGTCCGCTCTCACTTGGTCTGTGTTTCAAGACCTCTCATTCATACACACAACCAAACATGCTAGCAACGTTTTCCCATATTCCCAGGCCTACCTTACTAACCAAGGGCAGTAGTTTTGTCCTCACGCATTCTCATGCAAGGCTTACTCGGACGTGCCCTGAGAGGTGATCAGGCTCTCGGTACCTTATTCCCATACCAATTCAGTCTCGTGTATACTCATGCAAGACGTACCCAAACCTAACTGACTGAGGAGCAAGGAGATTGCTACTCACCGGATCCGGTACCCGATGCAAAACCAGTTCTTGGGTTGAATCCTGGACTCCCCTCGGGTTCGGAGGTGTTGGCCGGCCGGACCCAGTAGTCCGCCGAGGCAAGGCGGAATTCTCTCTGATACAAGAGGACCGGTGGTGCCTGAGGTTTCCCCTGCGGTCGGACGGACACGGTTCCAACCAGGCCAAACCTTGAGGTGGTAAAACGTGGTATATTCACTTGAATACCATCCACTACTTGCACATTCCCGGGCAACGCACCAAGAATATGTAGCAGCGAAGTGCACGCAATGAATAAAACCAGGAGTCAATTGCAGGTTTCAAGCCAATTTATTTTGCACAGGCTCAGACAGGAGTATGTCCAAAAGTGACTGAGCAATGGAGTACAGGAGCAAATTCCTTATATACAATTTTTACAGTTTGATACAGGCAAACTTTCTATTGGTCCCAACGCCCCTTGCACCTGTACAATCGGGGACCCTCTCTGGGCCTAGCTCCCTGTTCCTCCTTCTCAGGCTATTCTAACAAAGGCACAGTCTTAGATATTGATACATTTCTACTTCAAGGACATTTCTAGCTTAGAGAATTCAGGAACATGTCTATCATCAGCACAGAGGAATTATACAAGTTTTTCAAAAGCAGTGTAAAGCAGTTCAAAGCAGTTTCTTAAACTCTGGTTTTCTTCAACACCAGTCTCAAGTGGGGGTTGGAATCTAAGCCTAGTTTACAGGCCATAGCCTACCACAACCTCATAGCCACACATGGCACAAAAGCTAACCGTACAGCGACAATATTCTGCCACTGCCCGGTTAGCTTCAGTGGCAGAGGTTAGGACAGGTTTTACCACAGAGGGATAACCAAGCAGCGGTTAAATACCACCGTTGCATGGTTATCCTCGAGTGTGACTCCCGGAATGTCCCTGAAATGCCTCAATGCTAACGGCTTAGCAACGGGGCATATTACAACATTACTCTGGGACAGCACACTAACCGTGTTAGTGCTGCTGAATATCCCACTTAGGAGCATTTACACGGTTTACAGCTCTGGAAATTATGTAAATGCCTTGCAGTATCGAGCCTGTAGGCACCATGCTGCTGCTCTGACAATGGAGACTGTGATAACTGCCCCCTGGGGAGCTAGTTCTTATAGTGGGTGGGATTGCTTTACCACAGTCACCGTGGACACCATGGAAACGGTGTTACGATCCCTGCACTCCTCCAGTTCTCCTTTAAATTTAATTCCTCGGGATTGGAAAAGCAGGCTGGTGACAGGGCTAGTACCTTTCTCACAGATGTTGTGAAGGTTTCATTGACACAGGGATATTTCCTTGATAGTCTGAAGCAAGCACTGGCTCATCCGAAATGGAAGTCTATACATTTACTGCAATGGTCAGAGAGCAGTTTTCGGCCTACCTTTAACCTTCCATTTATAGGAAAACTTAAGTAAGTTGCTCGTCCACAGCTAGATGATTATTTGGCGTTCAATCATGTGCTTGGTCCCTAGCAACATGGTTTCTGAAGAGGCCACAGTCCGAAGACTCTTCTGACTTCTTTATTTAGTCAATTATTACAGGGTCTGGATAGACCTGACTCGACTCTCTTACTCCTCTTTATGGACACAGCGGCTGCGTTTGATTCTGTTATTCTGCAGCTGCTAGTGACACGATTGGCTACTCTGGGTTTAACAGCATATGTACTTTCCTGGTTTCGATCTTTTCTTTCAGACTCTTCACAGAGGGTTTTGGCAAACTGTTTTGTATTATGCTTGGGGATTCCACAGGGTTCCTCTCTTTCTTCCACATTGTTTAATGTCTACTTGGTAGAAACTAGAAACATGTTAGCAGATGGCCTATCCAGTTTGCCCTTCCATAACAACTACTATAGTCCCTTTTTTTCCTTTAGAGATCTTCTTTGTTTGTCCCATGCTTTCTTGAATTCAGATACTGTCCTCGTTTCTACTACCCTAAAAACCACAAAGGGAGTGAGATCCACTTGCAAAGAGAACAGAACACAGCAAAGCGAGTGGTATAAGGAGGTCAGAGGAGCTTTATTAACATAAAGGTCCCCTATGCGTTTCGGCAACTGTCTTCTTCAGGGGAGTACACATCCTCAAAAAAACAAATATAAATACATTTAAAACATTATAAATGTTTACACAGTAACAGTTTATAATTCTATGCCACTTCTTTTCACTTTACAGATGAGTTCTTAATGTGATTTTGGAGTGTGTTTCTTCTTTCAGAATTTACATAAAGTGCCTTTGTAGGTGCATATTATAGTACATCACAGATGGTGAAAAGTTGAGTGCCTTTATCTTAGTATGATATAGTTAAATACATTTGTCTTGTTTTTTTCTATGGGTTTTAACTTTTGTTACCACTCATTGTTATTTATGTATTTACTTATGTATTTATTTATTTACTTTTTTCCCTAAGTTATCCAAGTTGTATTTCCCTTGTTCTCTGTAAAACCTAACATTTGTTCATTATGGTTCGTTGTTCTATGTAAACCGCGCTGATACTAAATAGTGCGGTATATAAGAAACTAAAATAAATAAAATAAATTTATTGCTAGTCATTATTAAGTATTGTTGTTTTTGTATTACTTTTAATTTCATTTATGATGTTTTCATTTATTTCTATTTGTTTTTTAGAGGATGTGTAACCCCCTGAAGAAGGCAGTTGCCGAAAGGCATAAGGGACCTTTATGTTAATAAAGCACCTGTGACCCTTATACCACTCGCCTTCCTGTGTTCTTGTCTCTACTACCTCCACTGGGAGACTATTCCATGCATCTGCCACTCTTTCCATAAAGAAATATTTCCACATATTACTCCTGAGTCTATCCCTTTTTACCCTCATCCCATGCCCACTCATTACAGAGCTTACTTTCAATCACAAGAGACACCCCTCCTATGCATTTATGCCATGGAGGTATTTAAAGGGCTTCTTTAAAGAGAAACTACCCGGTGGCACGTCGTGCTTCTGGGGATCTGTTTTTCTGATTTGAGTCGGGCTTTCACTGGAACGCATTCCTGTTAAAAGCATCTGCTTTTTATAAGATAAGTGGAGTTCTTTGAGCTTTTCTTGATAAATATGGATGTTATCAGCATTCGAGAGGGATAAGTCTTTTTCTCCTGCTGTTCCACCCGACAAAAATTTGTTACACATAGATTTTGGAAGACTCTGCATTTCTGGTGATTTTTCCTTATAGTATTTATATCAATCACTTTATAGTTTTTTTTTATTATTTGATTACCTCCAGTCCTCTGGCACCACTCCTGACTTCAGAGACATTGAAAAGGCCAGTCAGTGGAGCTGCTAGAATGTCCCCAAGTTCCTTCAGTATTCTTGGATGTACAGTATGCCATCCGGTCCAATCGCTTTAGCTAATTCCTCACGAATATAGTCTTCTGAAAATCGTTCGAGATCCCTGTCACTTCTGTTCCTATTTGTGGGTATTTTCTGAGGTCTTGCTCCTGGCCCTTCATCTGTGAACACAGAACAGAAATATTTGTTAAGCAATTCCACTTTATCCTCACCAGCTTCTACATATTCCTCCCATTCACCCTTGAGTCTGACAATACCACTTTTGCCCTTCCTCCTTTCACTAGCATATCTGAAAAATGTCTTATCTCCTCATTTTATTGCATTGGCTATTTCTTCTTCTTTTTGTATCTTTGCTTTCCTGACTACTTTGCTAGCTTCTCTGGTTTTCCAAATATAGATGTCTGTCTTCCTCTCTCTGTGATCTCTTATATTATATGAAGGCCTCTGCCTTTTGCTTCACTTTTTCAGCTACTTTTGAGAATGATGGCAGCCTCCTTTTCCTTTTACCTTTATTTACCATTTTAACAAAAAGGTTGGATGCCCTTAAAATATCCCGTTTCAGTTTTGCCCACTGTTTTTCTACATCCCCCAGCTGTTCCCATCCCGCTAATGACTCCTTGAGGTATTTATTTATTTATTTAAAAGGATTTATATACCACTTTATCCTGACATCAAAGCGGCTTACACAGCAAACAAATCAAATCAAATTATACAGCAAACAAATCAGATCAAATCAATTCAATTTCACAGCAAACAAATCAAGTGATTGGGTATGGGGGGTGCATGCAGTGAAATTTGGGGCGTGTGTGTGTGTGTGTGTGGTGTGAGGAGGTTGACTGCGTGGTGAGTTTTATACATTATGAGCTCTGTAGAGGAACTATTTACATTTTTACATTTATATTTGTATTTGCATTTTTACATTTTGTTTGGGCAGTTCATTTGATGTCATTGTAGTGTTTGGGCAGTTCATATGATTTCATTGTAGCGTTCTGTGAAGAGTATTGTCTTTAGCATCTTCTGGACGTCATTGAGGTCATTTGTTGCTTTCAGGTTGTTGGTGAGTGGGTTTTGCTTGTTTGGGTGAGGTATTGGCCCATCTTGGCAAAGTTAGTTTTCCTAAAGTCTAAGACCCTCACTTTTGAATGGATTTTATCAGCCCTAGTCTTAATACTGAACCACACCATCTGGTGATCACTGGATGTGAGATGATCTCCCACTATAACATCAGAAACACTTTTACCATTGGTAAGCACCAAGTCCAGTATGGCCTCATCACACATGGGTTCTGTTACCAGTTGCCTGAATAGTTCTCCCTGTAGAGAATCCAGGATCTCCTTACTTCTAGATGATACCACAGCAGGGATGTGCCAATCAACATCTGGCATATTGAAATCACCTATCAAAAGCACTTCCCCTTTCCTGGCAATGCTGCATATGTCTTCTATTAAATCTCCATCCACTTCTTCTCCCTGTGATGGGGATCTGTATATCATGCTAACGCAAATGGATTTCTCTTTCTTTCTTTCTAGTTTAACCCACAGTGCCTCCTCTCTCCCTTTTAAGCCCTGTATTCTATAGCTTTAATATTATTTTTTACATACAGTGCCACTCCTCCTCCCCTTCTTCCTACCCTATCCTTCATGAATAAAGTATAGCCTGGTATAATTACATCCCAGTTATAGTTGTCCATGAACCGTGTCTCCATAACCGCCACTAAATCCAAGTCAGCTTCTTCTATTAAAGCCTCAACATCTGGGATCTTATTTCCCATGCTACAGGCATTTATACACACCGCTTTCCAGATGTTGCCCCTTTTACCCATTTCTATAGAGGTATTTGATGTTTTATTACCTGGGGGCTTTCGTCACCAATCCCCAATGAATCTAGTTTAAAGCCCTCTTCAGTAGGTTAGCCAGTCTGCTACTGAAGACACCATCTCTATTCTGTAGCCCTTGGAACATCATCCCATGGCCAGGAAACCAAAACACTCTCAATGACACCATCCACGCAGTCATGCATTTATCTCCAGGATGCGAGCATCTCTTCCTGGGCTTTTACCCTCAACAGGGAGGATTGAAGAGAATACCACCTGCGCACCTATTTGCTTCATCTTCTGTCCCAAAACCATGAAGTCATTTTTGATACGCTCAGAGGGATACCTGGCAGTATCATTTGTGCCGACTTGGATATCTCACCGCCATTTGAAATTGAACATTGCCAAAACTGAGCTTCTTATTTTTCCTCCTAAACCCATCTCTCCCCTTCCTTCTTTCCCAATCTCTGTGGATAATGCCCTACTCTTCCCTGTTTCCTTGGCTCACAACCTTGGGGTCGTCTTTGACTCCTCCCTCTCCTTCTCCACACACATCCAACTAATAGGTAAAATCTGTCATTTCTTTCTCTATAACATCAGCAAACTTTGCCCCCTTTTTTTCTGAACACACTACTAAGACACTCATCCACTCTTCAATGACCCCCTGCCTAGAATATTGCAACCTCCTCCTTGCTAGTCTCCCTCTGAATCATCTCTCTCCCCTTCAATCTGTTCAAAACTCAGCTGTGTGGCTAATCTTCTCTCAGCCTCGATATGCTCATATAACTCCTCTTTTCAAGTCACTTCACTAGCTCCTTATGAAAGAAGGGGCGTGGGCAGGGTCCCAGAGCCCGATAGTAACCAGGTGCGCGGCCCAGTGCGGGTCCCCTGCTCGCGCCTCTGACGGGAGCGTTAGTTGGGGGGGGGGGCAAGGTGAGTTCGAGGCAGGGGATTCGTCGGGCGCAGTTGCGTCCTTCAAAGTGATTGGCCCCCTGCGCGTGCATGCGCTGGGGGGGTTCAAAGGCGGCGGGCATGTGCTCAGTTTGGTTGTCCTGAGTGTAGACGAGGACTAATTCGACTAGGCCCCAAATGCAAATTGGATATAATCAGTGAGGTAGAAGAAACAGCTGCAGACAAACAAATTTATACACCTATGACTTATCCAGGATATGCAGATTTGGAGCTGTCAGATTCAGAGACAGACAGCAGGTCGGGATCAATAATATCGATTGGAATAGAACCAAAAACAGCTATACATGAAACTATACATGAAACAGGATTATAAAAATCTAGCCTGCTATAAGCCTAGAAAATACAGGTCTGAATTGCATTTAAAACTATCCCTGTAAAAAGTATTTCTGCTTTTTGCTAGGACATTGAATTTAGCAACTGGAACTTGTGGCATTAGCAAACAGAGTTTGTGTAACAATAGATATTAGGTCAGATTGAAGTTCCTTAATTAAATAGGACAGAGGGTGAAGTTGCTCATCCTGCAAGCGGATAGGCTAACGCAGTTACTGGGTCAGGTTGTGCTGCTCTTGTGAAACTGGCTGTAATTCAATTAGTAAATATAACGGATATAGTTTGCTTACCTAATGGAACATCAGCATAATACAATAAGTAACTAATTAGCTTCTACTAAAAAAATGAAATCACAGCGACACCTACTGAATTTAGTGAATATAGTCATGAGACATAACTTCTGCTTTTTATTAATAATGTTGTCTATGTTAGCAAAAATAATGTACACGTGGAATTTGGAAAGTACCAGATGTAATTAAAGATTAACTGAATCAGCTGATATCTCCCAATAAAAGCCAGAGCCCTATCGGACCATCTTTGAAGAGGCTAGATGGATATGTCGAATTAGACTCCATGCGTCTCTTCCCTATAGAGCTCAATAGAGATTGATTGATTAATTAATTAATTAATTGTGTTGTGTCTTTTCTTCCTGTTGAATGGTATAAGGGATATAAAGAATCCAGGTATTGTGTGTGTGGGATTCCAGACCCCAGCAGGGTAAGAGTCAACACTGAGCACATGCGAGGGCAGGGAAGAAGTTTTTTCCGGTGCCGGTAGCGTTCCCGGGGGCGGTTGCGGGGTACCTTGCTGAGCGGCTTGAGCGGTTTCCTGAGAGGGGATGTCGGGAGCTGTGCGGCGGCATATTTGGTCCCACGGGAGCGGCAAGTCGGAGGAGTGAACGGCGGCCTTGCTCTGACGCGGCGGCTGAAGCTTCTGCAGGCGAGTTGGGGAGTTTTGTGAATTTTATAAATAAAACCGGGGGAGAAGAGTGGTAAGGGCATTGCTGGTACAGAGGCTGTCGGTACCTATAACTCTACACAAAAAAAAAAAAAACTAATTTAATAATAATCTGAGTTTTGGGGTGCTTGAGTATGCCTGCTGGGGGTGGAGGCGGTGGTCGCCGGCGCGGGCCTGTCCGGGCTGGTGGGGGTAGGCCCGTTGGTGGTGCTGCAGGACGGGGGAGTGTGGGGGAGCAGAGGGGCGGATGGCGCAGCCCTTCTGGGGCCCGTCGCAGCCACTCAGGGGTCCCTTCCCGTGGTCGGGGCGGCCTTGCTGCCAGGAGTACAGCGGCGGGGCGGGGCAGGTTGGTGCAGTCTCCAGGTAGGGTACAGGGGGGTGAGAGAGCTGGGACACGGGGACACGGCTCCAGGCGGCGAGGGGGGGTTGCTAGGGGTGGAGCAGCTGTCTTGCCCTTGGAGGTAGGGGGCAGGATGGGTCCCAAAGGGAATTGAGGCCTACTGGTGAAAGGGATGGGGGGCGGTGTATAGGGCAGGGGATGGGTACTACGGTGCCTTCAGGGATCTGTGGGAATGAAGGCGCGGTGGGTGGCATGAATCCTTGTTTGTCAAGTGGGGGTGTGGGGGGTGCTGGCCAGCCTTGGGCGGGTTCAGGGGGGGCTCCATGTTATAGCTGGAGTGGGTATCCGGGTCCATGGGATCAGTGGGTGCGGGGTGGTCAGGGTACCTCTGGGCCTGCTTGGGTGGGGGCATGGCAGCCGGCTTGGTCTGGGGGTTCTCCCCTGCTTCTTTTCCTCTTGTTTCCCCTCAGGTGCCGTGGATGGCTTCACCTGGACCAGCCAAGGCGGTGGGTCTGCAGCGGGCGGCGGAGGACGTCCCAGCTCCGGAGTCGTTGAGTGATCGGGTGGCTGGAGCAATGGAGCAGGTGGTGACGGAGCAGCTTTCGAGGTCTGCGGAGCAGGTGTCACTGCCTCCAGTGGTGCCAGAGGGTGGGCACTCAGCCTCGCATGGTGAGTTACAGCGTGATGTGGAGGCGGAGGGGGAAGGGGGTGTGGAGCGCATGCCGCGGTGTGGAAAAGCTAGCAGGAAGAGGAGGCATACTTGCAGGCGTCGGCGGAGTTCTGACTCGTCGTCCTCCTCGTCTTCAGACTCTGCGGGCTGCTCCGTGAAGCAAGGGGATAAGGCAGCAGAGGCGAGGGCGAGGTGGTCGGTGGCAGCGGGGATGGTGTCAGGCGGGGCAACGAATGTTGCGACGCTATCGGAATTATGGGAAGGGGTGCCGCGGAAGTTGAGGCGTAGAATTCAAAGACGGAAGTACATAGACATATTCCGTTTGCTGGAGGGGCGTAAGCACTCGGAGGAAAGCAAGAAGAAGCGGAGAGAGGATGAGAAGGCCGGCAGGGTTCGTAAGATATCTAGGACAGTCGTGAATTGGGTGCGGTCCTTTTTGCGGTTGGCTAGTGTATGGGGTCGGCATTACCCGAATCAGCAGGGGATGTTGCTCGCATATGCGGACTCTATTTTGGAAGCCGCGCAGACGCATGAGGGGTGGGCGTGGCTTAATTACGATGAAAAATTCCGAGATAGGATGGAAGCGAACAAGTCCTTAACGTGGGGGACACAGGATATAAACTTGTGGCTCACTCAGATGTCCGTTAGGGCGGCGCCTGGTGGGGCTGGGGTAAAAGGCGGTGCCGGTTTCAATGCAGGGGGGAGTCGCTCCTTTCGAGGCGGCGGTCTTGCTTCACCCGTTAGGACAGTCTCCGTTGGAGGAGGGGATGTCTGCTGGCGTTTTAACAGGGCGTCGTGTCAGTTCCCGGATTGCAAATTCCGGCATGTGTGCTCAGCCTGTGGTGGGGGGCATGCCGCGGCAAAATGCCTTAAGAAAAGTTTGGTCTTGCCCTCCTTGCCGGCTAGCAAGTAACAGTGAAGCTTCCGAGCTAGCACCTACGCCAATAAAGGTTGGGGTGTTGAAAGATTGGCTTCAGTGTTACCCGAGGAGGAGAGCTGGAAAAACGTTATTGTTGGGTTTTCAAGTTTGGTTTTGTGATCCCGGTTAAGGGCGTGGTGGAGGGCAGGGCCGCGAGGAACTCTCTGTCGGTGCGGAGGTTTGCGGGGGTGGCCCGCGAGAAGTTGGGGGTGGAGTTGGAGTTGGGTAGGGTGGCAGGGTCGTTTGCGCAGCCTCCGTTTCGGGATTTTGTTGTATCCCCAATTGGTATCATACCTAAGAAGGAGCCGGGCAAGTTTAGGATGATTCATAATCTCTCCTTTCCAGGCGGTGCTTCTGTGAATGATCGCATACCGCGAAAATGGTGTACGGTTCGGTATGCATCGTTCGATCGGGCAGCTGAGTTAGTCCGACAGGCTGGGCCGGGGGCCTTGATGGCGAAGGTCAATATTGAGTCGGCTTTTCGCTTGTTGCCGGTGCACCCAACGTCTTTTCGCTTGTTGGGTTTTTGTTTGGACAACTAATTTTATTTCGACAAGTGCATGCCGATGTGGTGCGCGGTGTCTTGCGCGTACTTCAAGAAGTTCAGTACCTTCCTCCAGTGGGCCTTGACGCGTCAGGTGGGCAGGTTCGAGGTGGTCCATTATCTCGACGATTTTTTGTTCGTGGGTGCTGCGCGGTCAACTGCTTGCTTGGATCTCTTAGAGGGGTTTGTGAGGCTGGCTGGGGGATTGGGCGTGCCGCTGGCGGCCAGCAAGACGGAGGGTCCATCTTCCAAGCTCACTTTCTTGGGCGTCGAGTTGGACTCCGTCCAGATGGTTGCGCGTTTACCGCAGGAGAAGGTAGTGAGTTTACGGGTCTTAGTGGCCAATGTGTTGGCATCCTCAAAGTTAACTTTGAAAGAAATGCAGGCATTAGTGGGATCCTTGAACTTTGTTTGTAAGGTGACACCAATGGGCCGTGTGTTTTTACGTAAATTTTCAGGGGCAATGGTCGGGGTGAAGAAACCGCATCACCGTATATGTATTTCAAAAGTGATGCGGGAGGACTTGCGGATTTGGGATGTATTTTTGCGGGATTTTAATGGGACATCCGTCATTTTGGAAAAGGAGTGTTCGAGTGAGGATTTGCAGCTTTATACCGATGCGGCGGGGGGAGTTGGGCTGGGCATCTATTTTGGGGGTACCTGGTGTGCGGAGCGTTGGCCGGAGGAGTGGAATGAGACGGGTTTGACGAAGAATATCCTTTTTTAGAGTTATTCCCGATGCTAGTGGTTTTGGAGTTGTGGCCGGAGAAGGTGAGGAACCGTAGGTTGGTATGGTGGTGCACAAAATGTATTATAAACTCTGTACAACAACTTTGAAAGTAATTTTAGTCTACCGTTAGACTGAAACGCTGTCAGGCACTAGGCGTTTCACCAACAAGGTTTCATCAGGGGAGATTGCTAAGCTCTAAAACATAAAAACAGTTCTTTTAGACTATACTTTCGCAACATGAAAACTTGAACAGCACTTAAAACTGTGAAATAGTATCAATACCTCTACACACGCTGGCATTCTATTCACATAAATTGCTGAACTGTTAAGCGGTTGTAAAAAACGCCGTGCATGCGTACCTTAAATAAGGAGAGCTATCACTGAATGTTAGAACTAGTGAACGAACTGACGTCACACACAGACCTCCCACTCTATCCGAGCATTGAGACCTGTGGGAATAACGGTCTGAAGTGTGTAAATCCATCGCTGCTCTGCATATAATAAAGTCTGTTCCTTAGTTCGACCCTGTTGTGGTCGTACTATTTGAGTTAAGCAGAAACTGCCTTTTTCGCAGTTTATCCGGTATCGAAGAAACTGCAGTACTATGCAAGAATTTAAGCATCAGTCAGCACGATTACGACATAATTTTTATCAGCAGGGATATCCAAGGAAGATCATTAGGGACGCCTACACTCGGGCACGTTTTGTTAATAGGGACATGTTGCTCCATCCCCAGGGTCAATCGTTACGGGGGACAGATTGTGTGAATTTGATAACTGTTTATTCTCCCTACAGTATAAGGTTACAGCGTAGTTGGAATCGATATAAGAACATCTTATCTACTATACCAAGTTTACAACAGTATCATACACGGTGTGTGTGGCAGCGTCAAAAGAACCTCAAAGACATTCTTAGCCCGACAGTTCTGCAATCTCCTTCTGTCTTGGGAGGGTCTGAATTTAGTGGCCATAAGCGCTGTGGAGAATGTATGATTTGTTCTATCACTCAAGAATGCAACAGTTTTTCCCATAGCGGACGCACTTACCAGCTACGTGCCAGGTATCCTGTAACCTTGTTCCTGTTTTCTCCACGTGTGCATAGGCTGTTTTAGTTTTGCTTTTCTCTGATCAGAGAAAGGCTGAACTTTTACAGAGCTCTGCTAGTGAGTGGATTTTTGCCTCCTGGGACATCTTACTGTGAGTTCTAGCTGTTTACTTAATTATTTACTGTTTGTCTAACTGTTGTTTGTTTAATTATTTAGTGTTTGTCTTAGTGGTGTGCAAGTTTCAGCCTTCTCAGCTGTACTTACCTTGCCTCTCTCAACTGGGCTTTGTGTGGTACCCCCATCCCCCTGCTGAGGGTTCAGGACAGGGTACCTTGTAACTGCCCTCTTTAATAGGACTTATCTCCCCCCTCCCTCCCCAGCACCCACCCACCCCTGGGGAAATTGTAGTTTTATAGGTACTTGGACATCTTAGAGGAAAGGGGCTGCTCTCAGGTGCAGCTCTTAATCCAAATCAGTCATACACAGAGGACCTGTGATTAATTAGCTTCAGGTACACAGGGTGTATTAGGGGTATTAGATACACTTTTATTAGTATAAGCATCTACACCAATCCTTATTATATACCGATTTAAAAGACCTAAACACAAGCTTTAAACTCAGATGCAGTCAGAGGTCCAGCAACGAGATGGGGGTTCTCCAGTCTTTTGCATCGAGTGTCACATGTATGATTATCTCCCAGTTGGTGAGAGGTCCTACATATGCACTAAGTGCAGGGAGCTCTTTGCTCTCAGGGAACGAGTCCGTTCTCTAGAGGCTAGAGTAGCAGACCTGGAAGACATAAGAAAGACAGAGAAGTACATGGACGAGACCTACAGGGATATAGTCCTGAAGTCCCACCTCCAGTCTGGCAGCATCCCTGTTGCCATGGAGGAGAGAGGTCACGTGACAGGAGAGCATCACCCTGGTGTGGCAGGAAGTGATCCTGTAACTAGGACCTGTCCTCCAGGTGATGTAAAACCCTCTCGCACCGAGGACGTTTCTCCAGGGCCATGTCCCCATGAGGGGAGGGTCAGGACAGCTGTTATAGTTGGTGATTCAATCATTAGGAATGTAGATAGCTGGGTGGCTGGTGGACGTGAGGATCGCCTGGTAACATGCCTGCCTGGTGCGAAGGTAGCAGATCTCACGCACCGCCTAGATAGGATCATAGATAGTGCTGGGGGGGAGTCTGCTGTCTTGGTACATGTTGGTACCAATGACATAGGAAAATGTGGTAGGGAAGTTCTGGAGGCTAAATTTAAGCTTTTAGGTAGGAAGTTGAAATCCAGAACTTCCAGGATAGCGTTCTCCGAAATGCTTCCTGTTCCACGTGCAGGACCCAAAAGACAGGCAGAGCTCCGGAGTCTCAATGCGTGGATGAGACAATGGTGCAAGGATGAGGGTTTTGGATTTGCTAGGAACTGGGGAACATTCTGGGGAAAGGGGGGGCTCTTCCGAAGGGATGGGCTTCACCTTAATCAGGATGGGACCAGACTGCTGGCATTAACCTTTAAAAAAGAGATAGAGAAGCTTTTAAACTAGAAAATAGGGGAAAGCCGACAGTCACCCAGGAGCGCACGGTTCGGACAAAGGTATCCTTGAAGGATACTACCAAAAGCAGTGAGGTTCCAAAAGGGAGTATAGTAGCCCAAATGCCCTTGAGTAAGGAGCAGACAGAGCATAAAGATTCCCCATTACCCATGCCTACCAATAGCCAGATTAATATTAATAAAATACAGTCTCTAAAATGCTTGTATGCCAATGCTAGAAGTCTAAACAATAAGATGGGAGAATTAGAATATATAGCATTAAATGAGAGGTTAGATATGATTGCACTCTCAGAGACATGGTGGAAGGAGGATAACCAGTGGGACACTGTGATACCTGGATACAAACTATATCGTAATGATAGAGCTGAACAAATTGGTGGAGGGGTTGCACTCTATGTTAGAGAGGGCATTGAGTCAGAAAGGATTAAAGTTTTGCAGGGAACAAAATATGCTGTAGAATCTCTATGGATTGAAATTCCATTTATGAAGGGGAAGGTGATGGCAGTGGGAGTATACTATCGACCACCTGGCCAGAATGAACAAATGGATGATGAAATGCTCAAAGAAATCAAGGAAGCTAACAAAAGCCACAACAGAGTAGTAATAATGGGTGATTTCAATTACCCCGGTATCGACTGGGACAGTGTCACAGCAGGACAAGCTAAAGAGATAAAGTTTCTAGATGAAATGAATGACTGCTTCTTGGAGCAGCTGGTTCATGAACCGACCAGAGGGGAAGCCATACTGGACCTAGTCCTTAGTGGAACGCCAGATCTGGTGCAAGAAATAAGGGTGTTGGGACCACTTGGCAATAGTGATCATAGTATGATCATGTTTGATTTAATCAGTGGAGGACAGATAGTAAAGGAATCCACAGTACTACCTTTTAACTTTCAAAAGGGTGACTATGATAGAATGAGGAATATAGTTCGGAAAAAACTAAAAGGAGCGGTTCCAAAGGTTAAAGACTTACAGCAAGCTTGGGTGTTATTTAAAAATACTATCCTCGAAGCCCAGACCAGCTGTATTCCACGCATTAAGAAAAGTGGAAGAAAGTCCAAAAAACTGCCAGCATGGTTTAAAGGTGAGGTCAGAGAGGCTGTTGCTGCCAAAAGAGCAACCTTCAGAAAATGGAAAAAAGAGCCAAATGATGAAAACTGGAAACAGCACAAGCACTGGCAAGTTAAATGCAAAGCATTGATAAGGCAGGCAAAGCGGGAATTTGAGAAGAAACTTGCTACGGAAGCAAAAACACGAAATAAAGACTTTTTCAAGTACATTCGTAGCAAAAGGCCTGTGAGAGAGTCAATTGGACCATTAGATGATAGAGGGGTAAAAGGTGCAATAAGAGGAGACAAGGCTATAGCAGAGAGACTGAATGAATTCTTTGCTTCGGTCTTTACTGAGGAAGATGTAGGGGTGTTACCCAAGACTGAAGTGGTATTTAAAGGTGATACTGCAGAGGAATTGAGAGAAATATCGCTACACCGGGAAGATATATTACAACTATTTGATAAACTGAATAGTAGCAAATCACCTGGACCGGATGGTATACATCCCAGAGTGTTGAAAGAACTGAAATATGAGATTGCAGACCTGTTATTGGTAATCTGTGAACTTTCATTAAAATCATCTGTAATACCTGAAGATTGGAGGGTCGCCAACGTAACACCAATTTTTAAAAAGGGTTCCAGGGGTGACCCGGGAAATTACAGACCGGTGAGCCTGACGTCAGTACCAGGGAAAATGGTAGAAGCCATCATAAAGAACAAAATTACACAGCATGTAGATAGTCATGGCCTAATGGGAGACAGCCAACATGGCTTTAGACAAGGAAGATCTTGTCTTACTAATCTGATATGTTTTTTTGAAGGTGTGCATAAACAGGTAGACAAAGGTGAGTCGGTTGATATAGTGTATCTGGACTTTCAGAAAGCTTTTGACAAGGTCCCCCATCAGAGACTTTTGGCGAAGCTAAAAAGTCATGGGATAGGAGGCAGTGTACTATTGTGGATCGGGAACTGGTTAAAAGATAGAAAGCAGAGGGTAGGGCTAAATGGCCAATATTCCCAATGGAAAAAGGTGAATAGTGGAGTACCCCAGGGATCTGTACTGGGTCCGCTACTTTTTGACATATTCATAAATGACCTGGAAAAGGGAATAACTAGTGAGGTAATCAAATTTGCAGATGACACAAAGCTGTTTAAAGTTGTTAAAACCCAAGAGGATTGTGGAAAACTGCAGGAGGATCTGGATAAATTGGAAGACTGGGCATCCAAATGGCAGATGAAATTTAATGTGGACAAGTGCAAAGTTATGCACCTAGGAAAGAACAACCCACACTATAGTTACAAGATGCAAGGCTCCACATTAGAAACCACCACCCAGGAAAAAGATTTAGGAGTCATCGTGGATAACATGTTAAAACCCTCCGCCCAGTGTGCAGCGGCGGCCAAGAAAGCAAATAGAATGCTAGGTATCATAAGGAAAGGGATGGAGAATAAAACAAAGGATATTATAATGCCTCTGTATCGCTCCATGGTACGACCGCACCTTGAATATTGTGTGCAATTCTGGTCACCGTATCTTAAAAAGGACATAGAGTTATTAGAAAAAGTACAGAGAAGAGCCACCAAATTGGTGAAGGGGATGGAAGGCTACTCCTATGAAGAGAGGCTAAAAAGGTTAGGGCTCTTTAACCTAGAAAAGAGGCGGCTGAGGGGAGATATGATAGAGGTGTATAAATTAATGAATGGAGTGGAACGGATAAACGTGGATAAATTGTTTACGCTATCAGAATATAGAAGGACTAGGGGGCATGTAATGAAGCTACAGGGTAAACTATTTAAGACAAATAGGAGAAAATATTTCTTCTCTCAACGTGTAATCAAACTCTGGAATCTGTTACCGGAGGATGTAGTAAGGGCTGTTAGTATAGCTGGGTTTAAAAAAGGTTTGGACAAGTTCCTGGAGGAAAGGTCCATAAACCACTATTAAAAAGGGACCCAGGATATCAATGCTTGGCCTAGTACAAGCACTGCAGAACCTGTGTCTTTTGGGGAAACTGCTAGGTACGTATGACCTAGATTGGCCACTGTTGGAAACAGGATACTGGGCTTGATGGACCTCGGTCTGACCCAGTATGGCATTTCTTATGTTCTTATGTTCTTAACACTTCTTGTGGATCTTCCGACGTAGTATACTATATAAGATGTCCATGTTCTTTGTTATATGTTGGAAAAACTAATCGCCCGTTTAGGGTTCGCATGAGTGAACATAAAAGTAAACTAAAATGTCAGCGAGTAGAGGCTCCCATTGTCGAGCATTGCCTGTCCCTACATCATGCTTTTGAAGATTTACGTTGTTTCTGCTTAACTCAAAGAGTACGACCACAACAGGGTCAAACTAAGGAACAGACTTTATTATATGCAGAGCAGCGATGGATTTACACACTTCAGACCGTTATTCCCACAGGTCTCAATGCTCGGATAGAGTGGGAGGTCTGTGTGTGACGTCAGTTCGTTCACTAGTTCTAACATTCAGTGATAGCTCTCCTTATTTAAGGTACGCATGCGCATCGTTTTTTACAACCGCTTAGCAGTTCGGCAATTTATGTGAATAGAATGCCAGCGTGTGTAGAGGTATTGATACTATTTCACAGTTTTAAGTGCTGTTCAAGTTTTCATGTTGCGAAAGTATAGTCTAAAAGAACTGTTTTTATGTTTTAGAGCTTAGCAATCTCCCCTGATGAAACCTTGTTGGTGAAACGCCTAGTGCCTGACAGCGTTTCAGTCTAACGGTAGACTAAAATTACTTTCAAAGTTGTTGTACAGAGTTTATAATACATTTTGTGCTACAGATACTCTGTGGAAAAGACCTATTGTGTTAGTGGTATGGTGGTGCGACAACGAAGCGGTCGTGAGTGTTGTGAATCATTACACTCCACGATGTAGGTTGGTGGCGTCGCTCATGAGAGTGTTAGTGTTGGGGTGTTTGCGTCAGAATGTGGATTTAAAGGCGCGACATATCCCAGGTCATGCTAACTGTATTGCTGATGCCCTTTCCCGTTTGCAGTGGGACCGTTTTCGACAGTTGGCGCCGGAGGCAGAGTTGGAGGGGCATGCGGTCCCTTGGAGCTCGTGGAGCGATGGCCGGCTGAGATGAAGGAGTTGCTGCGGTGTTCGGTGGCTGCACGGACCTGGGATGCTTACTGTCGAGGTTGTGCTACGGTAGTAGAATTCTTGCGGGCCCAGGGTTGGCGGGCTGGGGCGGTGGGGGAGCATCTGATTGGACAGTACATTGTAAGCGCCAAGGGGAGAGGCATGTCCAGATCAGCTGTAAAAGGTCATCTGGCTGGTTTCTCATTTTTCATGCGCGCCATTGGGGGGGATACACCAGGTGGAGGGTTTATGGTTCATAGGTTGCTTCGGGGATGGGAGCGCTTAAGGCCTCCTCCGCGGGATCGGCGGCTGCCAATTACGCATGACTTACTCCTGGGGCTCTGTGCGGAGTTGCCAGGGGTAGTGGAGTCGCGCTACGAAGCCATGCTGTTTCGGGCTGTGTTTACGTTAGCCTTTTTTGGGGCGTTTCGAGTGGGGGAGTTGGTGGCGGGGTCACGGATGGCAGAGGGAGGGAATAGTTTGCGGCGGTTGCATGTGCAGCTGGAGGGGGAGCAATTGCGGATCCTACTGGCACGGTCCAAAACGGATCAGCGGGGTCGGGGCCTCTGGGTAGTCTTGAACGCGATTGGTGGTCCATCGTGTCCAGTCGCTGCCATGCGGGAGTACCTGCGGATGTGTCCAGGGGGGGCGAGTGCGCTCTTTGTGCATAGTGACACGAGGGTGCTTACGCGTTTTCAGGTGATGGCGGTCTTGCGGATGGTATTGTCTCGCCTAAGGGTGGATGCAAGTCAATATTCCCCGCATTCTTTTCGCATCGGGGCAGCAACCAGCGCTGCGGAAGTGGGGCTGTGAGGGGGTCAGATACGATGTATCGGCAGATGGCGCTCCATGGCATTTAAAGGTTATGTGCGTCTATGAGAGGGGGGAGGCAACGATGGGTGGGGGGGGGGTGCTATTAATGTGTGATTTCTTTTCCAGATGGGGGACTTGACGTGAGGCATTGTTGGATGGTGGGTCACTCCTTCGTCTTCTGGGCTGGCCAGCGGGCAGCAGTGCGGCCAATCGGAAGCAATCTGGGTTGTGATCCAACGGTGGTGTCTGTGTCATGGCTGGGCGAGCGGGGTCTGCGGTGGACACAGCTGCTGCCTTTGCTTCGTCATCATCGGTGTCGTCTGCCACAGCCGGAGATGGTCTTAGTGCACTTGGGGGGCAATGACTTGACTTCCTGGACCTGCAAGCAGCTGATTAACGTGGCAAAGAGGGATCTGGCCGTGGTGCTGCGGTGGTTCGCTGGAGGGGTGTTGATCTGGTCAGACATCATACCTAGACCGGCTTGCTGGGGGCAGGGTAGGTGGTCAAGAGGCCTGACAAAGATCAACAGGCAAATTGGGCGGTGGGTTTGTGAGTTGGGGGGTTATCAAGTGCAGCATTCTTGGGTAGAAGTCCATTGTGCCGTGCTTTATAGGAGCGATGGGGTGCATCTCTCTCCAGTGGGAATGGACTTGCTGTTGAATGACTGGCAGGAAGCGGTTGAGCGGGTGCTGCAAGATCGCTCACACTGGTCGCAGCTTGGCATGGGGGGGGCGGCATAGACTGAGCAGCAGCTCTGTGCCGGTGGCGGGATCCAGAGGTTTCCGGGGTCCGGAGTCTTAGGCCACTTGGGACGAGGGCGGGGTGCCCACGACCCGGAGAAACCCTGGTGGACTTGTGCTACTGATATGGCAAAGTCGGAAAGGGGGTTAGGAGCTTTGCCGGAGGCTTGACCACGGCAGGTGTGGAAGTGAGATCACCTTGCTAATCGTACGGCTGGTGACGGATCCTTCTGCGGTGGGGGGGTTAAGGGGTGTTGATCATTGTTATGAGTGTTAATTGTTTATGTTATTTAATAAAGATGCGACCAGTTGCTTCCAAGTACGGTGTCTGTTGAGTTTATTGTGGAGACGGGTTGGTGGTGGGGTATGTAATGTGTGGGGGGGGTGGCTCTTGATAAAGGGGGCAGCGGGTCCGGCTACCCGGTTAGAAAGAAGGGGCGCAGGCAGGGTCCCAGCACCCGATAGTAACCGGGTGCATGGCCCGGTGCGGGTCCCCTGCTCGCGCCTCTGACGGGAGCGTTAGTTGGGGGGGGGCAAGGTGAGTTCGAGGCAGGGGATTCGTCGGGCGCAGTTGCGTCCTTCAAAGTGATTGGCCCCCTGCGCATGCATGCGCTGGGGGGGGGGTTCAAAGGCGGCGGGCATGTGCTCAGTTTGGTTGTCCTGAGCACATGCGAGGGCAGGGAAGAAGTTTCCCTCCCACCCCTCCCTTGGTTTTGGTAGGGGGTAGTGATTCGGGTTGTCACAGCTTGGGGGGGGCGGGATCCCGGAGGTTTCCGGGGTCCGGAGCCTTAGGCCACTTGGGACGAGGGCGGGGTGCCCACGACCCGGAGAAACCCTGGTGGACTTGTGCTACTGATATGGCAAAGTCGGAAAGGGGGTTAGGAGCTTTGCCGGAGGCTTGACCACGGCAGGTGCGGAAGTGAGGTCACCTTGCTAATCGTACGGCTGGTGACGGATCCTTCTGCGGTGGAGGGGTTAAGGGGTGTTGATCATTGTTATGAGTGTTAATTGTTTATGTTATTTAATAAAGCTGCGACCAGTTGCTTCCAAGTATGGTGTCTGTTGAGTTTATTGTGGAGATGGGTTGGTGGTGGGGTATGTAATGTGTGGGGGGGGTGGCTCTTGATAAAGGGGGCAGCGGGTCCGGCTACCCGGTTACTGTTTCCATATCCAGTTCAAACTTCTCCTACTGACCTAGAAGTACACTCATTCTGCTGCTCCTCACTACTTTTCTCTTTTATCTCTCCCTACACACCTCCTCAATAACACTGCTCTTCTGGCAGATCACTTCTATCTGTGCCCTTCTCTTCTACTGCCAACACCAACCCCAAGTCTGGCTAATCTTTCCTTTTTCTTAATGCTAGGTAACAATCCCTTGGACTTCTGTTTGCATCCTTCCCCTTATTTTGTGGACTTCGATTAATGAAGATAAATATGAGTATTTTGCTAATTAAGATTCCCTTTTTGAAGGTAATGGTATAATGAGCTGCTAAAGTTATGACACGATGCATGTGCATAAATCATGAATTTTCCATGACTTTCGCTCACAGATGGGCACTTATGCATGTATTTTAGCCAGTCGCTATTCTATAAGTGAGTGCATTAGGCCAATGATGCATTCTTTCGGAGTGGCTGAACATAGAGGCAGAACTTCGGCACAGCATTGGCGAAGCCTAAATTTATGCACTTAAGTTATGACATACTACAACTTTCACACATTTTTTACAGATCTAGATGCACACATTAACACCAATTTTAGGGATGGCATACCTGCTCACACGTAGATTCGATGTGAATATCTTATGACTTATGTCCCTTTTCGTTATAAAATATGCATGCTTTGCGCACATTGAAACACAAACAAAATGAGGCGACCCTTATAAAATTACCCTCCACGTGTTAATATTTATCTCTTGAATTTCCTAACAAGATCTTTCTTGTTGTGTTATTTCTTAAAATATAAAATGTATGGGTGCCACTCTATCAATAATAAGCTGCCTGGCTGAAGATCAAACACAGTTTAGGTCAACTATCCATAGGGTCACCATGAGTCGACACCGACTCGACAGCACTTAACAACAACACAAAAAAGAATAAAAAGAACTAGTGGCAGCAGCAATGTGATCAATATTTCATAAGCAGAATAGATCCCAAGAATATTTATTTATTTATTTAATGTCTTTTTTTTTATACCGCCCTCTTTGGAATCAGTGTGGTTTACAGTCAACAAAATTTGCAGACAGGACCTACACTGGACTTACAATGAACAGGCGTTACTACTGTGGGTTACTATATACATACATATTAAACCTTCTGGTGGCTATATACATATGGGTGTCTGTTACCATTGGTATCATTTACAGTATTAGGTTACTATATACACATTCAACCTTCTGGGTGTATCCTTGAGCTAGAGGATGGGGCTGCAATCGTGCAGAGTGGCTTTGCTAGGGATGATGTCCTGGTTCTTGAGTGTGGCTGGTTGAGATATGTCATTTGTATGGGAGTAGTACTGGAGGAAAAGATGGTGCTTCAGTGATTTCCTAAATTGGGCGAGGTCAGTGATGGAACGGATGGCGGGTGGAAGGGCATTCCAGCATGTGGGTGCATAGAATATGAAGGCTTTAGTAGAATCGATCAAATAAAGAAACGGGAAGCAAGTGAAAAATAAGGGAAAATTGGTGCTTGTGTCATGTGTGTTGATGCATAAACCTAAGTATCCCGATAATAAATAACTCCCAGTGTTAGAAATAATTTTTGTCGGAGATAAATTCAACAAAGCGCTCTGTATAATAACAAGGCACCGCTGTGATGTTCTCCTTTTATTAATATATTTAAAATGTTACTTAGCTTCAGTAACGAGTAGTGTCCATGATGCCATAAAAAAGTGAAGGACTGTCAACGCAGCGCTCGTTTCGGGTACAAAATATTTTAGAAACCCTGCTTCAGGACGTCCACTTGTAAATATTGGCAACGATGTATTCAGCTAACAAGTTGGAAATGTAGTCAGCCATTTAAGTCTTCAACGTATAACGTCAGCATCACATGTGGAAATTGAACAGCCAATGATCATAGACCCATTGTAAAAGGGAACACCCACCATCAGGGAATCCCTCATCGGGTACATTCATCAGAGTATAGTATGCCAGTCAATCTGTTGGTTTAGGCCGCCTGGGGAGACTGAGTTTAATCTGTAAATCCATCTTTGTTCCAGGTATTGTAGTTGTTGTTCTCGATCGCCACCCCGAGGGTCACATGGGACATGATCAAGTATCCTCCACCGTAGGGATTCAAAGGCATGGCCAAAGGACAGACAATGATCCACCATAGGAGCTGAAAGAGATCTCGTTCTTAGTCTCGATGCATGCTCAGATAAACGATGTCAAATAACGCGTATAGTACGCCCCACGTAATAAAGTGCACAAGGGCAAATAATCAGATAGACAACAAAGCAGGATGAACAATCCGTATGCCATCTGGTAGAGTAAATTCGAGCAGTATGAATGTCCTGCCAGTCAGATCCAACTATAGAGAACGCACAATAAGTGCAAGAGCCACAGGTGAAATGACCCTTATCACTATGACAAATCTCTGGGCGATCCTGAGAGGCAGTAGTCTTCATCAAGAGGTCTCTAAAATTAGAACCTCTAGAGTAAGCCATCTGTAAAGTTTTCCCCCGAAAACATGTATGCACGCTTAATACTGGCCAAAATCTTCTAAGCAATGTTGAAACTTGATTGATGCCTCTAACATAAGGTAGAATTCCAGTAATCTTTGATCCTTGATCTAAAGCAGGAACTTCAGGTTGGGAATCCAGCCATTCTACATGTATATATCGTGCTCGTTTATATGCACGGGTAATAACCCAATTTGGGTAACCCCGACAAAAATTATTTCTAACACTGGGAGTTATTTATTATCGGGATACTTAGGTTTATGATTTACTGGTGATTCCGGTTGGGTTCATGTTGGATTTACTATAGCATGTGTGTTGATGCAAGCATCATTATGTATTTGCTAGCTTTTCGGCTACAGAATCATGATTCACGTTGTCAGCCCTTTAAAGAGAATCATTTGGTACTCAGCCGCAAAATCAGTGAACTATCAATAGACACCGCCAAAAAGTATCAGTGCGTGTAGTGGCAGTATGCTGCTGAATATCCCACTACGTGGCATTTATACAGTTTGCAGGTCTGCAAATCATGTAAATGCCTTTGAATACCAGCACCCATATTTCCTAGGGGAGATAGGATACATAGGTTTTAATGCACAAGAGACCTTTACCAAAGGAAAGGATGCTCTAGAACTAGAGAATATGTTATGAACCTGCAAGAAGGTAGATGCCGGTGCAACATCAAGAAAACATTTTTTCACGGATAGGCTGGTGGATGCTTAGAATGCTCTTCTTGTAGAGATCATATCTTCCCATACTCTAGTCCCCAGTTTTGTGATGTTGTTCATCTTGATTAGATTGTAATTTCTGATGAGCAGGGGCTACCTCTTACATCTATATGCACCAGGCTGCATATGACTTGTAAATCCACAGTACTAAGGGAGACTATGATAAACTGAGGAAAATAGTCAAGAAAAAACTAAAAGGAGCAGCTGCAAAGGTTAAAGAATTACATCAAGCATGGGCATTGTTTAAATACTATCTTAGAAGCCCAGACCAGATGTATTCCATGCTTTAAGAAAAGTGGAGTTAAAGTTATGTCATGTTAACCTATTGTGTAGTAAGTTGTTCAACTGCTCATGGTTTTATTTTTCTTTTAGATATTCTTGTCAATGTATTTATTTTGTGATGGTTCTTGATGTTATTCTCGCCTTTATAAATAAAGAATGTTCAAAAAGAAAAAAAAAGAAAAGCAAAAGGAAGCCCAGAAAACTACAGCATGGTTTAAAGGTGAGCTCAGAGAGGTTGTTGTAGCTAATAAAACATCTTTCAGGAAATGAGAAAAGGAGCCAAATGACAAAAATGGGAAACAACAAAAGCGCTGGCAAGTTAGATGCAAGGCATTAATAACCCAAGTGTAGGAATGGACAGATAAAGGGATACCAGAATCCCCAATATGTAATTGAAGATGGATGAATTTCTTGATACAAAATGTGTTTAGAAGTTTGACTTCTCACCTACTTCCTTTTAAATAGAATAGGATGTCATGGTCATGGGTTCTGTGTAACCGTCTTTAAAATAGATGGAACAGTGTTAACGCAAGCAAAAAGAACATAGGCTATGAACTGTGCAAGCATAAAGTTCATTGTACAGTCAACTGGAAGTCCCTGCTGACACAACATAATTATAAACAATTTTGTCATAATTATAAATTTCATCTAATATACTGTAATCAGATCTTACTCTGTAAAAAGAACTTTGGCGACACCTTGTGTTATTTTGTGGTTATAATAAATGACTGTTACTTCCTCTTTTTCTCTAATAAAAGGGAGCTTTTAGGAGGAGAACTTTGAATTCAATAAGCCTGGAATTATGCCTGTCCATAGTCCGCTTATTGTCTTCCCTCTGAGCTCAAAGAAAATAGCACTTTGTGTGTGTGTGATTGTGTTCTGTATTACTCTCTGTCTGTTTCTCACTGCTTGATGGACCAGAGACCTAAAGAGCCGTGGTATTGTGGTTAGATCATGGAGTTTTCTTCAGTTGGTGCCGTACTCGGATCTCTGTGTTCCTTCTGCAGTTGGAAACAGTAGACAAGTCTCAAGGACACAGGAAGTGGTTGTGTGAGTATACTAAAGAATTGACAGATATCAGTGTGTATATTGTGATTATAATGTAAAGTCGGTAAGGTTAATTAGAGATCTCAGTTAGATAAGTGAAGTGAGATGGGGCAAGAGAAAAGGAAGCCCTAATTGTGAAATGAGGCGCAAGTTTGGTGAAGCGTCCTTATGTTAATATTCGATGACTGCCAGTAACCACAGTTTGCCATTCCTCCTTTGTGGAACATTTCAGTGGAGCAAATTGAGGTTAGTTACAGTATGAAATGGCTTTTGAAGCGAATTTCATACCAGTCATGAATGTACCGTGTATGATTTAAGGCTGAAAATGTGCAGCAAGTCACTGACTTTGTGTTTAAAAATCCAGTGTTTGGGATGGATAGTGTAAATATAAAAGAAACAGAAGCTTACAGGGAAAAACTTAAGTCATTGTTTTATGAAAAAATAGAAGTTTTAAAGGACTGATTTCCATGTCATAATTGTAGTATGAAGTTTGTTTTCTCTACTTTAGTGATTAAGTGTGCTGTGCAGTGTAAGTTTTTATATGTATTGCAGTAATAATGTAGAGATTTCCAGCAAAATAACAGTTTGGCATGACTGCAGTATTAGCAGAAAGAAAGTCTTGAGCAACTGTTAGCCTTATTGGGGAAGTTAAAAAAAACCTCCAAATGTGATTAACCATTTCTCTTACTTGTGTATGTATAGTAAATAAGTTTTGTTTTTAGGTCTGGATCTGAACTTATTTTGGGTTATGAGAATTTATCTACTGATTCCATTCTATGTGTAATAATGCAAATGCTGAAAAATATTATTAGAAACATTACTCCTTGGTGTTTATGTCTCTGGATACTTTGGAAAAAATGATGATATATTCTCCAAATTGTATTTCTAGTTATAATTGATGTGAATGAATGGGAAGATCTTCCATGCTTTGATATATTTAGATATTTGATAAAATTGTGTGATGTAATAAAGGTTTAAAAAATAGTTTTAAAGGAAAGAGAAGTTAGTAACTTAACTGGAAAAAAATTGAATTGCTAGTCAAGTTAAGTCAAGCAAGTTTGTTTACTTAAAGGGAAAAAGTGAATGATACAACTACATTCAAACAAGTGAATTAAGTAATTAAAACAGTATGGTGAATATATGTATAGTGTTGAAAGTTAAACTATAATAGTGTATGAGTAAATGTCTGAAGAAAAATGCTGATATTCTCTTAGTCTCTTTTAAACTAATCTGCAGGAGTCGATTGGAGGAGTGATCTTAAATTCTCATGTCGTATATGTTTTAGTTATTATGGAAAGACCTCTGCAGAATTGATGTTGTTAATTGCAAGTGTGATCCAATATGCCTACCTCTTCTATTGCTACTGTTTGTGTTTTTGCTCAGAGATTTCCCATTGGATGTAAGCCACTGGGCTGGTAGCAGTAGTCTTTGCAATCCAAATTACTGATTTTCTAATACTTTAACATGTCTCTCATTAAGTTTTCGTGTCTTCTACACTTGGAAAAAAAACAGTTTTCTTTCAGCTCTTTTCTTGTTACTGTTTGACCTCACTCTGTACTGATGGTTCTGCTTTGCACAATGAATAAGGAAAATTGATGCAATTGTAAGAGCTGATTCTGTGACAGTGGCTGCTTTGCTATTTGCTAATGCTCAACTAGCTGGAGTGTTCGCTCTTTCTAAAGCTCTTGAGTTATCTGCTCACTTGATCAATACTGATTTTGCCTCAGGCTTCTTGCATGAGGAGCTCTATGTGCTAATATTCTACTACTATGCTGTTTTGTTCTGAAAAGAAGTGGTAATTAACAGTTTTAATTGGTTCAAATTTGGTGTTAAAAGGTTTTATAGTTGATGAATGTACACACCCTTATGTAAATGTTCCTTCCTTTGTGAGCTTAGATGTCTATGTGAATTAGAATGGAATGGAGAAGTAGTCTAATGACTAGAGTACTAGCACTCCTTGTGACCTTGGATAAGTCACTTAACCCTTATTGTCTTACAAAGAAAAATTTCAAGTTATCAATGTTCCTGTTTAATGTGCTGTACCAAGTTTTAGTTGCAATGTGAACTGCTGTGATTAGTGGGGAAAGTAGTATTAAAAAAAAATAACAAACAAAACAAAAGTGCAAACATATATAAACCAGGTCAGCTGGGTGTGGCTGGGAGGTTATATGCTGAGGTGAACAGATGGGATTTAAGTAGGGACCTGAAATTGGTGAAGTTATCTTCCAGACGGAGTGGAGTGGGAAGAGAGTTCCACAGAGCTGTACCAAGGAAGAAAAAGGCAGAATGACGGGTAGACTGTAAGTGTGCATGAGATGGTGGGGGGAAGTGAAGTTGATTAATGTGAAGAGAATGAAGACTACGTGTAGGGATATGGAAGTGGAGAAGACCAGTGAGGTACTGGGGTGTTTGTGTGTGCAGGATGTGGTGATAATGTTTAAAGTAATGTGAGTTGAATCATCACCTAAGATAAGACAGCCTTCCTAATAATTGTTGACAAACAATTGAAATGAGTTTAAATTATTTGTCATAAACTGCTAGTTATGTTTTAATGTTGTTATCCCTTGAATAAACCAGATTGACTATATCTTGTATATTGTTAAAGCTGGAGAATACATCACAAATATAATTAGTGATATGAATATGTACAATTGTGTTCCTGACAGGAAAAAGCAATGTGTCTATCAGGCCACATGCTAACATTTGATTTGGCAAGTAGACAGAATAAGTTTATGAATGTAGATGAAAATAATGAGTATGTTACAGACTAGCTATGTAATAGTTTAGTGCTAGCTATGGATGTATTGTAATTAACAATGGATAATATAATTCTGTTCAACTATTTAAGACTGTCAGGGATGAATAATTGTGCTTGTTTGCAATTGCATGGAATCAAGAGAGATGCTGTAGTGGAGAGTAGGATTTTTACAAATTATATATTGTATGCACTGAATCTAATGGGCCGAAGAGGAAGAAAACGACTGAATGAAATGCTACTGGATATGGAGACTCCTGATAAAGATCAGCAATTCCAGCGGAACTACTCATGTATGCGCAGCAGTGAAGCCTGGGTGGATGGTCACTGAAAAAGATTGATCTAAGATGTGCATAGCACAGCCCATGGTGAGAAAGGATGCTGCTGAAGAATCTGGAGTGATGACTGGTGTCATGATATGAGGGACTAATCTCTGAATTATTGCTAGATCTATGAGAAGCAGTTGGCCACTGCTGGAAAAGGTAGTGCTTACAAGAATAATTGGTAAAGTCTTGCTTTCTGTACACATTTTTATTGAGGCTAAGCAAAGGTAAACAATGTTACATGATTTTGTATAACTATTTCTTCCAATGAACAAGATGGAGCTCACCTATGGACCAGATGTGCCTAGGACTTTGAAAGAACATCTGCAAAATGAAGCCTACTGTAGAAGATTATTCCGGAATTGGACATGTTTCAGCTACTGTTCTTTTATAATGATTCTTTCTAGAATCACAGGGAGGACTGTAGGAATGGACAGATAAAGGGATACCAGAATCCCCAATATGTAATTGAAGATGGATGAATTTCTTGATACAAAATGTATTTAGAAGTTTGACTTCTCACCTACTTCCTCTTAAATAGAATAGAATGTCATGGTCATGGGTTCTGTGTAACCGTCTTTAAAATAGATGGAACAGTGTTAACGCAAGCAAAAAGAACATAGGCTATGAACTGTGCAATCATAAAGTTCATTGTACAGTCAACTGGAAGTCCCTGCTGACACAACATAATTTTTGCAACTTTTGCAATTATAAATTTCATCTAATATACTGTAATCAGATCTTACTCTGTAAAAAGAACTTTGGCGACACCTTGTGTTATTTTGTGGTTATAATAAATGACTGTTACTTCCTCTTTTTCTCTAATAAAAGGGAGCTTTTTAGGAGGAGAACTTTGAATTCAATAAGCCTGGAATTATGCCTGTCCATAGTCCGCTTATTGTCTTCCCTCACTCAAGGAAAATAGCACTTTGTGTGTATGTGATTGTGTTCTATATTACTCTCTGTTTCTCACTGCTTGATGGACCAGAGACCTATAGAGCCGTGGTATTGTGGTATTGTGGTTAGATCATGGAGTTTTCTTCACCAAGCACATCTTTTGTTGTTACTGCAGGCCATTCCATAGGTTTGATGTTTGTTTTTTCTGTGCCTGTCTTTCAGGCGCAGGGGCTAAGTGGGTAGCATTGAAAATCACTGCTACTTGGTTAGCCACGGCAGCTGCCGGCACATTCAACCAAACCGGATTTTCACTTCCGTTGCTACGGAAGTGAAAATCCAGGTTAAGGGGGTCAGCAGGCAGGCTGTGCGTCAACGTGATGCCTAGCCTGTCTAACTGAAAATCGAGCCCAAAGTGAATATATCCCAAGTGTTTATTCAGATCCCACACATATAATATTCTTATGCCAAATGGGCTCAGTTATTGGACATTGCATTTTGATTTTGGTCAATCCCAGGTTGGAATTTGATATATTAACATAAGAAAATGTGCATCTCTGATATCTTTCTATTTAGCTCAGTATGAAAGGAAATGTGTTTCTGTTTCTAGTTCACTAGTGTTGCGCTGTATTCATATTCTATCTTTCTATTTAGCTCAGTATGAAAGGAAATGTGTTTCTGTTTCTATTTCACTAGTGTTGCACTGTATTCATATTCTATCTTTCGGGGGTTTGCAGTAGTTTTTGTCTGCATATATCGCTTTCTAATTTGCGGTCTCTTCCATTGGTGTCAGCTCCATGGGTACAATAGGTGCTTTCTGAGGAACCCTCGTATTGAACAAGTTCCTCCTGTAGGTACAGGGAGGGGTAATTCATGTTGTGTTTAGCATCGCTAATCATCTTGAAAAGTTGGCACCTATTCCCTTATTCTGTGTACGGTTGTGCATGGCATCTGCCTGTGTTTCGCGGGTGTGACTGGGGTGAGTGATTCTGCTAACGTATAATTTCTGTATAGGAATCTGTAGCAATCCTGCTTGTTCTGTTTTCTCAGTGGATGTATTGGTGTATTTAGCTTCTCATCTATTTGCAGTGTTGTCTTTTCATAGGCAGGTTTTGTATTGTTTGAGTCCTGTCAGTGCTGTTATGGTGCAGGCTCCAAGCGGTCCTCTTTCAGTGCTTTATATTATTTCATAATGTAACTGGTAGTTGACACTGGAGAGAAGTTGCGCAGCTGCTAAACTTTAAAAGAATATTTTAAGAACATGAGGTCATCTTTACAGTACCCACTTGTGTTGTTTCTTTTGGCTGTTGTGTTATCTGTCTTGACTTGAGTAGACTGTAAGCCCTTAGATGTACAGACAGTCTCTTACATGTCTCTGTACAGTGCTCTTTACGCCTTATGGTGCTATACAAATGATAAGTAGTATTAGTAATAGTAGTAGTACAGGATCCTCCTTGGAGGGGGTGAGGCGTCATGATCATTGCTTTACCAATCACAGTCTTGCGTAGAGGA
Source organism: Ichthyophis bannanicus (assembly GCA_033557465.1). NCBI lineage: Eukaryota > Metazoa > Chordata > Amphibia > Gymnophiona > Ichthyophiidae > Ichthyophis > Ichthyophis bannanicus. Next base: position 1,859,584,387 of record CM066032.1, on the reverse strand, counting down.
TCTATGAGCCCGGGTTCTAATTATTTTGAGTACCTAGTAATGCCTTTGACCACTATTCATAAGTGCATTTGTCATTTCTTTTATTTGCCATCGCTTTAGTTTGTCCTTAAACTCTGCCGTCTGAAACAAGCTGACATCAGGAGAAAGGAGTTGGTGGTAGGAGAGACCAGGTGCTTCTCTAACGTATTTGTTCTGTGGCCAGAATTTTCCTTAGTGTGCAATCTAAGTCTACAGAACACTAGGTAAGTCCAACGGCTGGTGTGAGCTGTGAACCACATGTTCAGGAGAGGCGCGGGCACCAGGAAGAGCAGGTTAGAGAGCCACTGGGTCCACTGCACTGCCAGCTGTGTTACCCTGCTGTCAGCTGGGATTGAAACCTGGGAGGAGAGCAGGGGGCTGGAGGTGATGCGTGTATGGGAGGAGAAGGTATAAATATAAACATTGAATCCCAGAAACTGGAGACCTATGCTATGTCACTGCTAGTTCATCTTCTCTTACGTGCCATTATTAGCTTGGGTTCTGACTTCCTTCTCTTGATCATAGCAGAGGTCCTACATAGGGGAGAAAGGGGGAGATCGTTATCTACCATCACATAAACTCTATGTGGCAATAATGTTCAAATGTCTTAAAAGGATGTTTCATGTTGTGCAATCTCTCTTCGAAGTAGTCACAGTACACAGTTGCAAAGAAATGGATTGCTGATCGTTGACTGACACTTTTGCCTTATTAAGAGTGGGCTTGACTCTCTATAAATACCTTCCACAGATGCTGCATGCCTGTTAAGTTCTAATATCTTCAGATGATCAGGAGAAGATGAGGGTAGGGTTATCAACTGGCCGGTTTTTAAATGGCCTGGCCAGCTGCCGGCAGGGAGTTTAAACCGGCCATGCAAAAACAATTTTTTTGGAGGGAACCTTGCTGCTGTCATTGCTACCACCATCGCCGCTTTTTCTGAGTCTGTGGCATGGTGGCATCCATCATCCCCTGGACCCATGGCCTCTCCCCCCCCCCCCCACACCCTCACCGACAACAGCAGCAGCGGCGATGGCTTAAAGAAACGAAAAATAAGAGCGCGGTGTCCCGATTTCAGCATGTTGTCTCTGCCAGACCAGCCCCCTTCTAATGCGGAAGTACTCATCATAAGGGGGCGGGACTGGAAGAGACAAGCATGCTCGAATCGGGACCCCATGTTTTGCTTATGGTGGCAGTTTGGGGTAAGGGAGATTGCAGAGTGGCCATGTTGGGCATCGGCGAGGGAGGGAGGCTAGAGGTATAGGGGTATATGCTGGACACAGGGAGCAGGGAGACAGGCGCTGGATAAGGGGGGGCGGGGGAACAAATGCTGGATAAGGGGAGGGAAGGAGAGAGATACTGGATACCGGGGCCAGAGGAAAGATGCTGGACGTGGAGGTGGGACAGGGGGACAGATGCCGGCCAGAGGAAAAGAAGGGCAGATGATGGTCATGGGGAGGAGGTGGAGGGCAGATGCCAGCCATGGGATGAGGGGGCAGTGGGTTCAAGATTGCTAGAGGAAGGATGGAGAAGAGAAGCTAGGTACAGAGGAGATAGGGGAAAAAGGGCAGATGGTGGGTGGACATAGAAGTAAATGACAAATACTGGGCATGATGGGGGCATAGGGGAGAAAGAGCAGATGGAGGACATGGGAGCATGAAGGGCAGATGCTGGGCATAGAGGAATAGGAAGGAAAGGGCAGATGGGGATATAGGAGAAAAGAGCAGATACTGGGCATGATGGGGGCATAGGGGAGAAAGCGCAGATGTTGGCATGGAGGAGATGGGGTGAAAGGGCAGATGGAGGACATGGGGGGTGGGAAGAAAAGGGCAGATGCTGGGAAGGGGGAAGATAGGAGAGAAAGGGTAAATGGTGGACATGGGGGCATAGAGGGAAGATGATGGGCATGGGGGGGAATAGGGGAGAAAGGGCAGATGCTGGACATGAGGGGTACTGGTAAGGGGCACACTGAGAAGAGATGCTGAACATGGGGAGGGGATAGGGGCACAGAGGGGAGATTTTGGACAGGGAAATATAGAGCCATAGAAGGGAAGTGCTGGACATGGGGGGAGAAGGACAGGGACAGGAAACAGAGGGAAGATGATGGACATGGAGAGGACAGGGATAGGGACATAGAAGAGAGGTACTGGGTATAGGGTGAGAAGGAGGAGGAGGAGAAAATATATATATTTATTTATATATAATTATGTAGATAGTTCTCCCCAGTTCACACCCAGTTTATCTTCCCTGTTATCTGTAAACCTAGATCAGTCATGTATTGACAGGTATATCGTTGTTCAATGTAAACCGCACTGATGATGAATAGTGCGGTATATAAAAAAATGTTAAATAAATAAATAAATAAATTAGTTAAAGACTGGGAAATAAGAGGCTGGGATGAGCTTTGTAGAACCTGTGTACCTTTTTGGGAATCTGCTAAGTACATGTGACCTGGATTGGCCACTGTTGAAAACAGGGTACTGGGCTTGATGGACCTTGGGCTGACCCAGTATGGCATCTCTTATGTTTGTGAAGAGTCTTTTCCCTGTCGATAAGAGTATGTGCAAGCTAAGTGAGGGAATGAGAGAGAGCCTTGGATCAAACTGTTCTGTTTTCTATAGGTGGCAGAGACCTCTATTGGCCCTACTAATATATTGTGAGTAACCTTATTCTCCTTGTAATTTTCCAGAACTACAGCCTGCCTCCCTAAGTGTGCCTGATCAAATCTGATGTTGGAAGCTAAGCAGGATGGGGTTTGCATTTGGATGTGAAACCATTTGGAATACCAGATGCTGTAGACTCATTGTACAGAAGAAAAACCTGACAATCTACTTCCGGTCGCACCTTTCCAAGAAAAGGCAGGGACAGCTATCCACCCCTTATGACGGACCTGCACATGAGTACCCACATCTTTTTATCCTTTACTGTAAAAGGGGATGAGAATGTCTGTTTGTCCATCTGTCCGTCTGGGGACATATAACTCTCCAAAAATTTAACAGAATGGAATAAAGCTTACTTAACATTTGGAAAAAGAGATAAAAGACACATCAAAGTTAAACATGGGCCACATCGGATTGAGGATTCCCAGAGAAATAAACCCCCAAAAAACTAGCCCAATTTCTATAGGAGAAGGAGTTCCAGCTTCTATAGCATAGAAACTTACATATAGTGAGACACAGCAGTTAAGGAATTGCTCCTTTCAACGTGCTCTCCCTGTTCTCTACACTCCAAACCCCTTAAAATGTCTCCACCACCAAAAACTGCACCCTCCAATTGGCCTACCACCCTAGCATAGTGCCCCACTCCCCCAAAATACTCCCTCAGAACTGCCCAAGAAACCCGCAAAATGCTTCCACGTTGAAAATATACCTTCACACAACTGCCTCACCAACCTGCAATTTGCCCCACCCAAAAGAACAATCTCTTGCAACTACCTTACTACCCCACAATCTACCCCAACCAAAAAATAACCTCATGCAGCTGCCTCACCACCCTGCAAACTGGTCCACACCCAAAAAATAACCCCCAACAATTGCCCCATCACCCCGCAAACTATCCCACCAGCACAACCTAACCCCTCTTGCAATATCCCCACACACTTAGAAACTACCCTGCCCCAACTGCCCTGCCCCGATCGAGGAAGCTCCAAATAACCAGCAACCCAGCCTGGTAAGCCAGATACAGTACTCACAAGTCACCCTACTACCTGACTACCTTATTTAACTATCATGCAATGATATCTGTCTGAAACACAAATGTAATATCTTGCAAAGGATATAAAAAGACTAGAAACTGTTCAGAGGAAGGCAACCAAAATGATTTGGAGCCTGCATCAGAAGCCTTATGAGAAGAGTCTTGAAGACCTAAATATGTACACTTTGGAGTAGAGGAGGGACAGGGGAGATATGATTCAGACCATTTATTTATTTATTTATTTATTTTATTTATTTACAGTCTTTTTTATACTGCGCTATTCAACATCAGTGCAGTTTACATGACAACAAAAACTTATACGGTGCAGGAATCTGCTCCGCATTACAAAAAACAGGTGCTTAAACTTGGGTAAAACTGGGATAACTATTTACATATAGGCGTCACATCAAGTCGAGTCCAGAGTAATCGTAGTGTCATAGTGTGGTGGTACTAGAGGGGGGGAGTGGTTAATGGTGCACGGTCGTCCAGGTAGTGTTTGAGGAAGAGGTGGTGCTTCAGAGCCTTCCGAAATTGCGTTAGGTCAGGGATTGCCTGGATGCTAGGTGGTAGGGCGTTCCAGCACCTGGGCGCGCAGAACCTAAATGCCCTGCTTGCTGTTGCCTGGGTGCATTGTGTTACTGCTTTCGGGATTACTAGTGTGTTAATTGCTGCAGATCTTCTAGCTCTGTTGGGGGGAGTAGTGTGGATAAGCTCCGAGAGTGAGGTGGAGGAGAGTCCATTGATGGCCTTGAAGGTCAGCAGTAGGGTCTTGAAAGACATTCTGCCATGGATAGGGAGCCAGTGGAGCTGTTTCAGGATAGGTGTCGCGTGTTCACGCCTGGAGGCACCATATAGAACTCTAGCCGCGGTGTTCATTGCGAGCTGGAGCGGACCCAAGGTGAATTGTGGGAGCCTTTGTAGGACTGCATTGGCGTAATCGAAGTGTGTGATAATCAGCGCTTGAAAGATTGTCCGGAAGTCGTCTGGTTCTAGCAGGGAATGTAAATGTCTGAGTGTCCGGATTTTATGGTAGACTGCTCTTACCGTGTTGCTTATGTGCGCCTTCATATCCAGGCGTTGGTCTAATGTGACTCCTAGATATCGGATTGTGGACTTAGTTTGCAGCTCCGCTTCCTTGACCCTTAGGTAGGATGGAGGGGAGAAGTTCTGGTTCCTTGTGATGAAGAGAACTTCTGTTTTCTTGTGCTGTATTCTGAGGTTTTGGGTCTGGAGCCAGTTGGCCACTGCATCAAAGCAGTCTGTCAGTGGAGAGAGGTCAGGCTGGTCAGTTGAGAATGGCATATAGAGTAGCACGTCGTCGGCATATATCAAGCAGTCAACATTGAATGAACGGATGAGGTTACAGATGGGCTGCATGTAAATGTTGAACATCAGGGCGGAGAGGGAGGAACCCTGCGGAACACCCTGTTTCTGGTGGAACGGTTCCGATGTTGAGGTCCCAGATCGTACGTGCTGCCATCTGTCGCATAGGTATGATTTGCACCAGTTTAGTGCTGTGCCACAAATGCCCTTCTCTTCGAGTCGCCTTAGGAGAGGTTCATGGCTTACTGAGTTGAATGCAGCGGCTATATCCATGAAGACGAGGACAAATCCATGATGGGTGTTATCGATTCCAGCAATTATGCTGCTGAAGAGGGTGGTGAGGAGTGTTTCCACACCATAGGATTCCCTGAATCCATGTTGGCAGGGGTCCAGCGGGGCGGTGTCATTGATGTGGTGTTGTATTTGGTGTTGGACTTCTTTTTCAATTATCTTGGCTAGTAGAGGTATGCTGGATATAGGTCTGTATGAGTCAACCTTCTGGGGATCAAGTTTGTTGTTTTTCAGCAGAGGTCTGATGGACGTGTACTTGAGGCTTTGGGGGAAGGAGCCTGTTGCGAAAGACAGGTCCATGAGTCTGGCTATGAAAGGACTAAATTCAGTACGTAGCTCCTTTATCCAGAAAGCAGGACAGTGGTCGGTTTGTGCCGTGGTGGTGTTGATCATGGCAATGGTGTCTTCAATGTGCTTTTTGAATGGGGTAGAGAAGGTGGTTAGTAGTTTTGGGTAGATTGTCTCCTTCACGGTGGTGGGTGCTGTGGATTTATTGGTCTGGCATAGCTTTGATTGCAGGAAATCTGCGAATTCCTGAGGGTGGATACTATTTGTTTGATCGGGGCCTGGTTCTTTTGTTAGGCTCTTGACCAGATTGAACAAGTCATGGGGTTTGCTTAGTGATCATTTTAGGGTATCAGTGTGGGATTGCCTCATTTTCTCTGTTATTGCTTCACGGTGTTTTGCCAGGTGAAGGTTATATGCTCTCTGCTCTGCTCTCTGCTCTTTCGAAGATCGAGATCGCCGCCATCGTCTTTCCAGCTTCCTTAGGTAGAGGAGTGATGTACGCAGCTCAATGGAGTACCAGGATGCGGTGGTTCATTTCCTTGGTGGTTTGTTTGATGGTGGGCGTTGTGCAATGGTACTGAGGCTGTTATTCCAGCTGGAGATCAGCTCGTCGAGGCTGGGTGTTGTCAAAGTGAGGAGCTGTCAGGTTTTACTCAGGATAATTTCCTTGTCAAAAGGTCAGAAACTTCGTGGAGGTGTACTGGTAGTACTGCTCCTACCTCCGGGGTTCTTCTGGCATCATTCGGCCACAGGGATTTGGAATTTGATTAGTTTGTGGTTGGACCAGGGTACCGCGGTAGTGGACAGTATAGGGACGTAGGTGGCGTCGAAAGCTGTCAGTGGGGCAAATACCAGGTCCAATATGTTTCCCTTCATGTGCGTGGGTTCATTGACTAGTTGTTTGTATCCAAGTTCCTTTAGGGCTTCGAGGAAGGCAGAGGCTTGAGTGTCCTGCAAGACTGGTAGATTGAAGTCACCTAGTAACCAGCAATTAAATACTTAAAGAGAAATAATGAACAAACAAACTGTCAGCATACATCAGCATGACACAGGTGTCATGGCTTTTTCCCCAGACCTTGGATTTCATGCAGCTTTGTTACTCTGGTGATATCAGTCTCCAAAGTTAATGAGGGTAGTTCACAAGATGAGATTAACTCTGACCCCCTGGTGATGTCAGTCTCCGGGCCCGATGAGATTGGTCTGCAGCCCCTCCTTGCTAAATCAAGAATAGCAAACCTCAAAGGGAAGTGCTAGAAACAATAGCAGACCTCAAAGGGAGGTGCTAGAGAAAATTCACTATAAAGGATAGAAATACTTCCTCTTTCTCTCTCTCTTCCTCTATTCATCGGACATGAAGGACAGGAGGCTCTGATAATCAATTCTCTTCACCCCTCCCCCCTCTCTCTCTCTCTCTCTGATCTCTCTCACACACACATGCACACACATAGAGTCTTTCATATGCACACACACACACACAGATTCATTGATGTACACTGAAGCAGCTTTTTAACAACCACTATATAACTCTGTTCTGTACCTATGTAATAAGCCTATTTCTACATAAAGACCTGTTTCCAAGCCACACCTGGTTGGTTGTCTTATTTGTGCTGCTTACCCTACTGTCTCTGTGAAATGAACCCAGGACCAAACGGAGCGTAGCAAAAAGTGGAGAGCAGCGGCAGAAGAATACATATTCAGAAGATTACACAAACCTCTTCCAAAGACGGGGAAGCTGTAAAACTAGAGGGCATAACATGAAGCTGCAAGGGGATAAACTGAAAGGCAATGTCAGGAAATACTTTTTCTCTGAAAGGTTGGTGGATTCTTGGAATGCCCTCCCAATGGAAGTGATGGGGGCAAATACAGTGACAGAATTCAAAATGGCATGGGACAGACACAGTGGATCCCTTTACAGCAACAGGATAAATCAAAATAAACTGAACCATCTAATTTCTCAAAAAATAGGGGTGTCCTACATGGAGCAGTGGGTTCACCCCTAAAACAAAGACATAGGGAGGGGTGGTGGCCTGCACGGAGCGGCAGGTGCACCTACTCTTGCCATCTTACTGGGCAGACTAGATGGACCATACTGGTCTTTATCTGCCGTCATTTACTATGTTACTATGTAATACTGAACAACCAACTAAATTACTTGTATAGACTCTGCTGTAGGTGAAGATTATCCTTTCCTTGTCTTTGCCATCTACCCTATATCACCATATACACTGAACAAAGCTGTAGAAATAGAACACACCTCAAACCTTGTATACTTGTATATTTGCATACACTGCTGAAGGTTAAGATTGTTCTTTCCTTACCTTTGCGCAACCCTATAACCCCATCCATACTTAACAAAGTTATAGAAATAGAACACACTTCAAACCTAACATCCCTACCCACACAAACCCAGTACAACCCGCAACTAGGTGGGAGGAGTGGCCTAGTGGTTAGGACAAGGTACTTCAGGCCGGAGGGCCAAGGGTTCAAGTCCCACCTAGGGACAGCAATCTCAGGCTGGAGGGACTGGGATTTCTAGTCCTATAGGCACTCCTTGTGGTCTTGGGCAAGCCACTTAACCCTCCATTGCCCATGTTCCCTGTAAGTATTAGCGTATGTGTGTCATATCCCCTCGTGTTAAATGTATCTCCCAATTGACCGCTTTGACCCGGTGAAAAGCGGGATATAAATACAGCTAAATAAATAATAAAAAATAAACTACATCAGCTGCAGGAAATACAGAAATGAAACTCAAATCATTAATAACCCTAATTTGCATAACTACTCTTCTAAGTATAGCTACCCCTGCAATACACCAAACCTATTACCCAACACAGCCAACTTATAACATACATATAGTTACCGATCAAAAGAAATGATAAATGGGTACAGATCCCCAGGAACAGCACAAAACACAACCCAAAGGCACATCCACATGATCTCTTACAACAACGGACCTCATACAAAGATAACTAATCAATATAATCCTGCCACATTAAACTGCTTTCTAATAAACGCAAGATCAGTCAAAAATAAAATCCCTATCTTGCTCGACTACATTCATGATAATGACCCTGATGTCATGTTGATCACAGAAACATGGCTTACAGACACGGACCAAATCAACCAGCATAATTATGAAACTTTCTACACCACTAAAAAAAATAAACATGGAGGTGGCGCCTTAATTCTTGCAAGGAAGGTCCTAAAACCCACCCTAATAGCCAATGCCAGCTATGATGGGTTAGATACCCTCATAGTTGAAACCAAAGAGGTAACCTTTTACCTGATATACAGAGCACCATCACAAAACACCAATTCTCTAAGCACAATACTTGAATCAGTATGCACCCATACTCACCCTAACAAGGACTTAATATTACTAGGCGACTTTAACCTTGCGTCATTACACACCACCCAAGCACACTCATTCATTAATTCTATGAATGAAATGGACTTCACACAAATTATAAATTCATCGACCCACAATAAAGGAAACACCTTAGATCTAATATTTTTCCCAACGCAGCTACTACAGGGACATACCCCATCTTATCAGTCCCATGGTCTGATCATTATAGCATCATATTTGCAGTCCCTTATAACAATTCAATCCCCAGACAAAAAACAGAGCTCCCTTCTAGAACACATTTACAATTATTCAACAAAGACTCATTTCTCCATGATATACTCCCACAACTAAGTCATGACATCTCAGATATGGATACCTTGCTAGATAGATGGAACTCCACTGTATCAGAGGCCGCAACTGCCTCAACAAACATAAATAAAGTAATCTCTAAAATATCAAATGTTTGGTATAATAATGAGCTGAGATCTCTAAAGAGACTCCTACGTAAACTAGAAAGAAAATGGAGGAAAACCAAACGCACAGAAGACAAAGACTATTATAAGAACACACTACATAAATATAAAGAGGCCATAAATAATGCTACCAGAGAAAATCATACCAGAATACTATTGAAATTGCTCAAAAGACCAAGAGAGCTTTTGAGATAGTAAAATCTCTAACCAAATCACCACACAATGAGGATCCCTCCACATACATCAGTCCACAGGTACTGGCAAACTACTATCTTTATCTTTATCTTTATTCTAAAACTTATTATACCACCTGGACCGAAAGGCATACAGCGGTGTACAATAAAACAAAGGCTACTAGGGAAACAGAAAAGAACGCCAATTATTCACAAAAGAGACAGCAGAAGATAGAATGAAGAAAACAGAGAAAGGACCAATCAACTGAGGGTGGGAAGGGAAGGGATGTCAAAAGCGGTACAGAAAAGGTGAGTCTTGATAGAGGCCTTGAAAGTGCCGAAGGAGGATTCTAGTCGTAAAGCTAAGGGGAGAGAATTCCAGAGGCGGGGGCCGAGGAAAAAGAAAGCAGAGGAGCGTGTTGATTCAAGACGAGCCCTGGAAGGAGGTGGAAGAAAAAGACGATTAGCGTGAATCGACCGAAGAGTTCTAGAGGGACAGTGAAAGTGCACCAAGTCAGAGAGATAAAGAGGAACACCAGTGTGTAAAGCCCTGTGGACAAAAATCAGAACCTTGTATTGAATGTGGAAAGGAATAGGCAACCAGTGTAAGCGAATAAGAAGAGGAGTGATATGAGCTGAGCGAGAGGAGTTGGTCAGAAGACGAGCGGCAGTATGGTGGACCAGTTGAAGACAACGAAGCTGAGAAAGAGGAAGGCCGGCCAGAGAAGCATTACAATAGTCTAGACGAGAAACTACGAGAGAGAGAAGAAGTGTAGTCAAAGAGGAGAATGAAAGGAAAGGTCGGACAGCTCGAAGTCGACGTAGTGTGTAGAAAGAACGCTGAACAATAGAGGAAACGTGATCTTTAAAAGTTAAAGCCGAATCCAGGGTAACACCAAGGTATCACATAGATGAAACAAGAGGAATAGGCCCAGCAGACAGAGAAGGGGTGAGGGTGGGAAGGGGAGCACCAGCGGTGAACCAGATGGCGGATGTCTTAGATAGATTGACATGCAAAAAGTTCTCAGAAAACCAGGAGGAAACAGCGGAAAGACAGGCATTGAGGGGACCAATATCAGGGGAAAGAGGACAAGTGTGGTAAAGAAGAATGATATCATCTGCGTAATAATACGCAGAGATACCGTGCTGTTGGATAAGTAAAGCAAGAGGGGCCAGAAAGATGTTAAACAGCAGAGGGGCTAATACAGAACCCTGAGGGACACCACAAGGCAGAGGTGAAGGGGAAGACGAAGCAGAACCTGACAAGACTGAGAATGACCGATCGAAAAGAAAGGAGTGAAACCAGCGAAGAACCGAACCAGAAAGACCAATAGAACGAAGCCTTAGAAGAAGAGTACGATGATCAACAACATCGAAAGCAGCAGAAAGATCAAGTGAAACAGCCAGAGAAATAGAACCATGATCGTGGGCAACGTGCAATTCGTTAAGAAAAGAAATGAGAATAGATTCAATACCAAACTGTATACTCTGTTCTACGACCCCCCAATATTCAAATAAGAACCCACCCCAACACTCCAACACTGCACTCCCTCACAACAGTCACCCTGGAACACCTAGATAAAATAATCACAATGATAAACACAGCCACAGCCCCAGCAGACCCATGCCCTGTCAGCTGGGTAAAGATGACACGTGATGCATTGGCCCCAACAATACAAAAAATAGTAAACCTTTCCCTAACTCAGGGATACATGCCAAAATCTCTGAAACAGGCTTCCATATGCCCAATCCTAAAATCAAAACCATTAGACAAACTCCAACCCAGCTCCTACCGACCAATATCGAGCATACCATATATAGCAAAGATAATAGAAAAATAGTTCAAAACCAGCTGCAAGACCACTTAGACTCCAATACCTCTCGACCCACAACAATACTGCTTCAGAATACATCACAGGGTGGAAACCCTCATTATAGCCCTTTTCAATACCCTCATAAAAGGTATAGAAACACCTAGGAATGCATTCATAATAATATTCTTTGATATTGCATCAGCATTTGATTCAATTAGCCACAATATACTTATAACAAGATTATAACAAATTGGAATTTGTGGAATGGCTCTCAAGTTGTTCATATCTTACCTGAAGGATCACATGCACAGGAAAAAATCGGTCAAAACACATCAAAACCCTTTAGACAAAACCAAGGAATCCCTCAAGATTGCTCAATTCTGCTCTATTTTTTAACATTTACCTCCAAACTATCTGCAACAAATTTTACAAGCATAAAGTGAACTACCACAATTATGCTGATGATATAATGATGTACCTTCCAATCGCCACCACAGAAGTTAGCCTAGAACAAATTACGGCATGCTACATGAAGCCTTTCTATGGCTTTTATCAAACAACCTGAAGGTAAACCTCAACAAAACCTCAACAAAACGGAAGCTATCTTCATCACCAGAGACAAAGAATTCAGCCCCCCAACAGACATACAACTTGGAGAAGTAGCAATTGCAGTGAAGGAAGAGGTAAAATACCTAGATAAATCCCCGAGCCTTACTACACATATAAATAAATCCACTCAAGTCATCTATAGAAAGATAAAGATGCTCCAACGACTAAGACCCCTATTAGAACCATCAGACTTCAGAACAGTCATACAGGCAATGATCAACCCACACATAGACTATTGTAACAGCATACTACAAGGTCTACCTAAGCAACACTAGCAAACCTGCAATTGGCACAAAATACGGTAGTTTGTGTAATAATGCAAGCACCTGGATTGGATCATATTACACCAATCTTACACAGACTCCCTATTGCCAGCAAATACAAGAATATGATTGTCATATTTAAACTGATCTATAACATATTTATTTATTATACATCACCTTTTGTGATATCAAGGCAGTTTAGATTGAACAGGGCATTATAACTTGGAGATGACTATTTTTACAGGGAACATGGGCAATGGAGGGTTGCCCAAGACCACAAGGAGCACCTTCTGGCCCAAGGTTGCTGTCCTCTAGTGGGATTTGAACCCCCTCATCTTCTGGCCTGAGGGACCTTGCCACAACCACTAGGCTACTCCTCCACTCCATATCACCATCTTATCTTACCACTCTAATAACTAAAACCCCAGACACCAGACAGAGAAGGGAATGTATTCAAAGCGCCCTTTCCATGCCAGCTGACTTCCGAAAAACAAATAAAACAATTATTTTCATATTGTGCCCCAATTCTATGGAATTCCCTTCCCCCAACAATAAGAGAGATAAAAGATCTCATGGAATTCAGAAAAAGAATAAAAACAATACTATTTACAGAACACTATGAGTAACTCCACCCAGAATCAATCACCTGCCAAGAGTGACCCCATTAATAACAGTGTTATAAATACCCTTGGATGATGATTCAAATTACTTGCATCGTAATTGCCCAACTACACTGTAATTCATTCACTGACTGATGGACACCACTAATAGCCCATGACAGTTGCCATCAAGCTACTATAATTCCATAACCAGCTGTACTGTAAATAGCTAGCTCTGTTGTTTTTCTATTATTCGTACATATGTACTGTTCTATTGTAGATAATAATTAACTATGTTAGATGTAAATGTTCAAGTTCTATTCATTGTAAACCACCTTGACTGCCGGATAAAGCAGTATAAAAGTCTTTGAAATACATAAATAAACATGTCTGCATATTTTTCAGGGTTTAAAACCTCTATCGACAGTTCTTTGATCCTCCCTTCTGTGTGAATGAGCCTGCCCTGCCTGCTTCCAATGTGAGTGAGGAGCCAATGGGAAGACTGTGGGGGCCCGGGCGAGCACTGGAATGTTGCTCTTGTCACAGGAAGGGTACAGGTGATCTACAAGTTCGGTTTCTGCATGTGATGGGAGATGGAAGAGAAATGAAGCCCTCACCACTACACTGCCACCCGCCACCCAAAACAGTAAGTGCCTCAAAGCTACAGCATACGTACACTAACATAACATAGCACCTGTCAAACAGCCCTCCCTCTCATCTCCTGTCCTGATCAAAGACACACAGAAAAGCAACACAGATATAAATACACCCACATACACGTATATCTGTGCATACACATGCAAGTATACACATACGAGCACATATAGCAGGCTACAAAAATATACACACAGAAAATAGAGATACACATATACACACACACATAACAGATAAATACTCAAAACAGAGATATGCACACAGACACAACACACACACACATAACAGATAAATATTCAAAACAGAGAGATGTACACGCACATGCACGCAGAAACAACACACACACAGCCATACACACTGAGGCAATACAGATACTAACAGATGGGTGTGTGCATGCACATACACACTGAGATGTTGGAAAGAATTCCATGAGCCATGCTCTGCATGCTTTCCCCACTTGTTTTCTAGGGGGAAAAACACAGTTTTTTTAGTAATGGCCTCCTTCTTGCCACCCTCACATTCATATAAAGTATTACCCCCCAAAAAGTGATGCTATCTCAAAATAGTAATATATAAGAATCACTTAAAGTATGAGCCCCTATGAAACAAACAAACAATAATTTTTATATAATTTTATACTTTTTGTCGGAGCTGAGCCGTAGGAGGGATATGAGTGATCACAATCCCCCACCAGACTGCTAGCTTCTTTTATTTTTAAAGGTCCTTAACCTGTTGTATCAATTCAGTGCTTTAAAAGGGATTATCAGTCACTTATCTCAATTTTTCTTGATATCGTCGCAACAATCGCTCCTCTTCAGAAAAATGAACAGCACGACGTGCACGTTTCGGGAAAAGAACCCCTGTGTCAAGTGCTTCCTAAATTTCCATTTAAGTAGGCGAACAAAACAGAACACCGCCGTCTTCGCGGCTGAGGCAAAACTCCCAGTTTAGGAAGGCACTGAAGCATCATCTGTTCTTGCAGCACTACGATGTTTCAGACACCCCCTCACACCAACCCACTTCTACACCTCAGACCAACACATTAAACTCATGCACCCCATAGTCTTAACGCGCAGAGCTGCAATCTCACCTTACTTCTCCTCTCATCAAGAAACATTTAGCTGCATTTAGTTGCTTTGTACATAGTTGCTTCTGTACATAGTTTATTATGTTCTCTGTTTATGAAATCTGTTTTATGTATACCCAACTTATTGTCCTGTTCTTTGTAAGCACTGATCAATTTTTGTGACGTGTAGTTTCTGTTCATTGTAAACCGCACTGATGTCAAATAGCGCGGTATAAAAGAAACTGTAAATAAATAAATAAATAAATAAATTACAGGTGATGAGTCATGGTGCTATGGTTACGACCCAGAAACAAAGCAACAGTCAAGCCAATGGAAGACGTCATCGTCACCCCGTCCAAAAAAATGTCGTCAAGTCAAATCAAACATCAAAACAATGCTGATTTGCTTTTTTGATGCCAAGGGGGTAGTTCATTCAGAGTTTGTTCCCCCAGGTCAGACCGTCAATCAAACCTTTTATTTGGAAGTTTTAAGAAGATTGCGTAACAGTGTTCATCAAAAAAGACCCGATTTGTGGCAGACAGGAGACTGGTTCTTCCACCACGACAACGCACACCTGCACACACAGCCATCTCTGTTAGACAGTTTTTGGCTAAAAATGGCATGGTTCCGCTGCCCCACGCACCTTACTCGCCTGACCTGGCTCCGTGCAACTTTTTCTTATTTCCACGCATGAAAAGGGGCATGAAAGGACACCGATTTGACAACATTGAAGAAGTCAAGAAAAAAAGAGGGAGGAGCTGTCAGCCGTTTCTAAAGATGACTACAAAAAATGTTTCGAACAGTGGAAGCACCGGTGGGACAAATGTATCAGTTGTAATGGAGAGTATTTTGAAGGGAATAAGGTTGTTTTGTAAAGAATTTGAAATAAATAGCTTTAAAAAAATAATTCCTGTTTTTTTTGGGTACCCCCTCGTATGTTCTTATGTTCATAGCTAGGCGCTTGAAATAGCCTAGCCACCACTGCTGAATACTGGCCCCATAGAATTTAATAATAAGTCAGAAACCATGGGGGGGGGCAAATTGATCAAAGAAACTTAACTTTAAAACAGCTCAACACTTATTTTAAGAGGAAAACTTCAAGCTGGCCATAAAATAAAAATATTTTCTTCTGAGATCCCTCCTCATCCTGAAGATGTACTCAAATAGTTAACACTAACAGCTGTTAAATATTCATAAAGAGTCACTGAATTATATACAATACTGTGTAAGAAAATACTCCGATTAATATGCTAATTAGTCTATGCTGCATTGGTAATGCATCCATATACTATAACTAGAATATATATGCTTTAGGCTCACTTAGCATAGCAACATGAGTAAAGAAATTAGACTTTCATGTGCAAATGGAGCATTCAGATCAACCAAATATAGACTCTGCTAGTGCAATTAAAGGAAAGATATTTTTCAGCTCTTTCTAGCACCTGGTTTATGGGTTTTAAGAACATCCTAAAGAAGGTGACGACCTGCTATTTGCTACTGCACAATGAACAGCATGGGGCAAGATCAATCAGTGACTTGATTTACATTGGGCTCAGTGGTTATCCATTAACATTAACCTTCTTAAACAGGAAGATTTGCAAGTGCCAGTCTTGTAAAGTGCCCAAGAAAAGTATCCAGGGAGAAGTTAGTGAGGTGGGAAATAATGCAGAGGCAATATGTAGAGCACAGCGGTAAATTACAGTCCAAACGGCCCTCATTTTTCAGACAACTACAGAATTACAAAACAAATGTTCATATGATATCACTGCTCGGTTCCCAACACCAAGTGAAATCATGAAATTTTACATAAGAACATAAGATATGCCATGCTGAATCAGACCAAAGGTCCATCGAGCCCTGTATCCTGTTTCCAACAGTGGCCAATCCAGGTCACAAGTACCTGTCGGATTCCCAAAGGTTAGGCAGAGTCCATGTTGCTAATCCCAGGAGTAAGCAGTAGATTTCCCCAGCCCACTTTAATAATGGTTTATGGACTTTTCCTCCAGGAACTTGTCCAAGGTTACCTTTTACTTATCAGTTAATGTCTTTTCCTTGAGTCTTGCTAGACTACTCCAGACGTGGGTTATGTTCCCCTACCAGCAGATTGGTGGAGACAATGAAAAGACCACGTTTCAATGACATCACTCCCATGCCTCTATTTGCCTCAGCCACCAGCCTTCAGTATTCGTCCCTCAGCCTCAGCCTTCGGTATTCATCCCAAAACATATGGGAGAAATATGGCAAGCCTCACACAACCTGAGTTGTTGGCAACAAGGAGTAATCAACGGTCAAGAACCATGTACAGGAAAGCAGAAACAGAAGGCTGTCAGTAGAAGATGAACCTGCACAGCCAAGTATAAACTTCATAGCAGACCCAAAGGCACTGCAGCAGAAGAACAGAGCAAATACAGTTTCAGGGATAGGCCCTGGACTGGACTAGCAGGAGTCAAGGAAAGGACATTAACTGGTAAGTAAAATGTCACTTTTCATATTATCCTGCCAGACCAATCCAGACAAGTGGGACGTACCAAAGCTACAACTCCACTGGGCAGGAAGAAAACACAGCACTCACAAAATCCTTGAGCCAAAGGCAGCATCTGCCCATGCATGGACATCCAAGCGGTAATGCTTGACAAAAGTGAAAAATTATGCCCACATTGCTGCCTGACAAATATCTGCAGTGGCTACCAAGCTCCGCTCCGCCCATGAAGACCCTTGTACGTGGGTAGAATGGGCATGCAAACCCTCTGGAACCGGCTACAGATATCCCAATGCAACAGATATCCCAATGCAATGGACCCCTCAATCCAGCGTCCCAAAGTTGACTTAGCCACTGCATCACCCTTGCATGGGCCAGCAATCAGCACAAAAGGATGCTCGGACTTATGAAAGGAATTCGTAACCTCCAAGTACCAGAGAAGCACCCTCCGGACATCCACAAGGCGAAAATCCTTATCTTTCCCCCGATTGCTCCTTAGAGAAGGAGGGCAGGCAAACCAAAAGGTTCACGTGAAAGAGAGAAAGCACCTTAGGCAAGAAGAAAGGCACAGGCTGAGTGGAAACAGCCTCCACTGAAAAGGACAGATAAGGATCCCAGCAAAGCAGAGCCTCCAGCTTGGAAATCTGCCTTGTGGAACAAATTGCAATCAAGAAGACCTCTTGAGCATCAAATCCTTCAAAGTAGCATGCTTCAGCAGCTCAAAGTGCACCACCATAAGGACCCTAAGCACCAGACTCAGATCGGGATCACAGACCAGAGGGGAGGATGCAGATGCCGAACCCCCTGGAGAAAGCACGAGATGTCCAGTTGCAAGGCTAGAGACTTACCAGCCACTGGACCTCAGAAACAGGCCAAAGCTGCCACCTGAACCTTCAGGGAGCTAAGGGAAAGGCCATTCTCCAGGCTATTCTGTAGAAAAGTCAACAGAGATGGTACCTTGGCCACCTCAGGAGTCAACTACCGAGAGGCACCAAATCCACACATGGATAGACCTCCTCTGGGCTCCAAGCAGAGACCACTGCCGGAGAGTAGCCATTATGCACTAGCCGTCTCCTTTCAAGAGCCAAGCTATAAGCGAGAAGGGAACTGGGTCCTCCAGGATGATCAGTCTCTGCCTCAATAGGCACCGAGATGGAGGCAACCGAAGAGGAGATGCCTGCAGGAGCAGCATCAGATCTCTGAATCACGCTCTCCTCAGCCAATCCATCACCACCAGAACAATTCTTCCCTGGTGGTGTTCTATATGCCGAATCACATGCCCCATCAGGAGCCACAAAGGAAACATGTACAGTAAATGCTGATTTGGCCAAGGCTGGGTCAGGGCATTGATGCCCTCAGACCCCATCTCCGTGTGGTGATTGAAGAAGCGGCAAACTTTGGCATTGGAGTGGGTCTCCATCAGATCCATTTCAGGGCAACCCCAGTGGCATAGAATCAACTGAAATGCATCCTGACTCAACTCCCACTCTCCAGGATCCAGAGAGTAACAGCTTAGGAAGTCTGTTTCCAGACTGCCCACCCAGCAATGTGCTGAGCTGACAAGGCTAGGAGGTTCCTTTCTGCCCAGGCAAACAGGAGAGCCATCTCCAGAGCTAACCGGCTACTCCTTGTGCCGCCTTGCCAATTAACATAAGCCACCACCATGGCATTGTCCAAAAACACCTGAACCGCCCATCCCTCGACCAGGAGCCGGAAATGCAGAAGAGCCAACCTGATGGCCCTCACCTCGAGACAGTTGATGGACCATACCACTTCCCTGCAGTTCCAATGGCCGGGAAATATGGTCTTGGCAATGGGATCCCCAGCCCAAGAAACTAGCAACTATTGACAGCAGGATCCAGGAGAAATCATCCAGTGGCATGCCCTTCCTCAAACGACAGGGCTACCATGACCACCGCAGATGGTCTTCACCATCATCGGGAGCAGGAGCCTGCACTCGAACTCCTGAGAACTCGAGGATCATCGAGTCAGCAAGGACTGCTGCAGAGGCCGCATGTGAACAAATGTCCATGGCACCATCTGTATGGTCTCTGCCATCAATCTGAGGAACTGAAGATAATCCCAGTCTCTGAGAGCCTACTGCGCACAGAACAGCGCCAGGCATTCAAACAGTATTTTGACCTTCTCCTCTAGCAGGAAAACTCTGCCCACTCTAGTGCTCCCAGGAACTCCAGGGACTGGGAGAGCAACAGCTGGCTCTTTCCCTGATTGATCATCCAGCCAAGGCTTTCCAAAAGGGACATCATGCGGGATGCCACTTAAGATGCCTCTGAAAGGAAATGAGCCCGAATGAGCCAGCCATCCAGATATGGATGGACACAGATCCCTCAGTGCTGCAGCACCACAGCCGCCACCACCATGACCTTGCAGAACGTCTTCAGGGCAGTGGATTGCCCAAAAGGGAGGGTTATGAACTGGTAGTGGAAGTCAAGCACGGCAAAACACAGATACTTTTGCTGATCCGCCAGGATCAGGATATGAAAATAGAACTTGGCCAGATCCAGAGAAGCCAAGAACTCCCCTCAGCACACTATTTGAATCACGGAGTGCAAGGTTTCCATCTGGAAGCGCAAGGCGTGCAAGTGCTTGTTCACCTCCTTGAGGTCCAGAGTGGGCCAGAAGGAACCGACCTTTTTGAGCACCATGAAATAGATGGAGTATCTACCTTTGTCCTGCTCGTCTAAGGGGATGGGCACCACCACCTTTAAGTGCAGCAACCTGTTTGAAGTGATCCACACCACAGCACTTGTGATCACAGATCCACAAAGGGACATGATGAAAGCATCCGGAATCGGCTCTTTGCATTCCAGGACATAGCTGAACTGAATGGTGTCTAGCACCCAGTGATCCTTGGTAACTCGGACCCAATCCTAAAAGAAAACGTAAAACTTGCCTCCAACCAGAGGAACCACGGAATGGGCCCCCCAAACCTTCATTGCGCATCCTGGTAGGGTCCTCCTCTGGGGGGCACCAAGTCCTTGGGCCCAGGCACTCCACAAAAGGACTGAGAATGAGTCCGAAGCCCAGAAGCAAACGGGAAAAAAGGTTTTCCAGGTCCGCTGGAGATCCAACCACCATGCTCTCGGTGGTTGGGCAGAGGCTGACGAGAAAGGGGCACCGGCCACCAAAGAACCCCTAGAGAATGAGAAGAGGCTCACAGCACAGTCACCGGAGCCTCCAGCCAACTAGATATCTTTACCCATAGCACTATCTGTCACCTCCTGCCCTGAGGCAGGCAAGGCCAGACTAACTGCATCCCCCAGCTGAGAGAGGGGGAACAGGCCCTCCAGGGATGACTCAAAAGCTGCAATGGGAGAAGAGTAGAGTCCAGAATCCGGAGATGAGGAGCGTCTCTTGCTACAGGTCAAACAACGTTTCCTGGAAGAAGAATAGAGAATTAAGGCAAGTATCACAATAGCGTGTACTAAGGCTGGGCGGCTCGAAAAGTGCATGTTAACAGTGCTTTTATTGCAATTCGCGTTACAGGTGCTAGGGAAGGAATGCATGTTGGAGTCGCTTGGGTGGAATACACGCTAAGACCGTGTGATTGCCAGGCACACAGTAAGGGAAAATGCTACGAACGTTTGCAAAATGCAATGAGGAGGAGGTGTTTCGTTGGAATTTTTTCTTCCATGGCTGAACCAGATAACCCTGGAATCCAGTTGGTCTGCAATTAAGCAGTTGGGTGAGGCTCTTTTACGTCAGGTACACTCGTTGAACTCACAGGTCCAGGCCACCCAGGCAGAATGTTAAAGAACGCTGCAGAAATTTCTACTTTGCAAGTATCTGTAGCTGATCTTGCCACTCGTACTGAGCATACGGAGAACTGTGTGGAAGCCTTAATAACGGATTCTACCCATTTGAAGGCAACACTTGAATATCTAGAAAAAGTATCCAGAGTATTAATTTTCCTCAGTTTATTTCCTCTAAAGAAATGCTGAAGACTTAATAGTGGAGGTCTTAGGTGTTCCGCTTGAAACCCACCTACCGATTGTAAAAACGTATTATCTGCCTCAAGGGAAAAAGG
The DNA here is from genome assembly GCA_033557465.1 of Ichthyophis bannanicus. Lineage (NCBI taxonomy): Eukaryota > Metazoa > Chordata > Amphibia > Gymnophiona > Ichthyophiidae > Ichthyophis > Ichthyophis bannanicus. The sequence goes on along the minus strand of CM066032.1, from coordinate 1,859,563,253 downwards.
TTCCTGCTGGTATAGAAGACTCGGCTTCACAACAAACAGATCTACATAATGTTTCTGCTATTGTAGAGAGCTCAACTTCTGATTCTTTTGTTCCAGCGACATGTTTGGTACAATCTGCACTTCATCTGACCATGATTGGTTCATGAGGATGTTTTTTTGTAAAAGAAATGTTCAATTAACTGCCTTCTGGTTGGGGTTTTTCTTGATCTCACTTAGAAGGCCCAACATCACAGAAGGGATTTTCTCCTCCTTCAGCCTAGGTCTCCCAGCTTGGGGCATTATTTTTTCTTAATTACCCCTGTAAATGTTGAGTTAAATATCAGTCCATCTCTGATGTTGTCTTGTACCCATCTCAGTTATTGTCCTTTTTGAATGCCCATCCGTTGCCTATTGCTGCTTCAGCGGAGCCCCTGTCACCATAGATTTTGGGGTTCAACTATTATGCTCTGCCTTATTTCTTGGATAGTATCATCATTTATTGTATTTCCTAGTAGAATCCCCTCTGTGTATTGTGGGCTAAAGAAGGGGCTGGATGATTAATTCATTTTCCTTTAGGGGGCTTTGCTGTATGTTGTTTTTATGCTTGTATTATTGTAAAATGCATAAATAATAAAGAAAGAAAGCGGCGGGTAATCCCTACACCACGTCAACGGTCCACTGTGAATTACATCCCAAGAAGACAGAATCAGGAACTCTCAACAAGGAGAATGACTGGATTAAGCATTGGTACTCACCCCCTGAGAGCCCCAGGCTGAGAATCCATGCCAGGCTCAGCTCTACTCCCCTGAAACTGTTTCACTGGCTTTGCAGCACTGCATTTAAGGTGGCTGGCAGGCAGATCCCTCTGAGCCTTCTGCAATCTTCAGGAGAGAGCAGGGGGACAGAGGAGGAGAGAGAGAGTGCTGAGGTTGTGTGAGGCTGCTGCACCATTCCAGATCCTTCCAAATCCTTTCAATTTCTGGATGCTCAACAGGCTCTTATCATGATAACAGCGTGGAGCTGAACCAATTTTCCCTAATCATATGGCTACCAAAAAGACTGCAGTCTAGTGAAGCCTCACGAGCGTTTAATCAATCTTTTCCTCTCAATTCTCAGATTTTCTTCAGAGAGGAGAAAATCCATCCACCATCTGCTGGGAACAAAGAAATACTGAAATACTCTAGGGGCTGAAGTGAATAGAAGCATGGGAGTGATGTCATTGAAACCTGGGCTTTTCATTGGTTCTTTGTCTCCACCAATGTGCTGGTAGGGGAACACAACACACTTATAAGAACATAAGGATAGGCCATACTGGGTCAGACCAAGGTCCATCAAGCCCAGTATCCTGTTTCCAACAATGTCCAATCTAGGTCACAAGTACCTAGCAGTTTCCCCAAAAGACACAGGTTCCACAATGCTTGTATTGGGGAAAGCAGTGGATTTTCCAGGTCCCCTTTAATAATGGTTTATGGACCTTTCCTCCAGGAACTTGTCCAAATCTTTTTTTTTTTTGTAAACTCTGTTTATTAAATCCACAAGTGCATATCGTTGCAACATTGCAAAGTTACATAGCTCCGTCAGGTGTGGTTGTGCCTGATCCACCACCTGACCACAAGCAATCCCGCACCCGTGGTTATACCCTCATTAACCCACGCCCTCCTCCCCCCCATCCACCCCGTCCCATCCCTCCTCTCCCCCTCCCCCCCAGAGCCTCATCCAGATGAGAACAAGGAGAAAAGACAAGGAAGATATCCTCCTGCTATTTATCCACCTCCCAGCCTAACTACAAACGAAAATTCCCGACTAGCCACCTCACACCTTCACCCCTTCTACAAAAGGTCGCTACGAGCCCTCGGCCCCTAGGTGCGAATATAAGGTTCCCATACCAGAAGAAAAAGAGGCCAACGTTTAACATTACCCTTAGCTCCTTCTCTCTCAAAAAGCATCAACAGGTGAAAACTACTACGCCATTCCCAGAAAGTAGGGGCCCTCTGCTCTCTCCATGTGTGCAAAATTGGTCCCTTGCCCACCAGACAGGCTTTCCTCACGAATAAGCGTTCCCATCTTCCCTTGGGATGGAGTGGTCCAAGCTGATCCAAGGCAACCAAAGATCCGGTCCAACTAATCGATTGGCCTAGCAACCTGCTCATGTAATAGCTAATCCGCCTCCAGTAAGCCTGAATTCTCTGACATCCCCACCACATATGACCCAAATCTGCTAAGAGAGTCGAACACTTTGGGCAGCTACCGTCCGACGTCAGATGACTGCGCAACGCTCTCCTTGGGGAAAAGTGCGCCCTAAGCACGCACTTAAACTGTATCTCTCTCCATCTGGCAACCTCTACAAGCCCCGCAATTCATGTTAGGGGTTCACCAACTGCTCCCGACTCCACCGCCACACCCAACTCCTGCGCCCACGAGAGCTCCTCCGATGAATAATCAGGCGGACTCACATATTTATCCAAAGGTCTTTTCAAGCCTGCAATAGTAAGAGGAGAGTCCCCTCCTAAGCCAAAGAACTCTAGGATCGTCGCAGATCTCTCCGCTGCCAATTCTCCCTGAGATATAGAAGCCATGTAGTGGGAGAGCTGGGCATACACAAAGATTTGGTGTTTGCGCACCTCAAATTCCCTACAGAGGGTCCCAAATGGTTTGCATTTCTCCGCTTCATCCACCACATGTCCGATTTTACTAATCCCAAGGCCCTGCCATTCCCGAAACACTACTGTGTCCAATCCAGGAGCAAACTTAATATTGCCCTGCAAAGGTAGCCAGCTGGACACAGTAGGAGAGCTACCCCACTGTCTATTTAAGTACCACCAGGTTTGTCTCGCCGGAGTCAACAGCACACTCCTCTTTAAGCTCGACGGTAACTCTGAACCCTCTACATGCAGGACCGCCAATAATGAATGCGGAGCCACAAGGGCCTCCTCCATCGCCCTAGGGGTGTAATACTCCGTGTCCCCCAACCAATCACCCAAGTGTTGAGCTTGACAGGCCAACACGTAGGACCGCAAGTCTGGAACCCCTATCCCCCCCCCCCTGTTCCAACCTCCTCATAAACGTGTCAGCGGAATGCGTGCCTTCGCCCCCTTCCAAAGAAAGCATTGAATCTCTCACTCCAAGGAGATAAGATCCCTTTTAAGCAGCCACACCGAAAGGGTTTACAACCAATACAGTATCCGGGGCAAAACTACCATCCCCAATGCTGCCGCTCTCCCAAGCAGAGACAAGGGAATAGGACTCCACGCTTGGAGTTGTGTACGTAACTTGAGGGACATCCGCTCAAGATTCCTTTTATATAGTTCCTTAGGATCGCGGGTCAGCAGTATACCCAAATAGACAAATACTCATCCGCCCATTTAAGTGGAAAGGTAGCCCCCCAACTATTTCGAAGATGCCCCGACACATCCAAGGCCTCGGATTTCTCCATATTAATACGCATACCCGCAAAACTTCCAAACCACATAAACTCTTCTAACACTCTAGGCAATGACTTGTGGGGATCCAATAAATGCACCAACAGATCATCCGCAAAGGCAGCCATCTTAAACCCAGTTGCTCCAATCCGAATCCCTCGTATGTCCTCAGAGGCCTCTATCTTCCGCACCAGTGGATCCAGTGAAAGCACAAACAACAGTGGGGAAAGGGGACATCCCTGACATATACCTCTTTCCAAGCAGAATTTCTCTGATATTACTCCATTGCATATCCCTCCCACCCCCCACCCCCCCCCCCCCCGCAGTAAGACTTGCATATAAGACATCTACCATTTTACAAAAAGCTGGTCCCAGACCATAACGCGGCAGCAAGCTCCTCAGATATTGCCAGTTAACCTGGTCAAAAGCTTTCTCTGCGTCAAAGCTAACCAAGAGGGACTGCAATTCCTGGCTATGCACCCATTCTAAGGTCGCGATGATTTTCCGCAAGTTTCGCACCGCATGCCGACCCTTCACAAAACCCACCTGTGATTCATGCACCAGATCTCCCAGCACCAAAGCCAGGTGATCCGCCAAGATCTTAGACATCACTTTCAGATCGAAATTTAACAACGAGATTGGACGGTACGACGCCACCTGGAGAAGGTCCTTCCCCGGCTTAGGGATTAACACGATATGTGCATGATTATCCCCCCACGTAAATTGGCCCCTTTCCACACGTTGATGAAAAACTGCCACCAAGGAGGGGGTCACCAAGGTTCCCACAGCTTATAAAATTTGTCTCCAAAACCGTCCGGGCCCAGCTTCTTAAAGCAACTGGTCCTGTGGATGACCCCTTGCACCTCCTGGACTGTAATTGGTTCTTCAAGCTGGGCCCGCTAGTCCACCCCCAAGTTAGGAAGCTTCAGTTCCCTCAAAAAAGTCTCCATTCTAGTCGGGGAGCCCTCCACCCTCGAGTACAGGCTCTGATAAAAAGATCAAAACTCTTGGGCAATCTTTGGAGTCTCTTTATGCAAGCAACCCTGAACATCTCTCAATGCCGCCACTGTTCGAGTGCCCTTACTACCCTGCAAGCAACGAGCTAGGAGCTTCCCCGGCCTATTGCCAAAGCGGTATAGCTGGTACCGGTAATACATAAGAGATTTCCTAGCTCTCTGGTGGAGCAGTTCATTAAGAGCCACTTGAGCTTCCCACCACTTCTTTTTGTTCGCAGCGGTGGGACAGCTTGCCCATCTGCAGCGCTCTTTAATCGTTTGTCTTTCCCTACGGATAATCAGCTCCGCTAACAACCTCCTCTTACGTGCCACATATCCTATAACATCACCCCGCAAAAGCACTGTTGCTGTTTCCCAGAATAGCTCCGGGTTAGCTTGATGCTGCTCGTCATTTAGCCCATACTCCTGCCACCTCTGCTTAATAAAGTATTGGAAATCAGTGTCCCGATAAAGATCCAGTGGGAATCTCCAGAGTCTACTCCGGGAGTCCCCAGCTCCCCAGTCCAAGTCTACCCATATCAGCGCATGGTCCGATATCTCACTAGGCCCAATTCGTGCATCGAGTGTACGAGCAAACAGCCCCTTAGTTACCAGTATATAATCAATGCGTGCACTAGACCCATGTGCCCTCGACTGGTGAGTAAAATCTTTGTCAAAAGGGTATAATAGGCACCACAGATCCACCACATCCAGCCTAGATCGAAGATTCCTCAAAACCGCCGCTGTTTGAACTCGCAACCAACTCCCGTCTCCTCGTGATGTGTCAAGGTCAGCATCAAACACCCCATTAAAGTCCCCCCCAATACTAGAGGGACATCCAGCATTTGTTCTATCCTGGAAGCTAACCTTGCATACATCTCCCGGTCTAAGGCATTTGAGCTATATACGTTTCCCAACACTATGGGCCTCCCTTCCAGGATCCCATGAACCAACACAAATCTATTCACCGGATCAACATATACTTGTGCCATTACAAATCGCACGCGCTTATGAATCAGGACGACCACGCCCCCTTTCTTCCCCTGCGCAGGGCCCCCCACCCCTGGCCCACCTAATCTCTTTGCAGTTTAAAGTGCTCCTCCGCCGTCTGGTGGGTTTCTTGTAGCATGGCAATGTCGCACTTTTGCCTCTTCAAGGCCTGCAACACTTTATATCTCTTTACTGGGCTACCCACACCACACACATTCCAGGAGATAATCTTCAGAGTGGCGTAGCTATAATAATGCTATAACCAACATTGTTTAACATATTCCATCGAGGAGCCTCCCCAGCTTGAGGCCCCCCCCTTTAACGCTATCCCCTTCTCCAATAACTGAAATTCTCTCCCCATGAGGCTACCCTCCCTTCCCCCCCACCCCCTCCCCATGTCCCCCTCCCCCCTCCCCCCTTCCCACTTCCACCCCTCCACGCCCTCCACCCCTTCAAAAACCCCAGCATTCTACTCCCAATCTACCTCCCACCTCCCTTGATCAGTCACAAACGATGTGATCAGATCCCCCCACCTCCACCCCCTCTCTTTCCCAGCCCCGGCCCTCCACTGGTCCCCTCAGATCCTTCCTCCCCCCCAGCCCTTAAAATCCCCTTAAGCCTAGTAAAGGAAAGAAAGAAGAAAACAGGAGAACATCATAACACAGCCCACTGAGGCTAACAAAACAGCAAAGGATATATAGTTATTAATGCATGTCCTGTTCTTATCCCCTCCTGGGCCAGACTTCCGAACTGAGGCTTGCCGGCGGTTATGTAGCATCTCAATGTCCACTAACAGAGCCCCTAGACCAGGCTCTTCTGCAGAGAGTGTCCCTTCCCATCCGGAGCGGGTCTCAGCGATGTTATACTTTGGTGCAATAGTCCATGCCTCCTTTCCGCGGCCTGTTTCAGCACCCAACCAACTGGCACTCACATGGTTCCGCGACGTTCCTCCGAGCCGGATAGGACTTGATTCACCAGTTGCTCCACATACGGGGTCGCTTCCCCTGCCGACCCAAATACCTGGTGTGCTCCATTATACATCACATGGAGTCTGGCTGGATATTGTACTGTGAACCGAATGTTTGCCTCAATCAGCTTCTGGTACAGGGGCGCAAATGCTTTGCGGCGCTGGCTTAACACCGCGGAGTAGTCCTGCATTATTCATATTTTCATGTTCTCCCGCTCAACAACTCCTTTTTGCCTTATCGCTTTCAACACTACTTCTTTTTGCGAGTATTGTAAAAATTTAGCCAGGACCACCCTGGGCCTACGATCTTTTAATTGCTGTTTGGGCCCTACTCTGTGAGTCCTCTCGACTACAATTCGGCCGCTTTCATCCTCACCCTCTCTCCGTGAGGCAGACAAATTTTCCATATAAGCTTTCAAGTCCTTGTCCAGAATTGAATCGGCAATACCCAAAAAACACAAATTATTGTGTTGGGACCGGTTTTCCAAGTCATCGAGCTTCAACTCGTGGTTCTTCAACTCCGCCTGCACCGTTGCCAGCTCCCGCGTTAGTTTTTCCACCTCCTCCTCGGCATGGACAATGCGGGCCTCTGCCTCCTGCACGTGGGTGCCCAACGTGCTCAGTGAGCTCTGTATTGTGTCCATCCTAGTGTGCAGTGCTTCAAACTGCACTGACAATGCACCAGAGACCGCCACATAAAACTCCTCGATAAAGGCCGGAGAGGCCGCGGTACTCTGTACTGGAGGTGAGTCCGCCATTTTCTGCAGTCCCACGATTCGCTCCTTCTCATGTCTCCCCGACTTCACGGCTGACGCCATTCTCTCCGCACATCACACTCTGCACCTCCCGCTCCTTACCAACACTCGGAGGCTAAGATCAATATCAAGCTACCCCACTTCACAGCTCAATTCAGGCAGTTTGGAGGAGGGGGGCCCGGAGCTCAAGCAACACGCGTCCACCCAAGCTCACCACATCACATGACCCTCGTCCAAATCTTTTTTAAACCCGGCTACACTTTTACTACATCCTCCGGTAACGAATCCAAGAGTTTGATTACACGTTGACTGAAAAAATATTTTCTCTTATTAGTCTTAAATACTACTGATTTTTGGAAGCTTGTCCTGATTTTAAAAATGTCCTGATTTTGTCCTGAATTTTGGCCTTTTTTCATGACTTGCCCTGAATTTCTGTAAAGTTTTGACAGGTGATTAAGATGAACATTATAATACAAATTAAGTTATTTTTATTTGCTTATTGTACATAAAATGGAGAAATGAAACATTAATTAATAATAAGTTTTTATTTTTCAATGGGTGAGTTTGACTCAGTGTTTTTGCCCAAAAACTTTCCTTTTGACATTTGTTTGAAAAAGGGGAAAAATACTGGGCTCTTTCCCGAAAATAGGAAAGTTTGAGTTCCATTGTACATACAAAATATAGCAAATTTAAGACATATGTAAAGAGGGGGAAAATATAAACATTTTCCGGAAGCATGAAGTCTTTATCATAGTTTATCATTTGTTAAAATCTTTCAGTTTTTGTTGTCATAGTATTGTTACTAATAGAAATAAATGTGCAATTATGTATAATGTCACTAGTGGAACGAGTATTTTAGGAGTGCAAGAAGCAATGGACGGATGATGGAAATCGATTGGATATGAAAACTTGCTTCAAGTTAAAATAAACTATTCATTATCTTGTGGTGATATGTACAAAAAGATTTTGGCTGACGAAAATCTGCTAAATCAAATATCATCAAACAGTAAATGCATGTAAATAATGGGGTATGTTTACTAAACCTTCTTAATGTGCGCTCTGTGACGTTACCGCGAGTTAAGGTACCTTAATGGCGCTTTATCAGGCGCTCAGGTACCTTAGCGCGCGTTAACACGCGCAGCGGCGCAAATGAGCGCTGAAGGCAGGGAAAGACTCCCAGAGGGCGGAGGAAGGCTCCCCAGGGGCGGAGAGAAGGGGCAAATGGGTGGAGAGTGGGAGGGGAGAGGCTCCCCGCACACTAACGATGTGAAATCTGAGGCTCAAAACTAACGCCAGTGAAACCCTGGCGTTAGAGCTGATTTAAAGGGCAGAGAAAACATTTCTGTCAGCAATGTACAGCAAAACCAGGGAAACCTACAAAAAAGTTATAAGAGTGATACATGTGCACGGAACAAAAGGGCAAATAAGCAGTGAAAATGACCCCAACAAAATATAAAAAAAACATAACCAAGCTGAGCAATGGTGATACTAATGGGAAACATCAAAAAGCACTCCCGAGAAAGCTCCAAAAAAAAGATAAGAATTTTGGAAGGGTCTACGCTCCTTCCCCATACAAGTTGAATGATCCCACAGTGCAATTGCGCTCATCAGGGTTTCCCTCTCCATTGGACAGGTTTCCTATGGGGTGCACATGTTCCACACAGCAGGGCGGGCATGTCGGAATGGGCAACTGGACAGATGCTGGAAAAGGGGACACAGAGGGCTGCAGACGGCACATGCTGTACTGCAGCTGGGCCACAGTGCAGACTAGGGTGATGCCTAGGTGGCCCATAGGAATGCTGAAACAGTAGAGCAGCCAGACAGCAACTGATGAGGGCCCAGCATGGGCACGAGTGTGCTTCCCACAGTGTCACAGGGGATAGTACCCAGTAGGGACCCCCAAGGGCACAGAACAGTGGCAGGCGGTGCTGGGGGGAAGCGTGGACACCTATGCAGGCACCCCTACCCCAGAGCCCGCACCATAGGCAGCCACCTACCCGCACACTGGATGGCCTGAGACTGTGCTCCACCAGCACCACCAGCAGAAGGGCATGTCAGCAGGGTGGCAGAGGGGAACTGGTGGTGGAGGGGGCAGTGGCAGCTGCCCAGAGCAGACCGTAGCCTAGCCCTGTGTAGGTGGGTGCCATGCACTGCAACAGACAGACCCCGTCTGATGAACAGTCATGGTAGCCCCAGGGAATGTACTGTCTTTGTGGCAACATGGTGGTGCAGTGCACACAGCCAGTGTGTTCAGGAGCAAAAGGTCACAGGTTCAAGTCCCAGCTGTGGTTTCTGCCAACCCAGCCCCCATTTTTTACCCACTACTAAAACGTGCTAATACAGACAGAACCTTTATTGCAGATGACATAAACATGCCCAAAACACCTACATTTTACCCTACAGAGCACAGACACCATAAACAGGCGCATTACCTAGAGCAGAGTCACCCAAATGCAGTCCTGGAGGGCCAAACACCATTCAGGTTCCATGCTGCCTCTAATAAAGATGCCTGTGCTGCATATCTATGCACCGCCCCCATGGTATGCAGATGTATCTCATGCATATTCATGAGGGACAGCATGAAAACCCAAACAGTGTTTGGCACACCAGGACTGGAGTTGGGAACCTCTGCCGTAAAGCAGCAGCCAACAGGGGCAGACACACCCACCCACAGGCTCCATTAGCCAATGCCTCCTGGAGAGGCAGGACATTGGGCCCTGCGTGCATCTCCCAATACTAGCACTTGCATACCTTAGCAATGCCACCCTAAACCTGGGAATACGGTACACAGCTATCAAAAGGTAGCTATGATTACTGACAGATAGCAATTCCTAGGTTAAGCACAGTTTGCTGATTGAGCTCCATCATAGCAACCTTTCTGATGTCTGTGGAGTGTGCTTCAGATCTGGTGTCTGACAGTGTTTACCACCCTGGGGAGTGACCCCCAACAGTATTGCGTACCATATCCATGCCTGCACTGTGCCCAGGACTGGTGTGGTGGCCAGGGCTGCCAAACACCTCTATAGTAGCACAATGCTGGCATAGGTGTGGGAGTGTGTGTCTGTCTATTGCAGGGGTGGGCACCTCCGGTCCTGGAGGGCCGCAGACCAGTCAGGTTTTCGGGATATCCCTAATGAACATGCATGAGATATATATGCATTAGAGATATCCTGCCAACCTGACTGGTTTGTGGCCCTCCAGGGCTGGATTTGGAGACCCCTGCCTTACACCTCTGTCATTTAAGATCGTGAGTGGGCAAGGTACAGATGTCCTAGACATCGAAAGGGTATATAGAATGTGTCACATTCCTCCTCGATTCTCACCACCACCAAAAAGTTGTCTAATAGACAATTTTTTGGTGGTGGTGAGAAGTGAGGAGGACTGTGACAAATTCTATCTAACCTTTTTGATGTCTTGGACATCTGCTCCTTGTCCACTCACAATCTTAAATGACAGAGGTGTAAGGCAGGGGTCTCCAGAACCAGCCCTGGAGGGCCACAAACCAGTCAGGTTGGCAGGATATCTCTAATGCATATATATCTCATGCATATTCATTAGAGATATCCCGAAAACCTGACTGGTCTGCGGCCCTCCAGGACCAGGTTTGCCCACCCCTGGTCTATTCAGTGTGTGGTGGCTGCAAACACCCTCCACAGCTCACACTGCCAGCACTGTTGCCAGTATTGGCCTGCCAATGTGCATAATGAGGAGCAAGGTACTATGGGTATAGCCCGGACAGGGTGGCCTGGCCAGGATGCATCTGCACAGGGCATAGGGCAATGGCTGGGACATTGTAGTGCCCGGCCACCACCTGCACAGACAGGGTAGCCACAGCATGTTCTGCTGGGAGATCACTCTCACCCTGACTGAGCAGTGACCACAGCATGGCTAGGTTCCCCCATAGTGCTATATAGTATTTTTCTCATGTGATATTTATGGGTTCTCTTTTGGGGCCCAGTCACTGATTTATCTGCTTGGTGTGTATGCTGACATCCCAGTTCTGTGTGCACGCATTTCCACCAGGAACATGCACTATGGACTAGCTAGCTGACTGTCCGCAGCTGGTATGTGTTTTTCTGGAACACCTTGCAGGGTGCAGCGGCTGAAGGCTTGCTGCAGGAGAATATCAGATAGTGGTGGGGTCAGGGGCGGCCCAAGGGGGGTGCGGGGCCATGTGCGGAGACTCGGTGCGGGGCCTCATTTGCATAAGGGGCCTCATTTGCATAAATATTTGCATAATGTTACCATACACGAACTTTTAGTAAACATGCCTCTTAATGAGTGTATGAATAAAGAAAGACTAAAAGACTTCTACATTACTATAATCCAATACCAACCGCCAGGCACATTAGGAACTACTACAAACACTGCCCATTTAGAACCCATAGCAAACCCGCCGTATCCTAACAGCACTACCAGGACTCATAAAACACCATACCCTAACTATCAAAAGGAAACGCTGCAAATATTAAACCAATACATTTCAGAGAACAACAATACATGACCTACTGGGAAAGAGAACAAGTGGCAATGTCAAATAGGAATTACATAAACAGAATACCTCAGCTCAGTTACACATGCAGAACATAGACCATCACCAAACAAGGAATCACAATTTAGAAACAGGAAGACAATAATTAAACTGGGAATCGCAAAAGCCAAACTTGGAATGTACAACACTGTAGAAATAAAACTATACATTAATTTGCTCTTGTACTAAACAAAGCGCAGACGTTAATGATGCACATTTCCCAGAGCTGACATATTCCAATTAATAAATTCAAAATAAAGAGATATTTTTCTACCTTTTGTGCATTTTTTTTCAGCTGCAATTGCTCCAGCCACTTTCTTCTGGTTTCTTCGTGTCTTCCGCTAATTCTTCATCGTCTGCTGTCCATTTGTCTTTTCTTCTCTCTTCTAGTTTTTTTCCATTCTCTCTCTACATCTGCTTTAACATACTAATCTTTCTCCTTTTTGCTCTTTCCTCATTCCTATTTCATCCACTCAAATTTTACCCCTCCATCCTCAATCCCCACTTACTCTCCCAATATCCGGACAATTGTAGATTTGTCTTCCCTCCCACACAAAATATTTTTTCCCTCTCCATTTCACTCTCCCAGCTCCATCCCATTCTAATCCTCCCCCAACATCAGCTCCATTCTAGTTCCAGTCCCACCCAGCATCCGCTCCCTTCTAGTCCCCGCATCAGCCCATTTCCAGTCCTAGCCCCCCATAAGCCCATTTCCAGTCCTAGCTCCCCCATCTATTTGCAGTCCCATCCAAGTCCCTCCATCAGCTCATTTCCAATCCCAGCCCCCCATGAGCCCATTTCTAGTCCTTTCCTAGCCCCACCATCAGCCCATGTCAAATCCTAGCTCCCCTCCACTCAGCCCATTTCCAATCCAAGCCCCCCATGAGCCTACTTCCAGTTCTAGCCCCTGCATGAGTCCCTTTCAATCCAAACCCCCACCACAGCCCATTTCCAATCTTAGCACCCCCCAACAGCCAATTTCCAGTCCTATTCTAGCCCATCAGCCCATTTCCTGTCCTAGCCCCCCCCCTCACCCATTTCCAGTCCTAGCTCCCCCCCCCTCACAACCCATTTCCATTCCAAGCCCCCGTCCCCATCAGCTATTTGCAGTTCAAGCCCTCCTTCCACTCAGCCCATTTCCAGTCCTAGCCTCCTCATAGCCCATTACTAGTCCTAACCCCCACTCATCCAATTATGTACTAACCCCCCATCACCCTATTTCCTGTCCTAGCCCCCCATCAGCCTATTTCCAGTCTTAGCCCCCCTCCCATAGCCAATTACCAGTCCTACCCCCCCATCAGCCCATTTCCAGTCTTAGCCCCCCATAGCCCATTACCAGTCCTAACCCCCCCATCACCCTATTTCCAGTCCTAGCCCCCCCATCAGCCTATTTCCAGTCTTAGCCCCCCCACATAGCCAATTACCAGTCCTAACCCCCCCCCATCTGCCCACTTCCAGTCTTAGGCCCCCCATAGCCCATTACCAGTCCTAACCCCCCCATCAGCCCATTTCCAGTCCTACCCCCCCACTTCCAGCCTTAGCCCCCTCCCCATAGTCAATTACCAGTCCTAACCCCCCCCCCATCAGCCCATTACCAGTCCTAACCCCCCCCCACTTCCAACCTTAGCCCCCTCCCCATAGCCCATTACCAGTCCAAACCCCCCCATCAGCCCACTTAGCCCCCCCATAGCCCATTACCAGTCCTAACCCCCCCATCAGCCCACTTAGCCCCCCCCATAGCCCATTACCATTCCTAACCCCCCCCCCCATCAGCCCCCTTCCAGTCTTAGCCTCCCCCCCCCCATGGCCCATTACCAGTCCTAACCACCCCCCCCCCCTGGCCCATTACCAGTCCTAACCACCCCACCCCCCTGGCCCATTACCAGTGCTCACCACCCCACCCCATCTGCCCACTTCCATTTTAGCCTCCCCCTCCCATCATCCTACTTCCAGTTTAGCCTCCCCCCCCTCCCATAGCCATTACCAGTCCTAACCACCCCCCCCCCCCTATCATTCCAAATTAAAATAAAAAAAAAACCCAAACCGGCTGCTTCTGCCGCGGCAGCTTCAAGAGCACTGCCGCGGCAGCATCAAGAGCTCTGCCGCGGGGCCCCCCCCTGCCCGGCAGAGCCTCCGTGCATCTTCAGCTCTTCACGTCCAAAACGCGGGCTTCTTTCAGAGCCGCGAGAGTTTCTTTTCTCGCGGCTCTGTTAATCCCGCCGAGGGTGATGGGAAATCCCATCAGCCCCGCGGGATTAAGAGAGCCGCGAGAAAAGAAAACTCTCGCGGCTCTGAAAGAAGCCCGCGTTTTGGACGTGAAGAGCTGAAGATGCACGGAGGCTCTGCCGGGCAGGGGGGGGGGCCCCGCGGCAGAGCTCTTGATGCTGCCGCGGCAGAGCTCTTGAAGCTGCCGCGGCAGAAGCAGCCGGTTTTTTTTTTTTTTTAACTTGGGATGCTTAAGAATGTTTTTTGCGCGGGGCCCCCTGAAACGCGGGGCCCTGTGCAAAAAACATTCTTGCTCAATGGACGGGCCGGCCCTGGGTGGGGTTAGGGTTACCAACTTTTTCACTGAGAAAAACCTGACACCTGTGGCTTGCCATGCTCCACCCATTCTCTGCCCCTAGTCCCACCCCTGCCCAGCCCCACCCACAAAAATTACCGAGGATACGTGTAGGCTAAATTCCTTGGTCAGATAATAATTAAACTGGGAACCCCAAAATCCAAACATGAAATGTACAACACTGGAGAAATAAAACTATAAAGTAATTTCCTCTTGCACTAAACAAAAACGCAAAGATGTTATCAATACACACTTCCCAGACCAGACATATTCCAGCTAATAAATTCAAAATAAAAAGTATTTTTCTACCTTCTGTTTGGGCGTTTTATTTTTCAGTTGCAATTGCTCCAGTCACTTTCTTCTGGTTTCTTCGTGTCTTCTGCGAGCTATCCATTTGTCCTTTCTTCTCTTTTAGATGTTTTCCATTCTCTCTCTATATCTGCTTTAACATAGTGATTGTTTCCCTTTTGCTCTTTCCCCCAATTCTTTCCTTATTCCTTTATCATCCATTTAAATTTCACCCTTCCATTCTCAAGCCCCTCTTACTCTCCCAATACCCAGCCTATCATAGACTTTTCTTCCACACAAAATATTTTTACCCTCTCCATTCTCCTTCCCCATCTATTCTAGTCCTCCCCCAAAATCAGTTCCCTTATAGTTCTAGACCCACCCAGCATCCACACCCTTCTAATCCCATTCTCCCATGCCCCACATCAGCCCATTTCCAGTCCTATTCCAGCTCTTCATCAGCCCATTTCCAGTGCTAGCCCTCACATCACAGACCATTTCCAGTCCTAGCCCCCCCCAATCACAGCCCATTTCCAGTCCTAGGCCCCCCCATCACATCCCATTTGCAGTCCGAGTCCCCCCGCACCATCACAGCCCATTTGCAGTCCTACCCCCCCCCACCATCACAGTCCATTTGCAGTCCTAGCCCCCCTAATCACAGCCTATTTCCAGTCCTAGGCCCCCCCCATCACATCCCATTTGCAGTCCGAGTCCTCCCGCACCATCACAGCCCATTTGCAGTCCTACCCCCCCCCCCCCACCATCACAGTCCATTTGCAGTCCTAGCCCCCCTAATCACAGCCTATTTCCAGTCAAAGTTCCCCCTCCCTCCACCATAGCCCATTTCCAGTCCATGCCCCCCCCATAGCCCTTTTCCAGTCCAGGTCCCCCTCCCCATCAAAACCCATTTCCAGTCCATGTCCCCCCCCCCCCAGCCCTTTTCCAGTCCAGGTCCCCCTCCCATCAAAACCCATTTCCAGTCCATGTCCCCCCCCCCCCACATAGCCCTTTTACAGTCCAGGTCCCCCTCCCCATCACAGCCCATTTCTTTCCAGTCCAATGTCCCCCCCTAGCCCTTTTCCCGTCCAGGTCCCCCCCCCCCCTTCACAACCCATTTCCAGTCCTTGTCCCCCCCCCCCAGCCCTTTTCCAGTCCAGGTCCCCCTCCCCATCAAAACCCACTTCCAGTCCATGTCCCCCCCCCCCCCATAGCCCTTTTACAGTCCAGGTCCCCCCCCCATCACAGCCCATTTCTTTCCAGTCCAAGTCCCCCCCCCCAGCCCTTTTCCAGTCCAGGTCCCCTCCCCCCATCACAGCCCATGCAGTCCTTGGCCTCCCTCCCCCAAAACCGCGGCTGTCTGAGGCTTTAGAGGGAGCCGGGGAAGCCCACGCGAGGCCCCGGCTCCCTCTGTACAGCCGCCAGCGTGAAGAGCCTTTTCCTTCACGCTGGCGGCTGTTCCTGTGAAGCCTCAAATGCTGGGAAAGGTTAAAGGGCATTGCGGCTTGGGAGCAAAGCCGGTTTTTTGCTCTGGCCGCTCCCGATCTTGCGGCCAGAGCAAAAAAGCGGCTTTTCAAGGGCCGGTTTTGCCTCTGCGCCGGCAGCCGGCCTGGCCATGGAAAAACCGGCCAGGCCGGCTGAAAACCGGCCAGTTGGCAACCCTAGGTGGGGTGCAGCTTAGCATATCCAGGCCTAATGT
This sequence comes from Ichthyophis bannanicus, assembly GCA_033557465.1. Lineage (NCBI taxonomy): Eukaryota > Metazoa > Chordata > Amphibia > Gymnophiona > Ichthyophiidae > Ichthyophis > Ichthyophis bannanicus. Next base: position 1,859,547,073 of record CM066032.1, on the reverse strand, counting down.
CTATCTGCTATTGCTTTATGGATGTGTACAGAGCTGCATTAACTGCCCTGTAGGGTGTCTGTTCCCCAGCAGGACTGGGGTTGATGGTCCTCTCTACTGCCACCATTGCAGGGAGGTAGAATGTGAATCTGTTGGTGGGAGAGACCCTGTTTACCACCCTCAGCCCCAGAGGGGGGGGGGGGGGGGTGATACATAAGGGCTAAACCTGACTGAGAAACACAGATGTATCCAAGATGTGTCTGCAGAGACTACCTATCTCACACATTAGCACTGCTGGAGACCTGCAGCATGGCCTATTTCTGCTGTGGACCTGGTGCTGGGCGCCCCACCTCACCCTCAGGGTGAGTACAGTACCTGCACAATGTGACGGTGTGTAGCTACTCTGTGCCAGTACCACACACGGTCAGTTCCCTCTACCAGGCCGAGGTGCTGTGGGGGTGCATACCCCATCTTGTGATCATCTGTAGACTGCTGATTTGCATGTGCAGTGCATCATGGGTATGGGTGGGTTAACCCTATCCTGGTGACCACAGCAGACTGTTTGTGTGGTGACATGCAGTCCTTCTGCAGCCAGTCAGGGGCTTTCTAGTAGCTATGGAGCTGTAGCCCACTGGTTACTTCACTGCTTGTGGAGCCAGAGGTCATGGATTTAAACCCACAGTGGGGTTATTTGATAGGGCTGTCGGAAGCATTGTCTATTTTTAATGTACATTAGTGCTGCCAGCAAAACACCCTCAGGGTACTGTAACCATAAGGTGCCTCAGAAGGCGCCTTATAGGGCACCCTATAAAGCGCCTTCTGAGGCACCTTATGGTTACAGTCCGTATAAGGTGCCTTATAAGGTGTCCTATGGAGCGCCTTATAGGGTGCCCTATAGGGGCCATTATAGGGTGCCGTGGTAGACAGTGCACTTTATAATGTGCCCTATGGAGTGCCTTATAGGGTGCCTTAGGCGGCACCTTAGGTTACGGCACGTGAGGGTGTGTTTGCTGGCAGCAATAATTAAAATACAAATAAAATGCCTCAGGAAACAATACTTAAATGTCTGAGCTAATACCTCAGCCAGCCTTATGCATACTGGGGATCAAACTCATGACCCCTGTATCATCAGTCAGTGTATTAACCATTGTGCTACACTTCTGTTTCTGTGTTTAGATGTCTATGCGCCTACTTAAGATTACCGCGCGGTAACGCGCTTAGCGGCGCTTTGCCCGATAATGTGCGCAGCAGCGCGCTAATCCCGTTTTGCTACTTTAGACTGAAACAACGCCCATTCCTTATACGGCATCCTGCACACTAACGCCGGGCGCACATTAAGAAGGTTTAGTAAACATACCCCAATGTTTTATTGTGTTTGATGCCTAATAAAATGTTTTTTGGAAAAGTGTTATTTTTTTGGGAAAAATGTCCTGATTTCAGACCAAGGGTATCTGGCAACCCTACTCCACCAACAAACCAAAGGCACCTAAAACTCCAGGTCAAAACTTTTATTTTTATTCTTATTATAACCCACTGGTTACATTATGCAATTAGTCTGGACATGCAGTGGCCATCCGCTTTCTTGTATAGACACCATGCTAGAGGATAATTATATTTATTATTTATTTTTATTTATTTATTTATTTATTTATTTAGCATATATTTATATACCGCTACTTCCAGCGATCAGGAGCGGTTTGATTAAGTAAACAGGGAGTGCCAGATCAAATGACAAATTTCAAGAATTACAGCGTGATTTACAAGGTTGTCTGATAGGTTGTCAGAACAAAGCCAGAAATTTTCAATAATGAGTACAACATGATTCATTGGATATGCACAGCACACAGTTAGGAGGGGGAGAGAGGGATATTTACATATATACATTTTACACTTGTTACATTCAGGAGCATAAGACTATTTTACACTTGACTACATTTTGGTGATGCAGATAATGGTTGGAATGTTTTGTTGTTCAGGACACGTTGTAGGCCTGTTGAAGGCCTGTTAAAGGCCTGTTGTAGGCCTTTATTAAATTAAAGAACTAAGGGGTATGTTTACTAAACCGTCTTAATGTGCACCCAACGACATTATCGCGTGATAAGGTACCTTATCGCGCAATAATGGCGCTTTATCGGGCGCAGAGGTACCTTAGCGCGCGATAACACGCACAGCGGCGCAAACGAGCGTTGAGGGTGGAGAAAGGCTCCCCAGGGGCGGAGAGAGGGGGTCAATGGGCGGAGAGTGGGAGGGCAGAGGCTCCCCGCACACTATCACTGTGAAATCCGGGGCTGAAAACTAACGCCAGTGAAACCCTGGTATTAGAGCTGATTTAAAGGGAAAAGAAACCATTTCCGTCAGCAATGTACAGCAAAACCAGGGAAACCTACAAAAAAGTGATGTGTGATACATGTGCGCAGAACAAAAGGGCAAATAGGGCGGAGTGGTCTAGTGGTTAGGACAAGGTACTTCAGGCCGGAGGGCCGGGGGTTCAAGTCCCACCTGGGGACAGCAATCTCAGGCTGGAGGGACTGGGATTTCTAGTCCTATAGGCACTCCTTGTGGTCTTGGGTAAGCCACTTAACCCTCCATTGCCCATGTTCCCTGTAAGTATTAGCGTATGTGTGTCATATCCCCTCGTGTTAAATGTATCCCCCAATTGACCGCTTTGACCCGGTGAAAAGCGGGATATAAATACAGCTAAATAAAATAAATAAATAAACACTGAAAATGACCTGAACAAAATGTAAAACAAACATAACCAAGCTGGCCAATAGTGATATTAATGGGAAACATCAAAAAACACTCCCGAGAAAGCTCCAAAAAAAATAATATTAATCTTGGAAGGGTCTATGCTCTGTCCCCATACAAGGTGAATGATCCCACAGTGAAATAGCGCTGATCAGGGCTTTCCCTCTCCATTGGACAGGTTTCCTATGGCATGCACATGTTCCGCAACAACAGGGCGAGCATGTTGGAACGGGCAACTGGACAGATGCTGGAAAAGGGGACACAGAGGGCTGCAGGCGGCACATGCTGTGGTGCAGCTGGGCCACAGTGCGGACTAGGGTGATGCCTAGGTGGACCATGGGAATGCTGAAACAGTAGAGCAGCCAGACAGCAACTGATGAGGGCCCAACATGGGCATGAGTGTGTCTCCAACAGTGTCACAGAGGATAGTACCCAGCAGGTACACCCAAGGGCACAGAACATTGGCAGGCGGTGCTGGGGGGACGCGTGGACAGCTATGCAGGCACCCCTACCTCAGAATCCGCACCATAGGCAGCTGTCTACCCTCACACTGGATGGCCTGAGACCTCGCACCACCAGCACCACCAGCAGAAGGGCATGTCAGCATGGTGGCAGAGGGGTACTGGTGGTGGAGGGGGCAGTGGCAGCTGCCCACAGCAGACCATGGCCTAGCCGTGTGTAGGTGGGTGCAATGCACTGCAGCAGACAGGCCCTGTCTGACGAACAGTCATGCTATCCCCAGGGAATGCACTGTCTCTGTGGTAACAGAGTGGTGCAGTGCACACAGCCAGTGTGCTCAGGAGCAGGAGTTCACAGGTTCAAGTCCCAGCTGTGGTTCTTGCCAACCCAGTCCCCATATTTTACCCACCACTAAAACGTGGTAATAAAGACAGAACCTTCATCGCAGATAACTTCAACATGCCCAAAACACCTACATTTTACCCTACAGAGCACAGACACCATAAACATGCGCATTACCTAGAGCAGAGTATCCCAAAAGCAGTCCTGGAGGGCCAAACACCATTCAGGTTCCATACTGCCTCTAATAAACATGGCTGTGCTGCATTGCTTTGCAACGCCCCCATGGTATGCAGATGTATCTCATGCATATTCATTAGGGACAGCATGAAAACCCGAACAGTGTTTGGCCCACCAGGACCAGAGTTGGGAACCTCTGCCTTAGAACAGCGGCCAACAGGGGCATACACACCCGCACCCACAGGCTCCATTATCCAAAGCCACCTGGAGAGACAGGATGTTGGGCCCTGCGTGCATCTCCCAATACTAGCACTTGCATACCTTAGCAATGCCACTCTAAACCTGGGAATACGGTACACATATATCAAAAGTTTGCTATGATTTCTGGCAGATAGCAATTCCGAAGTTAAGTACAATGTTCTGATTGAGCTGCATCATGGCAACCTTTCTGATGTCTGTGGAGTGTGCTACAGGTCTTGTGTCTGACAGTGCTTACCACCCTGGGGAGTGACCCCAACAGTGTTGCGTACCATAGCCATGCCTGCACTGTGCCCAGGACTGGTGCGGTGGCCAGGGCTGCCAAACACCTCTATAGTTGCCCAATGCTGGCATAGGTGTGGGGAGTGTGTGGTGGCTGCTAACACCTTCCTCAGCCCACACTGCTAGCACTGTTGCCAGTATTGGCCTATCAATGTGCATAATGAGGAGCAAGGTACTGTGGGTATATCCTGTACAGGGTGGCCTGGCCTGGATGCATCAGCACAGGGCATAGGGCAATGGCTCGGACATTGTAGTGCCCGGCCACCACCTGCCCTGCTGGAAGGTCACTCTCACCCTGACTGACCAGTGACCACGGCATGTCTAGGCTCCCCCATAGTGCTATATTGTATTTCTTTTCAGTGAAGTATATAGGTTTTTTTTCTCTGGGGACTAATCACTGAGTTATCTGCTTGGTGGGTGTGCTCACATCCCCTCCAGGATCATGCATTGTGGACTAGCTAGCAGACTGTCTGCAGTTATATGTGTATGGCTGGAGCACCTTGCAGGGTGCAGTGGCTGGTGACTCACTGTGCTTGCTGCTGGAGAATGTCAGTTGGTGGTTGGGGTAGTTGAGCATTTCCAGGCCTACTGTCAGGGGTTGATGGCTCCCCTCTACTACCACCATTGCAGGGAGGTAGCATAATGGATCTGTTAGTGGGGGAATCCTGTCTCCCACCCTGAGCCACAGAGGGCAGGTTGGGTGGTGGTACATAATCCACCTATATGTCCAAACACCCCTCCTCCTCCATCATGTTACCAACACAGAATATGCACTACTCTGGGTGCATCATAGCCCATAAGGGCTAGACCTGATTGACAACTACAGATGGACAGTAATGTAGCCTAGGTGTGTCTGCAGGAACTACCTATCTTGCACGCTCGCATGCACCCCCCCGGGATGGGTACCTGCAACATAACCTATTCCTGCCATGAAAGGTGCTGCGGACCTGGTGCTGGCCGCCCCACCGCACCCTCAGGGTGAGTACAATACCCACACAATGTGACGGTCTGTAGCTACTCTGTGCCACTAACACACACCGTCGGCATCCCCTACTAGGCTGAGGTGCTGCAGGGTGCATACCCCATCTTGTGATCATCTGTGGACTGCTGATTTGCATGTGCTGTGCATCATGGGTATGGGTGGGCTGACCCTATCCCGGTAACCACAGCAGAATGTTTGTGTGGTGACGTGCAGTCCTTCTGTAGCCAGCCAGGGGCTTGTTAGCTGCTATAGAGCTGTAGCCCACTGGTTACTCCACTGCCTCTGGTACCAGAGGTTATGGGTTTGATCCCACAGTGGGGTTATTTGATAGGGCTGTCTGAGGCATTGTTTATTTTTAATGTAAACTAGTGCTGCCAGCAAACACACCCTCAGGGTACTGTAACCATAAGGCACCTTATAAGGCACTTTATAGGGCGCCTTATAAGGTGCCCTATAAAGCGCCTTATAAGGTGTCCTATAGGGGACAATATAGGGTGCCTTGGCGGACAGTGCACTTTATAATGTGCCCTATGGATTCCCTATAGGGTGCCTTATGCGGCACCTTAGGTTACGCCACTGTGAGGGTGTGTTTGTTGGCAGCACTAATTAAAATAAAAGTAAAATGCCTTGAAAAGCACTACTTAAACATAAAGGGTGATGCCTCAGCCAGCCTTATTCATTAGGCACACTGGGGGATTGAACTCATGACCCTTGTACTATCAGTCACTGTATTGACCATTGTGCTACACCTCTGTTTCTGTGTTTGTATGTCTGCGCGCCTACTTAAGCTTACCGCACGTTAACGTGCTTAGCGGCTTCTCGCACGATAATGTGTGCTGCGCGCGTTGTTGCGTGATAATCCCGGTTTGCTATGTTTAGATCAGAACGACCACTCCTTTTATGGCAGCCTGCACACTATCGCCGGGTGCACGTTAAGACTGCTTAGTAAACATACCCCTAAGAGGTCAGTACGCAGCCCGTAGCAGTCAACATTTTTTTTTTTTTTTAAACACCAGCCACCGTAAGAAATAGCCAGCTATTCAGAGGTAGTATTTCGATAGCGGTTGCTGTGAATACCCAGATGCAATGGTCAGAGGTGGCAGTATCCAGATAGCCAATGCCCATGTCACTTAGGATAGCTTTTTTGATGTCCTGAGTTATAAGGATTGTTATCTGAATTGCAGCACTGAAAATCGTTCCTATCTATGTATGCCGGGTCTGCCCCAGCTCGACCCTAGACCATCCCACCACTATCTGGATAATGCCAAGGCAGTCAGAAATAATCATATTCAGCCTTTGAATATGGATGCCTAAATGTCTATTATAGTTCAATCGTTCATGTAATACATTTTGAGAATATCAATTTAGTATTCAGTTTCTCAGCAGCTAACAGGAGTAGGCTCCACTTTTTCAGGACAGTCTAATCCGGTCCTGGTTTTACTCCATTGTCTGCCTAGTCTTGTAGCTCTGATTTCGAATAGAGATGGACTATAGTCTTGTAAAAACAAAACTGGATCTACCAATCCTGAAGTAAATATAGTAATCCTGAGCAGCAGTTTGTGAAATTTCATAAGTCACATAGTTATGAGAAGAAAATTAAGGGCTATACTGACAAATGTACTAGAGGAGATCAAACCTAAGTTTTCTTTAGAAGCTCAGATAACAAGACTTCAACTTTCATACTTTGGAAAGTATGCGAAGAGAGAGATCAGTAGAGAAAGGCATCATGCTTGGCAAGGTAGAAGGTCAACGCAAAAGAGGAAGGCCAGCAATGAGATAGATCAATACAATAACATCAGCTATGGGTGCCACTCTATCCACTATGAGCTGTCTGACTGAAGACCAAACACAATTTAGGACAACTATCCAGAGGGTTTCCATGAGTCGACACTGACTTGATGACACTTAACAACAACAACTGACAAAAGTGCATTACTGTGTATAAAATGGGATCTACCCTAAATAACACATGTTAAAGCATGTTAGCATGCAGTAAAGGGCTAGTGCCTTTTAGGAAATCTAGACCTTAAAGTGCAACTCACCTCTCTCAAATCCATAACATGGGAGCATTGTACATATGATCAATACAGTATTAGTAGCCCCAACTGGAGACATTAGCAACCCTACTTAAGAGGGCAATCATCTTAGCAGGAACTTTGGTATTCATTATTATTTAGCTCTTGCCTTTCCAGTAAGAGTTCAAGGGGAGTTACAATCAGATCCTATGGCTATTGCCCTGTCCCCAGAGAGCTTCTAATCTAAGTTTGTACATGAGGCAATGGAGTGTTGTCTTGCCCAAGGCCACAAGAACTGCCAGTGGGCCTCTGGTCTCCTTGGTTACAAAGTCGGTGCTCTAACCACTAGGCTGCTGCTCCACACTTATGACATGCACCTAATTCCAGTTTTCTCTTCTTTTACCTACATGTAAAACATTAAAAATCTTAGAAGATTAAGAAGGGTTGATGAATTAATTAGAAATATTTCTGAGCTAGGGGCCCTGCTCATGTTTAAGCATCGCAGAGACAAAAAAAAATAAATTAGATATAGGCCTAGGCTCAGGGGAGAGAGCTGTGGAACTTAATGCAAGTAATGAGCCTTTCATGTGAAATGATGTAGTGTCACAACTCATTTGCATCCCATTTAAAGTGTAATTAAGTTTCCCTGACAGTAAGGCTTATGACATCGAGAGAGCCGACCTCGCTGCTAGATTAATTCAGAATTCTTTCACTTAACATTGTGCAAAGAAAACTTTCCACGCTGCAATTTAAAGTTACCAAACTCACATTTCCCATGACAGGGCAGCAGTGTTACCGATGCCTTATCGTAAGAACTGATTAATTGCGCGGTTCTGAGCACCACATCTACACTCAACTGTACTTCCATAGCTTCTGGTTATCAGAATGAAAGATGACATGTCACAACCTTATCAACAGCGGAGTGGAATCAACTCTCAGTTTAGAAAAATCCTTGTGGAATGCATTTCAAACTCATTTGAGGGAAAAAACTGTACTATAAGCAATTAGCGCAAGTAAAGCTAATGACACCCCTATGGGAGTCGTTCAATGCACCATGTTAAATGCGCTACACATTAAGGTAGGCCGTTTTACTTAGCAGCCAAGAACATGGAGGCTTTGTACTTAACGTACATTTCTCTTACATGTTACGTGCAGAACCTTAGTGGACTTAAGTAAAAAGGGGCCCTTTCAATCCGCAGCACACACAGTTTGGAAGGGGACATTGTAGGAATGATTTTGGCAGCTCAGAAAAATGTGTATATAGTCCCGATTTTACAAAGGCAATTTATCCATACATTAAAAAATGGAGGTGGAGGAGATTCCCCGCAGCCTGACCCTGGCCTTGGGAGACAGATTGGGGGTTGGACTGCGGGAAATGAAAAATCTGGTTGGTGTACAAGGATCGCGGCTCCTGAATGGAGCTATAGTGCCATGGCAACCGGACACCATGGTGCCGCTGCTCCATTCAGGAGCCTTGACTGAGTTAGCCAGGCTAGGCCTGTACATGCAGGCTGACCGAGAATGGGGGCCTGACCTGCACATACAGGCCTGGACGTGATTATGATCCCGCAGGGCTAGATGTGCCCCGCGAGATCAGAATCTCGTCTAACTCTGTGCGTCTGGTTCCGACCGGGTGCACAGAGGGCCAGGACATCCAGGATGGAATCGGGCCCTAAATCTCTTTCATTGGTCCTTATAAAAACAAGTCCATAAAAGGCTACTTAGCGGATGTGAAAGCCTTGTAGAGCTTCCGATGATGTCGAGCTACATATTTATTAATTTCTTTTGTGTTTATTTATTTACAATAAAGATTTAGTGGTTCTGAATCCATTGAAGCACTCCAGGCTAGGGAATCTCTAGACTGGAAATCCTTGGGTCAGGGCAAAGCTGGTCCAGGGACCCTACACAAGGACACCTCAACCAGAGAGTCTTCAGTGGTGGTCCAGACTCCCCTTCCCCCTCCCCCTCCCCCCAAACTATTATTTCTTCTTATATCTATTGATTGATTGCTTGTGTGGGACTGCGTTTCTAGCTGTATCAACTCGCGCCCATGTCATTCCTCATGCCCTCTGTCTCCCACAGAAACTAGCTTGTATTCTAGTCTCATCTTGGTTATTATCAGTTACGCTGGTAAGCTATTTTGGGGTTCCACAACCATCTCACTATAGAAGTGTTTCCTCTGATCCATTCTGCTTCCAACTTGATCTCATGACCCTTTATAGTAGAGTTTATTTTCTATGGAAAATCCTATTTTCTTTCACTCCGTAGAAAGCCTGGCAGATATTGGAATGTTTTTGTCATTTCCTCCCTTTGCTTAATATCGAATTCCTTAAACCTTTCTGCATAGGGTTTTTTCAATTTCATCTATTTATGTCTGTGTCTCATCAGCTTCAAACATGGTTCATAGTGGCTAGCAAAGGACAAACACAAGCATCAAGCCAATTGGATTCCGTAAAGACAAAAACCCGCAAATAAAGAGTTGCAAAAACTTAGCCAAATCAATACACACAAAAAATATAGTCAAATAGATACTAATTTATTTATTTTTATTTATTTAACAGGTTTTATATACCGCTTTATCGTTTCAATCAAAGCGGTTTACATTGAAAATTAAACTTGATAATGTGCACTAAACAGGGACATTGATAACTTGGATTTTTTTTCTAATGTAATTATTCCACCTGTATGACAAATATAAAACCCATTTCAAGTAAAACCAGAGCCTTATTGCCGACAAATACCCTTCAAGCAAATGGAAATCTTGAGGGGAAGAATTCCAGAGCTTTATTTATTTATTTTTATTTTATTTATTTAGCTGTATTTATATTCTGCTTTTCACTGGGTCAAAGTGGTCAATTGGGGGACACATTTAACATGAGGGGATATGACACACATATGTTAATACTTACAGGGAACATGGGCAATGGAGGGTTAAGTGGCTTGCCCAAGACCACAAGGAGTGCCTATAGGACTAGAAATCCCAGTCCCTCTGGCCTGAGATTACTGTCCCCAGGTGGGACTTGAACCCCTGGCCCTCCGGCCTGAAGTACCTTGTCCTAACCACTAGACCACTCCTCTCATTTGAACCTTCAAATGAGAATGTGTGTCATTCCTTCCAGTTGCTAATCTTTTGTGGAGGGAACTACTATGGAATTTATTGCCAAAAGGCATTACGTTTAGATTCTGACTTTAAATAATTTATAGTTTATCAAAATGCAATATATCACCCTTCAAATTAAAAACAGAGCGGTTTACATACAAATATGAAATGGAGAAATGTTGGAAAGAACTCCGTGATGTTGATAGAGAGCACTAGGAGTGCAATCATACAAAGGAGGGGAAGAGAGAAAATTAAGACAGAAGAGTAAGAGAAGGTGCGGAGCAATCCATAGCGGTCAGCTTCCTAGGCAGGTTCAATGCCATCCGAAAAAAGTTGAGTTTTTAGAGCAGATTTAAAGGTTTTATAGGAAAGGTCCTGATGGAGGTCTGGTGGTAAGTCGTTCCATAGAGACGGTGTGTAGAAATAAAAGGCTAAGCATTTGGTAGAGGTGTTTCTGGCATGAGAACCAGGGGGGAGGTGGACATGGTTGGCATGAATGGAGATGCGAGTTCCAGCAATATCTGAAATCTTTTTTGTTTATTAATGCCTTTTGAAGGTGAAGCAATTCATTAAGTCAGATTTTTAGGGGGGTTAAGATTCCTCGCTATTGTGGGGCTCATGTTTTTGAGTTTTGTTTGGTTGATTTTATGGTGAGTCCTTAGCTGTGAGAAGTTCAAACAATGTTTTTGATCGACGGGTTATAAAATCAATCAATAAAGAGTGTCCTGGGTAGAGCATAACAGGGAGTTGTCAAGCCTTTTTTAATATCTCCCTTCCTATCAGTGTATGAGCCAGTCCCTGGCTGCATATTACCATGATGGCCTGTACTGTTTCTTCTGACAGTGCACACTTTTTAACACAGCTGTAATTTGCATCCTGTTAATTTACTGCATGTGCATTTAGAATACTGTGCGCCTCAGTTTAGCATGATGTTCTAATGAACCATTTACTGCACCAAGGCCTGAGATCGCAGGAATTAACTTTCATTCGCGTCTCACCATTGATAAACAGATTTCATTCTTTCTTCGTTTTCTCTGACAGCTAGCTCCTTTCCTCTCAGAGGATGCTTTCATTGTAGCAGCTCCCAGGCCGGATTACAGCAATGCTCTTTAATTTGGCCTTCCGGTACAGTTCATGCATCGCTTACAAACGCAGTGAAATAATGCAACATGTGTCATTGTTGGTCTTGAGCTCTTTCACCACATCTGTTCTACCCGTCATAGCCTTCCTTGGCTTCTGGTATCAGCTCAAGTTTGATTTGTCATCTTGGTACTGATTTTTATAACACTGCAGGACTGGAAAGGGGGGCTGTTACTTCTGGAGAGAAATCTGAAATTGTGAGTATATACTTCTGGGAATTTTTCTGAAAGGAATTTTTTTTCTTTTAAAGCTAATTAATCTGTGAACCCACTATTTTTTTTGTTAAATCAGTCAGGGCCTAGTAGCAACAGTTTAAGATTCAATTTAAAAACACAGAAGAGAACTTTCTGGTTACCTTTCATACCCAGTAGACAGCTGTAGTTTAAATTTCATAGTCACTCAGGGCCTAGCATCAGCAAAGTACTTTTAGTTTCAAATTAAAACACAGAAGAGAGCTTTCTGGTTAAATTTAGAATCCAGCAGAGAGCTTGTAGTTTAAATTTCATAATAGGTTAGAGCCTAGTAGCAGCAAAGAGCTATAATTTAAATCAAATCAGAATATAGTTTTCCTCAGCAGCACAGGACAAGGTACTGTGTAGCAGCCCTTTTTTAATAAGTGTTATATCCCTCCCTCCCTCCCCACACCCACCCTCCCCTGGGAAAATCACAGCTTTATAGGTACTTGCACAACTTAAAAGACAGGAGGTGCTCTCAGGTGAAGCTCATTACCCAAATCAGTCATACACCAAGGACCTGAGATTAATTAAGCTTCAGGTGAACAAGGTATATTAAACTTCTTAGGTACAGTTTTAGTGGTATAAATATCCATTGCACCCTTTAGTACATATAGAACTTAAAGATCTAAACACAAACTTAAAACTAAGATGCAGACAGCAGTCCAGCAGCGGGATGTGGGCTTTCCAGTCTTTTGCATTGAGTGTCACATGTATGATTTTCTCCCAGCTGGTGAGAGGTCTTACGTGTGCACTAGGTGCAAGGAGCTCTCTGCTCTCAGGGAACGAGTCCGTTCTCTAGAGGCTAGAGTAGCAGACTTGGAAAACATAAGACAGACAGAGAGGTACATAGACGAGACCTACAGGGATATAGTCCTGAAGTCCCACCTCCAGTCTGGCAGCATCCCTGTTGCCATGGAGGAGAGAGGTCACGTGACAGGAGAGCATCACCCTGGTGTGGCAGGAAGTGATCCTGTAACTAGGACCTGTCCTCCAGGTGATGTAAACCCCTCTCGCACCGAGGAGGTTTCTCCAGGGCCAAGTGCCCATGCGGGAAGGGTTAGGACAGCAGTTATAGTTGGTGATTCGATCATTAGGCATGTAGATAGCTGGGTGGCTGGTGGACGTGAGGATCGCCTGGTAACATGCCTGCCTGGTGCGAAGGTAGCGGACCTCACACGCCACCTAGATAAGGTCTTAGATAGTGCTGGGGAGGAGTCTGCTGTCTTGGTACATGTTGGTACCAATGACATAGGAAAATGTGGTAGGGAGGTTCTGGAAGCTAAATTTAGGCTTTTAGGTAGGAAGTTGAAATCCAGAACTTCCAGGGTAGCGTTCTCCGAAATGCTTCCCGTTCCACGCGCAGGACCCAATAGGCAGGCAGAGCTCCGGAGTCTCAATGCGTGGATGAGACAATGGTGCAGAGATGAGGGGTTCGGATTTGTTAGGAACTGGGGAACATTCTGGGGAAAGGAGGGGCTCTTCCGAAGGGATGGGCTTCACCTTAACCGGGATGGAACCAGGCTGCTGGCATTAACCTTTAAAAAGGAGATAGAGCAGCTTTTAAACTAGATAATAGGGGAAAGCCGACAGTCGACCAAGAGCGCATGGTTCGGAAGAATGTATCCTTGAAGGATACTACAAAAAGCAGAGAGGTTCCAAAAAAGAGTAAAGTAGCCCAAATGCCCTCGAGTATGGAGCAGACAGAACTTAAAGATCCCAAATTACCCATGTCTACCAATAGCCAAATTAATATGAATAAAATACAGTCTCTAAAATGCTTGTATGCAAATGCTAGAAGTCTACAAAACAAGATGGGAGAGTTAGAATATATAGCACTAAACGAGAGGTTAGATATGATTGGAATATCAGAGACATGGTGGAAGGAGGACAACCAGTGGGACACTGTGATACCTGGGTACAAACTATATCGAAATGATAGAGCTGATCAAATTGGTGGAGGGGTTGCGCTCTATGTTAGAGAGGGCATTGAGTCAGAAAGGATTAAAGTTTTGCAAGAAACAAAATTTGCTGTAGAATCTCTATGGATTGAAATTCCATGTAAAAAGGGGAAGGCGATGGCAGTGGGGGTGTACTATCGTCCGCCTGGCCAGAATGAACAAATGGATGATGAAATGCTCAAAGAAATCAAGGAAGCTAGCAAAAGTTACAGTGCAGTAATAATAATGGGTGATTTCAATTACCCCGGCATCGACTGGGTCAGTGTCACAACAGGACATGCTAGGGAGATAAAGTTCCTAGATGAAATAAATGACTGCTTCTTGGAGCAGCTGGTTCATGAACCGACCAGAGGGGAAGCAATATTAGACCTAGTCCTTAGTGGAACACCAGATGTAGTGCAAGAAATAAGGGTGTTGGGGCCACTTGGCAATAGTGATCATAGCATGATCGCCTTTGATTTAATTAGTGGAGGAGGGATAGTAAGGAAATCCACAGTACTACCCTTTAAATTTCGAAAGGGAGACTATGATAGAATGAGGAAAACAGTTAAGAAAAAACTAAAAGGAGCAGTTGCAAAGGTTAAAGACGTACATCAAGCTTGGGTGTTGTTGAAAAATACTATCTTGGAAGCCCAGACCAGCTGTATTCCACGCTTTAAGAAAAGTGGAAGGAAGTCCAAAAAATTGCCAGCATGGTTTAAAGCTGAGGTCAGAGAGGCTGTTGTTGCCAAAAAAGCATCTTTCAAGAAATGGAAAAAAGAGCCAAATGATGAAACCTGGAAACAGCACAAGCACTGGCAAGTCAAATGCAAGGCATTGATAAGGCAGGCAAAGAGAGAATTTGAGAAGAAGCTTGCTGCGGAAGCAAAAACGCGAAATAAAGACCTTTTCAAGTACATTCGTAGCAAAAAACCCGTGAGAGAGTCAGTTGGTCCATTAGATGATAAAGGGGTTAAAGGAGCACTAAGAGGCGACAAGGCGATAGCGGAGAGACTGAATGAATTCTTTGCTTCGGTCTTTACTGAGGAAGATGTAGGGATGTTACCCACGACTGAAGTGGTATTTAAAGGTGTGGAAGAATTGAAGGAAATATCGATACATCGGGAAGATGTCTTACAACTATTAGATAAACTGAAGAGTAGCAAATCACCTGGGCCGGATGGTATACATCCAAGGGTGTTGAAAGAACTGAAATTTGAGATTGCAGACCTGCTATCAGTAATCTGTGAACTATCATTAAAATCATCTCTAATACCTGAGGATTGGAGGATCGCCAATGTAACACCAATTTTTAAAAAGGGTTCGAGGGGTGATCCGGGAAACTACAGACCGGTGAGCCTGACATCAGTACCGGGAAAAATGGTAGAAACCATCATAAAGAATAAAATTACTCAGCATATAGATAGTCATGACCTAATGGGAGACAGCCAACATGGCTTTAGACAAGGAAGATCTTGTCTTACTAATCTGTTATGTTTTTTTGAAGGAGTGAATAAACAGGTGGACAAAGGTGAGTCGGTTGATATTGTGTATCTGAACTTTCAGAAAGCCTTTGACAAGGTCCCTCATGAGAGACTTTTGGCAAAACTAAAGAGTCATGGGATAGGAGGCAGTGTACTACTGTGGATCAGGAACTGGTTAAAAGATAGAAAGCAGAGGGTAGGGCTAAATGGCCAATTTTCCCAATGGAGAAAGGTGAATAGTGGTGTACCCCAGGGATCTGTGCTGGGTCCGCTGCTTTTTGACATATTCATAAATGACCTGGAAAGTGGAATAACGAGTGAGGTTATCAAATTTGCTGATGACACAAAACTATTTAAAGTTGTTAAAACCCAGGAGGATTGTGGAAAATTGCAAGAGGATCTTGATAAATTGGAAGACTGGGCATCAAAATGGCAGATGAAATTTAATGTGGAGAAGTGCAAGGTTATGCACCTAGGGAAGAACAACCCAAACTATGGTTACACGATGCAAGGTTCCACATTAGGAACCACCACCCAAGAAAAAGATTTAGGCGTCCTTGTGGATACCATGTTAAAACCCTCGGCCCAGTGTGCAGCGGCGGCCAAGAGAGCAAATAGAATGCTAGGTATGATAAGGAAAGGAATGGAAAATAAAACAAAAGATATTATAATGCCTCTATATCGTTCCATGGTGAGACCGCACCTTGAATATTGTGTGCAATTCTGGTCGCCATATCTTAAAAAGGATATAGCAATTTTAGAAAAGGTTCAGAGAAGAGCCACCAAAATGGTAAAGGGGATGGAAGGCTACTCCTATGAAGAAAGGCTAAAAAGGTTGGGGCTCTTTAACCTGGAAAAGAGACGGCTGAGGGGAGATATGATAGAAGTCTATAAATTAATGAACGGAGTGGAACAGGTAAACGTAGATCGATTGTTTACCTTATCAGAATATAGAAAGACTAGGGGACATGCAATGAAGCTACAGGGTAAACTATTTAAGACTAATAAAAGAAAATATTTTTTCACTCCACGTGTAATCAAACTCTGGAATTTGTTACCGGAGGATGTAGTAAAGGCTGTTAGTGTAGCTGGGTTTAAAAAAGGTTTGGACAAGTTCCTGGAGGAAAGGTCCATAAACCATTATTAAGAAGGGACCCAGGATATCAATGCTTGAAGCAATACAAGCATTGTGGAACCTGTGTCCCTTGGGGAAACTGCTAGGTACGTATGACCTAGATTGGCCACTGTTGGAAACAGAATACTGGGCTTGATGGACCTTGGTCTGACCCAGTATGGCATATCTTATGTTCTTATGTTCTTATGTTCTTATATTTGGCAAATGCGTTTTCTAAATCGGTAGATCCTTAACCCACTCCACAAAATTTCCCTGGTGGCCCAGTGGGCTCTTGAACCCCTGTTCCAGTCACTGGTAGCCAAATATGTCCAGAACTCCAACCCCTCTCCCCTGCACTCCCAAACCTGCCAGCTATTTCTGATCTCCCTGACTCTCTAAACCCACCATTACTAAACACCTCAAACCCGTCAACACTCCTAACCATTGGGCATTCCTGACACTTCCACTGACCCCAACCCTCCCTAGGCACTTCAAACTCTCCCACTGACGCCCCCCCCCCCCCCCAAAAAAAAAAGCCCTCCTTCAGACATTCCTGACTTCCCCTGCCCTTGGAGCAATCCAGGCCAGGGCACCCCTGATCTGGAAACACCAGAGTCAGGGACCCTGAACAGGGACTCCCTCAACTACAGAACCTCCAATCGTGGATAAGACAACCCCTGGGACAATTATACTTACCTGGTTCAACGACAAATCCGGTAACATCCCTCTCTTCACACTATCATCTTACAGTGCCTGACACCTTACCCCTAGCAATGGATGGGATGGACCGCTAGCGATACAGTAAGCCTCTCAAAGAAGGGATTTCTTCCCTTATTTGGAAAGCATTGCTTTATTTTGCAGACTGACTCCTAGGGGTCAGATTTTGAAGGTGGAGATACCAGAGAAAAGGACTCTGTGAGCATCACTTCTCCCTCTGAACATTAGAGGTGGGGGAGCTGAGGGGTCCAAGTAATCCAGGAGGTCCACCAGAAGTTTTGATGGGGGTGAGGTTTAGAAGTAGGGGTAGGAGGTACAAGAAAACCACATGGTACACCAGGAGGCTTTTGAGAGGTCAGGAGATGGGAGGTGCAAGGAGCCCACTTAGGCTGTTAGGGGTTTGTTTGTGGGGTCAGGGAGGGAGAGAAAGAGGGGGTGAGTGGTCCAAAGACCCTCCAGCAATCTTGGAGGATCTGAGGTGAAGTGCCTCATTTCATCTTGGATGACCCTTTTATCCAAAGCTCCATCTTTACTCCAGTCCAGAGCCAGAATAAAGATTCAGTGCTACAACATTAGTAAAAAAAAAAAAAACCTGGTGATTTTAGCAGATTTTTTTAAAAATCGGGAGCAATTTTATTTTAAGAATTATGCATGGATTTTGCATGACCAGTGCATTAGCACAATGTTTTTTCCTAAGTAAGATTCGCACAGGAAAATCAGGAGTAAACCACTGCTGCGCTAAAAGATAACACAACTTACTACATCAGGGTATCACTTCTCATCCAACTGTATCTGTGGAATACTCCCAGGGGGTGAATGTTTCCTGAACCAGGTAATCGGTTTTAGCTACCAAGCAACAGCCAACAAACAGCTAGTAAGGTGAGCAACTGCTTTAAATGTTCCCTCTAATTTTTTCGGGAGGATGTGCAAGTATGCAGGGTTGGTGCAACTCTTTGGCAAACTAGGCAGTCACCCAGATTGCCAGTGGTCAGAGAGCTGCCCATTGCCACCACTGACGTCCCTCTCCGGGACCTGCAGCAGCGGCAGTGCCTTTAAACAGCACCACTGGCGCTTACCGAAACCTCTGGGCCCATGGCGCTGTCTGTACTTTCTTCCCCCTGCAATGCAGACATCCTGTTTGCATGGAAAAGAAAGCAGCTGAACCAGCCTCTCCCACCCCCATGAAAAAGGAGGTGGAATCAGAGGAGGTGGAACAGCACCATAACGCTGGAGGTTATGGTAAGCCCTGAGAGGCTGGTTTAAAGGCATTGCCACAGTTGCAGATCCTGGAGAGAGGCAGCAGTGATGGGAATGGGGGCTGGGATGGAAGCAGGGGGTGCTAGAAATAAAGTAAGATGCCTCCTATGTTGGCACCAGCCCAGCAAGTGAACCCCCACTACTGGGCATTTAATTTTTACAAGAGAATGGTGAAGTGGGAGGGGGGATCCATCATCCCCTAATATCTACCACCCTCCCTACCCCAACATTTCCCCTGCCTCCTCGCTTTTCTCCAGCACTATTTTCCCTGCATTTTAACACCAAGTATCTGCCTTCTGCTTTTCTCTTCCTGCATTCCAGAATCTTCCTTTTGCCTTCCCCTTTCTCTCCCCTCTCCCTTATCTCTTCCTTTCTTCCTTGCCCCCTCCCCCATCAGTATCTTTATCTTGGCTCCCACTATCAACTCCTTCTTGCACTACATGGCTGCTAAACGATTCAATAAATTAGATAGAACTATTGAGTTGAACGCCGAGGAGACATCAGTTTGTTATTGTTGTTAACTGCCACCGAGTTGATGTCAGCTCATGGCGACCCTGTGGATAGTTGTCCTAAACTGTGTTCAATCTGCAGTCAGGCAGCTAATTGTTAATAGAGTGGCATCCATAGCAGTTGTTATTGCATTGATCCATCGCATTGACGTTCTTCCTCTTTTGCGTTGACCTGCCAAGCATGATGCCTTTCTCTAATGATCTTTCTCTTCGCATGATGTGTCCAAAGTATGAAAGTCAAAGTCTTAGGTCAATTTTAAAGAAAGTTTATGTTTGATCTCCTATAATACTGAAGTCATCGATTTTCTTCCTGTCTTTCTTCTTCCCTGTCCAAGCAAATATGCTGTTTTCCTATATTCCAAGCCATGCAATATTCCATCACATAGCAAAACAAGTAGGCTGTGATTATTCTGAAAGCCATCTTGCCAAGCTAACACCTGAAACCTCTCCACAAAATCGCCCATCTGAATTTGAACTGCCTGCTAAATAAGCTTAGTGGCAGGCAAGAGATTAGACAAAAATTGCTTATCTCACATAAATCAGCAGTCTTATCCTTTACTACTGGCTTAACTGATGTTTGTTTTAGAGCAAAAGGCATTTCCCCAGAGATCAAGAAAGACTTTATTAATGCACATAAAAAGAACAGCAGAGAAATCTTTACTGTCCATAACTGAAATGGAAATATAATCTAAGGACAATACCTAGATCTCATCCAAGATAGCAATCTTGAAATCTCATCAAGAGAAACTTAAGCAAATACGTCCCACCTTGCAGAATCGTCATTCGATTGATGCACTACTACCGTATCCTGGGGTGAATTTACTAGGGGCAGACCAATTGACAAAGAATCAATCTTATTCTCCAGATAATTTGCAAATCTTTAGTTCTTAAATCATTTCTCATACTCCTACTAGGAGGATCCTTTAAGAGGAACCACAAGTAGAAAACAATTCAGCAGACCTTGACAACACAATCTGTATTTTCATAGAGTAGTACTTCCGTTTGTCCTCCTATAATTTAAGCTTATACCACTTAAATATATACAGATAATAACAACAAACACCTGTGCGGTGGTTTTCATTTCATGCAACAGCTCATTAAACTATGAGGCATAGCTAGTTCCTATCCCAGGCTTAGAGGCAGTCTGAATGGAAAAGGCCTTTGCAACCTCAGTATCCCGAAAGATCCATTAACTGATCTACTGTAAGATTTATAGGGACTTATTCAGTATAAGACCAATGTTCTATAAAAGTGTCTATGCTAAAAATCTATCATGAACTTACCATTTTTGTTTGCAGCTTGTCGTGCTGTGAGGGCTTATGTGCATCAGTGATGCTGAGGGCTAAGCTATCGGTAGTTTAACTACTGGCAGGGTCTCCTAAAATAGGTCTCAGCTGAGGTGCCAGACCAAGACAAACCACCCATCTGGGCAGCAGCAGAATGGGACAGTGTTGGCAGCAGAGGATCACATTTCTGTGACAACAGCAACACCATTAGAATTACCTGCATGGAAGAAAGGCCTGGCAATCTACTTACATATCTTGCCACGAAAACCCAATGGATAGCCACAACACAACAAATTGCACTATAGTGCTGGAAGATGAGAACCCCCCCCCCCCCCCCCAGGTCAGAAGGTGCTCAACTGGCTACTGGGGAGAAGCTGAAGACTTTCCAGAGTAAAGCCAGCATTTATGATGTGGTTGGATCAAAGACCTCAAGACATCTGACTACTGATGTAGCTGCACACGAAATGAGAGTCAGAAGCTGCAAAGATGTCTTACATATTGGGACATGAAACTTACGAGGCATGAACCAAGGGAAGTTGGAGGTGGTCAAGAATGAAATGGAACGTGTACAACACAATCTGCTGGGTATCAGCAAACTGAAATGGACTGGCATCAAGCACTTTGCATCTGATGATCACATGGTCTACTATGCTGGAAATTAAAGACAAAGAAGAAATGGTGTTGCATTTATAATAAAGAAGAAACTTACAAGAACTGTAACAAAATAAAATGCAATCAGTGAATGCTTAATTTCTATTCTTCTTTGAGGAATGCCCATCAGCACAACTATATTTCAAGTATATACCCCAACAACAGCTGCAGAAGAGGATGAAGTTGATTAGTTTTATGAACAAGCACAAGCTGAAATTGACAGAACATGCAAACAGGATATCCTGATAATCATGGGTGACTGGAACACAAAAATTGGCAACAAAGAAGGCGGCAGAATGATTGGAAAATATGGACTTGGCAACAGAAATGAATCTGGAGAAAGAATTCTGCAAGACCAATGATCTATTCATCTCAAACACCTTCTTCCAGCAACACAAGCAGTGACTGTACACATGGACTTCACCAATGGATTGTACAAAAATCAAATTGACTACATCTGTGGAAATCAACGATGGAAAAGCTCTATAACATCAACAAAGACAAGACCTGGAGCTGACTGTGGTACAGATCACCAACTACTAGTATGCAAACTCAAGCTAAAGTTGAAAAAGAGCAAGCCACTCATGAATGTAGCAAAATATGACCTTGAGAATATACCACCAGAATTTAAAGACTGCCTGCAAAATCAATTTGCTACTTTAGATACAAATGACAGAGCACCAGATGACATCAAGAGGTTTGTGTTGGAAGAAAGTGAAAAGTCTTACAAAAAGTGAAAAAGCAAAAAAGGCCAAAATGGATGACCGAAGAAACTCCAAAAATTGCCCAGAAACGCAGAGAAGCTAAAGCCAGAGGAGAAAGAGAGGCATCACAGAACTCAACAGAGATTTCCAATGTGCAGCAAGACAAGACAAGGAGAAGTACTACAATGATGCATGCAAGGGAATAGAATCAGAAACTATTACAGGAAGAACAAGATCGGCTTTCCTAACGCTAAGAGAGTTAAAGAGAAAATTCCATCCTTCAACTGGAATGTTACAAGATGCTCATGTTGAATAATGCTGAGAAGATCAAGAAAAGATTGAAAAGGGAGGGGGGGGTGGAACCAGCAGTGGTACAAGATGGCTGCATAGATCTCATCTTCTGAGAATCCTGGCTACAATCCTGCCTCCCTCTCCCCCTTCAACGACAAATTAACTTCCATGTAGCGAGTATCCTGCTTCAGCGCATGTCTGGTAGCAAACCCACCTGGCTGCATTATTCTACAGGTCAGAACGCCAGAACAAAAAAGAGCAAAGCCTGACCCGCCATCACCACACAAAATGGCGAATAGCCAAGAGGCCATGGAAGATATTCAAGAGCACCTTGGGGAAATTCGAGCAGTCCGTGCACTAGTGGCAGCAAATGGTGAGTCCCTTAATGAAGTCCAAACTGATATTAATGAACTGAAAGAGCAGATGAGCATACTAACAGTCAGGATGAACAATATAGATGCAAGGATTACAACTCATGGGGAGTGTATGAAACAAATACTAAAAAAGTCAAACACATCGCTCAAATGGAACGCAACTTAGAGGAGATGAACAGCAGGACTTGTAGGAATAATGTTGTATTCTAGGAATCCCGGAGGGTGCGGAGGGCACTAATGCGGTGGGGATTTTGGAGAATCTACTTCCTAAATTGGTACACATGGACTTTGTGTGACCACTAGAAATCGAGTGGGCCCACCGCGTCCCAACACATACCAGCCCACATCCGCGGCAGCCACGACCTATGATTATGTGCGCCCTCCGTTATCAGCATATAGTTCAGATAATGACCGCTGCCAGAACACAGGCTCCAGTACAGTTTGAGGGTCAGAAGATTGCCTTCTTTCCAGATTTCAACAAGGCTATTGTGGAGAGGTGCAAACAATTCCTAGCATTCAGGCCACACCTTCAGCGACTACAGGCCTGGTATGGTCTCTTCTTTCCTGCAAGACTTTGAGTAACACTTCACAACCAAACAAGGACCTTCAAAGACACCAATGCACTGCAGTCTTACCTTGAAGAGCAAGGTAATGAGATGACGAGCAAAGGTACCGGACACTTACAGGGCCCTTCAATGGAAGAGACTGTGCTCCAGTTTTCCCCAGAACTAAATAACCTGCAGTGGTTTTGGACTTGCGCTTTTGTCATCAGACTCCGTGATCCCCAATGTCCAGGGGGACCTATTCCACCTCCTGGGTAGAATAAGTCTCCTGTCTACCCTGCTGACCCCGGACATACAGGGCCAAACTCAGAATCGGCCCTGTACATCCAGGGTCACATTCCCGCCCGCTGCCCACCCTTACTCCTCCCACAGCCCTCCCCCTCCCGCCAAGGAAAAGAGCTCCCCACACAACTTGGCAATACATGTGGGGAGCTCTTCTGCCGCAAGCACGGTCTAGACATTTAGCGGGTCTGGACATCCAGATCAGACATCCAGATCCACTAAACATGGATCAGAGTGACCCCCTTTGTAAATAAATTGTAAATAATATTTAAGCCAACCTTGTTCACAGAAGTGTTTTTTGGGAGGTTTCCTGGGGTGAAAGGAGGAAAATCCTACTCACTAATACTTTTCTTCCCCAGGTGGAGATACCAGGCACCAAACGGACGAGGACCGATGGAGTCTGCCCTCGAGGGGACTTCAGCAGGCCAGTCCCAGACCCAGAAGTGCACCCAAGGGGGCATTACAGGTTACATTGTAGCTTCATTGCATATCCTCTAGTCTTTCTTTTTGATAGTGTAGACCAGAGTTTTTCAACCACTGTGCCGCGGCACACTAGTGTGCCGTGAGATATTGTCTGGTGTGCCGTGGGAAAAATTCCAATTTCATCCGTAACATGTGGCCTCGGCTCACAAATTAGGGTTGCCAACCGGCCGGTTTTCAGCCGGCCTGGCCGGTTTTTCCATGGCCAGGCCGGCTGCCGGCACAGTTGTAAAACCGGCCATTGAAAAGCCGGTTTTTTGCTCTGGCCGCAAGATCGGGAGCGGCCAGAGCAAAAAACCGGCTTTTGTGCCGAAGTCCGCGGCGCGAACGCGATCGCGATTCCCTATAGCAGTGCAGCTGCTGGTTCTGCTTTGTACAGAGCAGCGGCTGCACTACACTTACATTGAAAAGTAAAGAGAAACTGTGTCAGGAGCCCTCCGATCATGCAGAGCCCGAGGAAGTGATGTCATGGGGGCGGGCTCCTCACAGGCTGTCTTTCCTTTTCAAATTAACTTTAGCTGCAATAAAGTTAATTTGAAAAGGAAAGACAGCCTGTGAGGAGCCCGCCCCCATGACATCACTTCCTCGGGCTCTGCGATGACCGGAGGGCTCCTGACACAGTTTCTCTTTACTTTTCAATGTAAGTGTAGTGCAGCCGCTGCTCTGTACAAAGCAGAAGCAGCGGCTTGGGCAGAGGGGGGGTGTGTGTGTGTGAGTGAACCAGCAAGGGGGGGGAGTGTGAGTGAACCAGCAAGGGGGGGGGAGTGTGAGTGAACCAGCAGTGGAGGGGGGGGGTGGTGTGAGTGAACCAGCAAGGGGGGGGGCGATGGTGTGAGTGAACCAGCAGGGGAGGGGGGGTAAGTGAGTGAGTGACCCAGCAGGAGGGGTGAGTAAGTGACAGGGGGGTGGGTGAGTGAACCAGCAGTGGTAGGGGGGGGGTGGTGTGAGTGAACCAGCAGGGGAGGGGGGTTGGTGTGAACCAGCAGGGGAGGGGGGTTGGTGTGAGTGTTTGATTCCTATTCAAGAGAATTACTTTATATATAGTCAATATAGGCACAGAGGTAAATTTTTTTAACATTTTCTAATGGTGGTGTGCCTCGTGATTTTTTTCATGAAAAAAGTGTGCCTTTGCACAAAAAAGGTTGAAAAACACTGGTGTAGACAACCAATCTACTTTAATCCGTTCCACTCCATTCATTAATTTATAGAACTCTATCATATCTCCCCTCAACCATCCTTCAAGCAGTGAAGGAAAAGTAGGGCTGAAAGTATAAAACTCCCGGTGCAGTGAAAAGAAAAAAACTTAAAAATGAGCTGTTTTAAACCAGTGCACTGCTCATAGGATTTATTTAATCCTGAAACATATTGAACTGTTTCAGTGAGGAAGAGAGTGCATTTTTGAAAAAGTGAAGGATTGAATGTATTTTTGAAGAAAGAAAAAACATTGCATAAGAACATAACAACATAAGATATGTCATACTGGGTCAGACCAAGATCCATCAAGCCTAGTATCCTGTTTCCAACAGTGGCCAATCTAGGTCATACGTACCTAGCAGTATCCCCAAGAGACACAGGTTCCACAATGCTTGTATTGGGTCAAGCATTGATATCCTAGGTGCCCTTTTAAATAATGTTTTATGGACCTTTCCTCCAGGAACTTGTCCAAACCTTTTTTAAACCCAGCTACACTAACAGCTCTTACTACATCCTCCGGTAACAAATTCCAGAGTTTGATTACATGTTGAGTGAAAAAATATTTTCTCTTATTTGTCTTAAATAGTTTACCCTGTAGCTTCATTACATGTCCCCTAGTCTTTCTATATTCTGATAGCATAAACAATCGAACTACGTTTACCCGTTCCACTCCATTCATTAATTTATAGACCTCTATCATATCTCCCCTCAGCCGTCTCTTTTCCAGGTTGAAGAGCCCTAACCTTTGTAGCCTCTCTTCATAGGAGTAGCCTTCCATCCCCTTTACCATTTTGGTGGCTCTTCTCTGTACCTTTTCTAATAACGCTATATCCTTTTTAAGATACGGCGACCAGAATTGCACACAATATTCAAGGTGCGGTCTCACCATGGAACGATACAGAGGCATTATAATATCCTTTGTTTTATTTTCCATTCCTTTCCTTATGATACCTAGCATTCTATTTGCTTTCTTGGCCGCTGCTGCACAATGGGCGGAGGGTTTTAACATGTTATCCACGATGACTCCTAAATCTTTTTCCTGGGTGGTGGTTCCCAATGTGGAACCTTGCATTGTATAACTATAGTGTGGGTTGTTCTTTCCTAGGTGCATAACTTTGCACTTGTCCACATTAAATTTCATCTGCCATTTGGATGCCTAGTCTTCCAATTTATCCAGATCCTCCTACAGTTTTCCACAGTCCTCTTGGTTTTTAACAACTTTAAACAGTTTTGTGTCGTCTGCAAATTTGATAACCTCACTAGCTATTCCCTTTTCCAGGTCATTTATGAATATGTCAAAAAGTAGCGGACCCAGTACAGATCCCTGGGGTACTCCACTATTCACCTTTTTCCATTGGGAAAATTGGCCATTTAGCCCTACCCTCTGCTTTCTATCTTTTAACCAGTTCCCGATCCACAATAGTATACTGCCTCCTATCCCATGACTTTTTAGTTTTGCCAGAAGTCTCTGATGAGGGACCTTGTCAAAGGCTTTCTGAAAGTCCAGATACACTATATCAACCTTATTTCAAGAATGACAAATCCAACACCACATTGAAGAATGACACCACATTCAAGAATGACAAATCCAACACCACATTGATATTACTGCCCCACTTGACCCATGTCAACACAGACTTAAAGAATCCCATGGTGTTGAGACCCTCCTCACCACTCTACTCAGCACCCTAATCACAGGGATCGATAACAGCAGTAAAGGATATGCATTAATCTTCATGGACATTGCTGCCACTTTTGACTCGGTTAACCACGAGACGCTTCTGGTATGGCTCCAAGAGAAGGGAATCCATGGCTCAGCCTCGAGTTGGTGCAAGTCATACCTGACAGACAGATGACAGCAGGTAAGAACTGACTCAGGGACCTCCAAGCCGTTTAAACAAATGCAAGGGGTCCCCCAAGGATCATCACTCTCAGCCCTCCTTTTCAACATATACATGCAACCCATTTGCGCAGTCATCCATTCCTTCAAAGTCTCCTGCCTAGTGTATGCCGACGATGTGTTACTCTTCTCTCCATTCTCAATCAACCAACCCGATTTCTCGACCCTGACAAAATGCTTCGAGGCTGTCACAGAATGGCTCTGCACACAGAGCCTCAGAATTAATTTCAAGAAAACTAATGTCCTCTTCATCATTAGGAATCACTTCTTCACCCCACCAACACCACCTCTTTCTCCTACACTACTCACAGCCCAACCTTAGTCACCCAGCTGAGCAATGATAAGCCACAGACAACTTATATTTATACTGTAGATAGTTGTAGATACTGTAGATAATTCCCCCAGTTTGAAATCCAAGTTGTATCATCCGTTCACTGTAAGTGCATAACAGACATCCTGTTCTGCATAAAAATGTTATCTGTAAACCGCACTGATTTTAAAGAGCGCGGTATATAAAAGCAATAAATAAATAAATAAACAATAAAACATCAATAAGAGTAAGAGATGCGGAGCTCTTGAGCAAGCCTACCATCCGCAACTTGAGGATCACCCTTGACCAGCATCTCAACATAAAAGCACACATAAGCAATACAGTCAGAGCAATCTATCAGAAGATACGGACCGTTCGCCACCTGCGACCCTTACTAGAACCAGATGATTTCCAGATGATTTTCCAAGTATTGGTAACCCCACACTTCGATCATGCCAACGCCATTCTGCAGGGACTGTCCATGAACACCTTGAACCCCCTGCAGCTGGCAATGAACGCAGCTGCCCGAGTCCTGCATGGAGCCTCCAGAAGGGACCACAAAACCCCTGTCCTAAAACACCTCCACTGGTTGCCGATCCACTGCAGACTCACTTTCAAAGTTTTACTAATGACTTTCAAGGCCATCAACAACCTATCCTCCATTTCCCTAACAGACCTTATCCTCCCCATACCTGCAAACAGGGCCAGAAGGTCATTCACTGTAAACATCCTTGTAATCCCTAGAGCAATAACAAAATTCTCCCAAACAGCAAGGAACAGAGCATTTGTATTTTACGCACCTACGCCCTGAAATGCCCTCCCAACCCCCATCCAGGCAATAACTGACCTTGCCCAATTTTGGAAGGCACTAAAGCACCATTTAATCCTCCTACATTATTCCCTGCCCAGTGAAACAACACAACCAAGTTTACCCCCACCCACCATAATGACACCACCGATACACCCAGGACGTGACAACATACCCACAGTCTGAATACGACTGCCCAAACTGTATATAACCTAAGATGTAAGTAGTTCAGAGAGTGTCGTGTATTCCATAGCAGTACCTGTTGACGAACAGCTCAGTTGTATATAGTTACCCCTGTTAAACCCAAGTTGTATATACCTGTTCTCTGTAATGTACACCGCATGCTCTGCTGCTTTGTACAAATTGTTGTTACATGTAAACCGTGCTGATTTTAAAGAGCGCGGTATAGAAATAATATAAATAAACAAGAATTAAATCTATTGGCAATGGGGGTTATTCTGAGCCATGAATAGCGGGGATGGAAGGCCCGACAGGACGTCCATCTCCACTATTCATGGCTTCACCTGCCCCTGAATAACTTCCCCACCGGTTGTGCGGGGAAGTTAGACAGGACGGGGAATGGGCGGCACGGGGGCAGAGAGTGGGCGGGCAGTGGGAGGTCGCCGGCCCTGAACGTACAGGGCCGATTCTAATGTCGGCCCTGTACATCCAGGGCCAATGAAATGTCCGGGGAAGTTATTTCACCTCCGAGGTGAAATAACTTCCCTGGAAGTTTGTTTTTGGAAGGCCCGGGGCACGGATGAGGCAGGGGAGGCCATGGTTTATTCCCCACAGCCCGACCCTGGCCTTAGAAGGCCAGATCAGGGATTGGGTTGTGAGAAATAAACTCATTTCCTTGGCGGCCGGCATCGCTGCTTTTAAGTGGAGCAGCAGTGCATTGGCAACATGATGCCATGGCTCTGCGGCTCCATTTAAAAGCCGTGACTGAGTTAGCTGGGTGCAGTCCTGCACATGCAGGCCAGACAGAATCGCTGTCCTGGCCTTCACGTGCAAGACTGTTTGTGATTCTGATCCCGCGGAGCTAGACATGCCCCGTGGGATCAGAATCATGATCCCCTCTGTGCATCCAGTTCAGACTAGACGCACAGGGGGGATCTACGTCCAGGACAGAATCGGGTCCAATTGGTATAGTTTTCCTGAACTGACTGGCAGTTGTAAAGATTGACTCTGGAACATACCTAAAGAAAAAACAGATTTTTGCACCAAGAGTTCTGCGGGAGGGAAAAAACAGGGAATCTGATTCTCTTTTGTTTTGGGGAAAAGCAAGTCTCACAAGTAACAGAAACAGAAAAAAAAGACAAAAGACAGGAACACTTTCTAGTTACTGCACACACAGCTAGGAAGGCAGCTTCTTTTTCTTAAAATGTTATATTTATTGATTTTAA
The DNA here is from genome assembly GCA_033557465.1 of Ichthyophis bannanicus. NCBI lineage: Eukaryota > Metazoa > Chordata > Amphibia > Gymnophiona > Ichthyophiidae > Ichthyophis > Ichthyophis bannanicus. The sequence goes on along the minus strand of CM066032.1, from coordinate 1,859,518,088 downwards.
ACAAAATTGCAAGTGTAAAACCTGTGACAGAAACCTTGATTATAATAATGCAACAACAGAAAATATAGGAATATAAGAAATACAGTAAATTACATATACGTACTCACATTAGACTGCAATAATGAACAGGAGTGGAGAGTAATAAATGGGGATCAATAGCAATATGCAACAGAGGAATAAAGGCTAGTACTATTTCTATTGCGTCCACGGCCTCCTTACCGCCCCCTCCCCCACAAACAGAGAAGGAAAGGCCTTCTTAAGGTCTATGAAGACACCAGCTGCTCAGGAGAGAAAAAAATATATTTAACACCAAGATATGAAACATAACTTTTACATGGATAACATAATCGAAAAGCGGCACCAAGGGTCATAGTCTCTTGATGCATGACTAGGAAGAGCCGCCTACGCTTCTGCATAACGGCTCACATCTGGAAAAATCCTCATTATCTCTCCCATGAATGGTACAATAAACTTCTTGAAGAAAAAGGATAATATTCTAGAAAAATCTAATTCAAAGACAAAACTAGCCAGTAATGTAGATCTACCAGTAACTGTACATGAGGAATCTTCCAGAAGATGATAGCACCCTAGGAGAGTAGTGCTTTGTGGATTTCCTCTATCTGCATGGCTCCCAAGCAGTGTATTTATTTATTTAACAGGTTTTATATACTGCTTTATCATTTCAATCAAAGTGGTTTGCATTGAAACTTGGTACATTAAACAGGGACATTGATAACTTGAATTTTTCCTGAGACAATGGAGGGTTAAGTGACTTGCCCAAGGCCACAAGGAGTGCTAGTGGGAATTGAACCCTGGTCGCTGGGTTCCCAAGCCAGTGTTCTTAACCAGTAGGCTACTCTTCCACTTAACCTGATCCTGAATAGAATTTTTAACAAGTAAACAATAAACTAGCTAAAGGAGGCATAAGTAGGTTAGGTATAAGCAGCATCTCAGACATCTACTTTTTAAAGGTTTCCACTGGAGACATATTCAATACTCTAGGAAAATTTAAAATCTGCAGGTTTTGTTCTCAAACTGTTCCGTGTTTTTGATGGATAGTTATTTTGTCCTTTATTAGCTGATCAATCACACCTTTAGATGCATTCACTTCTATAGTAAGCTCTCCAATTTTACCTTCGGTTACTCCCACAATTGCTTGGAATTGACTGGAATTTTGCACAACCTCGTCCACCGGCGAGGAGACATCTGCAGCACATTTGGAGACTGTGGCTTTATGTTTTACCAGTGCAGTCCAAATTGTTTGAAGGGATATCTCCACCAAAGGCTGATCCAGGAAACAATTGGTTCCTTTTCCCTCTCTCTCAGTGACAAAGAATTCACAGCCATTCCGTCCTCCACTAGACCGCTATTGGCCCTCTTCACCCGTGCGGGAGAGGGAACTCACAGCACAGAGCAGGAAGCAGGGTCCCCCACTTCTTAAACCTCTTTGTCCACTCGCAAGAATTGTGAGTCGCTGACACCAGAGCTCAGTTCCAAACCCTCCAAGCCTAGCAGGGCACCTCCAGGGCACAGCTGCATGTCTGCTGTTCCAGGCTCAAGCATTAATGCCTCCCCAACGGCACTCTGCACAAGCAAGTCTTCTTGCACAGCCTTCTCAAGTGCAAGGGCCTTCAGGAAGAGTGCTTCAATATACTGTTGCCCTGCCGCCACTGACAACACTTTTGCCGGCTTGGCTTTCGCGTTTCCACGCTGCTTGTGAGCTAGATGGATAAAGGTAAAGGAACAGAGGAAATCCACAAAACACTACTCTCCTTGACCCCTCCCCTAAATCACCCTATATAGTTGCCAACCTAGGGAAGTAGTTTATTTTATTGATTTTTTCAAGACACGTAGTAGGTATCCTAACTGCTGCTGGAGATGGCTGGAGCAGAGAGGATCCTAAGGCGCCCAACATCAAGAAAGCAGCAAGACCTGACAAGAAGAATTGGGATAAGTGGCCGACACACCACAGTGACTATTTGTTTGGGCAAAACACCGGTGTAATAGTAGTTACATTTTTTGAACCAAAAGGTGTCTTTACCTGAATGATAATACCCATTCACCTGCAAAGTTACAGATAAAAGACAGTGTTAGAAATGAATTTTTCTTCGACTAAGGAGTAAAGAAATCTCAAGCTTTAAACTGGTTAACTAATACCTGCCTGTTTTTGAAAGAAACAATGTTGTAACACATTGAACAGAAGCAATGTAAGAATTGTTCACAGAAAAATACTTGACTACATTTATAAATATTGTTATTGTTTATTTATAAAAATTGAATTGACAATATGTTTTTAACAAATTAAAATTAGAAATGTTTACAAAGGTTAAACTTGTTCAAGTGGTTCCTTGTGAGAGAGTTCTCACCCCTTGGTTCTTACCCCTTTGGTAAATTCTGATTTGAATTTAAGGTTCAAGAATTTGTAAAGTGCATTGAGAAAAACTAAAAAATATTTTCTCTGTAAGCTGGGAGTTTCCATTGGTGGCTTACCTGAGGTAACTCAGCCACCCGTGGCACTCATGACATCCAGGTAAAGTAGGGTAACGTCCCCGTAGAGCCTTTGATCCAGAATTAAGGAGAAGGGCGAACTTTATGTGGAAAGAACTCTGCAACAGGGCCAGCCCCAGTGTTGGTTCAAGGTGCTGGTGCCCTGGGTAGACCTTAAGCTATACAACCCACCTGGCTGCCAAAATCTATTGTTTAGCTTAGAGTGCCCTGCTTTTTGCTGCCCCCTGAAGTTGTCACTATAGGCAACCACCTATTTTGACCAATGGCTCGGCTGGACCTGCCGTGCAAGTCTGTGTGCTCTTACCACTTTTAGGGGCATGTTTGTATGCTCTAAAAGCAGCCAATGCGATAAATGTCCCACTCCAACAGCTTAGCATGCAACAGGGCAGGCTAGGGCAGTCAGTGGGACCATGGGCTGGGGCAGCCGCTGCAGTTAGTGCAGAGTGCTAATTGTCAATTTTGCAGTTAGCACGATGCATGTGCTGGTCTAGGTGATTTGGTACTTTTTAGTTTATCAAATAGCTGTATTACATCTTCCCGATTTCTCGAGATTTGTTTCAAATCCTCTGATACATCGCCTTTAAATATCATTTCTGGCATGGGGAAGTTTCCTATAACTTCTTCAGTAAAGACTGAAGCAAAGAATCCATTTGGCCTTTCCACTATGGACTTGTCCTCTCTTATTCCCCTTTTACCCCTCTATCATCTAATGGTTCAGCTGACTCTCTCACTAGTGTTTTGCTATGAATGTACTTGAAAAAGCTTCTATTATGCAGTTTTGCTTCCACGGAGCAGCAGGCGCACCTACTCTTGCCACCTTGCTGGGCAGACTACATGGACCATGATGGTCTTTATTTGTCGTCATATACTATGTTACTATGTTACTTGATTGCCAGTTTTAGGATGCTGAATTTTGGGCTGAAAATGAGGCTCCTAAATTCATTTCAAGGTGCCTTAAATTGAAGGACCCGATATTCAAACACGGTGGTTAGCACTGCGAACACGGCAAGCCGCAGGCGCTGAACATTAAACCCGGATATTTAATGCTGTGGTCTTATCCGGCTCCGGCATTGAATATCCAGATTTGCCGTGTAGGCTGATCGCTAACTGGGCAGTGACAATGTTGAGTTGCTGCCTGGGTAGTGATATGCGGCGAAAGTTAGGCCAGGGTTTTCTGCACCTGGCTTTCGCCACATATCGCTAAGTGGTTAGCGGCTCAATATTACCACTGCCTGGTTAACGATTGGTACCCCCTCTGCTCCACCCTGGAGTGCCCTCAACATGCCCCAATGCTAAGCAGTTAATGTCAGGGCACGTAGAGCCAGCAGCCGGGGATCTTCAGCGGCACTAACCGTGCTGCTGAATAACCCGTTCACCACGATTAATGGAAGGGTACTAAACCGTAGCCTGAAATTTACTATATATGGCAGGGTGTCCCCTATCTGAGGTCTTAAACATTTCATCTATATGGTTCTTATGAAAAGTTTTTGGGAACGCAGCATTTGACTGTTTGTGAGCCCATGGTGTGTCAAAGTTTTCTTAAATGATTTTGAAGCTCACTTTTTCTTTGATTAAGTTTGGCATCCAGCACTGTGAATCAGCGCTAATTGCCTAACTTTGTTCCCCTCAAATCTGCCGCCACCCTGGCCCCATCCTTTGAGACATTTCTTTTACATACGTGTGTTCACAGCTTATAGTGGGTAGGAGCCACATAGAAGCTGAACGGTCAAAGAAAGAAGATTACAAGCAGCAAAAGCCAAAGTTTTATGCTTAGGCTTCTCTGTTGGACTTGACTTACGACCTATCCACCCAGAACGTTCCTTTTGCCCATTAACCTCACCTACTTATTTCTTTTAGAAACCTTGCAATTAGCCATATACAATTGTCATACTATTATTTTACTTTTCCTTGTGTCCAATGGCTTCACTATTCTTCCAACTAATATGGCTTGCCCTTCTCAATCTTTCCCTCTCAGGAAAGGGGTATGGGATAGGTAAGAATATTTTGGGGCTTGAAACAGTAGACAGGGTAGAAGACAGAATAGCTGGAAAATGAAAATACTGGATCTGATGGTTATAAGGACTCGTGGTAGGGAAGAAGATTGAGAAGGGCAAGCCATATTAGTTGGAAGAATAGTGAAGCCATTGGACACAAGGAAAAGTAAAATAATAGTATGACAATTGTATATGGCTAATTGCAAGGTTTCTAAAAGAAATAAGTAAGTGAGGCTAATGGGCAAAATCACATCTCCATTTCTTCTCTTCCTCCTTTCATCTGGAAACAACAGTCCCACTCTGGCTCTGCAAGGATAATGCTTCTTGATCTGTGTACTGCAACCTATCAGCCCTCCAACATTATCTCTATCTCCCTCCATCTCTCCCTCCTGCCTCTTCTCTCCCCTTCCCTTGTTCTCTGTAGAAAGCCAGCTCTATTGCCAGTAAGCTTGCCTACTTTCATGACCTCTATATCTTTTTTTTCCATCTATATTCTTGCTTTGACTGAGACCTAGCTTTCACTTGAAGATCCTGTCTCTATTGCTCCACTTGGTCATGGAGGTTTTTATTTCTTCGACACACCATCTTCATAGAGATCATAGTGGTGCCATTAGGTTACTACTCTTCCTCCTCCTCTTCTTCCAACACAGTCACTCCTTCTCTTCCTTTGAGGCCCACTGCATCCAGCTTTTCATCTGACTTTCATTCTGGATAGCTGTCATCTATCATCCCCTTGACAGATCTCCTTCCTTCTTCCTTGTTGATTTTAATTCCTGACTTTTTTTGTTCCTTGAGCCATCTTCCTCTTCCCATATTCTTAGAGACTATAACTAAAAGGAGCAACTGCAAAGGTTAAGAGTTTACAAAAGGACAGGGCACTATTTAAAAATATTATCTTGGAAGCCCAGACCAGATGTATTCCATGCTTTAAGGAAGGCCAAACGACCGCCTGCATGGCTTAAAGGTGAAGTCAGAAAAGCTGTTATAACTAAGAAAGAATCTTTCAAATAATGGAAAAAAGAGCCAAATGATGAAAACAGAAGACAGCATAAGTACTGGCAAGTTAAATGCAATGTATAGATAAGGCAGGCAAAGAGAGAATTGAAAATAAGCTTTCCATGGAAGCAAAACCACACAATAGAAGGTTTTTCATAGCAAAACACTAGTGAGAGAATCAGTTCAACCATTAGATGATACAAGGGTAAAAGGGGCACTAAGAGAGGACAAGGCCATAGTGATAAGACTAAATAAATTCGTTGTTTCAGATTTTACTGAAGAGGTTCTAGGAAACTTACTCATGCCAGAAATTGAAACAAATCTCGATAAATCAAGAAGATGTAATACAGCTATTTGATAAATTAAAGAGTACCAAATCACCTAGACCAGATGGTATAAAACCCAGGGTGTTGAAAGAACTGAAATATGAGATTGCAGACCTACTTTTAGTAATCTGTGTATTATCATTAAAATCATAACTAGTACCAATGATTAGAGTGTGGTAGGCGAAGGCCTATGCTCCATGCTAATTGAACTAAGCAGACAGGCTTAACAAGCTTGACCTGTAAATGAAGCCTGTGAAGAGGCCCATAGGAATTGCACATCCCCCAACATGCTGCTATTGTAGAATTAGAATTCAGTAAAGCAATTGAATTAGCTTAGACAAGCAGAACTGAACCTGGAAAAATACAGAAAAATATGTTTAAATGCCCACTGATAAGAGAATGCAGCTGTAAGGGATTTAATTGAAACTGCTGACAGAAAGGCTGCAGAGCCCTGCTCCCCTACACGCACAAATTGGCTCAATGGCCTTGGAAGTATGAAAGTAACAAGTTGATGAACTGGCCATTGTAATTGGGACTAGGAGGGGGGCAAAGCAGGTGCTGAGCCCACTCAAAGAACATAATTGGATAATCATATCAGTACCGGGACCAATAGAAGGGGTACGGGAGGTACGGGAGGTTACCGGGACCAATGAAATGTTTTTCTATACCTAGAATGGAGCAAAAGTCTATAAAAGTTGTTGTATTGCCAGAGAACATCGCTCAGCCATTTTGAAATTGATTATTGCTTGAGCGTGTGCACATTAAACTGGCTTGGATCCTTGAAAAGACTCCTGGTTTTATTTATTGCATGCTTATCTGCTGCTACATTTCTTGGTGCGTTGGCCGGGAAGTGCGAGTGGTGGATGGTGTTCAAGTGAATAAATCCACGTAATTCGCCTTGAGGTTTGGTCCAGTTGGAACCATGCCAATCCGACGCAGGGGAATTTCCCTGGGCCCACCGATCCTCTTGTATCGGAGGGGGTTCTGCCTGGCCTCGGCGGGCACTGGGTCCAGCTGGCCAACACCTCCGACCCGGGGGAGTCCAGGATCCAACTCAGAAGCTAGTGAAGTATCGGGGACCGGATCCGGTAAGTATAGTTTTGAAAACCTGTCTAGACAGATGAGTTAGAACTGCAGTTTGAAACTTGTGAAACTTTTAGTAAGAATTTGAAACTTGTAACTTGTAATCTCGAGAACTTGGAACTTGGAAAAGAGAGCACTGATCCCCTCTCAAGGGCGGTCCTATTAACCTTGCATGAGTATGCGCGAGGTCCCTACATGAGTATGCGTGGGGAAAATTTGTTTGAAAATCCTTGCATGAGTAGTCGCGAGGTACAGCTGTTATAGAGAATCATGATTTAGCCTAGTCAGAACAGACAGGATTGGGCTTTTTGGGATACGTTGCTAGCATGATTGTGAAGCGTTTGATGTGTATTGTCTGCCCTACTGTGTATCTGTTCTTTTTGTTCTCTGTTGAAACTGCGAGTTCCCCTTCTGTTATAAATGTGAGATTATTCTGTTGAGTAATTTGTGACAGTTCACTGATTAAGAAATTGTATTAATCAAGCAGAACGAAGACGCAAAACACCTAGAGTCACTTTAGAAATCAAGAAGCTGGTCTCACCCAGTTCGCTTTCCTATAGCACAGTGTGAAACTGACAGGGGGCATGTCTGAAGGAAAGAATGTACAGTGTCTTTCTAACCCTGTGCAGGCTTAAATCCCAATGCTGTTAGTTTGTGCATATTTCAGGAAAATTGTACCTGTTTTATTCAATATGTTTTTAATAGTAATGTTCCTTCTGCTATGGTTATGTATTATATATCATTTAATAAGAATGTTTAGTCAGGATTGTGGGTCCCGATAGTTTTGGGGCTTAGCCTGGAAAGGGTTAAGTTCTTATTCGAATGCCGGCATGTCTCTGTCTGTGTGTGTGTGTGTGAACAGTTAAGCTGTTTCCAGCGAGCCACACAGCAAGAGGACAGGAGGGGAAAAAAAAAATGAAACCGCAGCTCTCGATTGAAAAGTTTCTTGCTTGTTTAAAATAAAGGATTGGAGTGTTTGCATTTTGAATGCATGCTTCCCCATACTGTAAGATTTAAGGTAATTACATTGGATTGTTAAACTCTGTACTAGTGACTAATGAAGACCTTTACAATTTAGGATGGATTCATTTGTTTTTCTGTATTTGAATTTTGTATGTCCGTGTCCAGAGAAAGAGGGTACTTTGTTTTTTAAAATTCCAAGACGTTATTTCCTGATTTACTGTGGCAAGCACCTGATAGAAGACATATTTATTGTTAAAAAAAAAAAAAAAAAAAGAACAGCCATGGAAAAGTATTCGTTTCATGTCTCTTGAATATCTGCTTTCTGAACTGTAAGATTTAATAAAAATAAAATAATATTTTCTTTTGCAGATGCAGACTATGGCTGGCAGTTAGTTCGCTAAGAAATTTAATTCTAGTCATACGTAACAGATAGCTATAGTTCTCTCTATAAGATATTTTAAGAACTGTATCTAAATTGTATGTCTGTGCTCAATTTAAGCTTATGTTTACGGTAATAAGGTTTTTTAATGAGTGTCTTTTCAAGTATGATCAAGAATTTCAGTAAGGGATTTACTGAAGACTATGGTAATCAAATGTCTCTGTCCCAATTAGGAATGCTATGTGAAAGGGAGTGGTTTCTGCTGTTCACCATATTTTGCCCCAGAATCTCTAGATATCCTGTCCCATCAGTTTCTCTCTCTGTAAGTAGCTCCGTTCAGAGTGCTTAAGGGGGGAATGGGGCCCAGTCCACCGATGATGCCACCCCCCCCCCCCCGGTGGGCGTGAACTAATGTGCCCACAGCAGAGAAGTAGATCATTTAAAAAAAAAAAAACAACCTCCTGGATAGAGCGTTGCTAGGAGAAACAGAGCCCAGGAGAAGGGGGGGGGACTCCTCCCTGCAGATTCCCTAGTTTGCCAGCCACCTCCACAGCAGGGGGATGTGCACCCCCTCTGGACCAGAAGTGAAAGTCAGCTGACCAGACTTGTTTAGAACTGAAAAAACTGAATTATACACTGAGAAGTTTTAGGACTTGATTGAACTAATGAACAGAAATTATAGAAAACTGGATGAATTTGCGGGCATGATAGTTAAATGAAAGTTGATCAGAAAGTATGTGGATTGTTGAAGAGGGACAGAGAAAGTAAAAATTGTAAGATGGAAAAAGAGAACAGATCTTTTTGCTGATATTTTAGTTGAATGATGTGGAGGAGGTTTTCCTAATCAAAGGAGCAGAGGAAGTGAAAACTGGGTGTGAGTGCGCCCATTACAGAGGAGAAGGACATTAGAGAAGTGAATGCCCGTATCTTGACTCCTCCCCAGGAGGGGAGGAGGGAGTACTTGATTGCAGAGTCATAAAACAATAAACCAAGCACAATGTTTTAGTAGGAGAAGGAAGTAGCTATAGAGTAAGTGGCAGCTAAAGAGGGCTACAGCATGGATAAAGACTAGGCCAGATGCATCACCATTATCAGAGCTACTGGGGCTAAGTCCGCAAAGCCTTTCCTGCAGAACCGCATGTGTGAACTAGGGGGACAGAAAATAATGCACCAGTTCCTGTATATGCCTGAGTGCCTTATTCCACTTTTGGGGCCGAGATCTGCTTGCAAAGCTTCAGGCACAGATATCCTTTGCTGAAGAGGGAGAAATGCAAATGACTGTAAACCCAAAAACCTGCTGGATTGATGGTGCTGACTGTTCCCCGAGAAGAGGAGTGGCGGTTCTATAGCACACCTCCAGTCAAGTCAACAAGTTCCTGTATACCTACCAACCTTATAGCCCCACCTGGAGTATGGGCAGAAGATAATCCACCTGGCCTAGCGAAGAACATAGCCCCTGTCATTGTCACCCTCAAGCCAGTCAAGAAGCCTGGGACAGGTGGCTACCGCCCAGTGCAGGATCTAAGAAGAATGAATGATGCAGCTGAAACTATACAACCAGTGGTACCAAAATCCTTATATTCTCTTGGAACTGATCTCTGCTGAAGCTATACATTTCATCATTCTGGACTTAAAAAGATGCCTTTTTCTGCATACGCTTAGCCCAAGACCCCACTACAAGGAGGCGGGGCCAACTCACCTGGACAAGATTACCTCAAGGATTCAAGAACTTGCCTCACTCAGCAAAAGATTTGACAAGTTATCCAGTAATTCCAGGAGAAAAAAATTCTACTTCAATATGTGGACAACTTGCTCATAACCACCAACTCAGAAAGTGAATGTCTACAAGCCATCAGTGAACTTTTGCACCCTCTTAATGAGGCTGGATACAAAGTCTCAAGAGCCAAGGTGCAATTATGTCCGATAAGTTAAACACCTAGGATTCCAGTTGTCCAGCAGAATTCGACGCTGGGACCAGAATGCAAAGAAGCTGTATACAGTATTCCTACTCCAACCACTAGGAGGCAAGTGAGAGCCTTCTTGGGTGCCACAGAGTATGTTGCGTAAAAACCCCCAGCTCCAATTGAAGGTCAGTCAAGCTTTGAATCCTGTTATGTTGTTACCAGTTGGTCTTGACCCCCTGATCATGACTGTTTAGAAATTATGGACACTGTATTCTCAAGCCGCCTGGATTTGACTGATGTCCCTCTGGAGAACCCTGAACAGACTTTCTTTGTGGCTGAAGGCAGTTTCATCATCAATAGACATTGTTGTGCTAGATATGCAGTGGTGACCCCTGATTTGGTAGTTGAGTCCTCAGCCCTGGCCCCAGAAACTTCACCACAGAAAGCTGAACTGATAGCCCTCACTAGAGCACTAACAATAGGAAAAGAGCCCTGTCTAAATGTATACCCAGATTCCAAGTATGCCCTTACAACCTTGCATGCACATGGGGCCCTGTGCAAAGAATGAGGGTGGATAACCTTAGGAAGCAAGTCCATTAAGTATAGCCCCAAGATATTGATATTAACAGATACATACTGCCTATAGATCTCAGAATTTAGGAAAAGTAGAATGTATGAATAGATCCCTGAAATCTCAGTTGTCCAAACTTTGCCAAGAGGTTTACCTGAAGTGGCCCCAGGTTCTTCCCATAGCCCTTCTTAGGATATACTTAGCCCCTGCTAAGTCTTTAGGAGTTTCCCCTTTTTGAGATTCTGTATGGGCAATCCCTGCCTGTTGTATAGGAAATAAAAGGAGATATGAGACAGATAGGATCTGAAATTATTAGACATGAACTATTGGTTTTAAGTTCTGTTTTGCAGAGTCTTCATACCTGGGTACAAAATCGATTACTCATCAATTTGTCTGAACCCCTGCATCCTCTCAAGCCTGGAGTCTCGGTGTGGATCACAGAGTGGAGAAAGACACTGTTAGCCCCGCATTGGAAGGGACCCTATGTCGTCATCCTATCAACTCCAACTGCAGTAAAAGTCGCAGAATTTGAACCTTGGATCCATCATAATCAAGTGAAGCCAGCAGCTGCTCTTGAACCTGATCACTGGACTACTGTACAGCATCCTGAGACTCCATTGCACCTCACCCTACGACAACAGCCACGGACCTAAGACTTATTGGTCCCTCAGAAACTGCACTATTTCAAGACTGTCTGTTTATCTGAAAGTAAGCTTCGCATCTGGGGAAAAAAAAAAAACTGCAATCATCAGAAAGAGACTGTGTTGTGTTAAGAAATTGAATCTTCTAAATACTCTGAAAAGACTGTTTTGATCTCCTAAAGAGTGAACTGCTCTAAGGAAGCAATAATAGTCTAAGAGACTATGCTATGATATTGTAAGAAATTGAGACATCCCAGAGGACAGTGATACTTTGGAATCTACAGCCCTACTTCTGCCACAAAGCTGGTAGGTCTACGTACGGCAGAAGCTTGAGGATCTACAATCAACCCTACATCTGTTATCTGTTGTGGAAGTCGACAGTTCCACCAATTTTCCAGAGACTGTGCTCATTATGAATCCTTATTATTGCTTTATTCTGGCAGCAGCCTTGGGGTGCTTTGAGATGACTTTTGCCTTACCTCCCTGGGCAGCCTGTATAAGTACAACATGAACTGGACCGAAGGTCACTCAGACCTTGTTTTATCATTCTTCCTATACTTGCATTGGTATACTCTCCGATCCAAAAGTTGTTCTAGATCTTGACTTTCTACAAGGCTATGCAAGCCACCGTTGCAACTCCTCATGCCTCCCAGAACTTGTTTCTTGAACTTGCTGGAGCAATAGCATCTAGTCTCCACGCTTCTGACTGTTTCTTTTGTGGAGGAACTAAGATGGGAGATCAGTGGCCCTGGGAGACGCAAGGACTGAATTACTCCATCCCCTACAATCAGACTGATTTACATAATACTACTAGTGAGTGGGTATTGGCCCACCCCATTGTTGACAGTTTGTGTTTTGTTCGCACCGGACCACAATTTGCTATGAAGATCGGACAGCTGGACTGTCTAAATCAGAGGTTTTACAACAGCACAACAAAGAAGACATCTTGGTGGTCCGGCATAAATGCTCCTGAACCTTCTAATTCTTTTAGTTCTTTTTCCCACTCTTGCCAAACTATGGACTTTGACTATCTGCTTGTTGCTCCCTTGTTTCTTGCCACTTTGCTTGCGAATGATAACTTCTGTTATTAACACTGTAGAGCATAAGGCAGCTACAAAGCTACCAGCTATGTGAAACTACTACCCTATACCACAGAGTGATATCTTTATTTAGTATTATGTGATTTGCTTCTCACCCTTTCTCACTTGCGGGTGAGAATAATCAAAGGGGGGAATGTGGTAGGCGAAGGCCTATGCTCCATGCTAATTGAACTAAGCAGACAGGCTTAACAAGCTTGACCTGTAAATGAAGCCTGTGAAGAGGCCCATAGGAATTGCACATCCCCCAACATGCTGCTATTGTAGAATTAGAATTCAGTAAAGCAATTGAATTAGCTTAGACAAGCAGAACTGAACCTGGAAAAATACAGAAAAATATGTTTAAATGCCCACTGATAAGAGAATGCAGCTGTAAGGGATTTAATTGAAACTGCTGACAGAAAGGCTGCAGAGCCCTGCTCCCCTACACGCACAAATTGGCTCAATGGCCTTGGAAGTATGAAAGTAACAAGTTGATGAACTGGCTATTGTAATTGGGACTAGGAGGGGGGCAAAGCAGGTGCTGAGCCCACTCAAAGAACATAATTGGATAATCATATCAGTACCGGGACCAATAGAAGGGGTACGGGAGGTTACCGGGACCAATGAAATGTTTTTCTATACCTAGAATGGAGCAAAAGTCTATAAAAGTTGTTGTATTGCCAGAGAACATCGCCCAGCCATTTTGAAATTGATTATTGCTTGAGCCTGTGCACATTAAACTGGCTTGGATCCTTGAAAAGACTCCTGGTTTTATTTATTGCATGCTTATCTGCTGCTACAAGAGAGTATCCAATGTAATACCAATTTTTAAAAAGGGTTCCAGGGATGATCTAGGAACCTACAGACCAGTGAGCCTAACGTCAGTACCAGACAAAATGGTAGTAATCATTATAAAGAACAAAATTAGTGAACTTAGTTATGGTTTAATGGGAGAAAGCTAACATGGGTTTAGCTAAGGAAAGTCTTGTCTTACTAATCTCTTATATTTTTTGAAGGCATAAACAGGTATATAAAGGTGAGTCAGTGGATATAGTATATCTGGATTTTCAGAAACAGTTTGACAAAGTCCCTCATGAGAGACTATTGAGGAAATTAAAAAGTCATGGGATAGGAGGCAGTGTACTGTTATGGATTAGGAACTGGTTAAAAGATAGAATACAGAGAGTAGGGTTAAGTGGCCAATTTTCTCAATGGAGAAAGGTAAATAGTGGAGTACTGGAAATGGGAATAAGAAGTGAAGTGATCAGATTTGCAGATGAGAAAATTATTCCGAGCTGTTAAAACAGAAGAGGTTTGTGAAAAATTACAAGAGGACCTTGAATTGGGAGTCTGGGTATCCAAATGGCAGAAGAAATCGAATGTGGACAAGTGCAAAGTTCTGCACTTAGGGAATAACAACCCAAACTACAGTTACACGATGCAAGGTTCCACATTAGGAACCACCACCCAGGAAAAGGATGTGAACGTCTCTCTCTTTGTTCTCAGTTAGCGTTCGTCTGCTTTAAATCACTGCTAAAGACTTATCTTTTCACGCTTGCTTTTCCTCCAGCTCCAAGTTATTGATGTTTGGCTACCAATCTCCCCCCCACCCCCCACCCTCCCTTTGCAGCTCCAGCCAATTTGCCTCCTTCCCCTCCTTTCCCTTATGTTTCTTACATATTGTGCTTTGACTGCTCTATCACCTAGGCCCTCTTCCACTGTGGTTCTCTCTCCCTCTCCTGTACAGTGTATTGTTTTGTTTGTCCTCCCTCTTGTAATTTTCTTTTGTAAAATGCCTAGTTGTGATGCTATAGGAGGTGTATCAAGCCAAATAAAGCTGTAAATGTAACTGTAATATGTTGAAACCCTCTGCCCAGTGTGCAGGGGTGGCCAAGAAAGCAAATAGAATGCTAGGAATTATAAGGAAAGGAATGGAGAACAGAACCAAGGATGACATCATAATGCCTCTGTATCATTCCATGGTGCGACCACACCTTGAATATTGTGTGCAATTCTGGTCGCCATATCTCAAAAAGGATATAGCAGAATTGGAAAAAGTACAGAGAAGAGCCACCAAAATAGTAAAGGGTATGAGGAAAGTTTTAAAATGTTAGAGCTCTTCTATGTGGAAAAGAGACAGCTGAGGGGAGATATGATAGAGCTCTACAAAATAACCAATGGAGTGGAACGGGTAAATGTAGCTCAGTACTTTACCCCTTCAAAAAGTAGAAATACTAGGGGACATGCAATGAAGCTACAATGTAGCACAAAGCATATTTAAGACAAATCAGAGAAAATATTTTTTCACTCAACGCGTAATCAAACTCTGGAATATGTAATGGGGAAGAGATATCCTGTGATAGAAAAACAGAGGAACCTAAATGCAATAGGGCTGTTTCTAGCAGGAAGGAAGAGATCAGGACTCCCAGTTGCCAAGGGCAACATAAACATTCCCAGCCACGAAGGCAGGAACCCCGTCCAGCTGACAAACAATCCCGAGCTCCTAGGTCTAATAGCTTTCACCTGGGAGGGGGAAGGGCCAGATTAGATCCCCAGCAAACATATAAGAGACGTTCACTAGAGTTTGAACAGAAAGGGGAGGAGAAGAAGGAGAGGAAGGGAGAGAGAGAGGAGCAGGAAGCAGCTGCAGCAGATGCAAAGAAAGAAAGAACCACGAGTGACAGAGTTCTAAGGAACAACGTGAGAAGCAGGAAAGACGCTGTAGATCAGAACCAGCTGAAAGGTGTGTGTAAGCTGAGGTCTGGATCTTGGAGGCAACGTCTGCCCTGGTGTGAAAGAGAACCTTACGTGAGTGATTCAGTAGATTCTGATACTGATTCGGAGAGAGGAAGGCAGAAGGCAGCTGACAGTGGTAATTGGAGGAGAAAGGCACAGAAACCTTTTAACCAAGCCTCCAGACGTTTATCTTATGGTGAAAGTAGCATAAGAGAGAAAATACCAGTGAGGATAACTGGGAAGCATTTACAAGCACAAGGGAATGAAGGACCTACAGTGCAAGACATTTGTATGTCTGAAGAGGAGGGTGAACAGCCAATATGCAGAGAGAAGCCTCTGAGGTTTAAACCCCGTCCTAAAGGAGCAGTGCACAGACCTCCCTTTGCCTCAAAGCCAGAAGGTAGGCTAATTAACCCTTGTAAAGGTGCTCATAAGACTTTCTCTCGTAGAAGCTATAAAGGATATAATTCTCCTGTGAACTATGGACAGAGATATGGTGAGACTGATCCTTACCTGTTAGAGGAGATATTAAGGAAGTCTCAGGAACTAGCAGAGGAGAATAATCTGTCCACATTACAATCACAGCCAAAGGTTTATTCAGATGATTGTCAGAGTGAGTCCATGATAATTGATCCTACAGAACCTGAATTATCTGACAATCAGATGGACTGTACATTAGCTGTATTAAATGATGTGATTTCTCTGTGCTAAAGCCAAACAGTTTGTGGAAGTTATCTAACTGCCTGTTAAGAAGCACAAGACTACTTTTAAGAAGCACAAGACTACTTTATGCCAGAGTGCATGGCTTATGTTCTTTTGTTATCCTGTGTTTGAATCCAACCCCGGGAGGGGAATTAAAAGCCTGTTTTGACCTTAACCACTCGACCCACGACTATCACTTATTGAAAGGCCCACAACTACACTCCTAAACCTTTCAATAAAAGGTCTCCAAGCAGCCTACCTTGTATGCTAAGGCTACAGGTGGATCAATTGGTGACAAATACTTTACCAGAGGATGTAGTAAAAGCTGTTAGTATAGCTGGGTTTAAAAGATATTTGGAGAAGTTCCTGGAGGAAAAGCCCATAAACCATTATTAAAGTGAACTGGGAGAAAGCCACTGCTTACCCCTGGGATATAAGCAGCATGGAATCGGTCTACCTTTTGGGAAGCTGACCAGTACTTGTGACCTGGATTGGCCACTATTGGAAACAGGATACTTGACTTCATGGACCCTTGGGCTGGCCCAGATTGGCATATAGTCTTATTTCATTGCCCTTCTCCACCACTCCTAACTCCCATCTTGGTTCCTTCAACCTTGCTGCACTATTTGTCTGGAACAGATTTACTGAATGAGTGCAACATGCTGCCTCTCTGACCATATTCAAATTCAGAATAAAGCCTCACCTTTTTGAGGTTGCTTTTACATCTTGGCCACTTCTCTATAATACATTCTCCTAGCCTCTCTTCTTTGTTATGCATATTTTTCTTAAGTACTTTGTAAGCTCTGTAGAGCAGGTCTGTCTCTCTTATACATGTCTGTACAGTGCCGTTGATACCTGATAGCTCTTTAGAAATGTTAAGTAATAGTAGTCAGAGGAACTTTGTGAATCTAGATCCTAACTTTAGGTTCTCAAGGTGAGGGGCGAATTTTTATTGCTCTTCCAGTCTCTTTTTTTGACTTCATTAGTACACTGTTGCTACCTTTTTATTCTACGGCAGAAAATAACAGATATAGTATTGACTGAGTACTCCAAGTGACGCATTGTGAAATGTTCAGTTCTCACCTAAGTTCAGCAAACTGTTTCATTTAATTATTTGTATAATGTCCATTTGGTTTCATCGATAATCATTGACAATCTTCATTTACAAGTGATGTATCCTAGTGCTCCTGACAGCCCTGTCTGAATCAGAATTAATGACGAATTCATCCTGTCTTTACTGGTCATAATCTCTATAGCTAAAATCAATAAAACATCCTATTCATATATATCACTAGGGTTCTCATCTGCTTTATTGACTGAATCCTGTTTCAGCCACCTCTTCAAGAATTAGATCTGTCAACTAAATTATGTATAGCATCACTACATAAATGTTTATTATTGAATATGAGGATATATGAATTTGTTTATTCTGTGTTCCTCTGTTTTGTTATATATGAAGATTATTAATTTAAGCCTTTTCCTGTTCCTGTGGATCTCTGTTCTAACCGGCTTACCTAGCGTTCAGATTGAGAGACTTCATAACATTCAAAACACCGTGGCCCGTTAACTCACCCCCGCTTCTAAATCTGATCATATCACCCCTCTCCTTTATCCTTTCTACTGGCTTTCTGTCTCGTTTCAGATTCCAGATTCTTCCATTAACTCACAGAGTCTTTTACACCGGCACTCCTGAATCCCTTTCATCCTTGATCATTCTGTATTCCCCCTCCTGTGAGCTACGCTCCATCTATGCTAACCGTCCCTTCCTTCTGTTTCGCAAGCCAGGTATGAGTCTACATAACGCTCAGTCTTTTATTTCCTTACCCTCCATTTATGGAATAGCTTACCCCCTGAACTATGGCTGAAACCCTTCTTCAAAAAATTTGTCTTCACTGAAAACTCATCTGTTTTTTGCTGTCTTGGAACATTCCATCCGCTAACTCCTACGCTGTATCGCCTACCCTCCCCCCTTTCCCTTCCTCCCCTCTTCTTTTCCCACCATGATTCTCTGATCTTCTGTCTTGTATAAATGCTGCTCTCCTATCTTTTATTGGATTTCTTTTCCCTTTAGAACGTTTTTGTATTCTTGTAAACCATTCTGACGCTACAAAGGACGGTATATCAAGTTTTTAATAAACATAAACCCTCAGATCTCCCCCCAGCTGGAGTACAGCACTAGAAATCTTCATTATCACTCACCTCTGACTATGTCACTCTTTTTAACTCTCTTAATCACATCTCATCTGGCCCCACACGTCCAGCAGGCCTGAACCGTAAACTTGGCCAGTAGAGTTCACCATTGTGCAATGACTAAAACCACCTTCTTCCTGAACATTGCAAACATTGCCTCTGTGGCATTATCAATGTCCCTGTTTAATGTACATTACCAAGTTTAAGCTACAATGTAAACCGCTTTGACTGAAATGATAAAACAATATGAAAAACCTATTAAATAAAATAAATAAAAAATAAATCCCCACTCCTGGCCAGCCCTGGGAGTAGAAGCCAGGCTGCCCAGCTGGGGCTACAAGGCTTGCCCTGAATTGGTGATACAGAGGAGACGTTACAAACAAGAAATCATAAAGAGTAATGTGGGATTTGCACCTAGATTCCCATCCCCTGCTCTTACCATTAGGCTACTCCCCAACTGTAGGAAGCAGCCTGCACAGAGTAGCAGTTACCTCCTTCAGCAGGGTGGAGTAAGCTGCACAGAGCAGCCCTCTTACAACCCTAAACAAAGACACAGGCGAGTAACCTGCATACAGCAATAGCTACGACCCTAACCACCTTCCTGGACAGACTAGATGGTTTTTATCTATCATCATCTGCTATGCTACTATGTTCTGTTTATAGCACTTAATTAGTTGGCCATGACTACAGCATCCATGGAGTGATTGAGTCTCGATGACCTTTTTCTCGTTACTCTGTGGTGATAGCTTTCAGTTACTGAATGGTTTTCATGAATTGTTGTTGGGAGAAGGGGCTATTTTGTGCCATTTGGAATTGTGCTAGTGTATGTATTCCTCAAAACGGATGACAGCACTTAAAAACAGAGGCGGCAGAAGGGCTTTTTCTTTGGGGAGGGGCCCAAGAACTGGCCCAAGCTCCAACCTAACTCCACCCCAAGACCCGCTCCATGGGCAAAGACCCTTCCTGTTCTGCCTGCAGGGATCCATTGTCCCGCAGGCAGCCAGGGAGGGTCTTTGCCGTGATCATGGCTTTTCGTCTGCCCATGGGAGGAGGTAAGATCCCTGCAAGCAGACTGCTGCCTGCCGGCCATGATCATTGCAGAAACCCTTCCTGTCTGCCCACGATCCTTGCACCCACAGACAGACAGGAAGGGGCTTTTCTTCTTCTGCCTATGGGGAATGGGATCCCTGCAAAAAACCTGCTGCCTGCCATGCCATGATTTTTGGTGGGGCCAGGGCCCATGTGGACCACCCCTTTCCGACTCCTATGGTTAAAGACCACCTGGCCTATCCAATTAGCTCAGTTCTTCCACTCCACATTGCTAAGAATATATCCCAGGTGCTAAATGTGAATACTCTACCAAGAAATAACAGCTTGATTGAAGACTGGACACAGTTTAGGACAACTATCCAGAGGGACTTCATGAATCTATATCTACTTGATGGTACTTAACAACAACTACTTTGCTACTTGTAGGAAATTACTCCTTCTTCAAGTTGTTTTTTGTTGTCTTCTTCATTGGTTTACTACCATGTAGGGTCATGAGCACACCAAATCCCATACTTAATCCAATACCCAGCACCTGTTAGATCTGACCCAAACCTTGCACAGCGCTCCCCAGGTAATGAATACTACTGCCACTTATCATTTCTATAGCGCTACAAGGTGTACACAGTGCTGTACATATACAAGTAAGAGACAGCCCCTGTTCATCACAGTTTACAATCTAATCAAGATAGACCACACAACTGGAAACTAGAATAAATCTAGGGGAATGGCAAAGATAGAGGATGAGCAGGAGAATAAGGGGATGAGGCTGCTTTTGGATCCAGATTCCCTTATTCTCCTGCTCATAACCTGTCTGTATGAATGAGGGGATTGCAGATATATCATAGGCCAGAGATGAAGAGACTGAAGTTGAGCCCACATATTCCTCTGGTGCAGGGGGTCAAACCCAGTCATCAGGAAAAGTCAGTTGGTTTTTCAGGATATCCACAATGAATGAAACAGATCTGTATACACTGGTGGCATTGCACACAAATCACTTTCAAGCATGTTCATTATGGATATACTGAACAGCCAACTGACTGGAGCTAGCCAAGGGAGCTGACACTTGGGGATGGGACTGGTAGGTGGCTGGGTAATGGGGAGGATGCTGGAAGGGAGGGGCCACTGGGGCTGGAAGGGAGCTGGCATGTGGGGATGGCAATGGAAGGGGGATGGACAGAGAGTAGGGTGACTGGAAGGGAATTGACCAGGGGGGAGTGGCACTGGGAGTGGAGGTGAGCTGATACCTGTGATGGCATTTGGACTAGAAGGGGCTGGACAGTGGGGAAAGAGGGGGACTGGAAGGAAATGGACATCAGTGGCAGTTGTGGGAATGCAAGTTGACACTGAAAGGTACTGCGAGGGGAGGACTGGAAAGGGGGCTGATATTGGGAAGGGTTACTGGGACTGGAAATAGGCTGATGGAAGGAAGTGAAGAAAACAAAAGAGATAAGAAATGGCAGATGGACTACAGACCATAGAAATAGAGCTAAGAGAAGATAGGAAAGCCAAAGCTCAGATCGGGACCAGCATGATCAGAGAATAAAATGCTCAAACAATAAAGGTAGAAAAAATAATTTATTTTCATTTTAGTGATTGGACTTTGTGCCATCTTTATATTTTACACAGTATGGGGAACTGCATCTCTATCTGATGTTACACTGCATGCGGAGTCTGGCTTCTTGGGGTTTCAGTTTAATTTTTGTCTACATATTTTTATTTTTACTTTAGATTGTAGTCACTTATTCTGTACTTGGTGATGGTCTGTGTTCTGAGTGTGTGACTGAGGACAGGTGTTCTGTTAACATGGAGTTTGTACATAGTGATCTATACTGTACTGTAGTAATTTGGCTTGTTCAGCTTTTACATAGTAACAAAGTAAATGACGGCAGATAAAGACCAGTATGGTCCATCTAGTCTGCCCAGTAAGATGGCAAGAGTAGGTGCACCTGCCGCTCCATGCAGGCCATCCCTCCCCATGTCTTTGTTTAGGGGTGAGCCCACCGCTCCGTGTAGGACACCCTGTTTTGTTGAGAAATTAGATAGTTAAGTTTATTTTGATTTTATCCTGTTGCTGTAAAGGATCCAATGTGTCTGTCCCATGCCATTTTGAATTCTGTCACTGTGTTTGCCCCCACCACTTCCATTGGGAGGGCATTCCAAGCATCCACCACCCTTTCAGTGAAAAAGTATTTCCTGACATTACCTTTCAATTTACCCCCTTGCAGCTTCATGTTATGCCCTCTAGTTTTACAGCTTGCCCGTCTTTGGAAGAGGTTTGTTTGTTCATTATTTCTCATTAAGTATTTAAAGGTTTGAACCAGCCTTGAATAGGTAAATCAAAACTTCAGATTTAAATGGGAAATAAACCTTTGAAGGTGGGAGCAGTGATAGGGATGCCCGGTTATGAAGAGTACAGAGTGATGTAACCTCCTGCACAATACAAACCTCTTTCGGAGTCTTCCAATATGGCGTGGATAGAAGCTGAATATCCTTTTTAATAACTGCAGATTTTTTTTGTTTGCATTTAGCTCATACCTTTCCAGTAGTAGTTTTAGGAAACTTAAATTCAAGTGTAGTAAGTATTTCCCTGTCCCTATCCTCAAGGACTTACAATCTTAGTGGACAATTTACTAAAGTGAGGTGAAGTTTTGCATGTATTGTGCTTTAGGAGCAAACCCAATGCATGATCCTTGCAAAAGAAGTCGGGACATGCCCAGCGTGTACCCTGCACTTACTACATGGAAAAGTCCCTTACTGTGCATTACGTTCATTAGAAATTCACGTGGGTGCACTTAACGCCTCTTCTTCAAGTGGCATTAAGTGCACTTTTGCTAAATGCAAAATGCAACCTGCAGTCTACATCCACTCTCGGCTCAGCCCCGCCCCATCATCTGCTAAGCAGTTGCCACAGGAGTTTTACCACACTGACTGCTTTTAACATGTAGTAACCGCTTCTTTGGGCTCACGCTAATAGTTACCATGTGTTAATTGCTTAGTGCACTTTGATAAAAAGGCCCTTAAGTTTGCATCTGAGGCAACGGAGGGTTGAATGACTTTCCCAAGGTCACAAGGAACATGGAGGTATTTGAATCCTGGCTTTCCTAGTTCCCCAACCAACTAAGCTGTCAGACCCTCTCAATATTCAGATAATATTCATGAACAGGAGCCCCACACCTATGGCACGGTTAAAGCAACGGACTATAAATGAAGGCAACCAGGGTTCAAATTCCTCTTCTCCCTCTAAGATACCATTTGACCTTTTACACAGCGCTGCATGTCTACTAGTGGTATAAGATCGATAAGTATTCTTATGTAGTGGGCTTCCTATGCCTAAAATTAGCATCAAATAATCGGTTTCACTTGGTTCAACCACAGTATCCTACTCTGGGTATATCGTGTCCTACCTTTGGTGCCAACTACTGAAGGGAATGGAGATTTAATATAAGAACAGACAATTTTAACATTTAGTAGCTTCGATTATGACCCATCCTCTTTATTCTGGCACAACACCTGTGCTGCTAATAGAAATCGTTTCTCTACTCTGGAAAAGTGGCATAACCCCTTCCACTCTTGAATCCGAATAATCTATATTCTACCCGTCGGAGGGGCAGTAAGACCCTGGAAATTGAGAGAGAGCTCCCCTGTATGGAATGGGGAGAGAGAAAAGGAATGAAGCATTTGTATCGGCTGCAATGTATGATAGTCTTTGAATTTTTATATGAGAACAGTTAGTAGATAATTGTATTTACAAGACCCCTTGCCTGCAATGTAAGAGCAGAAAGAGTTTTGTGATTCCTTGGAGTGTTTTGCTCTCCGTAGCCTCAGGAAATGCTAAGAGTCAAATCACCCTAACATGGGACAACTGAAGAAATTACACATGAAGAGTGAAGCACTTTAGCTGCGTTTACAGGTGATCCTCAAATTGTCGCCAGATGTTATGTTGGAGAGAAGGTGTGACTGCGTGCTTAAATACCAGCTGTTCAGCGTTAAAACTGTAAATGCTATTTTGAGTGACTGTATTTGTGTAAACCAGCTACACTTGTTTTTTGTTTTTTTCAACTATTGAAGAAAAATAGCTATGATTTAAAACACCCTTAGAGGTAGAATAATTCATTACCGTGGCCACAATTTGGAGTCATAAGAGAAACCAAACTTTGCTAAAAAAAGATAAAAGAAAGTTTAAATCATTTATTGCATTTAACAGTTGTTGCTTGGTGAGTTTAGAAGTTGGTTGATGGGCTATGTTTAAGGCGCTGATTCCCATAACTCCGAAGGCGGCTGCTCCCAGTCTTCTCCCATGATCCAGTTTAGGCTGAACTCTTTAAAGTATTCCAGTCTGTGGCTGTGAATTTAAAAACTCCGTCAATAAATATATGACTTCAGCAAGCCAAAAGCTCTCAGGCACACACATCCAGCTTGTGTTCATATCAGAGCTGATGCAGCAGATCTGCAAACAGTGCTTTCATTTCCTCAGTAATCATGAATAAATCATCTGATTACAAGGCGCCCCATAGTGAGCCAGCACAGTCGCCACATTAATTTAAGCATCAGCCCGGCGCTTAAATACATATATTCAGCGCCGCTTTCTGTTTAATCAGAGATGCTGAGTGTACGTATTGGCACTGAGTGTGCTTGCCAATATCTGTTTAATTTAGGCCTGCTATTTGGTAGATCAAAATTAGTAAACAGGTCCCTAAGCATTCCCTGAGGATGGCAGGGGATGGGGGATGTACAACATAGAACGCCTGCAGTCAAAGCAAAACAAAAACCCCTTAGAGCCACACGAACGCAGAATTACCAGGGTATACTTTAACCAAAAGGGAGGATGGACAGTTCTCAAATAGCCCAGTTACCCAGCTAAAAAGTGCACACAAAGCAAAGGTTAATATTTAAAAGTATGTCGTCTTAATTCTGAATTTTTCCAGGAATCTTGACAGGAGATGATCATGACTGTTGCGTTTATAAAAATCTCAGGATGGGAGGGGGATAAGGGGCCTGACGTACAAGCCTGAAGGTTAGCCTAGAGCAGTGATGGCTAACCTTTTTGAGCCCGAGTGCCCAAACTGCCGCACAAAACCAAAGAATTTCCTCAAAGTGCTAGCACGTCAATTTGCATAAATATTTGCATAATGCTAACATACACTAACTTTTAGTAAACATGTCTCTTAATGAGTGTATGGATAAAGACAGACTAAAAGATTTCTACATTACTATAATCCAGTGCCAACCGCCAGGCACATTAGGAACTACTAAAAACACTGCCCATTTAGAACCAATAGCAAACCCGCCGTATCCTAACAACACTACCAGGACTCACAAAGCACCACACCATACCTATCAAAAGGCAACACTGCAAATATTAAACCAATACATTTCAGACAATAACAATACATGACCTACTGGGGAAAGAGAACAAGTGGCAATGTCAAAAAGGAATTACATAAACAGAATACCTCAGCTCAGTTACACAGTTGCAATTGCTCCAGCCACTTTCTTCTGGTTTCTTCATGTTTTCTGCTAACTCTCCATCATCTGCTGTCCATTTGTCCTTTCTTCTCTCTTCTAGTTTTTTTTTCCATTCTCTCTCTCTACATCCGCTTTAACATACTAATCTTTCTCCTTTTGCTCTTTCCTCATTCCTATTTCATCCACTCAAATTTTACCCCTCCATCCTCAATCCCCACTTACTCTCCCAATACCCGGCCAATTGTAGAGTTTTTATCCCTCCCACACAAAATATTTTTCCCCTCTCCATTTTACTCTCCCAGCCCCATCCCATTCTAATCCTCCCCCAACATCAGCTCCCTTCTAGTTCCAGCCTCACCCAGCATCCATTCCCTTCTAGTCCCTGCATCAGCCCATTTCCAGTCCTAGCCCCCCATCAGCCCATTTCCAGTCCTAGCAACCCCCCAACCCAATACCAGTCCTAGCCCCCCCCCATCAACCCACTTCCAGTCCTAAACCCCCATCACCCCATTTTCAGTTTAAGCCCCCCCTATAACCCATTACCAGTCCTAACCCCCATCACCCCATTTCCAGACAGCCCCCATCAGCCCACAGCCCATTAGCAGTCCTACCCCCCCAGCCCATTAGCAGTCCTACCCCCCCCGCCCGCCCGCCCGCCCGCCCATTAGCAGTCCTAACCCCCCCAGCCCATTAGCAGTCCTACCCCGCCCGCCCGCCCGCCCATTAGCAGTCCTAACCCCCCCCCTGCCCATTAGCAGTCCTACCCCCCCCGCCCGCCCGCCCATTAGCAGTCCTAACCCCCCCCCGCCCGCCCCCCGCCCGCCCATTAGCAGTCCTAACCCCGCCCGCCCGCCCGCCCGCCCATTAGCAGTCCTAACCCCCCCCCCCCCACCGCCCGCCCATTAGCAGTCCTAACCCCCCCGCCCGCCCGCCCATTAGCAGTCCTAACCCCCCCCCCGCCCGCCCGCCCGCCCATTAGCAGTCCTAACCCCCCCCCCCCCGCCCGCCCCCGCCGCCCGCCCGCCCGCCCATTAGCAGTCCTAACCCCCCCCGCCCGCCCGCCCGCCCACCCACCCATTAGCAGTCCTAACCCCCCCCCCCTGCCCGCCCGCCCATTAGCAGTCCTAACCCCCGCCCGCCCGCCCGCCCATTAGCAGTCCTAACCCCCCCCCCCCCCCGCCCCCACGCCCAATAGCAGTCCTTACCGCCCCCTGCCCGCCCGCCCGCAGTTTTGCTGTCCGAACCCCCCCCCCTTGCCCATTAGCAGTCCTAACCCCCCCCTGCCCATTAGAAGTCCTAACCCCCCCCCCTCTGGCAAATTTTAAAAAAAAAAAAAGCAGGCTCTGGCTGCTGCCGCGGCAGATTGCAATGTCCCGCGGGGCCCCCTCCGCCCACTAAGCCCCTCTGCAAGGGCTTTCAGATTCGCGAGGGAGAGCGTCTCCCTCGCGTCTCTGTTAAGCCCGCAGGGGCTAATGGGAAATTTCCCATCAGTCCCTCGCGTCTAAAGGGGCTGATGGGAAATTTCCCATTAGCCCCTGCGGGCTTAACAGAGACGCGAGGGAGACGCTCTCCCTCGCGAATCTGAAAGCTCTTGCAGAGGGGCTTAGCGGGCGGAGGGGGCCCCATGGGACGCTGCATTCTGCCCTTGCCGCGTCCGCGGCAGCAGTCAGAGCCAGCTTTTTCTTTTTTTGCGGACCTTCCCGTGTGCCAGCTGCAAGGCCTTCGCGTGCCACAGCTGGCACGCGTGCCATAGGTTCGCCATCGCTGGCCTAGAGTATCAAGTACTCTTGCACGAGTTCTGCGAACTTTGGGAGTATGTGTCCAAATTGGACCCTTTGACAACTAATCTGAATTCAGCACCTACATTTAGGAGCATGGTTGCTAAAGGTTTCAACTCACGTTAATTGCCCACAGACCTTTTATTTCTATAGGCGCAGTGGCACTTAATAACCCTTAGAAACCGCTTTGCAATAGGCATCAAAATTTAGGTGCTTAAAATTTAGGTGACCATGGGGGCAGAGTTAGGGTGGGGAAGAAAAGCTAAGGAAAAACTGTGGGCCTAAATTTAAGGAATTTTTCAGCTGAAAATTTAGACTCCTAGATTCAGCTAAAAAATATAGAGCGGTCCAGTATATGGGGTTATGTCCATGAAAGAAAAGCAGGACATAGGTGTGATTGTTTCTGATGATTGAGCGCCTTTGGTCAAAACATCCTTCACCTGTCACAATGTCTCGGTTTAAACAGCTGTATTCTGATTACCGTTCTTCATTTCAGTCTGCTAAGCATTCTTTCTACACCTCAGAAATTTCTGAGGCCGCCAATTCCTCATGGCAGTTATATACGATTTTGTGCAAACTTTCCTCTACTACTTCTATTCCTAATTTGCAGGCTATAGTACCTCCTCCTTCATTGCTAGCTACTTTCTTCGCTGAGAAAATTCACAGCCTGCGCTCATCCTTCCCTAATCCTCCACCTCCACCTTTGTCATCTCTTCACCCTTCTTCTCCGTCCCTTGTCCCATCTGCTCCCTCTGGGACGATGGTCATCTCTGGATCAGTTGATCAGCCTTCTCCCCCGTCAAATCGAGCGCTAGCACATACTTGGTCTTCCTTTTATACCATTACTTCCGCAGAATTGCTTAAGACATTTTCTAAATCCAGAAAGACCACTTGTCAGTTGGATCCAATTCCCTCACGTTGGCTGGCCAAACCTTCTTTACAATTGGTGCCTATCATTGTATCCATTTTAAACACTAGTTTGTCTTCTGGATGTTTTCCCTCCCCATGGAAGTCTGCCATTGTCCATCCTCTCCTAAAACATTCCTCACTTGACCCTTCTGTTCTTTCCCACTGGCATCCCATTTCTAATCTCCCCTTTCTGGCTAAATTGCTTGAACATTTTGTGTTTTTTCAATTAGCGTCCCACGTTGAGGCTACTAACGCCCTTCACCCTCGGCAAGCAGGATTTCGGTCAGGACATAGTACGGAAACTATTCTCTTAGCCCTACTAAACAAGGTTCACGTTGCCCATGACCGTGGAGATATCATGCTTATAGTGTCCCTGGACTTATCTTCAGCGTTTGATTTAATTGATCACCAGATTCTTCTTTCTCGCCTTTATGATGCTGGGTTGCAGGGCATGGTACTGCAATGGTTTCGGTCCTTTCTCACAACCCGCTCTTTCACTGTCCACTCTAATAACCAGTCTTCCTCTCCTCTCCCTTTAGCATGTGGGGTGCCCCAGGGCTCAGTCCTTTCCCCTTTACTATTTAACATCTTCCTCGCTCCTCTACCACTTCTAATTCAACAGTATCTGGTCTCAGCCTATATTTACGCTGATGATATTGTACTCCTCTTCCATACTTCTCCGGTTAACATCGATATCTCACAGTTCAATAATTGCCTTGCCCACATTGCTTTCCTCTAATTACCTTCATCTGAACCCTGGTAAGTCCACAGCCATGTGGGTCTCCCTGAGTACTCCATGTCCAATGATTGCTCCTCAAATCAATTCTATTCCTATCCCACTCACCTCTTCCTTCCGCTATTTAGGTGTAATTTTGGATTCCTCTCTCTCCTTCCCCAACCATGTGTCTACCCTTACTCGCCGTTCTTTCTTTACTCTGCGACAAATCAAAGCAGTTCGTTCTCTTCTCCCTCCCTGTTTGCTCACCACTCTAGTACTGGCCTTGGTCATGAGTTGTTTAGATTATTGCAATGTCGTCTTTGCTAACCTACCATCCTATCAGCTCCAACGTTTACAGCTAATACAAAATACGGCAGCCCATCTTATTACACATGCTTGGCGATTCGATCACATTACTCCTCTTCTCCATCATCTTCATTGGTTGCTGCTCCACTACAGGTTCCAATACAAATTTTTAATTCTGACATATCGGTTCATCCATACAGCGAATCCACTCTATTTGGCTAATCTAATTTCCCTTCATACTCCTTATCGTCAACTTCGTTCATTGCATGCTAACCGGCTGTCCTTACCTTCCCCCTCCCAGGCGCACTTAGAACAGACTCGTCACGCTGCCTTTTTCTTTCTCAGCCCCGCACTCTGGAACACCCTACCTTCTTCCCTTCATCTGGAGCCCTCATACTCACAGTTCAAAAAGTTGTTAAAAACTCACTTGTTTCAACAGGCCTTTGACCTCCCCTGTGACACCCCTTGTGATATCCCTACCTAAGCATTGTTCTATTTTGCTTACTCTGCTGATATACTACTGCTTCTACTTCTTTCCTATATTATTGTGGCGTTCTTTTCATTTTTCTATAGCGTAGACATGTTTATTGTAAACCGCTCTAGTGTCTCGACAAGGGCGGTATATAAAGTGTAGAAATAAAGATAAAGATAAAGATGATCTTAAAGTGGCTAAACAGGTAGAAAAGGCAACAGCAAAAGCCAGAAGGATGCTTGGGTGCATAGGTAGAGGAATGGCCAGCAAAAGGAAGGAGGTGATAATGCCTCTGTATAAGCCTTTGGTGAGTCCTCATTTGGAGTATTGTGTGCAGTTTTGGAGACCACACCTTCAGAAAGCCTTTGACAAAGTCCATCATGAGAGACTCTTGGTGAAATTAAAAAGTCATGGGATAGGAGGCAACATACTATCAGGAAATGGTTAAAAGATAGAAAGCAAAGAGTAGGGCAAAATGGCCAATTTTCTCAATGGGGAAATATGAATCATAAAGTACCCCAGGGATCTGTGCTGGGTCCGCTGCTTTTTAATATATTCATAAAAGACCTGGAAATGGGAATAACTGGTGAGGTGATCAAATGTGCAGATGACACAAAATTATTGAAAGTTGTTAAAACACAAGAAGATTGTGAAAAATTGCAAGAGGACTTTGAGAAATTGGAAGAGTCAGCATTCAAATGGCAGATCAAATTTAATGTGGACAAGGGCAAAGTTATGCTCTTAGGGAAGAACAACCCAAACTATGATTACATGATGCAAGGTTCCACATCAGAAAACACAACCCAGGAAATGGATCTACGTGTCAGTGCAGTGGCGGCCAAGAAAGCAAATAGAATGCTAGGATTGATAAGGGAAGGAATGGAGAATAAAACAAAGGATATTATAATGCCTCTGTAGCGTTCCATGGTGAGACCGCACCTTGAATATTGGGTGAAGTTCTGGTCGCTGTATTTTAAATTAGTAGAATTAGAAAAGGTACAGTGTCCGATATTGCCTTTACACGGTTTACAGAGCTGTAAACGGTGTAAATGCCCCTAAGCAGGATATTCGGCATAGTTAGTGCCGCTGAATATCCCTGAGTAATGTCACTATATGCCCTGATGTTAACTGCTTAGCATCAGGGTGTTCCAGCGGTAGTACCCGCAGATAACCGGTCAGTGGTGATATTCAGCCGCTGCCCAATTATCCCTCAGCAGCAAAAGTTAGGCACAGCAAAAGCTGTCCTAACTTTTGTCGCAAAAGCTAACTGGGCAGCGGCTGACTATCACTGCTACCTGGTTGGCTTCTGCGCCATGCATGGCTGTGCGGCAAACCCGGCTATGCCGGTAGCCGGATATGGTCCCAGCTTTGACTATCCGGGTTAACTCTTCAGCGGTGACGGCCAGGTGCTGTAATCATGCTAGTCACCACCACCACTGAATATTGGGCCCACAGAGAAGAACAATCAAAATGGTAAAGGGGATGGAAGGATACCCCTATGAGGAAAGGCTTAAAAGATTAGCACTCTTCAACTTGGAAAAAAGGCAGCTGAGGGGAGATGTGATAAAATAATGAATGGAGTGGAATGGGTAAACAGCTTGGTTTTTGACTCCTTCAAAAAGCGTGGTGTAGCTTGGTTTAAAAACGGTTTTGACAAGTTCCTGGATGAAAAGTCTATTAACCATTATTAAAGAGGACCAGGGAAATTCACTGTGTACCCCTAGATAAGCACTGTGGAATCTGTGTGCCTTTTGGGGAACCTGCCAAGTACTTGTGACCTGGATTGGCCACTGTAGGAAACAGGATATGGACCTTGGTCTGACCCAGTATGGCATTTTTTATATTCTTACATAAAGACAGGCCAGGTGCAAGGGCACTGGGCACCTTAGGTGAACTTTCAAGCTTCCTCCTCCCCCCTCCAAGATTTTATAAATTAAACAATCAACACTTATGATCATCCCACCACCCCTCTCTTATGATCATCCCACCACCCCTGGAAAAATGCATAATTGGACATCATGAGGGAGTGGATATTCAACGCAATTAACACAATTAGCAGACCTGCTAACAGTGTTAATGGTGTTTACTGGGATTTTCAGCCATGGTTAGTGCTGCTGAGTATCCCCAGGTGCCCACCCCAGTGCTAGCCAGTTCACACCGAAGTGTTCTGTAGGCGGAGCGAATGCAGCACCCAGAGATATTGCTCAGTTAGCGCTAAGCAGCAAATGTTAGGCACCTGAAATAGTGACCTTTCACCACAGGGCAGTGGTTGAATCCAGGGAATCAGGCGTCAGGGAACAGCATGATTGCAGTGTGGCAGGGAGTCAGGGCTCCTACATGGCATCCCGATGCCATGGCAATGAGATGCCATGGTACCAAAGCTCCATCCAGGTGTATTGGGAGAGTTGGATGGGGCCAGGGCTGGACATGCAGGGCAGCGGAATAGGGGCACATGCAGCCCGTCTAACATCCCGTTTCTGCTCCCGCGGTTGCAGAGTCAGGGTCTAATTTGACCTATCCAGACGGGCCCCTTTCAGCATTGGGCTCCACCTGTTACCGCAATTACATGCTTGAATAAAAGCTTTGCTGGAAACTTCTCTTTGCAATTAAAAGCTTCCAGATAGAGTTTATCTCTTATATTGAACAGGATGAGACTAGGGGGTATTTTTACTAAACAGTGCTAACGTCGCAGTGGCGACGTTATCGCGTGATAATAGCGCATTACCATGCGATGATGTCACGTATCATGCGATAACGTTTCTGGAGGCGTTAAGGTGCACAGAGGGTGGAGTAAGGCTCCCCAGAGGGCTGAGATAAGGGGTCAATGGGCGGAGAGTGGGCGGGGAGAGGCCCCAGGCACACTAACGCTGTGAAATCAGGGTCTGAAAATTAACGCCAGTGAAAACCTTGCGTTAGAGGCACATTTGCAGGAGAGAGAAACCAGTTCAGTCAGCAATGTACAGCAAAGGCAGGGAGACCCAGATAAGTGATAGTAGTGATACATGTGCAGTAACAAAACATGCAAAAACCAGAGAGATAATGACCAGAACCAAAATAGAAATACAAAACACAGAGCTGGCCAACAGAAAAAAACATTGATAAACGGTAATCAACACTACCCATAAAAAATAAAAAGGAAGATGTCACATTTGGAAGGGTCACTTCTGATTCCCCCTAGACAGTGAATGTTCCAACATTGATAGTGTTGATGAGGGTTTGCTGTGGTGTACATTGGACAGCTTGCTTATGTGGCGTTCACATGTGCAGCAACAGCAGAGTGGCCACGTAGGAAAGGGCACTATGGTGATGGTGTAAATGGGGTACAGGGTGGTGCAGGCGGCACATGCAGTGGGCCAGCTGAGGCACAGTGTGGACTAGGCAGATGCCTACCTGGCACATAGGAATGCAGAAACTGAAAAGCAGCAAGACAGCAACTGACCAGAGTCCAACATGGCCACGAGTGTGCGTCCCACAGTGTCCCAGGGGACAGTACCCAGCAGATACCCCCAAGGGCACAGAACATTGGCCAGAGGGAAGTGCTGATGTCCATGTCAGCACCCCTACCCCAGATCCCACACCATAGGCAGCCGCCTAGCGACACACTGGATGGCATGGGACTGTGCACCATCAGCATAAGTGCATGTCAGCATGGTGGTGGAGGGGTGCCAGTGGCGGAGGGGGCAGTGGCAACTGCCCACAGAGGAGCAAGGCCAAGCCCTGTATAGCTGGGTGGCATGCAGTGCAACAGATAAGGTCTGTCTGAGGAACAGCCATGGGATCCCCAGGGAACAACCTGCCTCTCTGGCAACAGTTTGGTGCAGTACACATAGCCAGTGTGCACAAAGGTCACAGGTTCAAGTCCCAGCTGGTGCTTCTGTAGACCATGTCCCAATATTTTACCCTACAGAACACATACACCATAAATATGTCCACTTCCTAGAGCAGAGGTTCCCAAATCCATTCCTGGAGGGCCAAACACCATTCAGGTTGTCAGGATGTCCCTAATAAATATGCATGAGATGCATTTACATGCACTGCCCACATTGTATGCAAATGTATCCCATGCATATTAATTAGGGACAGCCAGGAAACCGGACTTGTGTCTGGCCCACCAGGACCAGAGTCTGGACCCTCTGCCCCAGAGCATCGGCCAACAGAGGCACAAACACCCACACCCACAGCCTCCACTACCCAAAGCCTCATGGAGAGTCAGGCTGTTGGGCCCTGCACGGAGCACCAGCTACCACTACATGCACCTGTATACCTTAGCAATGCCATCAGAACCGTGGAAACACGTTCCATATATCTATCAAAAGGTTGCTATGCTTAATGTGAGATCACAAATCCTAACAAACAAATTTGTTAAAAGAGATTCATCATAGCAACCTTTCTGATATATGTGGAGTGTGCTTCCGTATGTGTTTACGACACTGTTTACCATCCCGGAGAGTGATCCTAACAGTATTGCATTCCTTTGCACTGCCTGCACTGTGCCCAGGACTGGTGTGGCGGCCAGGGCTGGCAGCCACCTCTATCATTGCACAATGCAGAAATAGGTGTTGGAGTGTGTTATGTCTATCCAGTGTTTTGTGGCTGCCTACACCTTCCTGAGCCCACAATGTTTGCACAGTTTCCAGCGTTAGCCTGCCAATGTGCATAATGAGGGGCAAGGTATTGTGGGTTTGGCCCAGACAGGGTGGTCTGGGCAGGATGCATATGCACAGGGCATAGGGCAATGGCCGGGATATTGTAGTGCGCGTCCACCACCTGCAAGGACAAAGTGGCCACAGCATGTCATGCTGGGAGGTAACTCTCACTCTGACTGAGCAGTGACCATGGCATGTCTAGGTCCCAACATAGTGCTATACAGTGTTTCTGTAAGTGATATTTGTGGGCTCCCATTTCTGGGGGTCCAATTATTCACAAACCTGCTTGGTGTTTGTGCCAGATCCCATGTCTGGCTGCACATTGTTCCTTTCAGAACATGCACTATGCATTTGCTAGCAGACTGTCTGCAGTTAGCATGTGTATGGCTGCAACACCTTGCAGGGTGCAGCAGGTACACACTGACTGCCCTCTGCTGGTGAATGTCAGCTCGTAGTGGAGGGCAGCTGAGCTGACCAGGCACACTACCTGTCTGCCAGTGGCCCTATTCCATGTGCAGATCTGTCTCAGCTGTCCATTTGCCAGTAGGACTGGGGTTGCTGGTCCCACAGTCCGTCATCATGTACCTCCACTGCCCCTATTGCAAACGGTTATAGTGTCTGTCTGTTTTTTGGCAGATCATGTTCCCTACCCTGACCATGAGAGGGCAGTTTGCTACGTACCTCTTCGTCATGTGAGTCCAGACACACACCTGCTCCAAAAACAGGTGTCCATGGCAACATCGCTGGATATGCATTATGTATGTGTGCATCATGGTTCACAAGGGCTACACATTACTGGCAAATAGAAATGGACATAGAAAAATCCTAAGGCTGTCTGCAAAGAATACCTCACACACTGGCAGTGATGGTGACCTGCAGCAAAGCCTACTGCAACCAACCCGGGTACTGTGGACCTGTTGCTGGCCACACCACTTCACCCTCAGGGTGATCACAGAACATGCACAATGGCATAATCAGTAGGTACTCTGTGCCAGTAACACGCACGGTCAGTCCCCCTTTCCCAGCTGATATGCTGTAGAGGTGCAAACCCCAGCTGGGGAGCAGATGTAGACTGCTGTTTTGAATGTGCATTCCATCATGGTTACTGTTGGGGGTTGTCCTATCCTGGCAGACAGCAGGCTTTTTGTGTGGTGCCCTGCAGTGTTCTTGTATGCAGCCTTTGCTATTGAACTCATGTTGGTGGTGTAGCCTACTGGTTTGTGCATTGACATTTGTGCTAATGGTCATGGATTTGATTCCTCTCTGTTCACTTTAATTTGTATGCTTGTCCTCATATGGGTACGTCGGTACCGACAGAGTCTGCGCGGGAACGCTTCCCAGCGTCCAATCAGAAAGCCTTTGGAAGCATCCCAACACGCCTGCGTGCAGCCTTCCCCCCTTCCCAACTGTCTCTCTTCAGTTTTTGTTTTTCCGCAGAGCCGGCAGGATGTCCTCCTGTCACCACAGAAAATTATTTTATTTTTTAGTTTTCTTGTGGTCGCGACTGCCTTCCCCGACGCCACCGGTACCGCCAGTGTTTCTTTTTTCTTGTTAAATTTTTCCTTTTTAAGGAATATTTTTCCTCCTTAGTGTCTCACGGTTTCTCAGGCCTGTTAGGCCTCTCCATTTTCCTTCATGGAACCGCCAGCCACTATTCCCAAGAAATGTACAAACTGTAGCGGTACAAACTTATTTTTAGACACTCTCAATTGGTGTCTAACCTGCTTGGATCCTGACCATTTTCCTCCGGAGCCCTCCGGCAACAGTATTGTGGGAAGAAGTTTTCAACATCGCGTTCCCCTCGGCACGCGGTCCCCATCCAACTTCAGGGCACCGACCATATCTTCTTCTACACAGGATCAGGTAACCCAAAAACAGTCTGTTAAGACTAGCCAGTCCTCGAGCGGCAGTTCTCATGCTCAGCATAGATATGCCTACGGCCTTGCCCTCGAGAATCCACTGGCTTCAAAATCCCGGTGGGAGTCTTCGGCCTCCAAAGCCTGTGTGGGGTTTCAGGTTGTTCCTGAGGTTCACCCCTCACAGAACATACCTGAGCCATGCCCAGTGGTGGCATCCACTTCGAGCGGTACCGATACCCTGGCATCGGCAATGGTGTTGGATGAAACATTCCTCACCAAGGATCGTCGTCTGGCGTCCCCGGTACCTACGGGGCCGTTGGATACGCTCCAGACCAACCTTCCAGTATCGGTACCGGTACCGATACTAGTACCGACGCCGGTACCCTCCAGACGTGCATCGATAGACTCGCTTCCTTCGATGCCGAGTCTGGAATCGATCTCTAGTCTGGAGGACTGGGTACCGACTCGCCTTGGTACCGACACCAGACGGTACCGAACGCTCGGTTCCGATAATTCGGATCCGCAACTCTCGGTTTCTTCGATACCATTAGAGTTGCCACAGGCTGGCCTTCATCCACCGGTACCGGATACGGTACCGAAGTCGGTACAGTTATCCACATTACCATTGCTGTCGGTGCCTTCCATGCTTCTCTCCTCAGGCTCGCTTCCCTCGATACTGAGTTTGGAATCAATCCCTAGCATGGGCGATGTGCTACCGACTCGCGCTGGTCCCAACCTCCCGCAGTACTAGCGCCCATCCTATAAGGATTCCATACTGCTCCATCCAGGATCTTCTATTCCTATAAACTTGGATAGATCCCTCGGTGCCAACGCTAGTTCTTCATCAGATCTAGCCTATCCAAGAGAAGTTCCCTCTGGGGATCCTTCTTTTCAGGTTTTCCTCCTAGATATGGCAAAATCTCTTACCATTTCTATTCCTGGACAAGGTCCTACACAAGGCAATACAGGATCCCTCTATATTCCTGAGAGAGCAAAGGAAAACATCATGCTTCCTTTGCATCATTCCTTGCAGGATCTCCTTCCACGAATGTGGGAAGCTCCTTTAAAGGTACCCCCACTTTCCAGAGCAACTGATCTTCTATATCAGGTGCTCCCCTCTCCAGGATTTCAAAAGACTCAACTTCCTCATCATTCCATTGTTGTAGAATCAGCAATGAGGCAGGTGAAGAGTACTAAAAAGCACTCTTCTTATCTGCCAGGTCGTGAGTCTAAGACTTTGGATGCCTTTGGACGCCAAACTTTCCAGGCATCCATGCTTTCAGCAAGAATTCTCTCATATATTTTTTATATGGGTTTATCTCTTGAGGAGGTCACAAAGAAATTACATCTTTTGACTCCTTTTCTTCAAGAGCCCAAGAGTGCAGACTATTCCTCACTGGTTAGTCATGCTAAAAATATC
Organism: Ichthyophis bannanicus; assembly: GCA_033557465.1. Lineage (NCBI taxonomy): Eukaryota > Metazoa > Chordata > Amphibia > Gymnophiona > Ichthyophiidae > Ichthyophis > Ichthyophis bannanicus. The sequence continues at coordinate 1,859,481,392 of CM066032.1, read as the reverse complement.
TCTAGGTTTCTTACTCATGCTTCCCTAGACTCCTTTGAGTCTGTTAGCAGGACTTCTGCTATAGCTATAGGAGCATGACGTAAAGCCTGGCTCCAAGCTTCAGACTTAGACAAATGGGCACAAGTTAGACTGGGAAATACGCCTTGCACTGGGGAAAATCTCTTTAACAAGGAGTCTTTACTCCAGGTTGCTCAGTTAACAACTGACTGTCCTGTTTCCAGAGGCTGTTCTACGCCTTCTTCTTTCCCAGTTGGTAGGAAATGTCCTGCCAAAATTTCTTCCCCTAGGGGGAGAAGATTTTATCCATCATCTGCCCATCATACAGATTTTCACAAACAGGGGAAACATCACCCTGGTCTGAAGAATCCACAACCTCCGCAGGGTCAACAAACCCAGCAGTCGCAGGGTTTCAAATAGATCATCATTGCCCCTCTTGGTTGGTGGTTAGAGTAGCAGTCTGCTTCTTTTCATTTGCAGTATCTGCACCAAATTTATTCTAACCTTCCTAGATATCTCTTCATGAGACATATTTTCTTTAACTTAAGAGTCTTTATGATGATCATGCCCATACTTAACGGGGTTTTTCTCTTCCTCTTGGAGGAAAGAGAACTAACAACTATTAATAGACAGTTGTTTTCCCTGTACTGGCATGTATCATCTCTCCTGTCAGAGACTTCCTCCACAGTCAGTCTCTTTCAACTCTGTCTTACCTCCCTCTTACTATAACATTTGGTTTGTAAGAGGGACCCCTTTTACACTGGTAAGCCCCTATGGTCTTCTACCTGTTCTTCCGGGAGATTCTCCCTTCCGGAGTTGTCTCCCCCCTTGTTACCTTAGGGCAGCCCATCAGACAATAGGAAATCCTACCAGGTCTGTTGTATCTTTTTCCCAATCTAAAAGAGGGAGAGGGAAAAGAAATTTTCTCCGCTGCCCTGGTACCTTGCTGCAGATACAGCAATTCCTAGTGGTTAAGCAAGCCACGGGTTCTGTCCATCACACAACCAGAGATTCTCCTCCACTAGCAATCCTTCTAGCCTCAGTGCTAGGTCACAAACAGGTCACCAACCTCGTTTGGGAAACCCTCTTATCACAGCCTGGTTGGTTAACTTCTATTCTTCGCCCCCTTGTCCATGGCAGAATAGTTGGTTACCTGCTGGCTTTCCACAGCCAGTTTTTCTTCTAACCAACCTGCAGCATGCTCTCTGCAACTCTACAGAGTAGCTTTGCACTATGGGCCCTTGCTAGAGAGCATTAGTATCTTGCCTAGCAGATAACCCCAGATGGTTAACAGGGTTCCCCCAGTCATGTTTCCATGACTGGTAGGTATTTCCTACCCTTACCATCTCATCTTAAAACTCTTTTGAGACATCAGTCTCAGGCCTTTCATTATGTGAAAACCTAAAGAAGGGCCAATTCCCTGGCCTGGCCCATATCTCCTTTGGTCTTCTCATCAGAGATAATTTTCTTCAATGGCAGTTAGCGGATGCCCAATACCCCTCTTGCCCTAATAGGCAAGTCACTAGGGCAGGGGTCGGCAACCCGCGGCTCCGGAGCCGCATGCGGCTCTTTCTCACCTTTGCCGCGGCTCCGGAGCACACTGCCCGCCCGGTGACAGGCAATAGTGTTGTAAAGATGTATTTAAACGTGGCGTTATAGGCTCCCTCCATGTCAGCTCCCTCCCTTCTTCTGCAGCCGCGGCTCCCTGCCTCTTAGGGAACCGCGGCTGTGCTTTTAAAATCATCTCGGAGCCCTTCCTGTCTTGACGGGCTCCGTGCAGCATTGTCCCGCCTCTAAAGGAAGTTTTGGAGGCGGGACAATGCTGCACGGAGCCCGCCAAGACAGGAAGGGCTCCGAGATGATTTTAAAAGCACAGCCGCGGTTCCCTAAGAGGCAGGGAGCCGCAGCTGCAGAAGAAGGGAGGGGGCTGACATGGAGGGAGGGAGCAGATATGGATGGATGGATGGATGGAGGGAGGGGGGGCTGACATGGAGGGAGGGAGCTGATATGGATGGAGGGAGGGGGGCTGACATGGAGGGATGGAGGGGGGCTGACATGGAGGGAGGGAGCTGATATGGATGGATGGAGGGAGGGGGCTGACATGGAGGGAGGGAGCTGATATGGATGGAGGGAGGGGGACTGACATGGAGGGATGGAGGGGGCTGACATGGAGGGAGGGGGCTGACATGGAGGGAGGGAGCTGATATGGATGGATGGAGGGAGGGGGGCTGACATGGTGGGAGGGGGCTGACATGGAGGGAGGGAGCTGATATGGATGGATGGAGGGAGGGGGGCTGACATGGAGGGAGGGAGCTGATATGGATGGAGGGAGGGGGGCTGCCATGGAGGGAGGGAGCTGATATGGATGGATGGAGGGAGGGGGGCTGACATGGAGGGATGGAGGGGGCTGACATGGAGGGAGGGAGCTGATATGGATGGAGGGAGGGGGGCTGACATGGAGGGATGGAGGGGGCTGACATGGAGGGAGGGAGCTGATATGGATGGAGGGAGGGGGGCTGACATGGAGGGATGGAGGGGGCTGACATGGAGGGAGGGAGCTGATATGGATGGAGGGAGGGGGGCTGACATGGAGGGATGGAGGGGGCTGACATGGAGGGAGGGAGCTGATATGGATGGAGGGAGGGGGCTGACATGGAGGGATGGAGGGGGCTGACATGGAGGGAGGGAGCTGATATGGATGGAGGGAGGGGGGCTGACATGGAGGGATGGAGGGGGCTGACATGGAGGGATTGGGGAGGTGGGCTGACATGAAGGGAGGGAGCTGATATGGATGGAGGGAGGGAGGGGGCTGACATGGAGGGATGGAGCACTGGTAATGGGGTTGAGGGGACTAGCACTGGAAATGAGCTGATTAGGGGAGGCTAGGACTGGTAATGAGCTGATGGGGGGTAGGACTGGTATTGGGCTGATTAGGGGAGGCTAGCACTGGTAATGGGGTTGAGGGGGGATTAGCACTGGAAGCGAGCTGATTCGGGGGCTTTGACTGGGCATGGGCTGATTGTGGGGAGGGGAGGATAGAGCTGCTGGCCCTGGAAGATAACTAGGGGCTAAGGCTACAAATGGGCTGATATGAGGGGATGGGAGAATGGAACTGGATCTGAGAGGGGCTGCCATGGTATTTGTACTAGAAGGGACTGGTCAGTGGGGAAGGAGGGGGACTGGAAGGAAATGGACACCAGTGGCAATCATGGGAATGCAAGTTGACATTGGAAGGTACTGGGAGTGAGGACTGGAAAGGGGCTGATATTGGGGAGGGTTACTGGGACTGGAAATAGGCTGATGGAAAGAAGTGAAGAAAACGAAAGAAGAGATAAGAAATGGCAGATGGACCATAGACCACAGAAAGAGAGCTAAGAGAAGACAGGAAAGCAGAAGCCTCAGATCGGGACCAGCATGATCAAAGAATAAATTGGTCAGACAACAAAGGTAGAAAAAATAATTTTATTTCATATTAGTGATTTGACTACAAAATCATCATAATTTTGAAATCAAATATTGTTACTTGTTGTTGTGATATTTTCTGGCGTATTTTTTTGGTGTGCGAAGGAAGAGGGGTAGTCTTATACGGCGAGTATAGGCCAAACACCTATATTTTAACAGGAAAAGTAGGGGGTCGTATATAGCATTAAGGTAAGAAACAATATATGCAGTGTTAGATTTGTTTTAAATGTCGCAATGGTTTTGCGGCTCCCAGGTTTTTTTTTTCCCTTCGGAAACGGGTCCAAGTGGCTCTTTATGTCTTAAAGGTTGCAGACCCCTGCACTAGGGTATCTTCCTCCAGTGGCATCCTCTATCCATTCTCCATATGGCAATTCTGGAGAAATCTGGACTTCCTGCCTACAGACTGAAGTTATCCTCTGCCTTTTTCACGTAGGCCATCCTGGTTATTCAAAAGCTCACATTCTGAAACGAATCCAGACTTCTTCTTGTCAGAGAGACCTCTCCTCTGACTCTGCCAATCATAACCAGGAAAAGAGAATTCTCTGTATATCTATTCAAGCAGGTATTAACCTTCTTGCTTTTAGATGAATCTTCCTCTCTCCCTATATACCTAGGGGAGTTCAGCTTCTATAGACCTCTCTCCTTCCATACATATCTCCTATAGATATATACATATATACCCTATATGTGTATATATTCAATATATATATGTATATATACATAGATATATTTATAGATCTACTGAGATATATTTTTAGATAGATATGTATCCATATACTTATCTATCTGTTCTGTTAGGTTCAGATATCCTTACATTCCTATATGATCCTGACAGATGGGCACTACCCCTATCAATGCTATGCCAGCATTCTTAGGGGGCTACACTTATCACCACTCCCTGTGGTAATTAACAAAATTTTCCTTACCATTTAGGTTAGGTACTCCTGGAGCTCTCCATGTACCTTTCTTCTTTCCTAATTGACCCCATTTAGGAAAGACATTGCGGAGCTTCAGTCAATCTAAAGCTTAGCGCTCCTGAGTCTGTCCTTACTTTCTCATCAGATACAAGGGTCTCCATACCCTTTCTCCTCTACATGGACTGATTCCATCCCCAGTCCAGTTAGGTCAGACTCATTTTTTCTTTTGGTCCTAAATTTATACTGTTTTGGGACCTAAACAGCTTAAGCTTTCTTTAATACTACCTTCTGCGTCTCCGCTGAAGCTCTACCTCTTATACTACCCCAGTCTTTCCCCCTGGGGCTATTTCTCACCCTGAGGGGTTCTGACCTCCACTTGTTTTTCTCTACTTTTACTACCTCTACTTCTTAGTGAGGTACCCCTTCAGCACATTCACGGACTCTTCTACCAGATCCATATGTACCTCAATGGACTTATACAAGGTCAACAAGGGAGGCCCAGATTACAATATGTTACTACAAAATATCCTCTATACAGGGTCTTTCCCTTCCGAAACCCTGTTCTAGCCAGCTGTTCCACAGCTTCTCTTCTATATTCAACTCCTACCCTCCATCCCCAAGATGCCTGAGGTCTTAAGCAATAGCATGGCTCGTTCTAGACTTGCAACATGCTAGGACTCCCTCTGGGCATCTGAGCTTGGGAGTCCCCATATGTGAAGACTCATTCCTGCTTGTTCCTGGAGATAGCACAGTTACTTACCTGTAACAGGTGATCTCTGGGAACAGCAGGAATAAGTCTTCACAACCCACCCACCTCCCCTAGGAGTTGCATTTTTCTCTATCTCTATCTTTCTCTTTCTTGCTCTCTCTCTCTCTCTTTGTCTCAGCTTTCAAACTTAACTGAGGAGAGACAGTTGGGAAGGCAGGAAGGCAGCACGCAGGCGTGTTGGGATGCTTCCAAAGGCTTTCTGATTGGACGCTGGGAAGCGTTCCCGCGCAGACTCCGTCGGTACTGACGTACCCATATGTGAAGACTTATTCCTGCTGTTCCCAGAGATCACCTGTTACAGGTAAGTAACTGTGCTTTCCTGTAACAGTCATATCTGTGCAGATCTGTGCTGTTGGCACATTATACCCTTATCACAATTGCCAAACATCCTTCTGTCCATCTATGTGTGTCTGCCAGCTGTGTGGCGTCCTGCCCTAATGTGCAGGCTGCTACCCCATGCCCTACACTGATACACGTTTCTGCATTGCGGCTCTTCCTGCTTGCCTCTCCTGTGTCTGCTCTGCATGGCACTGCTACTCCTCTGTCCTCCTGTCATTGCACCTATCCTGCCACCTCCACCTCTCTGCTGGACACGTATTCCCATCCTCTGCCACACACTGTCATTGTTGCACGGTACATTACCATCGCCCTGTGCATCGGTACAGCGGCCCCCGATATGTTTGTACACTTTACCAGCTGCCACATGGGCTTCACGCAGATTTGTCTGGTCCATCAGCTCTGATCTACTTCCTTCCATCACTTGTGCATTGCCTTTCCTTGGTGCTCTGTGCAGTGTTAGGGTTACATCTGTGTTTGGCCCATACCTTTCTTGCTTGTCAACTTGGGGCACCTTACTGCCTTTGGGCACCATTTCTTGAGTCACCTATACATCCTTGGGAAATCTTTAGCGGCACCTTAGATTCCAGCAGCTTATGGACCACCTCATATGGTGCCTTGGGGGTTGCCAACCTTTCATCCTGCCCTCTAGGGCACATTATGACCCGCCTTGGCTGACATGGTGGTTTATGATGTGCCTTCTGGTGCGCCCTAAAAGGTGCATTAGGTTACAGCACTGGGGTGTGTGTATTTTTGGCTGGCAGCACAGATTGTTGGAATGTGTCTGACTGTTACAAGCAGGAAAAGGAATTGCCTTGAGCACCCTTATTCAATGAATCCACTGAGGGATCAAACTCATGACCCCTGTCTCAGCAGTCATTGTATTAATCAGTGTGCTACACCTCTGTTCCTGTGATTGCAGTCAGCGCGCAATGTTAAGGTTAACGCGCGATAACGTGCACGGCTCCCTCTATCACACGATAACAGACAGGCGCCCTCTATCGCGCAATAACCCACCATTGCTACCTTAAGACTGGAACGCCCACTACCTTATATGGCATTCCTCACATTAACGCTGCAACTAACGCCGGTAACGTTAAGATGGTTTAGTAAACATACCCCTAGATGTCAACTCAATTGTTTTAATATCTGAAAGCTAATGTAATAAAAAGCAGCCGGAGTGCCTGCAAGCTGCCCCAATGTCAGGAAGGAAGGGGCCTGCAGGTATAATGGGTCATAGAGGAGTGCAAGGGGAGGGGCCGGAGTACCAGGTATGGTGGCTGTAAAGATCAAATGACATTTTAAAGGCAGAGGGCTTTGAAAAGTGGAAAAAGAAATAAAGCCTCAAAGTGATGGTGGGTCAGTCCAGGGGCCAAATTAAAAAATGGTAATGGCTGGAGAGCCAGAAATTAAAATTAAAATTGTTAATTCTCTTGGGGGAGGCACTCAGGGTGCCCTGCAGCAATGGAGAAGGTGGGGACCTTTATAGGGTCCTAAGTGGCTGTTAGAGCTGGCTTTAAAAGAGCCTGATATAATTTAAAAAGAAATAAAAGTAATTTCTTTAAAATTTTACATGAGTTTAATGGTCTGGAAGGTGTGAGGGAACCCCAGGGACTGGGAAGCAGTGAGTTTGGAGTGGTTGTATGCTGATTGTAAGTCAGAATTTAATTTGTTGTGAAAAGTGTCTTATTTGACTGTCGGAAACCATAGAAAGTACATAATAGATGTACACAGCTCATATAAACGGTTTTTGATATTAAATATGTCCTAATAAGTGTTTTATGGCTATAAAATACTAGATTTTATTAAAAAAATACTTTTTAGTTAATGCAGGAAGAGGAGTAATTTACATAGGATACTTTCTTGCAACCAGGTCCATGGTAACTGTCAAAGAGGATTGACGTAGGAAAACCGAAATGCTTATCTCAGCCTGATAGGGGTACCGATTAAAAAGGAAAAATTCTTTGAGTTATGAATTAAAGAGGCAAATTGCTTCAGAGGATTTAGTGGGGAAAATAAGGTTTTTATGACATCACAGAGGTAGATACACAGACTAGAGCAATCTAGAACTTTAGTGATGCGGATTTCTTTTGAGTTGATAAATGTTGATGAGAGAAAGTGAAAGTGGATGATGGGTGCTGTATACTGGAGGCCTCTGGTTGAGTGTTTTTAGGGGAATTTTGAGGTTCAGATGAGAGACTGGATGGGAAAAAGATGGTTTTGAATGGATTTTATTTTTTTTAAATAAACCCTGACTGACTGGTAGGAAAGTCATATAGGGTACAGTAAATGAGTCCAGATAGGTCCCCCTTAGAAATCAGTTCCTTTAACGGACCTAAACTAATTTAGGAAAGAACCCTATTTTGCTTTTTAGATTTTATGTAACTTAATGAGGGTTTATGCAGAAAAGATCCTGTAAAAGGGAATCCTATCACCAAATTAATTACTGAACATCCATTGGAAGAAATTAAATGAACATTTTATTGGGAAACATATCTGTCTATTAAAAATTGGTGTATAAATCAAATTAATAGGGGTTCAAGAGGTAGGTCTCTTGATAGACCACAGACAGAGTACTAAGATAGGACAACGGTGCTACTGGGGAAGAAGAGGGGATAGCTGGGATGTTGGTTTTCGAGAATTAGCAATAGTTACTCAGGGAGGAGAAGGATGACGGGGTAGGTGTATGAAAGGCTGAATGGAAGTGTGATGAGTGTGAGCAAGAGAAAAGAGTGAATTGAGAGAAAATTGAGGGTGGCAAGTTTTTTTTTCCTTGGCTAGCGTGTTATTCCTTACTATAGAGATAGTATAGATAGTATTGTTTTTTAGGATAAAAGTTTTGGGAGGAGGTTAAAGGACAAGTTAGGATAGTTTGATTAAGAGTGGAAACAGGAACCAGTCCTTGATCAGCATCTGGCTCCAGTAGAGAAGATTCCTGATCCAAAAAGTGGGTGCCAAAGAGGCAAGACTCCTGAGACCAAGTTCCAGTGGCGAAGTTCCTCAAGCACGTTTCTTCCAGGGAGAAGAAACGACCACGAAATTAAAGAGCCCCCAACGTTCTTCAAAAAGGACAGTGGCAAGTATTTTTTTATGGTGTGCACATCTTTAAACCATTTTTACATTTGAGCTCAAATTCACTTGGACACTTATGAAATAAATGTTAAATTCTGTTATTGAGTTATATTATATCTTTCCGGACGTATGATATATGTATGCATATTCTGAATAAATACTTACCTTAAGTGACTACTTACCTGGGTTCTGTTAACTATATAACATCAAGAGCTCCAAAAGCCCTAATCCATAATCTTAGATTTTTTTATATTTGCTTCATACTCGAGAGAGGAAAGGGGTAAGAAGAATCCCGGGACAGCGAGGTATTTGTTTTGTTCTGAGAATCCCCCTCTGAAACTGTTGGATTAATATTATGATAAACCCAGACAATGTGAGATAAATTTACATCTTTCTAAGATAACTTTATAATCCAACAGTCAGTCACGGGGCACCGGTTTACACTAAGCATGTGTTTGGACAAAGAGGAGTAAATATTCAAATGGTTTGTCCAGTTACTTACTGTTTCAGTCTTTCCCACCTCCACTGGCCAACTAAATTTTGCCCAGGCAAATGATAGTCTAAGCAAAATTTAGCCAGACAAACGAGGTGGCCCTGGGAACATTCTACAGCTGGAGCACATTGGTGCTGATATTAAATCCTGGCTCGCCAGGACAATCAAATAGCAGACAATGTTAAAGAGACAATCCTCTGAGTTTGATATGGTCTCTGTCTTATTCCTGCTAGAATTCTGCACACAATAATTCAACGTTTTGCACTTTTTTGTGATATTTTATTTCTGTACTGTATTTTAAATTAAGTATCGCTCAAAAACAATGGGGTCGACATTCAATGGCGGTAAGCAGCGTTTTTAAAATGGCTAGATATTCAATGACGGGAGCATATCCGGCCACCAGCATTGAATAGCCGAGTTGCCGAATGCACAATTTAGAGTAGCTAACTGGGTATCCGTGATATAGAGATAATCAGTTATCCTTAACCAGGTAAAGTTAGGTCAGCCTTTTTTGCCCTCTTGACTTGGTTAAGAATAACCGGTTACTGACTGAATATCACAGATAACTCGTTATCTTTGGGTGCCATCCCCGCTCTGTCTCTGGGATGCACCGACACTAACCAGGTCTGGAAACCGCCTAAATGCCTTTGAATATTGATCCCAATATGCTGTATTATGTTGACAAATAAAACATGCAGAATTTTGCATACTTCAGACCTTTGGGCACAGAATTTTGAATTGCGTGTGCCAAATTCCAGTAGGAATACTTCCTCTCTCCTTGCCATTAGCCCAACTTTTAAAAAAATTAAGTGTGTTCTGGGGGCCCACTCCCCCATTCCTCCCACTTTACTTCTTACCACTGTGTCAAGATGAACAAAACAAAGCAACCAGAAGAGGGGAGTCGTCTTTCCCTCACTCCCTCTGCATTGCCAGGAAAATAAAAACTACCCCAGGCTCCTCCCAATGTCACTAGGACAGCAGCACTGGCACCCCCCTCCCTTTCTCCTAGCCAAAAATGGTAAAGTCCTGTTTTGGAAAAGAGGGAAGAGGAGGAGTCCCCAATGGCACAATCCATTTTCAGTCACAAGTCATGGGGAGGAGGTTAGGAACATGAGGAATTTTCGGTTTTCCTGCAACTGGAGAGGATGGACTGAAAGGAGAATCCCCCTGCTGGCTCTCTTATTTTTTTCCACTTTCACATAGGGGCAGAGGAAGAACAATCAGTCCTGGGAACACACTTTTTTTTTTTAAATTGGGCCAACAACAAGAAGGGAGGGAAGAAGGAGCCCTTGGGATAAACTTTTTGAAATCAAGTAGGGAGAGAGGGGGAAAAGGGGTTGCAGTTAGTTATGAGACTGGGTATAGGAGGGAGGAATCCCTGAGTTATTTGGGGGTGTTTATTTCGGGGTTTAGCCAGTTAGTCCCAATCTTCAGCACTAAGCTTAGCAGGGTCAAATTTTGACCAGCTAGATTTTGGTTGATAGTGTGAACCTAGCCAATTAGGTTGGACTGACTATTCACCTAAAAATAACTGACTAAAATAAATAAGTTTTGTTGCAAACCGGTAGGTCTTGATATCTACCTCCAAGTTTAAATTAAGTGAGGAGAAGACCAGTCAGAGAGGCTGAAAGAAACCCATGATAAACTGAATCAAAATTGTCAAAAAGAACAGATTGAAACAAGAGAAGGGCATCCATTAGATGAAAAGAAAGATCAATATTTTTTGCGGCGGTGATCAAGTTATGAAAGCTAGTGCCTATTTGGGTTGTCCTCTCAGCACCACTGACCTTTTTAAGTGAAAACTGGTTAATATAGCATTCCTGCTGGAATTCTGCACACAAAATTCAAAATCCTGTGTCAAAAGGTCTGAATTCTGCAAAGTTCTCCATACTTTCTTTGTCAAAACAACAAAGCATATTGTTTTTCACTTATACTTAATTTAAAATACAAAACAAAATTAAAATATCACAAAAACATGCACAGTTTTGAATTATTGTGTGCAGAATTCCAGCAGGCGTATGAGCATATAGAGGATGAACAGGGAGGGATACATAAGTGATGTCTTGAGTACAATTAAGTGCAACAGCTCCGTGATGTTCTTTCAAATCATTTTGAGACCCTTATTCTTCGAAGAGAATAAAACTTAAAATGGCATGAGTTTGAAATCTGCTATTAATACTCACAAGTTAGGCCCTTGTCCAGCTTCGATATCCTCAATGGGTATGGGATACAGAGATTCGTATGTTCTTCCAATCCCAGAACCATGGATTGCGTAGGAATTCATCTTGTCCACACCGGGTGGGAAATAACTCCAAGGAATCACTGCTCTGCCAGTCCACTTGCCCCAGTTTGAGAGAACATCTGCTTCAAAGTTCAAGTCAAGCCCTATCTTAATTAAGAAAAATGACAATAAAAACATACTATAAGCAGGACTTTTTTGAGGGGGTACTCAGTGGTATCAAGTGCCATCACCTTTTCTATTGCCTGCTCACATTGACCCATGTCCTTATGTATATATGAGTACCAGCACCGCTTTTGCTAGGGAAAAAACCCTGACTATGACTATCATGAGAATAATTCTTGGCAGCCTCAGCACATCCGGATGAGTTACTACTATTACCATTCAGCACTTATAAAGCGCCATGCACGCAGCGCTGCACAGCTAACCTACAAGAGGTGGCCAATATACAAGAGACAGTCCCTGCCCGTCAGAGTCATGCTCATCGGAGCTTACAATCTAGTTAGAACAGTACAGAGCATTAGTCAGTTCTGCGCAAGGTACGGTGTGGTATAATTTGGTCAACGTTGGTCATAAACATTGACAGGGGTTAGGGTAAGATGAGGATGGAGTCAGGATCTGAATGCAACCGCGAAGAGGTGGGTCTTCAACCTGGATTTGAAGAGGGCCAGGGAGGATGCCTTGCGCACAGACACAGGTAGGCTGTTACAGGCGTATGGTGCAGCAAGGTGAAAGGAGCACAGTCGGAAGTTTGCGGTGCGGGTGAAAGGCATTGATAGAAGTAATTTGTTAGCGGAGCACAAATTTCGAGAGGGGACGTAGGGAGAGATAAGAAATAAGAGGTATTGAGGGGCCACAGAGTGAATGCATTTATAGGTCAGTAGGAGAAGCTTGAATTGGATACGGAATTGGACGGGGAGCCAGAGAAGCGACTTGAGAAGAGGAGTAATGTGGGCGTGGCGAGGCTGTAAGGAGAGGTATCACTAGGAGGACAAAGCTAAAAGCATAACGAAAGCTGTGCTGAGTCAGACCAAGGTCCATCACGCACAACATCCTGTCTCCAATAGTGGCCAGTCCAGGTCAAAAGTATCTGACACATCCCAAAACGTAGATCTAGTTCTCATAACTCATTTCCAGGGATGAGCAAGTTAACAGGCATTAACCTTGAAGTAAAATATATAAGTAGTACAAATTGGGGTCCAAAATATTTATGTCAGACCATTTTAAAAACACTTGATAACCAACAATTCTTTAAAGTCTATCAGGTGAACCAATTGGGTCCATTTTAATATATAAAAATCTTTAAAATATCCTTTATTGATCTTCAATATCAAATTTATCTTCTCGAATATCAAATTTCAATAAAACAACTTCTTCACTACATCCACAAAGCAAAAAATACACAGCAGAGCACCCGACACAGCGCTATGTTTTGGACTTAATAAATGATATTTTAAAGATGTTTATTATATTAAAATGGATCCAATTGGTTCACTTGATAGACTTTAAAGTATTGTTGGCTATCAAGTGTTTTTAAAATGGTCCGACAAAAACTTTTCCTCCTAAAGATAGGTTGGGTTCAATATTGATCTTGAACAGGTGTTAACACATTTTATTTTTCTTTGAAATATTACTTCACTGATTGATTTGTTAATGCATGCTAAAAATTATTGCTAATGTGCATTCCCTCACTTGGTTTGCAGCTTGTCGTGCTGTGAGGGCTTGTGTGCATCAGTGATGCTGAGAGCTAAACTATCAGTAGTTTAACTACTGGCAGGGTCTCCCAAGATGGACAGGTCTCAGCTGAGGTGCCAGACCAAGACAAACCACCCATCTGGTCAGCAGCAGAATGGGATAGTGTTGACGGCGGAGGATCACATTTCCGTGACAACGGCAACAATACAAACTTAAACTGCATGGAGGAAAGGCCCGGCAATCTACTTCTGTATCTTGCCATGAAAACCCAATGGATAGTTACAACAAAACAAATTGTGCTATAGTGCTGGAAGATGAGACCCCCAGGTCGGAAGGCACTCAACTAGCTACTGGGGAAGAGCTGAAGACTTTTCAGAGTAAAGCCAGCATTTATGATGTGGTTGGATCAAAGCCCTCGGGACGTCTGACTGCTGATGTAGCTGTGCATGAAATGAGAGTCAGAAGCTGTAAAGATGTCTTACACATTGGAACATGGAACGTATGAAGCATGAACCAAGGGAAGTTGGAGATGGTCAAGAATGAAATGGAACGTGTACAACTTGATCTATTGGGTGTCAGCGAACTGAAATGGACTGGCTTTGGGCACTTTGCATCAGATGATCACATGGTCTACTATGCTGGAAATGAAAGACACAGAAGAAATGGTGTTGCATTTATAATAAAGAAGAAACTTGCAAGAACTGTAATGAAATACAATGCAGTCAGCGAACGCTTAATCTCTATTCGTCTATGAGGAATGCCTATCACCACAACTATAATTCAAGTATATGCCCCAACAACAGCTGCAGAAGAGAATGAAATTGAAGAGTTCTATGAACAAGTACAAGCTGAAATTGACAGAACATGCAAACAGGATATCCTGATAGTCATGGGTGATTGGAATGCAAAGGTTGGCAACAAAGAAGAAGGCAAAGTAGTTGGAAAATATGGACTTGGCAACAGAAATGAAGCTGGAGAAAGACTGATAGAATTCTGCAAGACCAATGATCTATTCATCTCAAACACCTTCTTCCAGCAACACAAGCGGCGACTGTACACATGGACTTCACCCAATGGATTGTATAAAACTCAAATTGACTACATCTGTGGAAGTCAACGATGGAAAAGCTCTATAACAGGGGTGTCAAACTCAAATACACAGTGGGCCAAAATGTAAAACTTGAACAAAGTCGCGGGCCAGCATTGAACAAATGAACCTTTTAATATGGACCCAAACAAGATTTGCTTTAACATTGAATATGAAGCAACACTTATTACTATACAATTTATAACTTAATAATTCAGATATGCAAAAACCAATTTCAAATAAAAAAAAACATCAATGACATTCATTTATTAAATAAGATTTAAATAATAATAAATAATAATTTTTAAAATAAAATAACAATAATAAAATTAATCAACCATTCAAGCCCATGTCTTGGAGTAGCAAGAAAAAGTGCATAAAGAAAACGTTAATTATTGCTCAGTTTGCTGCACACTGATCTAATCTGATGTGCCCAAGCCAGACACCTGGCATCTCTTCTTGGATGATAGTTCATCAATGTCTGGGCTCAGGCTTTGAGCTGAGGAAATCCTCAGTATCGAGCAAAGGTGTTCATCAGTCAGACGTCTCCTGTGAGATGTTTTGGTCATCTTCATCGAGGAGAAAAGTTGCTCACATAGATAAGTGCTGCCGAACATGGAGAGCATCTGAGCAGCTTGGGTGCGGAGCTGAGGCATTGTGTCAGGGATGAACTGTGGAAACTGGGCGGCGCCCACAGCATCATACTTTGACTTCAGCGTGTCATTACACTGGAGTTCAATTAGCTCCATTTGGAGGTTGGTTGGTGCGTTTTCCACATTAACTGCAAAGGGATTACTGAGCAGTTCAAACCTACATTTCTGGACATCAAAGTCGGCAAATCGCCGGCTAAACTCAGCGCCGAGTACACTGAGTTTTTCAGCAAACTGTGCGCATGGGAACAAGTTGGTAAAGAAATGCGTTTTCATGGTTTGGCAGCAGGGAAAATGGCCAAGGTTTCCTTGCAGCATCTGATTCTCCCACAGGCACAGTTTAGTTTTAAAAGCCCTCACTGCAGCGTACATGTCTGTGATGATGCGCCCCCGCCCCTGAAGCTGCAGGTTCAGCGCATCGAGATGGCTCGAGATGTCACACAGAAAGGCCAGCTCACACAGAAACTTTTTCTCCCAAAGCTCTGCTGTGTCCTTCCCTTTGCTTTCCAGAAACTGACATATTTCCTCATGCAGCTCAAAACATCTATTCAGTACTTTTCCTCGGCTTAACCATCTCACCTCTGTGTGATACGGCACGTCTGCGTATTCCGAACCACACTCCTCCAGAAAAGACTTAAACTGGCGGTGATTCAGACCTTTGGCTCTTATAAAGTTAACTACTTGTGTTACTGTGGTCATAACATGTTCCATCTTTAGGGCTTTGCCACACAATGATTCCTGATGTATGATGCAGTGATAAACAGTTAGTTCACCTGCACAGTTCTCTTCCTGCATCTTCTCCCGGACCCTGCCCACCAGTCCACTTGTTTTACCGCACATCGCTGGCGCACCATCTGTCGTTAATCCCACGAGTTTATCCCACGGCAGCTTTATTTCAGTTACGCATTTGGAAACCTCCTCAAAAATTTCCTTTCCTGTGGTTGTGCCATGCATTGATTTGAATCCCAATAGCTCCTCCGTAACACACATATTTGAGTCCACTCCACGGATAAAGACTGACAGCTGAGCAGTATCAGATGCGTTGCTGCTCTCATCCACAGCAAGGGAGAATGCAACAAAATCTTTTCCCTTTTCCAAAAGCTGGTCATACAGATTGGTGGCAAGATCACATGTGCGATCAGCTACTGTGTTTCTGCTCAGGCTCACATTTGAAAAGGCTTGCTTTTTCTCTGGGCACACGATGTCACAAACTTTCAACATGCACTTTTTCACAAACTCTCCCTCATTAAAGGGCCGGGCTGATTTTGCGATCTCTGCTGCCACAATATAACTAGCCCTTACAGCAGCCTCACTTTGTGATGTGGCTTTTTAGAACATATTCTGTTGTGAAACCAAACTTCTTTTCATCTCCTCCACTTTCTGGCTCCTTTGAGTCATGTCCAGGTCCTTGTACTTGTCATGGTGTTTTGTTTCATAGTGTCGTCGAATGTTATACTCCTTAGTTATAGCCACGTTGACTCCACAAATCAGACAAACAGGTCTGTCTTTTACATATGTAAACAAATATTCTGTCTCCCACCTGTCCAGAAAGTTCCTGTTGTCTGCCTTTCTTTATGCCATTTTTGGGAAGGGGTTCCACAGTGACAGTTGTAGCTTGAGATCGCTATGACTTCTGTCACACAGGAGAGGGCGTTTCTGGGACCTGTCCTGATTGACGCGCCAAAACAACAGCAAGGCATTATGGGATTTGTAGTATTAGCGATGAATGAATGCGCTGTATAATACCGGCGGGCTAGCTCTAGTAGTCATTTGGTATAGCCTCGCGGGCCAAATATAATTACACTACGGGCCAAATTTGGCCCGCGGGCCAGAGTTTGACACCTATGCTCTATAACATCAACAAAGACAAAACCTGGAGCTGACTGTGGTACAGATCATCAACTACTAGTATGCAAACTCAAGCTAAAGTTGAAAAAGAGCAAACCACTCATGAATGCAGCAAAATATGACCTTGAGAATATACCACTGGAATTTAAAGACTGCCTGCAAAATCGATTTGCTGCTTTAGATACAAATGACAGAGCTCCAGAAGAGTTATGGAATGACATCAAGAAGGTTGTGTTGGAAGAAAGCGAGAGTCTCTACAAAAGGTGAAAAAGCAAAAACGGCCAAAATGGATGACGGAAGAAACTATGAAAATTGCCCAGAAACACAGAGAAGCTAAAGCCAGAGGAGAAAGAAAGACAACTGCAGAACTCAACAGAGATTTCCAACGTGCAGCAAGACAGGACAAGGAAAAATACTACAATGACGCATGCAAGGAAATAGAAGCAGAAAAAATTAGAGGAAGAACAAGATTAGCTTTCCTAAAGCTACGAGAGTTAAAGAAAAAGTTCCAGCCTCGAATTGGAATGTTAGAAGATGCTCAAGGTTCTATGTTGAATGATGCTGAGAAGATCAAGAAAAGGTGGAAGAAATATACAGAGTTTTTATATGATAAAGATCAAGTGGACCAACAGCCGTTTCAACCTGTACCTTATGATCGGGAACCATTGGTGATGAAAGAAGTTGAAGCAGCATTGAAAGCCTTATCAAAGAACAAAGCACCAGGCATTGATAGCATTCCTATAGAAGTATTACAGCAATCTGATGCAGCTGTTACCGTACTTACAAGGCTCTGCCAAGAAATATGGAAGACAATATCATGGCCAACTGACTGGAAAGGATCTGTGTTTATACCAATACTAAAGAAAGGTGATCCAACTGACTGTGGAAATTATCGCACAATCACTCTCATCCCACATGCCAGCAAGATTCTACTGAAGATTATTCAAAAGAGACTACAACCATAACTGGAACAAGAACTACCTGAAGTGCAAGCAGGTTTCAGGAAAGGGTGAGCAACGAGAGACATCATTTCAGATGTGAGATGGATCCTTGAAAAGACTAAAGAATACCAAAAGGATATCTATTTGTGCTTTATCGACTATAGCAAGGCTTTTGACTGTGTAAACCATGAGAAACTCTGGGCCACATTAAGAAGCATGGGTATACCAGAACACCTGATCGTACTCTTGCACAATCTGTACATTGATCAAGAAGCAACAGTTCGAACAGAACAAGGAGAAACAGAATGGTTTAAAATAAGCAAAGGTGTAAGACAAGGCTGCATACTTTCCCCCTACCTGTTTAATTTATATGCAGAACAAATCATCAGAGAAGCAGGATTGTATGAAGACAACAGAGGTGTGAAGATTACTGGAAGACTCATCAACAACCTTCGCTATGCTGATGATACCACATTACTGGCTGAAAGTGAAGATGATCTGAAACATTTGCTTCTCACAATCAAAGAACATAGTCTCAAAATGGGCCTGCACCTTAATGTAAAGAAGACAAAGATCATGGCAACTGGCATAATCAACAGGTTCATTGTTGAAGGAGAAGAAATTGAAATCCTGAACAACTTTAACCTACTTGGATCAACTATCAATAAAGAAAGAACAAGCAGTCAAGAAATCAGACGACGCATTGCTCTTGGCAGAATGGCTATGAAAGACCTAGATAAGATTCTCAAGAGCAGAGATGTCTCTCTCCATACAAAGATTCGACTTGTTCAAGCCATGGTATTTTCAATAACATCATATGGATGTGAAAGCTGGACAGTGAAAAAGATAGACAGGATGAAAATTGATGCCTTTGAATTATGGTGCTGGTGGCGAATACTGTGTATACCATGGACTGCCCGAAGAACAAACCAGTCAATACTAGAGGAGATCAAACCTAAGCTTTCTTTAGAAGCTCAGATGACAAGACTTCGACTTTCATACTTTGGACACATCATGCGAAGAGAGAGATCATTAGAGAAAGACATCATGCTTGGCAAGATAGAAGGTCAACGCAAACGAGGAAGGCCAGCAATGAGATGGATCGATACAATAACAGCAGCTACAGGTACCAGTCTGTCAACAATGAGTCACCTGACTGAAGACCGAACACAATTTAGGATAGCTATCCAGAGGGTCGCCATGAGTCGATTCCGACTCGACGGCACTTAACAACAACAATGTGCATTAACAAAGAAGCATTAGTGTGGTTTTAGTAAATGAGCCCAATGCCCCCTATAGTAAAGTTTCTCGTAAAGGTTTGCTACTGACAACTCACAGGAAGTCTCATGGGTTAAAACAAAGGCCTCTGAAGACAGAAATGTATACCTTCCACTAGGTGGCGCCACCACTCTTCAAATGCTAACTTTATTTTTCCTATTTCTTTATCCCAAACATTGTACTTTCATTTAGTTGCATTGCAATGTTTGAGAAGAATGTAATGGAGTGCTGCAAATCTTCTGCAGCTTTTTGCAGAGAGAGCCGCAGTGATATAGTCACAAATTCAAAAGTGCAGGCAGTCTACCTGATATCAACAGCCATCCTGCTAGCCAAACCCACCCCTGCAGCCACACGCCCTGCTTCTGATTATAAGCAATATACTTGGGCTTCTGCTGCAAGGAGTTAAGGTCCTCACAAAGCTTGATTCCCTTGTGAAGTAACAAAAAAAACCCGGAGAAAAGACACTCAGAAGCTACCTAGCAAAAATTTTTTTTTTTTAATACCGTTTTATCATTTTAATCAAAGCAGTTTACATTGTAACTTAAACTTGGTAATGTACATTAAACAGGGGCATTGATAATTTGGATTTTTCTGAGGCAATAGAGGGTTAAGTGGCTTGCCCAAGACCACAAGGAGTGCTAGTGGGAACCTGAATCTGGTCTCTTGGAATAACCATTAGGTTATCCCTCCACTCCATTATATCATTACCGCACTGATTTCTAGGACTTAATTTTAATAGCCCTAACTCATCCACCCCCCCCATTCCCACCCTCTTTCCTCATACCCTCCCCTAAACCCGCATCTACCTTCCTCTGACTCTCAATCCCTATCGCTCAACTTCTGTAGGCATCCAGCCCCTTTCTTTTTTCTCCTTCCACCCCTCAGTCCCATAAACACTAGACTGTATTAGCAATGCAATATAAGCAAAAGAGAAACAGACAGGCAGCTCTTTCTTTTTTCAGCAAAACAAAAAAAAAATAGAAGAGGGGCACATTCCTCAAAGCTTATACAATGTAATAATTGTGTGTGTGTATGGTCAAGTCCATGCTGACTCCGGGCACACATGTGTAATGGCAAAGAAAGCAGGACTCATGGCACACTGTGGAGGGGATAAAAGGCATTACTGGGTATCCTGAGAGGTCAAAACCCTACACGTGTTTTGGCACTTGCCTTCTTCAGGAGCTTGAGACCTCATAAAACACAATAAAAACAATAAAATAAATGGTAAAATCATAAATACAGAAAAGCATAATACAATATAAAAGGGGAGACATAAAACTGGGAAAGAGTAATCTATGTATCGTATACAACATGTGAGTCCTGCTTTTTTGCTGCTTGGACACTGAAGATGTTGTATTCTTTACACGTGTGTAAATGTCTTTCTAGAAAGGGGCTATTTACATGTGGTGATGTTCACCATATTTATTTAGCTAGGCTTATATAAGAGTCAAAGCAGTGTACATTTAGGTACTACATATATACATTTCCCTTCTCCCCAAAAGGGCTCGCAATCTACATTTTTTGTACTTAAGGCAACAGAGGGTTAAGTGGCTTACCCAAGGCCACAAGGAGCACCTGTAGAATTAGAAACCACAGTCCTTCCAGCCCAAGGTTGATGTTCTCTAGTGGGATTTGAACCCACAGCTCTACTGATCTGAGCTAACTTGCCCCAACCACTAGGCCACATTTAGGTTGCCAGGAGGTGTGCTAGGGGTGGGGAGAAGGAGTGGCTTGGGTAGGCCTACAACATTGATGTAGATTCTCCATCTTACAAGTAGAATCCACATTGATCTAAAAATATCTAGACGTCAGAATTATAATGGCTCCCAGACAAGAATAAGTGCGTGCCTGAAGGGGCAGGTGTCAAGGCCAAGGTCAAAGCAGGTATCAAGGTCAAGGGAAGGTGTCAATCCCCTCCAGATTCCCCCTCCCCCCCCCCCATTCCATAGTCCTCCATTTCCATTCTCTGAACTGTCTCCTTCCCAAATACTCATCTATCTTCTTCTGACTTTCCTTCCTCCCCAGCTGACCTCTCCTCTGGACATGAAGACACCTCATCCAACACCCTCCCTCCCATAGCAAGAAATGCACATGCCCACAAAAGACCTGCACCAGAGATCCCTTCCATGGGTCTTACCATGGTCTCTAGTGTCTTGTGGGAGCTATTTAGCAGCCTGATATCTAGTGGTAATACCGCAAGATTATCACTAGTTGTCACAGTGACCATTTTGGAACCCGGGGCTGAAGGAGCAGGAGTGATTGCTTCTGCTGGATACCAGGATTCTGGTAAGACCCAGAGGAGGGATCAAGGGTGAGGATCTTGCAGGGGGCCTTTAGGGGTGTTTTTCTTGCCATTGTGAGGGTCGGGTGGGGGGGTTACATAACTGGAAATTCTGTTGACTTGAGGGGTATAGGAGAAATAAGATGTCTTGGAACAGAAGGTTCTGATGCCTTGGGAGATGTCTGGGGGAGTTGATACTGGGAGGATTGGGGGGGAGGGGGGAAGATCAGGGGAGGTGATCACCGGGGGAGGGAACAGGTGCTGCAGGATCAGGAATATATGCAGCTGAGCAGCAATTTTAAAAAGCTGCTCTCACACACATGAGCTACAGAAATGTTGAGGGGGGTTGCAAATGTGCCCTATTTTAAAATGACTGCTCCCTCTGGCTGTGGGGAGCCATGAACATGTAATCCTGCACAGACTTTACAAAAGACCACTGGCGTACCACAAGGGAGCGGTGGGTGCGGCCCACCCTGGGTGCCCGCCAGGAGGGGATGCCACTTTCGGCCCTCACAGAGGAGGTGCATTTGGCAAGCATACCCTTGCTGGCTTACTGAGCAGCCTCCTCTCCAGGCACGGTGACTGTTCCCTCCTGGCGAAGTCTCACAGTGCAACTGTTCTCGCGAGACTTTCCCGGGAGGACCTGGCGGGGGTGGGGGTCATCAGCATCATCGCGAAGGGCATCATCCAGGGCGGGGGGTGTACAATCCGGGCACCCAATATTATTGGAAGACCACTGCAAAAGACTCTGGGCCTGATGTTCAAAGCAATTAATGTGCTTAGCAGAGCTGCTAACTGCTTTAATCGTGGTGACTGAGATATTCAGCGGCAGTAATACGGTTAGTGCCACTGAATATCCACGGCTGCCGGCTCTACATGCCCCGATGCTAACTGCTTAGGTATCCCTGGCTTAACTTCCGCCGCTTATCGCTAACCAGTGCTGAATATCGAGTCCTCTGGGTTTGTCTGAGCCTCGATTAAAATACTTTGTGAAGTTTCCATAGCTTGACCTGGCTATCAAAATTTCCCTCTCCAAGTCATATCTAAAATCTGCTTAAAATACATATACTATAGAATACAATACCATATCCAGTCCAAAATACAACCCTTCATGCCCTAGAAACCAGCACAAATATCCAAATTTTCAAATGTTGTCTGAAAAACAGATAATTCAGTTCCTCATGTAGGGTGTGGGCAGATCTTTACATAAGTTCTGCCCAGCATAACTGCAGTTGTGGTCAACATTATTGGCGCCCTTGCAATTCAACCCCTTAATGTCCAATATCTCCTAAAAGAAAGTGGCCAGTGAAATGGTTTTGGACTATATATGTAGACATATTTGACACATAAAAGAATCAAATAAAACAAGACCAATTGAAAAAAGGAAATAGTATAAAAACTAGGACATTGCCAGGACATAAACAATTCAAATCAGGTTAAACAGAAAACCACATTCCCATTGCTGAAAAATTAGACACACCTATGATCAATTGTCAGTACTCACATGACTTGAATCAGCCAATGAGTGATGGCTCTAATGTTTAAAATGGCCACATTCACTCCCTGTTCCATTTTCACAATGGTGAAGACAAGAGAGTTGCCTGAGACCATCAGAAAAGCCATTATCACCAAACATCAAACTTCAAAGTGGTATAAGGCCATCTCCAAAAACCTTGGGATTCCTGTGTCTATAGTTCACAATGTTATTAAGAGGTTTTCTGCTCATGGAACTGTCAAGAACCTCCCTGGACATGATGAGAAAAGGAAAATTAATCCAAGAAGTCTTCGAAGGTTAGTACAAACTATTGGAAAAACACCACATACAACAGGCTGACCTGGAGTTATCTGGAGTGGTGGTTTCAACCCGCACCATGCACTAAACAAAGAAGGACTTCATGGGCAAAGGCCAAGGAGGATCCTACTGCTCAAGAACAGACATAAAAGGCACACCTGATCTTTTCCCAAACCTACCTTGAAAACCAATGATTCTTCTGGGAAAATGTTCTGTGGACAGATGAAACCAAACTTGAGCTCTTTTTTATTTTTTTGGAAATGCAAGGCTTCATTAAACCAAACAGTACACAAGGTATTCCAGGGTAATAATAAATATGCCAAGAACAGTACAAACAAGAATATCCCATTTCAAACAGATAGTCTTATTTTTATAACCGTTTTTCCAAAACAGCAAAAAAAAAAACAGACGAAAGTAGCCAACATTCTATCTACCCCTCCTTGCAACCCTCCCTCCCCTCCCCCCTGGA
The DNA here is from genome assembly GCA_033557465.1 of Ichthyophis bannanicus. Taxonomy (NCBI): domain Eukaryota; kingdom Metazoa; phylum Chordata; class Amphibia; order Gymnophiona; family Ichthyophiidae; genus Ichthyophis; species Ichthyophis bannanicus. Next base: position 1,859,458,066 of record CM066032.1, on the reverse strand, counting down.
GGAAAACAGGCAGCACAACTCTAACTGCGCAATTACACCTTACCAGTTAGTCCAAACTGGAGCTCTTTGGCAATGCAGACCAGCGATACATTTACAGGCAAAGAAATGAAGCTTATAAGGAAAAAAAAACACCCTTCCAAAAGTTCAATATGGTGGAGGTTCTGGAAGCCTGGAATGTATTAAAGGAATCATGAAGTCAGAGGACTACTAAGGTATTTTGGAGTGAAATGTGCTACCTATTGTCAGAAAACTAGGTCAGGGTCGAAGGTCATGGATCCTCCAGCAGGACAATGACCCAAAACATACATCCGAAAGTACAAAAGAATGGTTAAAAATGAAAAAATGGACTGTTTTCAACTGGCCAGCAATGGGTCCTGATCTCAATCCAATTGAGAACCTTCGGAAAGAGCTGAAATCTGCCATTGGTAAAAGGAATCCTGGAAACATTCATGAGCTGGAACAAATTGCAGTTGAAGAGTGGGAGAAACTACCAGTAGACACATGTACAAAACTTACAGATGGCTACAAGAAACATTTGGAAGCTGTCATCGCTGCTAAGGGTTGTGCACCCAAATATTAGTGAAGAGTGCCATTAATCCTGTCCAGCTCATATTTTGTTGTTTTCTCAGAAATTACTATGTCTAAGTTACACAGGCATCTTTTTTTTGTTGTATACCTTTCAACATACTATTAAAATATTATGATGACATACAGTTGGAATATTTCCAATTATTTCTCAAGATACTGTACAAAGCATAACTAAAATGCAAGGGTGCCAGTAATGTTGACCACAACTGTAAATGTTTGTTTCCTGTAGATGTCAATTTAATCAAATTCAAATATGGCAACTATAAGGGATTCAATGGCAAAAACGGCAACATCCTACTAGGGACATCGAGCACTAGTACAGATGCCAAATAAAGGGAAAGACCTCTACAATAATACTTACAAACCAAACACAACACTCATGCCTCAGCTGGAAGCCAATTCATCGCGTTCCTCAATTGGAAGCCTTACACTGATCTTCTAAGTTCTTTTCCAAGGTCTCCTTTCCATTTCTTCTCTTGACTCATGTCTGCTCCCCTTCCTTCTCTACATCTGTCTGACACTGATCTTCCCTTTCATCTTTTTTTCTATTTTTCTCTTCTGTGTCTCTTCACTCATGGTTAGATTTTATCCGTCATTCCTCCATTCTGTCACTCTACAATCTTTAGTCTCCCGCTTGCACTCCCTCCCCACCCTTCCACTGTCCACTATCTGCATCTCCTTTGTTTGCAATTCCCCCTATATCTTTTACCCACTCCCTGGTCCCCATTTTCCATCTTCTGACCTCCCCCCTTCCCAAGCCCTCATCTACGTTTTTCTGACTCTCCCTCCCTTACCATCTCCAGCTCCAGCACCTTTCCTTTCCCTCAACCCCACCTATCATCAAGCTCCTTTCTTCTTTCTCCTACTCCCTACCAAACTTCCATATCCCTGCTTTCACCTCTTCCCCATTGCATTGCCATACTCTCTCACCCCTTCCACAGTCCTTTCAACCCTCTCCTAGCCCCTCCAGATCCTTCATACCATCTTTCTACCCCTCCCAGAGGTAAGAGGTGAATCGCTCTCAGGGAAATACAGCAGAATAAGGCCATTTCCAAAAGTAGAAACAAATATATGATGATTTCTTTGGAAGCACCTTCCTCTGGTAAACCCAAGCTGCCTTGGATCCTGCAACCTACTGAATTTTAGATGCTTCACTATCTTTTTCTTCAGTAGAATCTCCATTGATTTTCCCAGTGCAAAGGCCAGACAAACATGCCTGTAATTTCCAACCCTCTCTCTGGCTTTACTCTCCTATCCTTTTATCTAAGAATCTTCAGTGCTTATCCTTTGGAAGGAAATGCAATCCATGTGGCACAGCCATATATTAGAGATAAGCTGAAAAATCAGAATCCAAAAATACTCACCCAAAATCCAGTAATTTCCCTTCAAGTTCCCCAAGTAACGGTTATTATTATTTTAATATTATTTGTTCATGTGTGGCACATTGCAGCCATTGTTGACTGGCTTTAACACCATTAACTAAGGTCCTCCATTGGAAATCATAGAGATCTTGGTATAAAATGTATGCTCTTCCAAGAAGGGCTGCTTTTTTCAAAATTGATGGGCTTATGTCTTTTAGATTTAAAGAATCCACATAGTGCAGTCAGTATTGCTTCAAGAGCTCCAATTGCAATTGGTATTCGTGGTATCTCTTATCTCTCCTTACACACCTTCTCGAGTACATCATTCTTATCCATGCCCTTCTACTACCAACTTCAGATTCCATTCATCCAATTTGACTGGAATAGACTACCCAATTTGGCAGGACCGTACCAAGCTAGAAATGTTCCCTGTGCGACTAACGAATCTGGTGCCCACCCAGCCACATTCGGTAACTCTTTTTGAGCTGCCCAGAAGCCCAGTGCTGCTATCAGACCCCCTTCTGTGCTTGCGCCCTGTGCGACTGTACCGCTCCCACAGCCCTTGGTACAGCCCTGCGAGTTGGTACATCAGGCACCATCTCTGGCCCAATTCAAATCCAGGCTAAAAAATCTCATCTCTTTGAGGCTGTTGTGGGACCCTGACCCTCCTATTCTCCTGTTTACACCCATGTGTGTTTTAATCATTTCGCTTAAGAATTACCCTAGTCCCCTGTTTGTTCGGTTTATCTGTCTTGAAGAGATTGTAAGTTCTCTGGAACAGGGACTGTCGCTTATAGTGCCGTGTATGCCTAGTAGTGCTATAGAAATTATCAGTAGTAGTAATACCATCGATATTTCCTCCAAAGCTTTTCTACTTCAGTTGGTAAATCTCAGTATTTTGTTATTTTTTACGGCTGCTTTTCATCCATTCGACTATCACCTGGTAATGCCACACCTAGAAACCTTACATTTTCCTTTTCTGTGACTGTGATGTCAGGAGTGTTGTGTCCAAGAGCCCATCAGGCTGTATTTTAAAGTCCCACAAGATTTCGACCTGCTCATTTTCTAGAACCTTTTCAATTGCATGATCCCCATAGCTGTTTGCTTGAGTATTTACTCATTTATTATTACTTAGAGGCAAGTCTACTAATCTGTGCTAGACCTTTGCAGGTAGTACATGTTCATAGACGATATGAACACGTGTTGCATGCACAATGCATGCGCTTCCTGTTGGGGGCATGTACACCATGGCCCCAGCAGATGGCACACTGACTCAGACCCCAACATGTGCCATTGAGATGGCGTTAATTACACCCACACTACCGGTGCCATTGACAGTGAATATGCGCTGTCAACACCCACACTATTCACACCCATACTCCAGCCCTACTCCGCCCGTTACACTCCTTGTCGTGTGCTATGCAGATAACATAGATTTAACCCCATGTTGTCTGTTTAGCACCTGCGCTAACCAAGACCACTTCATCCCCTTATAGGGTCCTAAGCAAACATTTGCAAATGGGTCCTCCCTTGGTCATGGCCCCCATCAATTGTGGGCTACCCTTCCATTTGCAGTGCCCCCTCCCATTCACAGGGCCCCTTTCCCATTTGCAGGGCCCGCCGGAGCAGCACAGTCAAAGGCCCTGTTCCTCCCTTCTACTGCCTCAGGCCGCTTGCAAGTGAGGAATAACCTGTCAGTCCTGACCTGCCCTGAGAACACTTAGCAGCAGTTTAATCATAGGTACTTCCATGTTGTTAGTCGGCTATAACCAAAGTCTCTTAAAACGAAATAAGGATGGGGAGGAATATATTAAGATAAGCGACTAACCCCTACTGCAAAATAGAAGTCATGGAAAGGTAACCAAATGCAGTGATCTGTGCACTACAGAGGGCCACAAGACCACCCCGTATGCTTCCCCGCCCTCCTTCAGCTACTGCAAGCAAGGAAGGAGCAACAGCCTCAATCCAGCCAGAAGAATAATCAGAGACATCGAGAAGCAACGGTGAAACAAATAGAAGCAGCACTTACCCCCTTCCTGCTTCACTCAGTGTGCATCAAAGCACCGTCTCCATGCACACAGCACACTGCCATTAGCAGCAGCAGCAGGGAAAAAAGCCACAGAGCCGGGATCATGGTGCCGAACCCAAGAAAGAGAGGAGCCCTTCACCTGGATCACAAACCTCTCCTCCACATCCTCCCATGCACAGAGGGAGAGGGCGAACACGGAGGAATGCAGAAATAGCCTAGTGGTTAGACCACTGGCTTGGGAATAGAGCCCAGGATTTGTTCCCCCCTAGCCCTCTTTGTGGCCTTGGGCAAGTCACTTAACTCTCCATTACCTCAGAAAAATCCAAGTCATCAATGTCCCTGTTTAATGTACATTATCATGTTTAAGTCACAGCGTAAACCACTTTGACTAAATGATAAAGCAGTATAAAATACCTGTTAGATAAATAGATGCTACAGAGGTGGCCAGCAGAACCACTTTAACCCCTTATGGAGCTCCCCCTGGAGCAGCACTGTCAGCAGCCCTGTTCCTCTCTTCTGCTCCCTCGGGCCTTTCACTTCTCTCGCAAGTGCCCTAAGGGAGGAAGAGGGCTGCTTTTACCGATGGGCAGCTATTCAGGGCCCAGGGCAGCTGCCCCTTTTGCCCATAGGTAAAAGCATCCCTGGTGCTGTTAGCAGGGGCCACTGGTATACGCATTAACAGTAACAGCCAGCACAGCTTAGTAAACATGCCCCAATATTCCTCTGAAATGTCCAACATGTACCAGGAGGTCCATGTTTCCAAGAATTTGAACCAAACCACGTCCTTTTATTCCAGGTATTAGCTGACAGGATGCACCAGGAGTCGAAGCACTTTCACCATCCATGTAAAGCGTGCATCTTGATCTGTATGTTTAAAAACAAATACATCCAAGGCTGTTTTGTGCTCCGAGACACAGAATCTCTGAAACGAACGCAGGCTCTCATGTGCAGGTGACGTTGTGATTAATTTGATAGCACTGTGTCTATGGAACCAATTTGCAAGTGATCCTCAGGCATGTTGGCATTACTCAAATACACCATGTGCTACTCCAATGATTTATGTTATCCGCACTAACACGAATGATGAAGTGAAATTTACAGTCCTTAATTACCACCGTAGAAAATCGAGAAGAAGGGAACAGCTCGTAATTTGCAAACTGTCAGTAAAGCAAAAGTGAAAATATGTTCTACAGAAATACTAGGGGGAAAAATAGATTGTTACACGATACTTGTTATTCATGTTGTCTTGATAATTACATTTAAAAAATGACCTGTATATATATATCACACAGGGGGACTGCAGTAGGATACTTAAACTGAGAGTCAAATGGAGACTGTTAGCCTGAATTTCTGAAAGAAATCTTCGGAAATTTATGTTTTTCATGGTAATGGAAAAGGGTTCAATTCATCCAGACCCAAAGTCATAGAAAAAAATTCTGCCAGAAAGATATCTATCAACTTCCATGACCAGACCTTTTTAAGGACTTTTGAGATGGTGCAGTAATCAGTCATTTGAGAGTTACATTGAAATACTGGTTTGTTCCCATACAGGCTGAACAGAAGTAGAAACTGGCTTACGGCTACTGCAGGTAAAAGTAAATAAGTAAGTTAGACAGGACTATCAACACCCATGGCTGCAGCAAGTTTATTTCCGCCATACATTCAGTCCAGGTGAATGAACAGAGTACTCCTCAACTCTGCGGCACTAGAGTCCTAGCTTTGCAAATACTGAGAATGCCTTCCTGGCTTCCCTGCATATCTTTTCAATCCCTTGTGGACCAAGGTGGATCTTCAGAATGTTCAGAATGGGGTCAGGCACCAGGCTATCAGTCTGAGCACACACACACATGCATTTCTGAGAGGCATTCTGCAGCACCAGCCATTCTGCAGCTGATGCATCTTTTGGCCTAACAGAAGGTCACAGAATCAGCTGCATGTCAGGCCTTCCTTCCTAGCGCCTTAAACTGCTTCTGAATATTTACCAAAGGGGCCAGCTGCTGTGTAAAGATATTTGGATGATTTAAATGGATAGGCCAACATAAAGATAAGTAAATAAGTCATTTGCTTATCTTTATAACATCTTATTCTTTTAAGTAGGACAGCAGAATATATAATCTTAAAGTTAAATAGATAAGTTGCCCGCTTAAGTTAGGACAGCTATTTGTACTTCATGCTTACACAGATGTGTTTCTGTATAGCGCTGAATATTGGTGAGCCATATACCAATTGGCTCCGCCCTCAGAACACTATCTGGCCCTCCTTCTCCTAAACATATAACTGGTGGCCAGTCATCATCTTTCCATGACATGGCAATCAAAGTCTGTAATAATTAATAAACAATCAATAGAAGTTATGCTTATGCAATTTCTTGATATACTGCCCAGGCTGAAGGGCATCAGAACAGTTTACAATCACTACAAGCAGGAACTGGATACATTCCCTTGTCCCCAAAGGGCTCACAATCTATGTGTACCTGAGGCAATGGAGGGTTAAGTGGCTTGCCCGAGGCCACAAGGAGTGCCTATAGGACTAGAAACCCCAGTCCCTCCAGCCTGAGATTGCTGTCCCCAGGTGGGAATTAAAGCCCTAGCCTTCTGGCTTGAGGTACCTTGTCCTAACCACTAGGCCGCTGGTTCCTCACCTCTTTGAGTGATCTCAGATCTTGATCTCCTCGGCCTCCTGTTCACCTCCTATGTGTTTCCTTACCATTCCCCTCGACATATCCTAGTCCCCAGTTGTTGCATTGTCTGTCTTGACTAGACTGTAAGCTCTGATGAGCAGGAATAGTAGTAGTAGACTTCCTTTTGCTTGGGGCAGAAGCTGCTTCTGTCCTCATTGAAACAGGAAGTCGGCATCGGGCATCAGAGAGGGCAAAGGTCAAACAGCCTTGCAGCACTAGATGTTTAAAGTAAGCACTGTGGAGCTGTTTGAGGCCAATGCTACTGCTACAGGTCCCAGAGAGGGGCACCAGTACTGGCAGCGGGTCGCTCCTGGGCCATTGGTGATCTAGGCAGCTGCCTAGTTCATCTAATGGTCACCTTGGCCATGCTCTAAGACATCTAGGAGGTTAATTAATCCCCTCTCCAAAAACTTTTACCCAAATCTGTACTCCTCATTATGGAGTCCCCCCATCAGCAATCATTTGTTTGGGTGTATCTGTCATCTCTTGCCTTTCTATAGCAAACTCCCTCATTAGCATTAATTGCTGTTCCATCTGATCTTTTTTTGAAGGTAAATGAAAGGTCTGAATTTCGGCGAATAAGTGTTATGGTAGAAGGTGAAGCAATTATGGTGAGCCCTTCTCCTGTACCGTCAGCCTGTTTTTTCAGACATGTCACTTTGTTTTGTAATTTTCTTTCTACCAAAAAAATTTCTTGTCTCTGATACACTATTATTTATTGTTGAACCATATATACGCTCAAAGTATAATAAAAATGTCCTATTGTATAAATTAAATTCTTCAGGCATCTGAAGGTAATGATTTGAAATGGCATCTCTTTGTCTACTGATTTTTTAAAATTAAACATGAACTCACATTCATATGCAAACAACTTAGAAGTCTGTTTACGCAACATTAGTGTGTATCAGTGGGCATTAACATCCACTATCTGCTGCCACGTCTATAGGAACAACATGGACATGGCAGCAAAGAACACATTAATGCTCGTTAGCCTCAGTTAATAAAAAAGTAACTTTGTCAATCAACAGTAGGCAAGACTGAAATTAAATCATTGCATGATACTCCTTCTCTGTAGAAAACTACTCACTTGAAAAGCATTTCCAACTCCGGAAAGCAACAACACCAGGTGTTGTCCATGCCTAGAAAATAAAGCACAAGAAGAACAGAATTACTTGGACAATCTCAAGATCACGACCAGCTCAGCATTGCTCATAGTATTTGTCAGCATGTAAAAGCCAATTGGCCTACCAAAAGTGATCAGTGTCTCCATCTACTTTGTCATCACAAACCCTATGCCATCTCCTTTGCCTCTTGCTACCAGCCCATGTATCTGGCCGAAGCCTAGGTTGAGGTACAGGTTCCTGAAACAGAATGGTCCAAAGGGAGCACTTACACCCGCAGGTCCATATATGTAGCAACGGAGTGAGGTGAAGTGGTCTGTTCTGACTTAATAAATCAGCCATTTGCTTACATCAAGCCTGTGTTGAGTCGTTGATCACTTCACCTCACTCTATTGCTACGTACAGGTTCCTGGAACAACCAAGAAAATCTATATCACTTAAAATGTTACCAGTTGACAAGGTCTTGTCTTATTCTTTTTCTGGGCATGACTTGACTTGCAAAATCTGCTGAATTCTTTCCCTGGGCTTCAGCTCTATTTGGCTTCTCTACTGGTGTCAAGAAATGGAAATTCTGTGCCAACCACCACATGGCAGAAATCTATTATCTCCATCTTCACCATAAATAATACTGAATAATGACAAGTTACTGTTCCATTGGACTGAACTAAATGTAGAGAACACAAAATCCTGCCAAAAGACATTCAGAATTTCTATAGCAAACCTGCAATACCATAACAGAACCAGCTCCCAGGACTCAAACAAGGAAAATCCAACATAGCAAATATGATGAGAGGCATTAAAACATCAGAAACCTCCTACTGAAAAACACATTAGCTCAGGAAAATTTCAGTCTTGGACTTTTCAATTTAATATTGCAGACTCGATAAAATTCCTGAAATTTTTTAAAAACTAATAATAAACTCGGTTACTTACGGGCAAAGCTCCACTTCCAAATACTGGACCGTTGTGCTGTTCAAGAAAAATGATTCAACGACTGGCAAATAAAAAATGATATAAGATATTATGATATGACATTTATTTAGTTATTTAAAAGTAGGGCCGGCCGTGGGCACCAAAAGAGTGGCACAAAGCCACCATGCTGCTGGCCATGGTCTGCCGCCCTAGGTGGCCTTTTAGCCTGCCTAGCAGATGGGCCAGCCCTGTTGCTTCCTATCCCATGACTTTTTTATTTCCTCATGTGGCATCTTGTCAAAGACTTTCTGAAAATCCACATACACTATCTTTATCTTTATCTTTATTTAAAATTTAATATACCGCTTAAACCAAATTGGCATACAGCGGTTTACAATAAAAACAAAACGGAGCTACTGGGAAGGAAACAGAAAGGAACGCCATTCAAGTAGAGTAAAGGACAGTGCTGAGATAAAATATAGAAAAATTAAAGAAGAGATAAAAAACACAAACAAACAGTCATACAGTCGCAGGGGGAGGGGGGAAAGGAAGGTCAAAAGCTGTGCAGAAAAGGTAGGTCTTGAGACAGGCTTTGAAAGCAGAGAAGGAGGATTCCAATCATAGCGAAAGTGGCAATGAATTCCAAAGACGGGGACCAAGGAAAAAGAAGGCAGAAGAACGTGTGGATTCGAGATGAGCCTGGGAAGGAGGTGGTAGGAAAAGACGGTTCAGATGGAGAGATCGAAGCACTCTGGGAGGACAGGAAAAATGGACCAGATCAGAGAGATAGAGTGGAATACCTGTGTGCAAAGACCGGTGCACGAAAATCAGGATTTTGTACTGAATGCGAAAAGGGACAGGTAACCAATGTAGACGAAGAAGCAAAGGGGTGACGTGCGCTGATCGAGGAGAGTGAGTCAGAAGACGAGCGGCAGTGTGGTGTACTAATTGAAGACGACGAAGCTGAGTAAGTGGAAGACCGGCTAAAGATGCGTTACAATAGTCCAAACGGGAAACCACCAAAGCAAGAAGAAGTGTAGTCATAGAAGAGGGGGATAGAAAAGGCCGAATTGCTCGAAGTTGGCGTAAAGTGTGAAAAGAACGTTGCACCACGGAAGAGATATGGTCCCTGAAAGTTAATGCAGGATCCAACGTAACCCCAAGATAACGCAGAGAGGTGACCAAGGGGATAGGCCCAGCAGGAAGAGAAGGAGACAAAGAGGGAATGGGGGCACCTGCAGTGAACCAGATCGCCGAAGTCTTAGCCAAGTTAATGTGTAAAAAGTTGTCCGCAAACCAGGCAGAAACTGTAGAAAGACAAGCATCAAGAGGACCAATATCTGGAGAGAGTGAGCAGGTGTGAAAAAGGAGAAGAATATCATCGGCATAAAAGTATGCCGAGATGCCGTGCTGCTGTATGAGCAGAGCAAGAGGGGCCAGAAAAATATTGAACAGCAAGGGAGATAAGACAGAACCTTGGGGGACACCGCAGTGAAGAGGCCTGGGGGGAGAAGAGTCGGAACCAATAAGAACGGAAAAGGAACGGTCACAGAGAAAAGAATGAAACCAATGGAGAACTGACGCAGAAAGACCAATAGAGCTGAGACGAAGAAGAAGAGTGCGATGGTCAACAACATCGAAAGCCGCAGAAAGATCAAGTGCAACAGCAATGGAAATGGAACCCCTGTCGTGAGCGACGTGCAACTCATTAAGAAAAGATATAAGAATAGATTCAGTGCTATGCCCAGGACGAAAACCGGATTGACGGGGGTGAAGAACCAAAGAATCCTCTAAATGTGCAGAAAGTTGAGAATAGACCAAACGTTCAAGAAGTTTAGAAAGAAAAGGAAGATTAGAGACAGGACGCCAATTAGACAAGGTGGAGGAATCTAGAGAGGGTTTTTTCAGGAGAGGGCGGATCAAAGCATGTTTCCAAGGTGAGGGGAAAGATCCAGAAGACAAACAGGTATTGAAAAGAGAAAGAACTAAAGGAAGCAAAGCCAGAGAAGGTTCAGAAAGCCATTGTGAAGGGATAGGATCAGAGAGACAGGTGGTTTTCCGAGCTGTAGAAAGAACTATATCAACTGGATCACCTTTACCTATCCGTTTATTCATCCCTTCAAAAAATATCGCAGATTAGTGAGGCAAGATTTTCCCCATGTTGGCTTTGTCCCATTAAACCATGACTATATACATGTTCAATAATTTTGTTCTTTATAATGGTCTCTGACATCAACTTTACCAATCTATAGTTTCCAGGATCACCCCTTAAGCCCTTTTTAAAAATTTGTCACTCTCCAAGTACTACAGATGATTTTACTGATTGTTCACAGATTACTAATAGTAGGTCTGCAATCTCATTTTTTAGTTCTTTCAGCACCCTAGGATGCATGCCATCCAGTCCAGGTGATTTGCTACTCTTTAGTTCATCAAATGACTGTATTACATTTTTTTTAAGTGCTGTAAAATCTGTGCTGATGCCTGGCACCCAGCAGCCCCTGGATTTTCAGGGCAAGGTATGTCCAGAAGTAGATTGCTAGGTCTTTTCTTTTGAGGCTGTAAAGGATAAAGCAATTTGCCCAAGGTTACAAGGAGTGCTAGTCAGAATCAAACACTGATTTCTTGGCTGTTTCTGTAACCACTAGGCTACTTCTTCACTCTGTATTACATCTTCCGGATTTATTGAGATTTGTTTCAATTCCTCCAATATCATTTCTGGCAAGGGTAACTTCACTACTTCTTAAAAACACAGAAACATGATGGCAGAAAAAGGCCATATGGCCTATCCGGTCTGCCCTTCCATACCAACTACTATAGTCCCTTTTTTTCTTTAGCGATCTTCTGTGTTGGTCTCAAGCTTTCTTGAATTCAGATACTGTCCTACCTCCACTGAGAGACTGTTCCATACATCCAACACTCTTTCCATAAAGAAATATTTCTGCATATTACTCTTGAGTCTATCCCCTTTTACCTTCATCCTATGCCCCAATTTTCAGAATTTTCTTTCAATTGAAAGAGGCTCTCCTCCTGTGCATTTATGCCACAAAGGTAATTAAATATCTCTATCATATCTCCTCTCTCCGATCTTTCCTCCAAAATATAAATATTGAGATCTTTAAGTCTGTCCCCATGTGCCTTATGATGAAGTCCACTGACAATTTTGGTAGTCACCCTCTGCACTTACTCCATCCTGGTTATATCCTTTTGAAGATGTGATCTCCAGAATTGCACACAATATCCCAAATGAGGACTCACCAAATACTTATGCAGAGGCACTATCACCTTCTTCCTGTTGGCCATTCCTCTCTCTAACTGGCTATTCCCCTATTCTTCAGTAAAGATAAAAGCAAAGAATTCATCAGTCTCTCCACTGTGGCCTTGTCCTCCCTTAGCTCCCTTTTAACCCCTCTATCATCTAATGGTCCAACTGACTCTCTAAGGTTTTTTGCTTTGAATGTACTTTGCTTGCCTTGCAGTTAGCTTGCCAGTGCTTATGTTCTTCCCTGTTTTTGTCATTTGGCTACTTTTTCCATTTTATGAAATATGCTTTTTTTGGCTGTAATAGCCTCTCTGACCTCATCTCTAAACCATGCTGGCAGTCATTTGGCCTTCCTTCCACCTTTCTTAAAGCATGGAATACATCTGGTCTGGGCTTCCAAGGAAATATTTCTAAATAATGCCCAGGCTTGATGTAAACCTTTAGCCTTTGCAGCTGCTCCTTTTGGTTGTTTCTTAACCATTTTCCTCATTTTATCATATTCTCTCGATTGAAATTTAAATACTAATGCCGTGGATTTCCATACTGTTCTTCCTCCATTTATTAAGTGAAATGTGATCATGTTATGATCACTATTGCCAAGTGGACCCAACACCATTATTTCTCACAACAGATCCTGAATTCCACTAAGGATTAGGTCTAAAATAGCTTCCCCTCATGTTGGTTCCTGAATTAGCTGCTCCATAAAGCAGTCATTTATTTCATCTAGAAACTCTGTCTCCCTACCATGTCCTGATGTAACATTGACCCAGTCGATACCAGGGTAATCAAAATCAACCATTATTACTGTGTTCTAATTTTTATTAGCTTCCCTAATTTCTTTTAGCATTTCATCATCCCTCTGTTCATTCTGGCCAGGCGGATGGTAGTACACCCCCACTGCCATTCCCTTCCCCTTTTTACATGCAATTTTTATCCATAGAGATTCTACAGTGTATTTTGTTTCCTGCAAAAGTTTATCCTGTTTGACTCAATGTCTTTTTTAACATATACAGTAGTGCCATCCCTTCACCAATTTGATCTACCCTATCATTGCAATATAATTTGTACCCAGGTATTAGTGTCCCAGATGCCAAAGCAGGCGCCTGTTTTTACGCTTAAAGGAGGCACTTCCTTATAAAATTACTCTTCACGATGTGTTGCCTGTGTGATTTTTCAAATATACATAACTTTCTTTACAAAAAAATTATACACCTAACTTAAAACAGATAGACAAAAGATCAGGCAGAAAGAGCTGGTAGATAGAGCACTGTGTCTCACAAGATTTCCCAGGACCTGCCAGCCAAAGACAAACAGGAGGAGCTTATAGAAGGATCAGTAGAGTTGATAGGGTTTCCCAAGGCCTGCCAACAAAAAATATATAGGATCTGATAGCCGGAGAAGTGCAACAGGTGAGGTTTCCCAGGGCTTGCTATCTGAAGAAAAAGAAGCTGTTCACCTCCAACTTTGACCTAATAGAAAGAAGCAGCAGCAGCCAAGGAGATGGTGATTCTTTGGCCTTAAATGGGGCCTGAGAAGCAACAGGGGGAGGGGGAGGGGTAGAGGTAAGAACCAGAAGGCTACAGCAGGGGTGGAGAGAGAGGAGGAGAGTGAGAAGCAGGCAGGGGTAGGAGGCAGAAGACACAAAGAACTTCATCTGGGTGAGGAATGAAGGAAAAGAGGGAAAAGACCAGGGGAAAGGACAAAAGAGAGACAAGACTACTCCTGGATTGTGAGGAGATATGGAGTGGGCACTGCACTGGTCTATGTACTGAGAGTCGATAGATATGAATCCCATGGGAGGATCTAGCAAAACCACATTTGACTGGGACAAGGGCATGGATAGGGCAGTGTGGAGAACACCTTTGGATCTTGTGTATATTCCATGGAGTACATCTTTCTAATCTTGTTTTAGACAAGAAATTAGCATTTCACAGATGTACCTGCATACTATAATTGTATCCTGATAAGTAATTTTAATGCAATAAATATTAAATATGTACAGCTTAACACTCATTTCCCATTAATTACAAACTGCTACACTCCTCTAGTAAGACATTTCCAACTCAACATTAAGCTACAATTGATTGCTTATCATCTTATTATTCTACTAATGAACCAAGATAATGTGATAGCATAAGTCTCTCTTTCCTGAGACAACACACTAACAAGGCTAAAAATTCTTAACACTAACTGTAAGCATAGAATCAACATTGCCTACTCATCTACTGCTCTTTGTGGAGTCCTTCACCACGATGGGGGATGGATTTTATGGATCTCAAGAGGAGCTTAATATTGATCAACCAAAGATTTGATTTTTACTGGACAAGCTCAATGCCACACACAGGCCTCCCAACTCTTACAAGCTACAACATAGTTCTGTCACCGCCCAATTTTTACAAGCTCAGAACACACCAGGCTAAACCATTTCTGTTTTCTATACAAGGTAACTGGAACAATCCAGTTTAGCCAGTAACGGAACGTTAGACTAACCTTCATTTTAAACTTGCTAGTTTCTACCAAGATGGTAACCGAAGTCAAAATTGCACAGTGCTAATATGTACTGATCAATTTTTCCTACAAATCCTGCAAATAAAGTGAATTCTTACCTTCATAATCCCAAAGTCCATTGAAAGGTTGTCCTGGTGGACCAGGTGGTGCTGCAGGATCGTTAAAAAAGAGAGCACTCACTTCCATCACCAGTCCTTCTTCTGAGGGCTTGAATGTGATTGTCACTGGCTCGTGCATAACTATTTTACTGTCCCAGGTATGTGTAATCTTGTACTCAAGCTATAAGAAAAGATCATGTGAACATACTCTTTCAGTACTACTGCCTCGATTAAGTGATGGTATAAAAGGAAGCATATTCGAAACAGCAAAATCAATAGCTATATTAGCCTTGAAGATCTTTTTACAATTCTTCTTAATGCTGATAAACTGGTAAGTACCATCTAGTCAGTTCTGACCTCCATAAACACAAACCCTTGACTAGTATATCTCCAAAATCAAAGAGGTCTTTTAGAACAGGGATTTTCAACCCAGTCTTCAGGACACACTTAGCCAGTCAAGTTTTCGGGTAATCACAATGAATATGCATAAAAGATATTTGCGTGCACTGCCTCCATTGTATGCAAATCCCTCTCATATATTCATTGTAGTTAATCTGAAAATCAGACTTGCTAGGTGTGCCCTGAGAATGGGACTGAAAACCCCTGCCTTGGAATATAAGTAATCACATTACTTTAAAAAAAAAGTCCAGTTTTGAGCCTCACATCCAAAGTTTAAAGTTTGGCAGTCATGTACTATGCAAGTAATGACTACAGAATCACATAATTATTTCTAATTGACCACTGAAGATAAAATATAAAGTCCTATTTATCTATTTAAGATCTGGCAGCTTCAACTCCATAAGTTCTTGTGTCCTGTAAGAATTCCTATTTAGTCCTTCCCATTGATTAACGAACACTACTGAGATGGGATGCAAATACTGCCCAAAATATATGAGAAGCCAATCTGAGACTGGATCAGATGGCAAGGATAGAGATTTCATCAGGACGCCATGACAATAGACCACAATCGCACAGTACCTGGCTGAGACATCTGACTTGGAAAGGACTGAAGGACTGCTCAATAATGTAAGAGTTTCTATGTTACAAAAGTGTCCCTTACCACAGACATCGGTGTCCCTGTTGATAGTGAATGGATGAGGTCTGAGAGTGTGTGCTGTATTGCAGACCCTCTCCTAGTATTAGCCAACTTCGAAGGAGTGTGTTTCTATAAAACCGATGAGGCCACTGCATTCTTTCTAGCCTAATGTTTAGAGCACTAGGCTGGGAAGCCAAGTTCAGATCCCAGTGCTGCTCCTTGTGAGCTTGGTAAAGTCACTTAATCCTCTATTGCCTTAGGGATACATTTAAAGCCCTCTGGGACAGGGAAATACCTATTGTACCTAAATGTAACTGGACTGGAAAGGTACGAGCTAAACAGAAATACTTTCTAACTTAGAATTTTGAAGTATACATGTACAAATAATTTCAATCACACCTCCCAATCGAGCAAGGAGATCGAATGCCGCAAATACTCTCATATTACCTAAGGCAAGCACGAAGTGTTCTCAATTCACTAGATCCAGAGCCTTCTCCTTCTTTGCTCCATCCTGCTGGAACGCACTACCAGCAACTATCAGAACCATCAGTGAACTCTCCCAATTTAGGAAGGCACTGAAACGTCACCTCTTTCTTCATCACTACGATGTTGCAGTCTTCCCCCCACACCCACCCACTCTCACATCTCAATGCAGCACCTCAAACTCATGCACGTCACATTCCCAGACTGATCACTCGCAATCACACCTTCCCCTCCAACCACCATGAGAAACTTATGCAGTGCCGCATAACTCATTATACTGTTGCATAAAGTAGACTGTATTTATTCATCGTGTCTCCTTGTTAAGGGACTGGTTATTTATACCCTATTTTACCTGTTATACCTGCTTAATGCATACCCAAGTTTAATTTTCCTGTTTAATGTATACCCAAGTTATTATACCTGTTTCACTGTAAGCACAAATCACGAAATTGAGATGTGCAACTCTTATGTTCATTGTAAACCGCACTGATGTCGAATAGCACGGTATAAAAGAGACTGCAAATAAATAAATAAATAATCATAATACCACAATATCACAGGAAAAACATTACACACCCAAAGACAAGCATTTTAGGAAAGAGGAATTGAACAAAAGAAAAAAAAGAATTCATGAAAGAAAACAAAAGGAGGTAACAAAGAAGCCTCCCATCAATTCAGCTAAACCTTCAATGGTCCCTTCATCCTTAGGGTTCAAGGTAGGAGCACTAGGTCTCCAGAAGAGCAGCATAGTTGGGATTCAAGAGCATCCCAAGGGAAGATATGGAGCTTAAGCCTGGAGATTATAAGTGATGAAAGAGAAGTTCATCCTGTACACCTTTGGTTTCACCTTAGGTACAAAGCTGAAGCTGGAAGCGAGAACGTCTCACAGTAGTGAAGCAGCGACAGAGCTGCTGCCTAAGAGAGGTGACGGTAGGAGCTCGTTTGCACTTTTCTTCAGGAAAAGATTCAAATTCTCGAGTGACGAGTGAGCTCTGGAAGCAGTTGTACCGATAGAGGGAAAGCCCAGGTTGCACAGTTTATTTCTCTGCAATATTTTGATTGTATTGGGTTCTGATTTTCTAAATGGACTGTATTAGATGTGGATATACTGTCTGCCAAATAATTAATCGAGTACTTCAGTTAACTGTTTAATGTTGGAACAATTTGATGTAGAGAGAATGGGGGGGGGGGGAGAATTGTGTGTTATGCCGGAGGTTACTGCTCCACAAGCCTAAGGGCCTTAAAAGACTGTCCTTCCCCCAATTAGAAAAGGATGCAGGAGGATATAGTGTTATTAGAAAAGGTAAAGAGAAGAGCCAGCAAAATGGTAAAGGGAATGGAAGGATACCCCTATGAAGAGAGGCTAAAAAGGTTAGGGCTCTTCAACCTGGAAAAGAGATGGCTAAGGGGAGATATGATAGAAGTCTATAAATTAATGAATGGAGTGGAACGGGTAAACGTAGATCGATTGTTTACGTCATAGAATATAGAAAGACTAGGGGACATGCAATGAAGCTACAGGGTAACCTATTTAAAACTAATAAAAGAAAATATTTTTTTCACTCAACGTGTAATCAAACTCTGGAATTTGTAAAAGCTGTTAATGTAGCAATGTAATGGGTTAAAAAAGGTTTGGACAAGTTCCTGGAGGAATGGTCCATAAACCATTATTAAAAGGGACCTGGGATATCACTGCTTGACCCAATACAAGCATTGTGGAACCTGTATCTTTTGGGGAAACTGCTAGGTACTTATGACCTAGATTGGCCACTGTTGGAAACAGATACTGGGCTTGATGGACCTTGGTCTGAGCCAGTATGGCATATCTTATGTTCTTATTTGCAAAATGGCCGACTTTTCCCTTCAATCCTTCCACAATATCACTCGGTTTGGGTCCCAGCACCACTCCTTGGGGCATGCAACTATTCACCTTCCTTTTGTTATGAATGAGTTCCATTTATTTATTTATTTTTATTTGTACTTCTTATATACCGAGCTATTATAATCAGTGCGGTTTACAGTAAAAACAAACGAACTACAATGTAAATGGCACATTGAGCTTACATAGAACAGGATATTCAAACACTTGGAGGAACTAGGGGGGAACTATATACAGCTTATGTACATGTTACAGTAACGATTACTCTCAGTGGGCATGTAAGGAGACTGTACGAGTTCTAGTACACATGTGACGGGGTGGGGGAGGGGGAGGCTGGTTAGCCATTATCAGTGGGGGGGGTGTTCAGTGGGTGGGGTTAGGTGGGGGGTCCGAGGGGTGGGTGTGTGCTTTTCAAACTGGGAGGCCGGGTAGTGCTGCATGAACAGATGGTGTTTTAGGGCTTTCCGGACCACCACCAGGTTTTGGATGGCTCGGAGTTCTGCTGGGAGGGCATTCCAGGCAATCGGTGCAAAAATGGAAAATGCTCTGTTGGCTGTTGACTTTGTACATTTTGTTAGAAACTTGGGGACTTCAATTGTGTTCATCTGCGGAGATCTTCTTATTCTGTTGATTGTGGTACGGTGGAGAAGTGCGTTGATGGGTGCATTTACCACCATCTTCTGTCGTCTGTCAGTCAACCAATTTCTGTTCCAGTTCACCACCTTGGAACCCATCCCCAGGCTGCTCAGTTTATTCATAAGCCTCCTATGAGGAACAGTATTTAAGGCTTTGTTGAAATCTAGGTATATCAGATCCACTGCATGCCCTTTATCTAGTTCTCTAGTCACCAAGTCAAAGAGCACTATCAAGTTTGTTTTGCATGATCTTCCTTTGATAATACAGTGTTGCCTCAGATCATGCAATCCATTGGTTTCCAGAAAGTCAACTATTCTTTCTTTAAAGAGTGCCTCCATTACTTTTCCCACCACAGAGGTAAGGCTCACCAGCATATAGTTTGTCACCTCTTCATTATTACTACTTTTGTGAAGAGGTACCGCATCAGCTCTTCTGCAGTCCTGCAGAACCTCTCTATCTGGTGCAAGAGATAAGGGTGTTGGTGCCACTTGGTAACAGTGATCATAGCATGATCACGTTTGATCTAATAAATGAAGGAGGGGGGGGGGTAAAGAAATCCACCGTATTACCTTTTAACTTTCAAAAGGGAGACTATGATAAAATGAGGAAAATAGTTAAAAAAAAAAACTAAAAGGAGCAGCAGCAAAGGTTAAAGATCTACATGAAGCATGGGCGTTGTTTAAAAATACTATCTTGGAAGCTTAGACCAGCTGTATTCCACACTTTAAGATAAGTGTAAGGAAGTCCAAAAAACTGCCAGCATAGTTTAAAGGTGAGGTCAGAGAGGCTGTTGTAGCCAAAAAAGCATCTTTCTGGAAATGGAAAAAGGAGCTAAATGACAAAAACTGGAAACAACATAAGCAATGGCAAGTTAAATTCAAGGGATTGATAAGGCAGGCAGAGAGAGAATTTGATAAAAAGCTTGCTGTGGAAGCAAAAATGCATAATAAAAGCTTTTTCAAGTAAATTCATAGCAAAAAACCTGTGAGAGAGTCAGTTAGACAATTAGATGATAGAGGGATAAAAGGGGCACTAAGAGGGGACAAGGCCATAGTGGAGAGACTGAATGAATTCTTGCTTCAGTCTTTACTGAAGAAGATATAAGGAAGTTACCCATGACTGAAATGGTATTTATAGGCTAACTATAGCCTATTCAGTTGCCCAAGAACTGAGCACAGGGGTGGTGGTAAGTTTCAACTTTAAGCTTCTCACCAGTTAGACACATTAGTAGTCACCAATGTTCTATAACCATACTTCTCATTTATAGATCTCCCAGTGCAAGCCCAGATGATTTGGACCTCATATTAGAGCTAATATGTAACCATAATTCCTCTATTAACCCCTTTTTGCCTTTGGGTGACCTTAATCTCACCATGGTTCCAGCTATAACTTTAACAACCTTTATAAATGCTATAGAAACCCTAGGATACACTTAAATCATTAATCATCCCACCCACAATAGAGGTAACATACTGGACCTAATATTTGTTCCAAAGCTCCTCCTTCTGCGCAATACTCTTTCAGCACCTACACTTCTGACTATTCCCTGGTCGGACCACAAAATTATCATCTTCCACATTTTTCCTGAAATACTCTATCATAATGAAGCATAGCATATTCTACCATCTATACGCTGACAATGTCATGCTATACATTCCTATCAACACTTCTAACCCATACTTCTCAAACCTGAAGAATTGTTTAGCTCCATCACGTATTGGCTCATGCAACAAAATTTATCCATATACTATAAGAAGACTGAGGTCCTCTATATTACTAAGGATATCAACTTTATTCCGCCTCCCTACATTTCCATTAATGATACTCAACTGCAAGTCAAGTCAGAGGTATATTACTTAGTAGTAGTTCTAGACTAGCCCCTCACCCTTTTCTCACACATAAATAACACCGTGAAAAGCATCTACTACAAACTCAGGAGCATACACCACCTCAAGACGCTCCTTGAGCCACACGACTTTCACTCAGTCCTGCAGGCCCTCATATTCCCACACTTTGATTACTGCAAACTTATAATTCAAGGCCTTTCCAAGTATGCCACTCATCCTCTCCAAGTAGCTATGAATACAGCTGCTTGCCTCCTCTCCAACACCTCAAGATCGGACCACATTACACCGCTTCTAAAGCAGCTGCACTGGCTGCCTATATCTCAGCAAATTAAGTTCAAGTCCATTCTCACTTTTAAAGTCTCACACGGCCTATCTGCAATCTACTTAAAATCTCTTATTCAAAAAAAACCAGACAACAGAAGCAGAACATCAAGTTCCCTCAGCACACTTCTCAGGTCGACAATATGCACCAAGGTCGGCTTCACAACATCAAAAAGAGCCTTTTCCCTCTTTGCTCCAGCTCTTTGGAATATGCTCCCAGATAACGTTTAAAAAGAGACTAAAACCACCTATATTTAGAGCATTTCTCAAGTGATGAAGCATAACTGTCGCCTCTCTGACCTTGTTTACCATTGTTTTATGTAACATATTTGTTCAAATGATTTTGAGTTCATGTTCTACGTAAAGCCATAATGGCCTTGTTGTTTTTTTGTAAACTGCTTAGACTTTCAGATTTGTGGTATATAAGATTAGCTAAATAAATAAAGGTCATGCTTTGGAAGAATTGAAAGAAATATCAATAAACTGGGAAGATGTATTTCAACTATTTGATAAACTAAAGAGTAGCAAATCACCTGGACTGGATTGTATACATCCGAGGGTGTTGAAAGAACTGAAATATATAATAAAAAGTCATGGGATTCTTCTTCAACTGTGTCAGGAAGATCTCCAGAACTCTTGACATTGTCTTTCAAACCAGAACCAGTCCTGGTTCCTGTTGTTTTGTAGGAGGACAGTCAGAGTCTCGTTGAACTTGTGCAGGATATTACTTTGAAAGATCTTTGGTTTGCTATTGCTAAGATGGACTCCAAGCTCTCCAATACTGTGTTGTCTCTCTGTAGATTTTCCAGAAGGCTTCACATAAACTTCAGGAATCTGATTCTAGGTTCTTTTTGATAGATAAGTCTGTGGCAAAGATAGAAGGCCAACTACAGTTGTGTAGCAGGCTAATATGTCTGCAATTAAGGATTCCCTTGTTATACATCATAAGTTAGAAGCCTTCGAAAATTTGTCCAGGGTTAATAACTTACGTTTTCTTAATTTCCCTGTTACCCATCTGTTGTCTGCTGAAATTTTATTAGCAAAGTATTTTAAAGAGATATTAATGCTTAATGATCTGGTTCCTATACAAAAGTGTTTCTATTTACCTACTAAGATGCATCATGGCTTCCTGGTATGGATGATTTGGATGTCTTAATCCCAAATGTTAGTCAGGGCTTGACTAACTTTTTGGAGGATTCCTCAGATACTATTTTTGAAAGAGCTACATTGCTAGAGACATTTGTTTCTGTTACAGATAAAATTAGAGTCATAAAATTGTTTTTAAGTATAAGGATGAGGTATTTTGTGGACAGAATTTGAATGTGTTCCCAGATGTGTTGAGGGACACACATTTTTTTTTCTGCAGTTCCCATGTAAGTGTGTGGTATGCTAATCAATCTCATTGTTAAGACCCTCTGGTTCCATAGCATGAAGTTCAAAAATCCACCTCTGTTCTCATTGAAGTAATACCCTTCCTCAATCTCCTCCCCCCGGGATAATACTGGAACATGATCAATAGCTACACAGTTCGATTCAGCGAAGGTATGTTGAAACTGCACACAGTGTTCAACTAGTGGCGTTTCAGCCTGTTGTTTAGAAGGGTTATATTTATGTTCTGACAATGGTGTCCATAATTGCCTAGTGGTTTTACCTACATAAATCTTCTGGCAAGAACGCTTTATCAAATATATCACATATTGTGAAGTACAATTGATAGCAAACTTCAAATGCACTGGCCTTACAGTAAAGAAGATTATGTCAGTATTGATCATCATAAAGCAAAAATGGCAATGTCCACAAGATGTATGGCCACCCGATCCTAACTGTAATCCCCTTGATACAGCTGGACACAAAACATCCCACAAATTCCTACCATTTTTCACCAATGTGAGTAGCTTATTAAATGACCCTCTAAATGTACAATATCACTCTTAAAGACATAAGGTTCCATATTCAACGGAAGCAACCAGGGTTGTTAAAGTGGCTGATCGTCCCTGCTTGAAATTATGCCTGGATGTCCAATGCAACCAGCGGCATTGAATATCTGGGTTGCCCGCTTAGGGGTTTTAGTGAACCAATCTGTGATGATATTCAGGCATTGGCTGGATAGCTAAACTGGCTAAATTCCGACCATTCGTTTTTCTGCCTGACCTTCGCTGGTTTAAGCTCACCGGCCAATGGCTGAATATCGACACCGACCGGATAACTCTAATACCACTTTCGGAATGCCCTGACACTAGCCAGTTAGCATCGGGACTACAAACCGCGGTCCAGGGGATATTCAGCAGCACCAAATGGTTTAGTGCCACTGAATATCCAACTGACTGTGGTTTAACCCATGAGCAAGTCTGCTAACTGGTTCAATTGTTTTGACTATGCCTCCCATAGTGGGCAAAGGTCCTCGTTATAATGAACTAAGAACCCACATATATGAATACATTCTGCCAAATATTTCATTGTGCCTCTATGCACTCCATTATCTGTTGACGACAAAATCAGGAATCCCACAGTAAATGAACTGCGCCTTGCAGCATTGTATGATGGGTTCTAAAGTAGAATCTACAATAAGATCCACCTCCCAGACATCGGGACAATAGTCAGCCATCACTGGACAATGCTAGTCCAACAATGAAAACTAATCAATGCTTAGAATGCTCCAAGTGAGGGTTCATAGCATGGCAGTCAGGAGAGGTGCCTTCAACTTGTTACACCGAAATTCACTGCAGATGTCACAATCCTTCATCACATCTATTAACTCTGCATCCATGTGTGGCCAGAATTAGATATCTACTCCAAGGTGATTAGCATGGATTCTTGCCAACATCTCTGGCCCCCTCATCTTGAGTATTTTGGCTCTCTAGCCTTTGTAAAGAATGCAGTTCTGTAGGCTTATTTCTTCTTTGAAAGCCTACTAATCCCTGATGTTTAACAGGACCATCGTCCTTCAGATCCAGATGCCATCATCCAGCTAAAACTGCTGTCTTCAAGAGCTGCAGCTCGGCATCCTGTTGCGTGGGTCTTTAGTTCCTTCAGACTGCAAAAATTAATCCACTCAAGCCAGGTGCAGAATCTTTTCTCAGCTCAAATGGAAAAGATCACATAGTCTGGCTTGACTTGTCTTTGAACCAATGCTGCCCAGGATAGGAGATCAGCAAAGCACACGTCTGAACCTTCCTTGTACTATGTTGTTTTGGTAACCGCAGCATCATTTGTTGCAGATATTTAGGGGTAATCAGAGACTTTCAAAAATATCCTCTAGAGATCTGTAGTCTCACATGCAAATACTATGGTTAGTTGCTCCTTCTCTATATGTAGTACAACAATATGTGCCCTCAATATCTACACACAGGAACATTCTGGAGTTCCCACTCCTAATCTAACCTGTCTGCAGTATGGGGTCATGGCAGATGGGCCTGCCTATCAGGGGGTGTCTCCTACATTACTTTTGGAGGGAAGCAGGGCAGGTGTTGGTGCCTGAGGCAAACCTTTAATCTTACACCCCCCCCCTTGACTGTCAGAATGTATTGTTTAACTTTGAATACCCTGTTATTTGCCACCCCTAGGCAACCACCTAGTTTGCCTAATGGTTGGACTGACCCTGGAGAGAAGGACAAATAATCCTGCTTCCAGAGGCCAGGAATCTTCTTGTGCCCTCCCATGGAGTCCCAACAAAGAGGAGAAGCTTCTGGAACATGAGGGACTCAGGTGGTGCTTGAGAGAAACCCTTCCTGATGGCCAGATATGTCACACAGCCACAGGGAGCGTTGCTATCCCCAAACTGGTCATATTTAAACCAGCAGGCTACATCTGAAGCACAGACGCTGGAGGAAAGGAGTCAGGTGGTTAGAGGAATAGCCAGACATGGTTTTCTCAGTGACCATCAAGGTGCATCCCAGCTCTACCTCTAAGAAGCTAAAAGCTGAGGTGCCAGGGACTGGAAAGTGCTTTGAGAGTTTTGAAATTTTCAACCTTTCCTCTCTTAGGGAGGAGAGTAATAGTCTAAGGAAGGCAGCCTAGGATCTACACTACAAAAAAAGACAGAGTGGAGAGAATCAGAAAAAATACATCTTGTCTCAGACTTGAGCTATTGATTCTTTGGGACTGTGATGGATTGAATCCCTTTTGATTTTCTTTATTGCTTTACCTTTCTTTTGCAGTTGAAATACCCAATTTTGGGGGATCACCGGTAGTACCTTTGGAGGGGCAATACGGGACATCTGAAAAGAAATGGCCACACCAGATGCAGACATGATTTCACAAACATCGACATGCCCAGTATGACCATCTGCAGGAGCATCTACATAGACATAGACATCCCTAGAATAGTATATCAGAACCGGGCATCTTGGAATAGCCTAAGAGTTGGTGGGCTAGGACCTGTGCTTCAAATCCCACTGCTGCTATCATTGGGGATGATGGTGTGCTGTCTTCTCTACACTCTGGATTTTTTTCAGCCGAAACAAGCACTTTCCTGATGTTTATTCATTCCTGGAGCAGGTCTAAATTTAGGCACGACTCCAAATGTCCAGGAACTTTCTGAGATCAGGCAGATACAGGTTCCTGAGAATATCCCAGCCATGCCCCCATTCATACTTGGACATCCACAGACCAGCTCTCTAAAATGTCTCTGGAGATATCTCTGTGCTTTGGACGTTTCTATGCCCTTTTTCAGAAATCCAAAGCACAAATAGGGCTTCCAAAATAACCCTCTTTGTGTCCACTTGCTTTTTGATAACTTTTGCATTTGGTTTTGCCTCTCTCAATCCACCAGGACTCCTTTGTTTTGTTTCCATTGATCATTTTGCTCCTTTTTATCTCTGTCTTTCTTTTATGTAGCACTTCCGGGATCACCCTCATCCTGGTAGCAAGTGCATGTGCATAACTCTGTTCCGTGGGTGAAAGTGAATACAACACAAAAGCAAGTGACTGATCGTTATGGAGAGTTATGACAACACTTTTTCATGTGCATCACATTTTTGATTATTTCTTCAAGGACATCATAGTATCTAAGCACTGGATATTGTGGGCTTGTGGCTTATGGCCTCATGTCGTGACTGCCAGGTCCAGATGCTGTCTTTGTTGGTCAGTCTCCAGAATGGTTCATATATATCTGACAACTGAGGTAGGAACTTTGCAAGGTAATTCACAAGCCCCACAAAGCATTGAACACTCTGTGCATTGTCAAGTTTGGGCATTTTTAAGACTGCACACACCTCTTCTGAATCTGGGCATATGCCCTTAACTTTCAGGAGATGTTCAATGTACAGAACATATGAAAGACAGCCTCACTTTTCTTGTTAAGATAGCTGGGCCTAAATTTGAACAGTCCCATCAGATTCCAGTCATAGTCAGCCATTGCTTCAGCCATTGTGGCCCCATAGCCATATATCAGGATATATCAGATATCAGGATATTACCTGTATCAGCTCCTCTCCTGGCAGTCCTTCCACTGCTTCGTGCTGCCTCTGCTGGTACTCCTTGGGTATAATGGCAATGGCATCCCAAATCACTGGTACCTTCCAAATGGGGTCCAGAAAATTGCAAACTATGTGCTTTGTTTATCTAACATCAGTGGCCAGAACTCTTCTTATTCATTCAGGACAGAGAACTTGCCCAGGCTTGGCAGTATCTGTTCTAGAGTGGGCATTGGATAGTGTGATCAATTTGGTGCTCTATTCAAGTCTTTGGGGTCAATGCAGATTTGATTGCAACCATACTGCTGATCCATTCACTTGGCATAGTAGCTTTCTTCAAAGTCAGTTTATGTGTTTATTTTATTTATTTAAAACTATTTTTATACCACTTTATCCTTTAAATCAAAGCAGTTTACAATACAACTGAAACATGTTACATGGTGCGAGGGTGTAGGCATGCAGTGACTGTTATAGTGTGTTTAAGTAGGTCGCTTTGACCCGGTGAAAAGCAGGATATAAATGTAGCTAAATAAATAAATAAAATAAAGTAGGTGAAATTTGTAGAATGACTATGTACAAGGTGCGCTATGTACAGAATGAACTATATACAAGGAGGAAGTGTTGGTTTGACTGGGGTAAGAGGGGTGAGGGAACGGGGGGGGCAGGGGGAGGGCGCAGGCAGGAACAATTAAGACGCTGAAGACTTAGGTGTTTGGTCAGGTCATGTGATGTCGCCGTAGTGTTCTATATAGAGTGTGGTCTTGAGCAACTTCCTGAAGTCTTTAATGTCCATGGTTGATCTTAGGCAGTCCGGGAGGGAGTTCCATAGGGTGGGAGCAGCCAGGGATATTGCTCTCCCCAAAGTAGATTGTGTTCTTTCAGTTCTGCTTTCAGAGGGGCTGGGACTTTCTGTGACTGATGTTGAACTATTTGATTGTGGAGATCACCACCATATGGTACTAACCCAGTAGATACCTGAGTCCCTAGAGCAAGTTCACATAGCAGCCCATGAGCTGGTCAGAGGAGCCACCAGGGTTGCAGCTGCATGCACTGTGTTGTATTGGCCTTCTCCATATTCAATGGAGTGGAGGAGTAGTCTACTGGTTAAAGCAATGTGCTGACAACCAGGGAATCTAGGTTCAATCCCAGTGCCATTCCCTGTGATCTTAGGCAGGTCATGTAACCTTCCATTACCACAAATACAAACTTAGAATGGAAGATCTCTGGGGATAAGAAAACTGCCTGACATAATTCACCTTCAACTTCTTAGAAAGGCCATGCAATAAATCCAATTTTCTTTCAATGTCAGCAATGCGATTTCCTGAACCTCATGATTTGTGCACCCTTGCACAATTTGAAATTGCAGACAGTAATCCTTGACTGTGTGGCTGCAGTAGAGTATAGTATTTCTTATGCAGTTAGAGGAGCGTCATGCCATTTTAGCTTGGCTTCATTTTTCAGCAGTGGTAGATTTCTTGCAGTAGACCTTGCATTTATTTATTTTATTTTATTACAATCTCTTATATACCGCACTATTTACCATCAGCGCGGTTTACATAAAACAAAGGACCATAACACAAGCTGTTTGGTTTTACATAGAACAGGAAAATCAACTTGGATAACATAGGGAAATATGAACTTGAACAATTAACATGTGTACAGTAAGCTTTGTACTAAGGATTAGGATACTATCTTAAAAGGTAGGCTAATGTCGAAAGGTGTAGTTAAGTTGGTGTCTGGCTAATCTAAGCCTTGTACTACGGATTAGGATACTATCTTAGATGGTAGGCTAATATCGAAGAGGCGTACTTAAGTTGGTGTCTGGGTAATCTGGTAGTAATGGAGGAATAGGTGGAATTTGAGTGTTTTTCTGAATTGCGCTAGATCGGTGACAGCACGGATATCTGGTGGTAATGTGTTCCAACATTTTGGAGCATAGAGACTGAAGGCCCTGTTTGAAGTTGTTAATGTGCATTTAGTTGATGCCTTTGGAATTACTAGAGCGTTTGTGGATGTGGCTCTTCTCGTTCGGTTAGGCGGGATGGACTGAATGAGGTCAATTAGTGAAGAGGAAGTGATGCCATTGATGGCTTTGAATGTGAGAAGCAAGGTCTTGAACAAAAGTCTTCCATATATGGGGAGCCAGTGGAGCTGCATCAGGATAGGCGTTACGTGGTCACTTCTCGATGCTCCAAAGAGGACTCTGGCAGCGGCATTCATGGCAAGTTGCAGTGGATTTAATGTAGATTGTGGGAGACCTTGAAGAATGGCATTGGCAAAGTCGAAATGAGGTAAGATTAATGCTTGGTATACTGTCCTGAAGTCATATGGGTCTAATAAGGAGCGAAGATGTCTGAGTGACCGGATTTTGAAGTATATTGCTCTAACAGTATTGGATATATGTAGCTTCATGTTCAGATGTTGATCCAAGGTGACCCCTAAGTATCAAATTGTGGGTTTAGTTTGCATGTTGCACGTTGGACCACAGGCCGCTTAGCTGCTTATCTATGCTCGGTGTTAGTGGCACAAACCACTATATCCCTGTGCTGCTTACCTTGCCTATATGTTATATCAGGGCTCGACAAACCCCAGGCAGGGGCGGCCCAAGGGGGGGTGTGGGGCCATGTGCGGAGACTCGGTACGGGGCCTCATTTGCATAAGTGGCCTTATTTGCATAATGTTACCATACACTAACTTTTAGTAAACATGTCTCTTAATGAGTGTATGGATAAAGAAAGACTAAAAGATTTCTACATTACTATAATCCAGTGCCAACCACCAGGCACATTAGGAACTACTACAAACGCTGCCCATTTAGAACCCATAGCAAACCCGCCGTATCCTGACAGCATTACCAGGACTCACAAAGCACCATACCCTACCTATCAAAAGGCAACACTGCAAATATTAAACCAATACATTTCAGAGAATACTGGGGAAAGAGAACAAGTGGCAATGTCAAATAGGAATTACATAAACAGAATACCTCAGCTCAGTTACACATGCAGAACACAGACCATCACCAAACAAGGAATCACAATTTAGAAACAGGAAGGCAATAATTAAACTGGGAACCCCAAAAGCCAAACTTGGAATGTACAACAACACTGTAGAAATAAAACTATAAATTAATTTCCTCTTGTACCAAACAAAGCGCAGACGTTAATGATGCACATTTCCCAGAGCTTTCATATTCCAGTTAATGAATTCAAAATAAAGAGATATCTTTCTACCTTTTGTGCATTTTTTTTCAGTTGCTATTGCTCCAGCCACTTTCTTCTGGTTTCTTCATGTTTTCTGCTAACTCTCCATCGTCTGCTGTCCATTTGTCCTTTCTTCTCTCTTCTAGTTTTTTTCCATTCTCTCTCTCTACATCTGCTTTAACATACTAATCTTTCTCATTTTGCACTTTCCTCATTCCTATTTCATCCACACAAATTTTACCCCTCCATCCTCAATCCCCACTTACTCTCCCAATACCCAGCCAATTGTAGATTTTTCATCCCTCCCACACAAAATATTTTTCCCCTCTCCATTTTACTCTCCCAGCCCCATCCTATTCTAATCCTCCCCCAACATCAGCTCCCTTCTAGTTCCAGTCTCACCCAGCATCCATTCCCTTCTAGTCCCTGCATCAGCCCATTTCCAGTCCTAGCCCCCCATCAGCCCAGTTCCAGTCCTAGCTCCCCCATCCATTTCCAGTCCGAGTCCCTTCATCAGCTCATTTCCAATCCTAGCCCCCCATCAGCTCATTTCTAGTCATTTCCTAGCCCCACCATCAGCCCATGTCAAATCCTAGCTCCCCTCCACTCAGCCCAATTCCAGTCCAAGCCCCCACATGAGCCTACTTCATGTTCTAGCCCCTCCATGAGTCCATTTCAATTCAAGCCCCCACCACAGCCCATTTCCAATCTTAGCTCCCCCCAACAGCCCATTTCTAGTCCTATCCTAGCCCCTCCATCAGCCCATTTTCAGTCCTATCTCCCTTCCCTCACAGCCCATTTCCATTCCAAGTCCCCTCCCCATCAGCTATTTGCAGTTCAAGCCTCCCCTTCCACTCAGCCCATTTCCAGTCCTAGCAACCCCCAGCCCATTACCAGTCCTAGCCCCCCATCAACCCACTTCCAGTCCTAACCCCCCATCACCCCATTTTCAGTTTAAGCCCCCCTATAACCCATTACCAGTCCTATCCCCCCATCAGCCCACTTCCAGTCCTAACCCCATCAGCCCATTTCCAGGCAGCCCCCCATAGCCCATTGCCAGTCCTAACCCCCCCATCAGCCCACAGCCCATTACCAGTCCTAACCACATCAGCCCACCTCAAGTCCTAACCCCTCCCCATCAGCCCATTTCCTGTCCTAGCCCCCCCATAGCCCATTATCAGTCCTAACACCCCCATAGCCCATTACCAGTCCTAACCCCCAATCACTCCAATTCCAGACAGCCCCCATCAGCCCACAGCCCATTACCAGTCTTAACCCCCCATAGCCCATTGCCAGTCCTAACCCCACCCCCAACAGCCCACAGCCCATTACCAGTCCTAACCCCATCAGCCCACCTCAAGTCCTAACCCCTCCCCATCAACCCATTTCCTGTCCTAGCCCCCCCATAGCCCATTATCAGTCCTAACCCCACCATAGCTCATTACCAGTCCTAACCCCCCATCACCCCATTTCCAGACAGCCCCATCAGCCCACAGCCCATTGCCAGTCTTAACCCCCCCATAGCCCATTACCAGCCCTAACCCCCCCCAACAGCCCACAGCCCACCTCAAGTCAAGTCCTAACCCCCTCCATAGCCCATTACCAGTCCTAACAACCCCCTCCCCCCCACCGGCTCATGGAAAATCAAAAAAAAAAAAAAGCTGGCTGCTGCTGCTGCCGCCGCAGCAGCAGCAGAATGGAGTGTCCCGCGGTGTAGCAGCAAAGCGCAGACAAACCAATGATACCAGGAGTCTGTTCAGAAGGTCCAAATCATTTATTTGTGCACAAGTCTCAAGCAAGGCAATTTCAAAATGGCTGAGCAAAGTTTTCAAGCATTACAACAACTTTTATAGACTTCTGTTCCATTCTAGGTATAGAAAAACATTTCATTGGTCCCGGTACGCTCCCGTACCTCCCGTAGCCCTTCTATTGGTCCCGGTACTGATAAGTTTCTCCAATTATGTTCCTTCTGTGGGCTTCTGTAGGCATGACACCTGCCTGCCCCCCTTCTAGTCCCAATTACAATGGTCAGTTCATCAACTTGTTACTTTCACACTTTCAAGGCTATGGGACCATTTGTGCGTGCAGAAGAGCAAGGTTCTGTAACTCATCTGTCAGCACTCCTCAATATTTCTCTGCAAATGTACTTTTTCTTATCAGTAACTTTAAAACACATCTTTTCTGTATTTTTCCATTTCTTAATTCTGCAATTCTGCTTATCTAAGCTAATTCAATATTCCTACTGAGTTCTTTCTTACAATAGCAGCATATTGGGGGATGTGCAATCCTATATGCCTCTCCACAGGCCTCATTTACAGGTCAAGCTAGCCATGCTGGCCTGCCTATGTCGGACACCGTGGGTCACAGGCCTGCACCTGCCACATTCCCCCCTTTGATTAATCTCACCCTATTACTTAATAAGGTGTGAGAATTAAATCACTTTCTAGAAGATTCACATCCTGATTAAAGGATTCTTACTGGTTCCACTAGGGCTAGCTTTGTATAAAGCCATTATTCTAGTTGCGGTCTTCCGCTCTACGGTACTATCAATAGCACTATGAAGGGAACGCATACAGCATGGGATTAAACATGGTAAGCAGAGGACAACAGCAACAAGGATTAGTACTAAGATAACGAAAGTCTTAAATCCTCCCAGCCAAGAGAAAAGGTTAGCAAACCAATTAGGAAATTTCAAGGCGTGCCAAGTCTGTACTGGCACATAAGCATGTCTTTGCATATCTTTAGCAATTTCTTCAACTACTTGACCTTTATCATCTATTTTCAAACAGCAATTAGTTAAATTCAGTTTACCACATACTCCTCCTTCAGCTGCTAGTAAATAATCAAGTGCTAAGCGATTCTGGTATATGGCAGTGCGCATTTGAGTACTTTGTCTAGCTAAGAGCGTGAGTGCATGACTAGTTTCATTGGTTATTATTTCAACTACTGCTTGTAAGCGAATAATACGATTGATCATATAAATTGGGGTACGATAACCATACATACCATCATCATTCCAAGTGGCAGGTCCATAATACTCAATAATTCTTTCTGGTGGCCAATCATCACCTCGCCACTTCTCCCACTTGCCTATCTGTAAGGCCTCTCTTCTCTGTCTAGATGCTCCTTTGTGTTTGTGGGTAGTATATACAGGGTACCCTAATTGTTCTCCATGTTCAGTGTTTAACAGGAAGAAAGAAGGTCTGATGGTTCCTAAGACACATGCTCCTCCCCATTGTGGTGGGAGTTGCGCATATGCTCGGTTTCCACAGATCCAATATAGGCCAGGTGGGGCTTGCCAGGCTTGGACTTTGGCAAGGTTAGTCCATAGACCTGCAAGTTCAGAAAATCTAGCTAATGGGTTAGGAGGTTCAGGATGTCTGATTCCTGACCACCATGCTGTCTTTTTAGTTGTGGCATTATAATATTTCTGGCTAAGACAGACCAGCTGTCCTACCTTTTGGGTGAACTGGGGTCCAGTTCTAGCAAAGCAAAGACGTCCAACGATTGAGTGCGCTAACACCCATTCACTGGTTGTCTTGTGTAATTCAGTCTGATTGTAAATCATGGAATAATTCAATTCTTGGGCTTCCCAGGGCCATTGGTCTCCCATTTGGGTTCCGCCACAGAAATAACAATCTGTGATCTTAAGACTAGATACTACTGCTCCGGCTAATTCTAGAAACAAATTCTGTGAAGGGTGAGGGATCTCAAACTTATTTACATGCATAGCTTCATAAAAGGTATTATGAATATGATATTTAGATGACTTGTGGGCTTGAGTATTCAATCTAATATACACAATGGTCCCTGGATCTGTTCCTCCTCCAGCAATACGTAAACCAAACTTATATCCTTGTTTCCATGCATGGGGGTTATGTACACGCAAATGTAAGGGGTTACAAGCATCTTTCTGACATTTATCATTTGTGGTTGGCTTGGTTAGAGTAGCCATCCGCTTATCTATTTTCTCATCAGTTATACCAGTGTTCCAGGTAGCATAGAAAACACATTCCCAATACGGGCAATAGTAGTCTGCCGCTGTAGCAGTACTATACCCTGATCCTGTTTTACCTGTACACTTCCACCAATTTGTGGCACTTTCTGGACACATATACTTATGGTCATTTCGATACGCTTTCTCCCATGTACCACAGGTGGACTGACTATCTCTGTTAATAGCATTACATGCATCAAAATTCAAAACAGCAGGTTTAGTAATGTCCTTAAGTGGTGGTGTAGCAGCTAATATAGGTCCATCTGCATCCTTCCATCTTATTTCCAACGTGTAATAGGATGGATTCTGATGCGGATTATAGCATGCTTTAATTTTGCCATGAGTGCAAACATTTAGTTCAGTGGTGTTATAGATACACCGAGTTATTGTTCCCTTGCAGGTATAGTAAGAATGGTAAAGCAAAGTCTGAGTCACTTTCAGTCCAGTTCTAGTAGAGGTAATACAAGCGGTGCATGGAGGTAGAGCATAAGTCTGTTCAAAACCTCCAAAGAAGGCAACCAAGGCAAAGCAGAAGCAAAGATACATGTTGATGTTGATTGGAGTTCTTCTGAATCCTCAGCTTGCTGATCTTGATCACGACGTTCTATTATTCTTCGTCCCGTTTGCTAATGAAGCAATTTAACGGGTGCTGAGTGTTGATTGAAGATCCTCAAGATGTCCAGCACACATTAACCAACTTAGCACTTCAGTTGGCTTGTGAAGTCTGGCTTAGTCAGTGTAGTCTTAAAGTAGTGTGTCAAATCACACACACAAATTGGGTTCGTTGAAACAAAACTGTTGCTGCATGGAAAACAGCAATCCTCTTCGAAAGACTTGGCTTCTGCAAAGCACTTGTGATGAAGTGTCTATGCTGCTGGTTGCCGTCTCAGAGTAACTCGCAAGGGTACATCAGGGTGCTGCTCTGCTGTCCACCGCTCTGGTTCAGGATCGGCGGCGGGCTTGACTCGGCTGTGGTGGATCCAGGCGTCGATCTCAGCTACCTTTACTGCAGTTGGGGTAGACAGGATGACGGTGTACGGTCCCTTCCAATGGGGTTCCAACGGTATCTTCTTCCAATCTTTGATCCACACCGAAGTTCCAGGCTGGTAGGGATGCAAGGGTTCCGTCAAGTTGATAGGCAACTGGTCTTGGATCCACGTATGGAGAGTCTGCAGAACAAAACTAAGAGCTAGGAGTTCTTGTCTGGTTACTTCTGAACCAATCTGGGCTAAACTTCCTTTGACTCCCTGCACTATTGGTGGGGGTTTACCATACAAAACTTCAAAAGGGGAAAATCCTGTTGACTTTACAGGGGCTGAGCGTATTCTGAGTAAAGCTATGGGGAGCACTTGGGGCCATTTCAAGTGTGTCTCCTGACAAAGCTTAGACATTTGGGCTTTCAATGTACGATTCATTCGCTCAACTTTCCCTGAACTCTGGGGTCTGTATGCAGTGTGGAGCTTCCACTGTATCTGCAAAGCTTTTGCTAACTGCTGAGTAACTTGAGAGACGAATGAGGGTCCATTGTCTGACCCTATTACGGCTGGGATTCCAAATCTGGGGACAATCTCTCTCATTAAGGCTTTGGTAACTTCTCGGGCTTTCTCAGTTCTGGTTGGGAATGCTTCTACCCACCCAGAGAAAGTACAAACTAATACTAGTAGGTAATGGTATCCATTGGCTTTTGGCATTTCGGTGAAATCAACTTGGAGGTTGTGCATAGGGGTCACACCTCTTGACTGAACTCGGGGTGCTGTAATAAGGCCTTGCTTGGCATTATTCTTGGCACAAGTTTGACATTGTCGTGCTACTGAGGCTGATATGGTTGTCATCAGAGGAATATAGAAATGTGGTCTGAGTGCTTTTCTCCATAGCACTCTTCCCATAGTGTGTGGCTTCGTGGAAAGCTTTGACAAAGGATGGTCCTAACAGTTCAGGAATTACTATTCTTCCCGGAGGTTGACTGCCCTCTTCTGGTGGCAGCTCAATCCATCCGTCTTTCAATACTCCATTTTCTTTGTCACAATAGTATTCTAATTCTTTGGTGGTATATCGTGGGGTCCATAGATTCAAAGGTACTGGAAACAATGCTGCTTGCATTGGCATTGCTTGTGGGGCAATCTGTCCTGTCATAGCTGCTTGTCGTGCTGAGGCATCTGCAAATTTATTCCCTCGGGCAACTTCTCCTTTTCCTGCTTGATGTCCTCTACAATGCATGACAGCTACACGTGTTGGGGCCCAGACTGCATCAAGTAACATCAATATCTCGGGACCATACTTGACTGATTTTCCTCCAGATGTGATGAGTCCTCTTTCTTTATAGAGAGCTCCATGGGCATGCAAGGTAGTGAAAGCATATTTGGAATCTGTATATACATTTAGCACAAGTTTTTCTCCTAACAACAAAGCTCTGGTGAGTGCTATCAATTCGGCTTTCTGGGCTGATGTGCCTGAGGCTAGAGCTGATGATTCAACTACTTCGTGTTGAGTGACGACTGCATATCCGGCACAGCGTCGTCCGTCAAGGATGAGACTGCTCCCATCAACATAATAGATCTGGTCGGGATTATCTATGGGCACATCTGTCAAGTCAGGTCGACTGGAGAACACAGTTTCCATGACTTCGATACAGTCATGTTCTGGGAGTTCTTCACTGATGGGTATCAAGGTAGCTGGATTCAGGGCATGGCTCACTTCAAGTTGTATCTGTGGATTTTCACATAACATGCTCTGGTACTTCAACATTCGGGAATTGGTGAGCCAATAATTTGCTTTCTGTTCCATAAGGGCAAGGACTGCATGTGGCACAGTGACTCGTATGTTCTGTCCTAGTGTGAGTTTGTCTGCTTCACTCACTAGTAGCGCTGTAGCTGCAACTGCTCTCAAGCAGGGTGGCCATCCTTTGGCCACAGGGTCCAATTGTTTCGATAGGTAGGCTACAGGTCGTTCCCAATTTCCTAATTTCTGAGTCAACATGCCTAGGGCATTTCCCTGTGTTTCATGTACAAATAAGCGGAAAGGTTTGTGGACATCTGGTAGTCCAAGTGCTGGTGATGACATCAATTCTTCTTTTAGCTTCTGGAAGGCTGTATCCTGCTCAAATCCCCACTCCAGTGGTGACTTTTCTTCTCCTTTTGTGGCTTCATACAGTGGTTTGGCAATTTGGGCAAAGTTGGGTATCCAGATTCGGCAATATCCTGCCGCTCCCAGAAAGGCTCTGACTTGCTTTCTGGTTGTTGGAGTTGGAATTCTGCATACTGCTTCTTTTCTTTCTCTGCCTAATCTTCTGCTTCCTTGGGTAATACGAAAACCCAAGTATTTCACTTCTGTTTGGCATAGTTGTGCTTTGGCTCTGGAAACTTTATATCCAGCTTCATTTAGTAACTGCAAGAGATCTTGGGTGGCTAATATACATTCTTTTTCTGATACGGCAGCTATCAACAGATCATCCACGTACTGGAGAAGAAGCACTCTTTCCCGGGGCTACTGGATAGCTTGAAAGATCTTGATTTAGTGCAGCACTAAAGATGGTAGGTGAATTCTTGAATCCTTGGGGTAATCTTGTCCAGGTGAGTTGGCCCCCTCTTCCAGAGATGGGGTCCTGCCATTCGAATGCAAACAATATTTGGCTTACAGGGGCTAATCTTATGCAAAAGAATGCATCTTTTAAATCCAGTACAGTGAAATGGGTAGCTTCAGCAGGTATCAGTCCTAGAAGAGTGTAAGGATTGGGCACAACTGGATGTATAGTTTCAACTGCATCATTTACTCTTCTCAAATCTTGCACTGGGCGATAATCATCTGTCTCAGGTTTCTTTACTGGCAAAAGTGGAGTGTTCCATGGGGATTGACATACTTTTAGTAGGCCATACTCAAGCAATCTCTGTAGATGGCGATGAATGCCTTCAATTGCGGCTCTTGGGAGAGGGTACTGTTTGACGTGCACTGGTGTAGCACTAGGCTTGAGGGTTACAATCACTGGTGCTATATGCTTGGCTAGGCCTGGGGGACTGCCTTCTGCCCATACTTCAAGTGGTGCATGAATGTTCTTTAAAGTTTGTTCAAAATAGGTATCTTGAATCGAATCATCAATGTAGTATCTCCATTCTTCTTCTCGGGGTACTGTCAGCAGCATTACTCCTGCTGGTTTGGCTTGAGAATTCACTGTCATTTGCATTTCTCCTTGTTCGGAGAAAGATATCTGTGCTTGAAGCTTGGCTAGCATATCTCGTCCCAGTAGGGGTACTGGACATTCGGGCATGTAAAGGAATTGATGAGTTACTTGCTGTCCTCCTAGACTGCATATTCGGTTTTGTAGAAAAGACTTTGTGGCTTTGGCACCAGTTGCTCCTATAATGGTGACTGCTTTCTTGGTGAATGGGGCTATCTTTTTGTCTATTACTGAATGTTCTGCTCCAGTATCAACCATAAAGTTCATAAATTGGTCTCCTATTTGTATTTCGACCATAGGCTCCTGGAGACCTAAAGCAAACTTGGAGCCCGGTCTGTCCTAATCCACGTCATCCTCGTCATGGGCTTGTGTGGCCAATGCTTGGATGGCTCCTCCTCCCCTCTCTCGCTGGAATTGTTCTCGATTGGCTCCTCCTCGGCCTCGGGGACGGCCTCGTCTTTCTTCTTCTCGCCACTGATGATCGTATTCGTCATCTTGCTGGGCGTCTTCGAGTTGCGGGCACGTATCTCTCCAATGTCCTTCCTCTTTGCAATAGGCGCATTGGTTCACGCCTAGTCTCTGGGTCTGGCCTCCGCCTTGACCCCGCCCTCTTCCTCTGCTCCTTCGATTAGGGACACCTCCCCTTTTCTTCTTTTCAACTATGGCCGCAGCCAAAAAATCAGCTTTCTTCTTCATCTTTCTATCACATTCTCTCTGTCTTTCAGTATCACGATTCACATACACTTTATGAGCGACTTCCAATAACTGTGTTGCATTCATGCCCGCAAACCCTTCTAATTTCTGTAATTTACGTCTAATGTCTGGTTGAGACTGGTTTACAAAAGCAGAATTCACCATGCATAAACTTCCTGGTGCCTCGGGATCATAGGGAGTATACATTCTATAAGCTTCAGTTAATCTTTCATAATAATCTGCTGGGCTCTCATCTATTCCTTGGATAATTCCTGCTACTTTGGAAAGGTTCATAGCTTTTTGGCCTCCTCTTCTCAGGCCTTGTAAAAAGCCTTGGCGAAAACGGGCTAGGGCTGTGGATCCTTCATCTGTATTTGGATCCCATTGGGGGTCTTCATTCGGGAATTCTCTCTGAGCTGCTTCTCTACGATCTATTATATTCTGCCCCTGCGCTGGAGCTGCAGGGTTTTCTGCCATCCATTCGATAGCTGCTTTTCTAATTCTCGCTCGTTCTTCTGTAGTAAATAGGGTGGTCAGGAGCTGACGGCAATCTGGCCAAGTGGGTTGGTGAGTTTCCATAATACTAGTTACTAATTCTGTCAGCTCCTGGGGCTTGCTAGTATAGGAGGCATAGTGCGACCTCCAATTTAATAAATCAGTTGTAGAGAAGGGAATATACACATAAGTTAAGGGTCCCGCTACCACTTCATCATTATCATTCTTTACGGGCACCCCCGGGACTTGCCTTAAGGGAAACAGTTTGGCTGTCCCAGGCGTCATTTGGGTCTGGGATCTAAGGGCTATTGTCGTTGTCTTTGCAGGAGTCGCTTTCTTTTTCTCAACTGGTTTTGCTTTGGGTTTTCTTTCACTGACTTGCTAGTGCTAGCGCTGGCTTTCTCAATTAGTTGTACACTGTCCTCTTCTTCTTCTTCTGGGGAATTCCCTCCTTCTTCTTCTAGCTCCGCTTCTGGCTCACTTTTTACATCCTCCTCTTCTCTTCCCGCTAATTCTTTCTCTTCCTCTCCTCCAGGAGGAGGGGGGTCAGGGGTTGGGTCTCGCCTCGGCTCCGGCAGTCTCTGGGGTTCTGGGGCAGGACGCCGCCGGGCTATTCTTACTGGACCTGGGGTTCGGGGCTGCCTGAGGACTACTTCTGGGGAATCGGGATCTGCCAAGATGGGTTTCTTCTTGGCTTTCTTATCCTGCTCTTTCATTCTAGGCTGTTCCTTTTTCTGTCTAGAATCTGTTTTAGCTAACATTATTCTGCACTGTTCCTCATAACAGCGCTGCGCCCAGGAGGGCGGATCTTCACAAATACTTAACCAGGAATCTATATAGGGGTACTGATCGGGGTGCGCTACCCGCACTCTACGATGTATTGACTGAATAATCTCTACGGTGAACGTTCCCTCTCGGGGCCAGATGGGGTCTAGATCGGGCCACTCCCTAGTACACAAAATCTGCAAACGGGCTGCTGTCATTTTAATACCATAATCTCCTGAATATCCCTCTTTAAAATGTGCGATCATACATTCTAATGGAGTGTTTCTAGTAGACTCCGCCCCTCCCATTTCGATGTGTGCGCGCAACAACAGACAGAAGGGAAAAGGAGTGCGGACCGTGGGTAAGGGGTCCTCACGGCCCTGGAAACGTATAGGGAATACAAATAACAAGACAAGACGACAATCGCTTCCCCCTTTTCGCGACCTGAACGCGGTCGCCCGGTCAGGAAATGCGCTAATCAGGGGTCCGCCTTCACTTGGTCCGTGCTGCCAGACCTCTCATTCACACTTTCGTTCACACAATCATGCTAACAACGTATTCCCAGAATGCATTCGTTTCTATCTGTTCTGACTAGTCTTTTTCCCAAATTACAAAAAGGATGAGGGTTTCACCTAGCGAATTCCCATGCCAGGCTACTCGGCTCTTCCTTGAGAGTTGATCAAGCTCTCTTACCAATTCCCAATATCTCGAGATTACAAATTCCAAATTCCAAGTTCCAATGGCAGTACTGCTC
Source organism: Ichthyophis bannanicus (assembly GCA_033557465.1). Lineage (NCBI taxonomy): Eukaryota > Metazoa > Chordata > Amphibia > Gymnophiona > Ichthyophiidae > Ichthyophis > Ichthyophis bannanicus. The sequence continues at coordinate 1,859,417,816 of CM066032.1, read as the reverse complement.
TTTCTATTTCTGTCTAGACCCAAAATCAAAACTATACTCACCGGATCCGGTCCTCAAAACTTCCCAAGCAGGCGCATGAGTTGGACCTCGGACTCCCCTCACTCGGGTTCGAGGCGTTGGCTCCGACCGGGCCCGGCACCCGCCGAGGTCCGACCAGCTCCCTCCGATACAAGGGACCGGTGGCGCCAGGGAGCGGCCCTCGTCGGAAGGGCGCGATCCCGGCAGGACCAAGCCTATAGAGGCGGAAAGTCGTGGTATATTGCCCTATATACACTTTGATTCCACAACTTCCCGGCCAACGCACCAAGGAATATGTAGCAGCAAAGCGCAGACAAACCAATGATACCAGGAGTCTGTTCAGAAGGTCCAAATCATTTATTTGTGCACAAGTCTCAAGCAAGGCAATTTCAAAATGGCTGAGCAAAGTTTTCAAGCATTACAACAACTTTTATAGACTTCTGTTCCATTCTAGGTATAGAAAAACATTTCATTGGTCCCGGTACGCTCCCGTACCTCCCGTAGCCCTTCTATTGGTCCCGGTACTGATAAGTTTCTCCAATTATGTTCCTTCTGTGGGCTTCTGTAGGCATGACACCTGCCTGCCCCCCTTCTAGTCCCAATTACAATGGTCAGTTCATCAACTTGTTACTTTCACACTTTCAAGGCTATGGGACCATTTGTGCGTGCAGAAGAGCAAGGTTCTGTAACTCATCTGTCAGCACTCCTCAATATTTCTCTGCAAATGTACTTTTTCTTATCAGTAACTTTAAAACACATCTTTTCTGTATTTTTCCATTTCTTAATTCTGCAATTCTGCTTATCTAAGCTAATTCAATATTCCTACTGAGTTCTTTCTTACAATAGCAGCATATTGGGGGATGTGCAATCCTATATGCCTCTCCACAGGCCTCATTTACAGGTCAAGCTAGCCATGCTGGCCTGCCTATGTCGGACACCGTGGGTCACAGGCCTGCACCTGCCACAGCGGGGCCCCCTCTGCCCGGCTGAGCTCTCCCGGCCCGGCTGAGCCCCTCTGCGCCGGCTTTCAGATACGCGAAAGGAGAGTGTCTCCCTCGCGTCTCTGTTAAGCCCGCAGGGACAGATGGGAAATTTCCCATCAGCCCCTGCGGGCTTAACAGAGACGCAAGGGAGACACTCTCCATTTGCGTATCTGAAAGCCGGCGCAGAGGGGCTCAGCCGGGCCAGGAGAGCTCAGCCGGGCAGAGGGGGCCCCGTGGGACACTCCATTCTGCCGCTGCCGCGGCGGCGGCAGCAGCAGCCAGCTTTTTTTTTTTTTATTTAATTTTTAAAAAAGCAGAATGTTCTTTGCACGGGGCCCCCTGAAACGCGGGGCCCTGTGCAAAAAACATTCTTGCTCAATGGATGGGCCGGCCCTGACCCCAAGTGCCAGGTTGCCATGGCAACTAAAAAAATCAGACCTGGCACCTGGGAATCAGAACACCTATGTAGCATGAAGATCCAAGACCGGCATTGGCTGCCCATGGGGTCCCCATCCCCTATGGGCAAAGTGCTGCCAAAGGTCACTATCGCAGCTGGGACCGGTGCTGGCTGCCTGTGAAGATCCCAGAAGAGATGAATTCTTGGGAAGTCAAGGGCACAATATATATGTGCAAAAGGCAAACCCCTCTCCCACCACACACACGAAGACACCAAACATATACACACACACACACACACGTGCAGCTATAAAGAGTCAGTGGAGGTTGTGGGAGAGGGAGGAGGAGGCGAAGAGCCACTGCCTTCTATTGCCATTGTGCAGTGGCCCCTTAAAAACCTGATTTATTAAATTTTTCCCCATAAAAAATAGGAACACAGTCTTAGTAAATCAGGCCCTAAAATCTAAGAAAGTAGCTGCAATACACCTTTATGGGGGGCAGGGGCATACACTGTGACCTAGGTTTCAGCGGCCAGCTCCTAGATTCCAAGAAAATTTGTCAAGGCCTGTGTTATATGGTAGTGGCAGTCGATTCATCAAAAGTAGTTTTTTGCATCTTCTACCTAATATATGTAACAAGGATGTTACTTAAGCCCTTGCAAGAAGGGATGATTTTTTTTTCTCCTTCATGCTCTTTTAGGGGTGGAAGTGCCCTAGATGCAATATAAAGATAAGAGCCCTATGTTCTAGCTGGGATGTGCCCAGGGGAGGAGTTCCCTGTACATCCAAGCTGACCCTTACCTAAGAGCCCATGCTATTTGATTCAAGACCTTCAAAGACTTAAAGGAAATTATGTATAGCCCTCAAAGGATACTTCCAGATTAATAAGAATTTTTACCTATGGGTAACCCAGAAGAGAATATCAATAGAACCAAATTTAGAATCAGATATGTTAAAGTAATGCTTTGCCCTGTGTATCATTTTACTCCTTTACTTTAGTTAGGTGTGAACTACTGGTGAGCTTCCTGCTTTAAGAGATTCCACATCCAGTTCAAAATTCTCCTACTGACCTGAGTGCCTTCATTCAGCTCTTCCTCACTACCTTTCCTCTCTTATCTCTCCCTACATCCGTCCTTAGGAACTCCATTCCTCTGGCAGATCCCTTCTATCTGAGCTCTTCTCATCCACTACCAACTCCAGACTTTGATCTTTCTACCTTGCTGCTCCTTATGCCTGGAACAAACTACCCGAGTCAGTACATCAGGCTTCATCTCTAGCCCTAATGAAATCAAGGCTAAAAACCCACCTCTTTGAGGCTGCTTTTGGATCCAGACTCCCTTAGTCTCCTGTTCACCTCCTATATGTTTCCTTACCATTCCCCTAGAAATATCCTAGTTCCCAGTTGTTGCATTGTCTGTCTTGACTGTTGTGTTGTCTGTCTTGACTAGACTATAAGTTCCTATGAGCAGGGACTGTCTCTTACATGCTCTGTACAGCACTGCTTAGGCCTTGTAGAGCTATATAAATGATAAGTAGTAATAGTAGTAAGGAAAACTACAAGCCTATAACTTAATTCCTTCCCGCAGAGATTTCTTGTGCGACCCCGGGACATGCCGCTGTCTCTTTCTGTCTCATATTTATCCAGCCAGAATAGATACTTTTTAAATGCTATTTTAGAAGGGCATTTTGGGATATGGATGGTGAGAATGAAGGTCACATTTTCAAACTGTAATAAAGTACACCAGGATGGATGAATGTAGCTGCAAGACACGTTGACATATGACCAATTTTTAAACAAAATTAAGAAATGTCCTGTTACCCCATACAACCAACAGCAAGCATGTTTTGGAAAAATAACTTGTACAATGAACAAAGAATCTGTTCACATGAAAGGCAACGTTTTTGCACAGCAAGTTGGTCCATTTCTGGTTTTACTCCAATTGCAGAGTGGAGGAGTAGTGTAGCGGTGGAGCAACTACCTACTACCCAAATAATCAAGGGTTTGATTCCCACTAGCACTCCTTGTGACCTTGGGCAAGTTACTTTATCCTCCATTGCCTTGGAAGAAAAGGCCTGGCAATCTCCTTCCAGTGATACATTGCCAAGAAAGCCCAGAGGCAGCTGGGCTACCAGGAGTCAGCACTGACTTGACAGCACTAAAATTCATAGACTCATATTTTGGGACTACAGGTCCATGAATGCCGTAAAGTCCAGGCACCATCAAAAAATGGAGCCACCTGTTCACCTTAATAGGGTGCCACAAAACCAGCTGACAAGTTATGCTCCAAGCCAGAATGTGGCTACTGATGGCGCTGTTAAAACAGAACCCTTTGAAAAACACTGAAACAACGCCACTCACCTCTGCCACATGTCGACCTCGTGGCTCAGGGTCATGGTTCACCTCGGAAACTTTCAGCCTTCCGTAGAACAAGACAAACAAGTGCAAATGTATTAATACAAAAAGCATGGAGCGTGAAGACTTTTAGAGAAATACTAAATAACAAATGAAGCCTAATTGATAAAAGATCTGCAACAGAGCAGAGTCTCTTAATCATTTTGATTTAATTCTTTTAACTCGAGCTCGAGTTTGATCTAAATAGAGGCAAATCAGCCAGCCAGGCACAAACATCTGTACATAGGCAATCCACTTCTCCCCTCTAGTGGCAAAAATCTGTAAGAAAGCCAGCACTGGAGGAATGCTGTGTCCTCAGCACCAGGTAAAAGTCTGGGGCAAAAGAGTGGAGAAGGTATGTTTGCGCAATTTTGAAATAGTCCAGTTCTGACTGAGAAAATCAATTTTCTGTAACTTCAGAAAAGGGAAGGAAAAATGCACAGTGCAAGCAAAAGGCTAGTGCAGAAAGAGACATGGATTGTTCCCCCCAAAGAGGTTAATTTATTTGTATAAGTAGATTGCATGCATGATTTGTTTATCTAGATTTGTTTTCCACTTTTAGACGCTGAGATATTGAAAGCACCTGCAAAAGGTGTGCTGCTTTAAAGCTCACTGGCTTTTCTCACTTTTTCGCTTTATGTTTTCTTAGGGCTGAAATCTAGTTGTAGGTAAGCCCTCGCTGCTTTCAGTCCTAAAACGTCACCGATTCAACAAAGAGTGATTAAGACTCTACAGTGCTGAGAAATTTGTGAACACCCAGGGTTGGTCTGTATTTTAGCACATTTTATCATCAAAATAGGATTAGATCCTAATCTGAACCCTGATAAGAAAGAATGATAACCCCACTGAATAAATAACTCAGACAAAAAGGATATATTTATTCAACAAAAAGATTCAACAATATGTATCCTTGTGTGATAAAGTACATGAACATTTATGTCATCCAACAACTAGTGACACCTCTTTCAACATCAACAGCTTTAACTAAATACTTCCTGTAACAGTTGATCAGACCGTCACATCGCCTTTGAGGAATTTTGGCCTTTTCTTCCATACAGAACAGTTTCGAGTCTAACATCTGAGGATTTCCTTGCAAGAACAGCTTGCATTAAGCCTTACCCAGGGCCAGCCCAAGGGTATCTGATGCTCCAGGCAAACCTGCAGCCATGTGCCCCCACCCCCCACCCCAGATCTCCAGCATCTCCCCTTTCCCTCTCTCCAAAGCAGTCAACATCTGCTCTTTCATACCCCCCGTCCCAAATTTCCAGCATCTGTTCTTCCTTGGAAATGCTCAAGACCCCATGCCGACTTTTGTTCGAATCATTGCAGATGCCAGGCGGATGCCTAGTTTGCTTAGCGGGTGGGGGCATTACGTTGGGACTTTGAATCAGCCAATCCGAATCATGAAGGGTCCTATGTTCAAAGCAGCACCTGCTAACCAGACAGGTGTTTGTGAGAGGGATATTCAGTGGTGATATTCGGATAGTACAGCTAAATATTTCCGGTCGCCATCACGGCACTGTCCAGAGAGTGTTGGGCAGTCCGTGGATGGGGCAAGGACGGTCCCTGACATTATGCAGTTAGTGGCAATTCTCAGACCCCAAATTCGATTACAAACTGCATAACGTTAGGCCCTCAAATCAGGAGGCCTAAGTAAATACGGTTGGCTATTCAGACGGCCTGCAGTGGTAACCGCTGAAACCGGATATTCCGCAATATCTGATTTTATTTTACCTGCGGCAATCGGCATTGTAAAAAATGATGATCAACAGAGAGCTCAGTATGAGCCTGGAAATCTCCTTTTCTCCAGCTTTTCTGTACTAGATTTATTTGAATATTTACTGCATGATCCACTTTGGGGTTGAGCTTGAGCTCACAGATGGATGGTCTGACATTCTCCCCTAGAATCGTGCAAGCTGTCCAGTTCCGGATGCAGCAAAGCAGCTTCGCAATATTTATGTATGTATTTATTTTTTTGTAATATGCTTATATGCCATCTTAGTGACCAAATCATTCAAAAAGGTTTGCAATAATTAATCAAATCCAATAAAAGCTAAGTAGAAGAGCACATACAAGTCTGAATATAGCATAAGCCGATACACCGTCCCCCCACCCCCACCACTTTCCTGAAAGTCAACAAATGTGTACTCAAGTCCACTGGGAGTCTCTTCCACTTTTCCGAGCCCACCACACTAGATAGTTCACGGCTTACTATACAAACTTTGGAAAAATTTCTCCTGTTGGTGCCTCCAGATAGTTCCCCTGTGCCAATCACCAGTATCTCTTTGATACATAACTTTTCATTCTGTTTCTAAATAACCCTATTTTCGGTTTCTCACCATGTTAGAACCAATGATTTGAACATACACCTCCATGACCATGCTTGTCCAGCAGGATGGGGTTTTATCTTTAAAGGAACTATTTAGGGGTCCCTTTCACTAGCTAGGGTGTTGCACCTAATGCGCAGAAAGTGCCAAAACTATAACGCGTTAGGTGCAACACCATTGCATTAACCGCTGGGAGTGTGGGTGGCATTAGCATAGGTGCACTTAACTCCACTTATTGAGCTGGCGTTAGGTGAAACCAGGGCCGGCCCGTCCATTGAGCAAGAATGTTTTTTGCACAGGGCCCCGCGTTTCAGGGGGCCCCGCGCAAAGAACATTCTGCTTTTTTTTTTTAATTACATTTTTTAAAAAAACCTGTCTCTGGCTGCTGCCGCTGCTGCGTCCGTCGCAGCAGCGGCAGAATGGAGTGTCCCGCGGGGCCCCTTCTCCTCGTTGAGCCCTCTGCAAGGGCTTTCAGATTCGCGAAGGGAGAGTGCTCCCTCGCGTCTCTGTAAAGCCCGCAGGGGCTAATGGGAAATTTCCCATCTGCCCCTTTAGACGCGAGGGGCTGATGGGAAATTTCCCATTAGCCCCTGCGGGCTTTACAGAGACGCGAGGGAGCACTCTCCCTTCGCGAATCTGAAAGCCCTTGCAGAGGGCTCAACAAGGAGAGGGGGCCCCGCGGGACACTCCATTCTGCCGCTGCTGCGACGGACGCAGCAGCGGCAGCAGCTAGAGCCAGGTTTTTTTTTTTTAATTTGCCGGAAGGGAAGGGAAGGGAAGGGGAGGGGGGGTTAAGACTGGTAATGGGCTGGGGGGGCTGATGGAGGCTGACTGGAAATGTGCTGGGGGGGGTTAGGACGGGAAAAGTGCTGGGGGGGGTTAGGACTGGAAATGGGATAGGGGGGTTAATACGGGTAATGGGCTGGGGGGTGATGGAGGCGGACTGGAAATGGGGTGATGGGGGGTTAGGACTGGAAATGTGCTGGGGGGGGGGGTTAGGACTGGAAATGTGCTGGGGGGGTTAGGACTGGAAATATGCTGGGGGGGGTTAGGACTGGAAATGGGCTAGGGGGGTTAAGACTGGTAATTGGCTGGGGGTTGATGGAGGCTGACTGGAAATGGGGTGATGGGGGGATAGGAAAGGAAATGTGCTGGGGGGGTTAGGACTGGAAATGTGCTGGGGGGGGGTTAGGACTGGAAATGTGCTGGGGGGGTTAGGACTGGAAAACGGCTAGGGGGGGTGAGGACAGGAAAAATGCTAGGGGGGGGTTAGGACGGGAAATGGGATGGGGCTGATGGAGGCTGACTGGAAATGGGGTGAGGGGGGGGTAAGGACTGGAAATGGGCTAGGGGGGGTTAGGACTGGAAATGGGCTGGGGTGGTTAAGACTGCTAATGGGCTGGGGCTGATGGAGGCTGACTGGAAATGGGGTGATGGGGGGTTAGGACTGGAAATGGGCTGGGGGGGGGTGGTTAAGACTGGTAATGGGCTGTGGGCTGATGGGGGCTGTCTGGAAATAGGGTGATGGGGGGTTAGGATTGCTAATGGGCTATGGGGGAGGTTAGGACTGCTAATGGGCTATGGGGGCGCTAGGACAGGAAATGGGCTGATGGGGAGGGGTTAGGACTTGAGGTGGGCTGATGTGGTTAGGACTGGTAATGGGCTGTGGGCTGATGGGGGGGGTTAGGACTGGCAATGGGCTATGGGGGGCTGACTGGAAATGGGCTGATGGGGTTAAGACTGGAAGTGGGTTGATGGGGGGCTAGGACTGGTAATGGGTTGGGGGATTGCTATGACTGGAAATGGACTGAGTGGACGGGGAGGCTTGAACTGCAAATAGCTGATGGGGAGGGAGCTTGGAATGGAAATGGGCTGTGAGGGAAGGGAGCTAGGACTGAAAATGGGCTGATGGAGAAGCTAGGATAGGACTGGAAATGGGCTGTTGGGGGGGAGCTAAGATTGGAAATGGGCTGTGGTGGGGGCTTGAATTGAAATGGACTCATGGAGGGGCTAGAACTGGAAGTAGGCTCATGGGGGGGCTTGGACTGGAATTGGGCTGAGTGGAGGGGAGCTAGGATTTGACATGGGCTGATGGTGGGGCTAGGAAATGACTAGAAATGGGCTGATGGGGGGCTAGGATTGGAAATGAGCTGATGAAGGGACTCAGACTGAAAATGGATGGGGGAGCTAGGACTGGAAATGGGTTGATGGGGGGCTAGGACTGGAAATGGGCTGATGCAGGGACTAGAATGGAATGGATGCTGGGTGAGACTGGAACTAGAAGGGAGCTGATGTTGGGGGAGGATTAGAATGGGATGGGGCTGGGAGAGTAAAATGGAGAGGGGAAAAATATTTTGTGTGGGAGGGATGAAAAATCTACAATTGGCCGGGTATTGGGAGAGTAAGTGGGGATTGAGGATGGAGGGGTAAAATTTGTGTGGATGAAATAAGAATGAGGAAAGAGCAAAAGGAGAAAGATTAGTATGTTAAAGCAGATGTAGAGAGAGGATGGAAAGAAAACTAGAAGAGAGAAGAAAGGACAAATGGACAGCAGACGATGGAGAGTTAGCAGAAAACATGAAGAAACCAGAAGAAAGTGGCTGGAGCAATTGCAACTGAAAAAAAATGCACAAAAGGTAGAAAGATATCTCTTTATTTTGAATTTATTAACTGGAATATGAAAGCTCTGGGAAATGTGCATCATTAACGTCTGCGCTTTGTTTGGTACAAGAGGAAATTGATTTATATTTTTATTTCTACAGTGTTGTTGTACATTCCAAGTTTGGCTTTTGGGGTTCCCAGTTTAATTATTGCCTTCCTGTTTCTAAATTGTGATTCCTTGTTTGGTGATGGTCTATGTTCTGCATGTGTAACTGAGCTGAGGTATTCTGTTTATGTAATTCCTATTTGACATTGCCACTTGTTCTCTTTCCCCAGTATTCTCTGAAATGTACTGGTTTAATATTTGCAGTGTTTCCTTTTGATAGGTAGGGTCTGGTGCTTTGTGAGTCCTGGTAATGCTGTCAGGATACAGCGGGTTTGCTATGGGTTCTAAATGGGCAGCGTTTGTAGTAGTTCCTAATGTGCCTGGCGGTTGGCACTGGATTATAGTAATGTAGAAATCTTTTAGTCTTTCTTTATCCATACACTCATTAAGAGACATGTTTACTAAAAGTTAGTGTATGGTAACATTATGCAAATATTTATGCAAATAAGGCAACTTATGCAAATGAGGCCCCGCACCGAGTCTCCGCACATGGCCCCGCACCCCCCTTGGGCCGCCCCTGGGTGAAACCACGCTGATGCAGTTAGCATTTAGTGTGAACCTGGCACTAACTTTGCTAAGGACAACATGCTCACCTGCCCACTCGTGGCCCCATGCTAGCTAGCAACATATGTCCCAGCACACCTTCAGCAAGTACCGGAACACACGCTGCCAGTTACTGCCCATTAGTAAGAGACCCCTTTGGTTTCACCAAACAAAACATTTATTATTCCTACTGAAAAGTTCACTTTTTGACTCGTCTGTCTGGAGAAATCAGCAGCAGTGTCATTCCCAGACTCCTCCCTGGCCCACGGAGGCAGCGCAGCAAACTTATGATTAAGCTGGCTTTGCCACAGTGCCTCATGCTCCAGGATCCGTCCACTCTTCCCTCCCACCCGAAGTCTCGCGATTCACAAGACTTCAGCCAGGAGGGAAGAGTGGCCAGCCCCTGAAGCACAAAGCACCGTGGCAAGGCCAGCTTAAACATAATTTTGCTGTGCCCTCTGCCTGCCTCCGTGGACCAGCAGGGTTGCACCCACCTCACGGCCAGCACCCGAGGTGGGCTGCACCCACCACCCTACTGTTTGGTATGCCACTGGTCTGCAGTATTCTTCTCAGAGAGCAGTGGTTTCTTCCTATCTGTCCTCTCAATGAACCTCATTCCTATTTGGTTTGTATGGGATGTTTGATTGTGCATGAACCCTCACATTACCCATGAGATGTTTGATTGGAGTTTTTTGCGACTTCATGAATGACTTTCTGGTTTGCTCTTGAGGCAAACTTGGCAGGCTCCTGAGTACAGTCACTGCAATCTTCAACTTTTTCTGTTTGCAGATTATCTGACTGACAGTGGATCAAAGGAGCCTTAATGTTTACGTAGAGACTTCTTATAGCTCTACCAGGTCAATAAGTTCAATTTGCATAAAACACAGAACTTTCAGACTAGGGAGGGTTCACTACTAATATGGTTCCCACCAAAAGGGACAGAGGTTTGATTGTATAAATAGGGTAGTCCAAGGACATAATCTTGCCTTTGGCTAGCTAAGCCACTATGCGTCAAGTCTACATTTCTTTGGTTGATTAAGTCAACCAAGTGCTTGAGTAACCAAGATTTAAGTAAGAAGTAGGAGTCACACCCACTGGCACCACCACACACCATGAAAATATTAGTATTTACAGTATACTTATTATTGTAAATAGTCCTCACTTGAACCTGTGACTTGGTTTACCAACTTCTATATAGTTACCCTAGTTATGTCCAAGTTACGGCACCTGTTTCATTGTAAATACAGTGCAGCCTCAACCGCACTGTATAAGTTACTGTTGTATGTAAACCACACTGATTTTAAAGAGCGCGGTATAGAAGAGACATTAAATAAATAAATAAATAAGAGGCTAAAGGAGACCTCTAGAGAAGGAGAAAGAGGAGCTCTTCATATCTTAGCAAAGAAACTGTGGCAGAAGAAATTCACTAATAGATCAATCAAGGAAGGGCAGAGGCCTAAAGAGAGAGGTGTCTGAACATGAATCTGAGTCCCATCTCCAGCGCAGAGGTATGTGATTGTTTTTTGATGAGGAGGCAGAGATTTTCCTTGTGTGAAAGTCTCAGGAAGTGGCCCTTGAAGTTTACGAGCATAGAGGCCCAGGTAGTGAAGTCTCTATACCAAGGAGTGGAGACAAAGAATGGAACTATGACTTTTAATACTTTATGCTCTACAATCTTTTATTCATTTTTACCTGTTCAAATATTTAAATGAATTATGCAAATTTTTATTGGTTCAGATGAAACATCTGAACTGGATTGTGCATTTTTGAATGTGGAGAGTGAGCGAAGTGAGTGATCCACGGGGTCAATGGCTCGCTTGCTGGTCCCTTCCCATGAACCCTGTATCCCAACCTTGAGTAAAGAGTTAGCTGCCTTCGCTGAGGTTTGTACCCCCAAATCTCCTTCTGAGTGTGCAGCATGATGAGAGGAAACATACCTGTGGTAGTACGATGAGATATGATCTTGTAACTCTATTCAGACACATATGTATCAACAACTTTTTTTCATAGGTCTTCTGAACTCTGATTGTGGCATGATGTATACCACTAACCTAATCAGTCATACACTAAGGACCTGAGATTAGTTAAGCTTCAGGTGAACAAGGTATATTACACATATTAGGTACAGTTTTATTAGTATAAATATCCATAGCAACCTTTAGTAAGTAAAGAACTTAGATCTAAACACAAACTTAAAAGTAAGATGCAGACAGCAGTCCAGCAGCGGGATGGGGGCTTTCCAGTCTTTTGCATTGAGTGTCACATGTATGATTTTCTCCCAGTTGGTGAGAGGTCTTACGTGTGCACTAGGTGCAAGGAGCTCTTTGCTCTCAGGGAACGAGTCCGTTCTCTAGAGGCTAAAGTAGCAGACTTGGAAAGCATAAGACAGACAGAGAGGTACATAGACGAGACCTACAGGGATATAGTCCTGAAGTCCCACCTCCAGTCTGGCAGCATCCCTGTTGCCATGGAGGAGAGAGGTCACGTGACAGGAGAGCATCACCCTTGTGTAGCAGGAAGTGATCCTGTAACTAGGACCTGTCCTCCAGGTGATGTAAAACCCTCTCGCACCGAGGATGTTTCTCCAGGGCCATGTGCCCATGAGGGAAGGGTTAGGACAGCCGTTATAGTTGGTGATTCGATCATTAGGCTTGTAGATAGCTGGGTGGCTGGTGGACGTGAGGATCGCCTGGTAACATGCCTGCCTGGTGCGAAGGTAGCAGACCTCAAGCGCCACCTAGATAAGGTCTTAGTGCTGGGGAGGAGTCTGCTGTCTTGGTACATGTCGGTACCAATGACATAGGAAAATGTGGTAGGGAGGTTCTGGAGGCTAAATTTAGGCTTTTAGGTAGGAAGTTGAAATCCAGAACTTCCAGGGTAGCATTCTCCGAAATGCTTCCTGTTCCACGTGCAGGACCCAAAAGGCAGGCAGAGCTCCGGAGTCTCAATGCATGGATGAGACAATGGTGCAGAGATGAGGGTTTTATATTTGTTAGGAACTGGGGAACATTCTGGGGAAAGGAGGGGCCCTTCCAAAGGGATGGGCTTCACCTTAACCGGGATGGAACCAGGCTGCTGGCATTAATCTTTAAAAAAAGAGATAGAGCAGCTTTTAAACTAGATATTAGGGGAAAGCCGACAGTCGCCCAAGAGCAGATGGTTCGGAAGAATGTATCTTTGAAGGATACTACCAAAAGCAGAGAGGTTCCGCAAAAGAGTAAAGTAGCCCAAATGCCCTCAAGTATGGAGCAGACAGAGCTTAAAGATCCCAAATTACCCATGTCTAACAATAGCCAAATTAATATGAATAAAATACATTCTCTAAAATGCTTGTATGCAAATGCTAGAAGTCTAAAAAATAAGATGGGAGAGTTAGAATATTGTGGTGAGGAGGAGGCAGCCCAGCATGAAAATAAAGGAGAAAGAAGAACTTTTTCTTCTGCTCGGGGGATGGGTTCACTAGAACACATACATCACAGCAGAATCCCTGAGAGAAACCAAGAGGGCAGTGCTAGGCTTAAGCCACTCCCAGACCTCATGACAACCTCAGGCAAGAGTAGGAGGTACAAGTGGGTGGAGTCTGGAAGGGAGTTGCCCTGCTCAGCGTTTAAGTTTGAGAGAACAAACAAAGTGAGCAGAAGGGCCTGGGAAGGCAGAAGGGCCAGGAACTCCAGAGAGCCAAGGAACTGCACAGATGCAGGAGAGAGCAAACACAGCAAAACCAGCAACCATGAAAGAAGCAGATACAAAGTGAGTAGCAGCAGAGACAAGAGCAGCCAGCACTGCAGCCCAGGAAGCTACAGGGAAGGTTCCAGGCAAAGGACCAAACAGACTGGCTACAGGGAGAAAGAGAGAAGGTTGGCTTTAAGGAAGCTAAGGCAAGAGTGCTTAGACTCACCGGAGGAAGGGTCTATCTGCAGGCAGCAGAAGCCCCAGGAAGGGAAGTGGAGAGCTTACCCTGAGTCACTGTCTAGCTCAGAGACAGAGGGACTGCCAAGCCGGAGAAGCCTCAGCCAGGAAGGTGCTGCAGCCAGACTCCAAGGTAGGAGAGTTAAAGCCATAAAGCCTAAACCCTGTGATACTTGCTCTGATTCAGAAGAGAGGTTAAAGCCTAGGAAAACCCGGAATAGGAGTAAGGGTTTTGCCAGGGACACTGAACAGGAAAAGCCCAGTGAAATCCTACCAAAAGGAGAAAGGGTCATTCAGTGGCATAGGCTATTTAATCTGCTAAAGAATATTAAGGATAAACTGCCAGAACGCTTACAAGCATTGCCAAGTTACAGCTCAGTTGAAAGCATGGAAGTAGCAGGCCAAGATAGTGACCTTACTTCAGTTTGTTCTGAGATGGACTGTAATGTGTGCATGAAGGCTGAGTAATGGAAGCCTGAGAAAGGAAAGAAGTGAAGCTTGTGTAAATATCTTTATTGCAACACTGGTTACAAGTGTTACTTTAAGAGGAGAAGAATAATCCTGTATTTTGCTTTGACCTGAATGTGTACATTTGCTTTGAAGATTTTTGTCAACCATTTTGACACAGATGCTAATAAAATTCCTGTGTGCTTTAAAACAACCACTCGGTTCATAGTCTCCTTGGCACAACTACAATCCTTGGGAAAGAGGAATTGAGATGGCTTCCCGTCCCTACTAGGCAACCGCCTGGTAGGGGCGCGACCGCCACAATATATAGCACTAAATGAAAGGTTAGATATCATTGGAATATCAGAGACATGGTGGAAGGAGGACAACCAGTGGGACACTGTGATACCTGGGTACAAACTATATCGTAATGATAGAGCTGATCAAATTGGTGGAAGGGTTGCTCTCTATGTTAGAGAGGGCATTGAGTCAGAAAGGATTAAAGTTTTTTGCAGGAAACAAAATCTGCTGTAGAATCTATATGGATTGAAATTCCATGTAAAAGGGGGAAGGCGATGGCAGTGGGGTGTACTATCGAGCGCCTGACCAGAATGACCAAATGAATGATGAAATGCTCAAAGAAATCAAGGAAGCTAACAAAACTTACAGCGCAGTAATAATAATGGGTGATTTCAACTACCCCGGTATCGACTGGGTCAGTGTCACGTCAGGACATGCTAGGGAGATAAAGTTCCTAGATGAAATAAATGACTGCTTCTTGGAGCAGCTGTTTCATGAACCGACCAGAGGGGAAGCCATATTAGTCCTAGTCCTTAGTGGAACACCAGATCTAGTGCAAGAGATAAGGTTGTTGGGGCCACTTGGCAATAGTGATCATAGCATGATCGCCTTTGATTTAATTAGTGGAGGAGGGATAGTAAGGAAATCCACAGTACTACCTTTTAACTTTCGAAAGGGAGACTATGATAAAATGAGGAAAAACAGTTAAGAAAAAACTAAAAGGAGCAGTTGCAAAGGTTAAAGACGTACATCAGGCTTGGCTGTTGTTGAAAAATACTATCTTGGAAGCCCGGACCAGCTGTATTCCACGCTTTAAGAAAAGTGGAAGGAAGTCCAAAAAGCTGCCAGCATGGTTTAAAGGTGAGGTCAGAGAGGCTGTTGTTGCCAAAAAAGCATCTTTCAGGAAATGGAAAAAAGAGCCGTACGACGAAACCTGGAAACAGCACAAGCACTGGCAAGTCAAATGCAAGGCATTGATAAGGCAGGCAAAGGGAGAATTTGAGAAGAAGCTTGCTGTGGAAGCAAAAACACGAAGTAAAGACCTTTTCAAGTACATTCGTAGCAAAAAACCTGTGAGAGAGTCAGTTGGTCCATTAGATGATAAAGGGGTTAAAGGAGCACTAAGAGGCGACAAGGCGATAGCGGAGAGACTGAATGAATTCTTTGCTTCAGTCTTTACTGAGGAAGATGTAGGGATGTTACCCATAACTGAAGTGGTATTTAAAGGTGCGGAAGAACTGAAGGAAATATCGATACATCGGGAAGATGTATTACAACTATTAGATAAACTGAAGAGCAGCAAATCACCTGGGCCAGATGGTATACATCCAAGGGTGTTGAAAGAACTGAAATATGAGATTGCAGACCTGCTATTAGTAATCTCTGAACTATCATTAAAATCATCACTAATACCTGAAGATTGGAGGATCGCCAATGTAACACCAATTTTTAAAAAGGGTTCCAGGAGTGATCCGGGAAACTACAGACCGGTGAGCCTGACATCAGTACCAGGAAAAATGGTAGAAACCATCATAAAGAATAAAATTACTCAGCATGTAGATAGTCATGACCTAATGGGAGACAGCCAACATGGCTTTAGACAAGGAAGATCTTGTCTTACTAATCTGTTATGTTTTTTTGAAGGAGTGAATAATCAGGTGGACAAAGGTGAGTCGGTTGATATTGTGTATCTGGACTTTCAGAAAGCCTTTGACAAGGTCCCTCATCAGAGACTTTTGGCAAAATTAAAGAGTCATGGCATAGGAGGCAGTGTACTATTGTGGATCAGGAACTGGTTAAAAGATAGAAAGCAAAGGGTAGGGCTAAATGGCCAATTTTCCCAATGGAGAAAAGTGAATAGTGGTGCACCCCAGGGATCTATGCTGGGTCCGCTGCTTTTTGACATATTCATAAATGACCTGGAAAGTGGAATAACGAGTGAGGTTATCAAATTTGCAGATGACACAAAACTATTTAAAGTTGTTAAAACCCAAGAGGATTGTGGAAAATTGCAAGAGGATCTTGATAAATTGGAAGACTGGGCATCAAAATGGCAGATGAAATTTAATGTGGACAAGTGCAAGGTTATGCACCTAGGGAAGAACAACCCAAACTATGGTTACACGATGCAAGGTTCCACATTAGGAACCACCACCCAGGAAAAAGATTTAGGCGTCATTGTGGATACCATGTTAAAACCCTCGGCCCAGTGTGCAGCAGCGGCCAAGAGAGCAAATAGAATGCTAGGTATGATAAGGAAAGGAATGGAAAAGAAAAGAAAAGATATTATAATGCCTCTATATCGTTCCATGGTGAGACCGCACCTTGAATATTGTGTGCAATTCTGGTCGCCGTATCTTAAAAAGGATATAGCGATTTTAGAAAAGGTTCAGAGAAGAGCCACCAAAATGGAAAAGGGGATGGAAGGATACTCCTATGAAGAAAGGCTAAAAAGGTTAGGGCTCTTTAACCTGGAAAAGAAACGGCTGAGGGGAGATATGATAGAAGTCTATAAATTAATGAATGGAGTGGAACGGGTAAACGTAGATCGATTGTTTACCTTATCAGAATATAGAAAGACTAGGGGACATGCAATGAAGCTACAGGGTAAACTATTTAAGACTAATAAAAGAAAATATTTTTTCACTCAACGTGTAATCAAACTCTGGAATTTGTTACCGGAGGATGTAGTAAAGGCTGTTAGTGTAGCTGGGTTTAAAAAAGGTTTGGACAAGTTCCTGGAGGAAAGGTTCATAAACCATTATTAAGAAGGGACCTAGGATATCAATGCTTGAACCAATACAAGCATTGTGGAAACTGTGTCCCTTGGAGAAACTGCTAGGTACATATGACCTAGATTGGCCACTGTTGGAAACAGAATACTGGGCTTGATGACCTTGGTCTGACCCAGTATGGCATATCTTATGTTCTTATGTTCTTTATGGTAAAGACCAAACTCAAACCTTTCCGACCCTTGTATAGGACAGTATGCCCAAACTCGGTTGTGCAGATTTATTTTGCTGTTGCCAAATTATTTAAGCACCTGGATTTAATTATCCACTTAACCATGCTAAGGAAACTAGGGGGTTCACTTACTATTTGATTCTGAATTAGTCCTGCTGTTGCTACTTTGTACATTGCCATATCTCAAGAATCACAGAATTTTTTAACATAAACTGTTTTCATTGTATAGGAAAAGATTGGTTTCAATTAAACAGGGGTAACTTTGTAAGAACTTGTGGAAATAAGGATTCTCAAACAAATTATAGGTGATGCCTTTTTACTGGACTAATTTAATATAACTTTGACAAGCTTTTAAGAGTTATCCTATCTTGATCAAGTCAATAAAGAATTAATGCAGTTACACTGGGTTTAAATATTTCAAACTCATCTAGGTCTTAGGCTGTCAGCATGTATCATTCTAGTTCAATAAAAGAGGATGGGGATAGACAGAGCTGGTGAGATAGTGACACGTTACAGTACAAAGGCCCCATAACTGATCTGAGGCTGTCTGCTCATGGTAAGAACGTGTCCTTCTCATTGTTTTTCTTGGGGTCCATAAGCTTTTCCTCAGTAGAACCTACTACTAGAACCTGCTGCATGCTTCAACTTTTCCTTTTTCCCCTAAATGTATTAGAAGTGAGAATGTGGTTCCAGTTTTAGCCTAGATAAGATTTAGGTCAGTCTGTAAAGCATATGAAAGAGTGTGTACATAATATAGCTATACACATACACACCTTGGACACATTTAAATAAATAATCTCTTAATTCCTTTTTGTAAGATCGTGCAAACTTTTTATCTTTTATCACAAACCAGGAAGCAAATATTCTTGAAATCTGGGAATTGTCTCTTTGCGTCTTGACATTGCCTCTGAAGGGTTGTCAGTACATATTTGTCCATTGTTTGGAGACTGTGCCTCATTGGACCTGCTCCAATTCCCTCTACATATGATTCAGGCAGTTAATGGAGTACCGAGTCCTATTTCAAGCCCCTAAGTTTCAAGAAGGATATGAAGAAGTTTGAGAAGTACCAGAGGGGTTCACATAAATAATTTGAGGCCAAGACAATCTAACTCGTGAGAATAAGTTGAAAGAGCTGAGTCCTCAAAGAGAACATTAAGGAGTAGTTTAATAGCAACCTTCAAGCACATCAAAGGAGGGGGTCTACACTGAGGCACAATCAGTTCCTTTGCATCTTCACTGGGAAAAGAACAAGAAGTAATGGCCTTAAATTATGCCATAGAAGACATTACGAAAGTTTTTTATTCAGGTAGTCAAGCACTTGAACGATTGACTCAGAGAAGTGGTAGAATTTCCAAAATCAGACAAAAATGTGTCTGAAATTATATTGATACAGTGGAACCTGCCTAGAAGAAGGGCAATAGATCAATATCTCTTGAAGTCCTGTCCAGCTCTTCCTCAGTCTACTGGCCAACATGCCAAACATTAAGCGCCAGCACAGTTTCCCATTCTGAAGTTGCAGGAAATGAAATCCTTAGGCAAGGTATGCAGTGTTCCCAACCTGGACAAGCTAATTGACTGGCATACATTTTACCCTTTTCTTGTCCTCCTTTGCTTGAAAGCTAAAGCTGTTATTCCTCCCACCATATTGCTGCTAGCATCAACAGCAGCAGCCTGAACACAACTTATCACAACTGGAATATGATGACATGCAGGTGTCTCCCCTTTAACCTGTTCTTTCAGACTTTAATCTCTAACCCCTTTCTCCTTAATTGGAATAGCAACTTTCCACCAGGTATCATCTCAGAACATGCAGCAAAAAAAGTGTATCTACATTTGTCATATGAAGGCTGTTTTCCAAATTAGACAGCAAGAAGAACGTACCTGTTTAGCCAGTGCCGAGCGGAATGTGACATGCACACCGCAACAAAACTTAAAAGAAGCAACACCTGCATTTTAAGGAGTCAAGCCAATATGCAGACGGTGCAGCTTTATATACTCGTTCATGGAATCGTGGCCAAATAAATGCTAAACCTTTTCTCCTCTTTACCACCTAAAGGGTGATTAATAACGTTTACCGTCCTTGATGGTGCTTTTAATAATTGACTATATATTAACAGATGATACCGAGTGCCAGGCAGCACGAACAGTGCTGTTTCATTGTGATACACACTACATCCTAATACAAGCGGCAATTTCCATGAGTTCTGCTATGAAATATATATGATTTGCAAGAAAGGTTGGACAGGCATTTCCAAAGGAAGCCACTGCTCATGAATCCTCACCCAATGTGTTCAATAAGTAATTGAACACAATCAACATGATATAAACGTTTCAAGCAATACTAGCATCCTTCACAAGCTCCGCACAGGCTACTGAATTATAACCAGCAAGAAGACATCCATCAGGAGAAGAAAAGTGAGTGGAAGAGACAGAAAGACAACATAGACATGTCAAAATACGCATTCATAGAGACTTAAAAAGATGCATAAATTAAAATAAATGTATTAATTTATTTAATAAGATCTACTGACGGCACTAAAGAAAAAATAAAAGAAATTCACCCAAGGTGAAGCACAACAGGTATAACCTTCCATAAACAAGCTATATCGTAGAAAAGCATAATCATAGTAAAATACACATAATACACAATTAGAACAATGTGGGAAACTTGAAGATGGGCAAATTATATCCTAATTAAAGCAATTACATGAAACAGTATCAGTAGCATACATATAAAAACAGCACAGCAGAACATTTAGTTAATAGAAATAGAAAATGATATCAGCGAAATACAAATGATGCAGCATAGTAGACAGCATGGTAGAACATTCATATAACATAGATACAGTGCATAGCGAAAGTCTTCATCCCCTCTGTGTTTGTCCTGTTTTGCTGCATTACAACCTGGAATTAAAATGGAGTTTTGGGGGTTAGCACCATATAATATACACAGCATGCTTACGACTTTGAAGGTGCAAAATATCCTTTAGTGTGACACAAACAATAATTAAGGCAAAAAAAATTGAAAGCAGGAGTGTGCATATGTATTCACCCCCCCAAAAGTCAATACGTTATAGAGCCACCTTTTGCTGCAATTACAGCTGCAAGTCTCTTGGGATGTGTCTCTATTAGCTTAGCACATCTAGCCACTGGGATTTTTACCCATTCCTCCAGGCAAAACTACTCCAACTTCTTCAAGTTAGATGGGTTGCATTGGTGTACAGCAATCTTCAAGTAATGCCACAGATTCTCAATTGGATTGGTCTGGGCTTTGACTTGGCCATTACAAGACATTTACATGTTTTCCTTTAACCAGTTTTAGCATTATGTTTAGGGTCATTGTCCTGCTGGAAGGTGAACCTTCATCCCAGTCTCAAATCTCTGGCAGACTGAAACAGGTTTTCCTCAAGAATTACCCTGTAACATCTCTGATTAATGCCCTCCTTACCCAATCTGTGAGTTTTGGTGGGTGGCCTTCTCTTGTCAGGTTTGTAGTGGTGCTATATTCTTTTTATTTTGTTATAATTTATTTTTATTTAACATTTCTTATATACCGCCTTTCATGATATCAAGGCAGTTTACTTTGAACCAACTGAAATTACATTGAACAGGGCATTATAACTTGGAGATAACTATTTTACATGGAACATGGGCCATGGAGGGTTAAGTGGCTTGCCCAAGACCATAATGGATTTAATGGTGTTCCATGGGATATTCAAATTTGGGATATATTTTATAACCCAACCCTGATCTATACTTCTTCATAACTTTGTCTGACCTGTTTGGAGTGCTCCTTGGTCTTCATGTTGCTTGCTTAGTGGTGCTGAGGCAGCCATGAGGCTCTTACACAAGTGATCAGCCTGACCCTTCCCCCCAAGCCATGAGGCTCTTACACAAGTGATCAGCCTGACCCTTCCCCCCAAGCCATGAGGCTCTTACACAAGTGATCAGCCTGACCCTTCCCCCAAGCCATGAGGCTATCAGCCTGCTAAGAGAAGACATTAAGATTTCAGTAGGCACCCTTCCCCCACTCCAGGTCTGAGCACAATATCCCCTTGCCCAGAAATCAGCAGACCAGAGCATACCGGTTTGGACAGGTCACTCAGGTACCTTCCCCAGGGGATACTGATTGGTGGACAGAAAATATCTGAGGCGAATGAGATTATAGAATGAGTTTAAAATTGTACTGTATATAAGGCATTGTAGGACGTCCCTCGGGGCTCAGATTTTTGTGGAGGGTACCAGCTCTCTGTCTGAACCTGTGTGCACATTAAAGATCCTGTTTGCATTCCAGCCTGTCTGTGAGTTTTCCTTCTGTGGGTGAGTGAGAGAATTAGAGCTTTAAGCTGATTGGCTGCTTCATGCTGGCACCCCAGATGGGACGAAATTAAATTAAATTAAATTAAAAGAAAAGCCCCTCTCTCATCACACCCACAGTGGGAAGACTACTGCTTTTTGCAGGATCAGGGCCTCCACCAGTCAGGGACCGGCTCCTCCAGGTGATTAACGGTCCTTGGTGCCCCGGGCCACTTTGTGCTCCGGAAGGACACCTTGATTTGTCTGGTCAGTCGGTCCCTGCGGCTGAATCCCCGATTGAAAACCAGCTGGATAGACTGGCATCCAAACTCCCTGTCTGATCAGAGTTCTGGTGAGTACTGCTACCTTATTACTGTTTTGGCTAGTTCTGTACTGTGTATCTGGAAATCCTGGAAATTTCTGTAAACCTGTAGCGGCCCGATCACCCGCAACGAGCAGTCCGAATAGGGGCCTTAGTGGCCCTGAAACCATTGCTCGTCCTGTCCGTATCTGGTATCTGGTAAATCTGCTTGGAATAGGGAGGGGGGGCGCTTGCGAGTACCGGTAAAGAACTGCAGTATAAATTTAACTTTGCCACCTCGGGCCCCTTAAAAAGTATTTAGAGTGCAGCGCTGCCAAAAGCTATTAAAATATTTTTGCCCCAAGCTAATTATTAAAATTTTGTACTGACCGCAATTTGTCCGTGGGCCGGCTGGCTCTCCCCCTTAGGATCCGTTGATTTTTGTGTGCCGCGGGCCGGCTGGCTCTCCCCTTCAGATCCGTTGTATTTTTTGTGTGCTGCGGGCCGGCTGTGTCTCCCCTTCAAATCCGTTGATTTTTGTGTGCCGCGGGCCGGCTGGCTCTCCCCTTCAGATCCGTTGTATTTTTTGTGTGCTGCGGGCCGGCTGGCTCTCCCCCTTGATTTCGTTTTTTTTTTCCTTCTTCTCCTGTTCCCTGCTTCCGTTTCAATCCTCTATTTGCTGGGGGAGTCCCGATCTGTTTTCCTGCTTCCGTTTCAATCCGGAGCTGTTTGACCCGATGCCTATCCCTTTTTTAAGTCCAGGAGCAGCTGAATCGGTGTCTGGAGTTGTGCAGTGCCATGAGGACCGAGAGAGTTGAAGCCGGTGTGTGGAGGCAGCCATCTTGTGAAGACCACGTGTAAGCTACACCCAGATTCTAAAGGAACAGCACTTAAAGTGATTCGGGAGCTCCATCTAGTGGACATTAGCTGTATTTTCTCATACTATCCTTATGGTTAAAGAAATCCTGGAGCTCCATCTAGTGGACATTTTTAAAATAGCTAGCTATACTTATCACAATTATCCAAATCAAATCTCATGCTGTGTATTTTGTAAATTGAATTTTTCCTGAATTGAGATTAGATTAGATGACGTCTTTTGTAAATTGTTTTTTTTCCTTCCTGAATTGAGATTAGATAAGGAGATCTGTATTGTAAATTGCTTTTTCTCCTGAATTGAGATTAGATCAGAAGGTCCATATTGTACATTGCATTTCCAGAATTGAGATTAGATTAGAAAATCTTATCCACATTGTATATTGCATTTAGTCATTGAACTAGAATTTGAGCATGGGGTCGTGAAAGTCAAAAGTGAAAACGCCCCTGCAGTGCATGCTTCGCAATTTTAAATCTGGGTTTAGAGAGGATTACGGGGTACCCCTCTCCGCCTCCAGATTATCCTTTCTGTGTGAGAGGGAATGGCCAGCCTTAGTTAAGCTGTGGCCTCCCCAGGGGTCCACTGACCTGGCCACTGTGTCTTTGGTCCATCAAATTGTAGCAAAAGAGCACCCTGATCAGTTTCCATATATTGATTCATGGCTGGCCATATGCCAGCTCAGACCAAGATGGTTCCAGCGCTGTCACGAGGATCAGTGTAGAATAATGGTGGCAGCCATCGGTCGCCAAAAGGGACGGACGCCCGCCCCTATCTACCAGGGGCGGGACTCTCCAGATATTCCTCCACGCCCCTTCCCTCTACTTCAACCCCGTGTCCCATCTGCACCACTGCAGAATCCGCCCATAGCTGATAGGTCAGGAAGACCTCCTCTCGGGGTGGGAGATGCCAGATTTAGGGAAGATTCTACTGATTCCGGCCCCTCATCTTCAGATTCCCCTCCCACATCCTCCACCCTCACACTTCTGGTGCCACCTCCAGTGCCACCATCTCCTCCCCTGAGAGCACAGAGGCTGAGCTTGAATCGTCCACCCCGGTAGCCCGACGCCTGCGGTCGCATGATCTCCAATTGCCACTACGACAAGTACAGGGGCTCCCGTAAATTGATGCTACTGGAAAGGTGGCAGTGGGACCATCCAGCCTGATTTATGTGCCTTTCTCCACTACCGACCTGTTCAACTGGAAAACCCACTATGCCTCATATACTGAAAAGCCCCAAGAACTGACAGATCTTATGACCAGTATTATGCAAACACACCAGCCTACCTGGTCAGACACTAAACAATTGCTTTCCACCTTATTCAATACAGAAGAACGGGCGCGCATTGTACGGGCCACCCTCGAGTGGCTGGAGACACATCCTGCCCGTGAGGGAGTTATAAATCCACGACGGCAGGCAGAGGCAGATTTCCCGAATGAAGACCCCCGCTGGGACCCGAACGACCCTGTTGGAACACTGGCTCTCACTCGATTCCGGACTGCGCTCCTTGAGGGCCTTAAGAATGGGGGGCAACGAGCTATGAACATCAGTAAAATCGCAGAAGTTCTCCAGCTTCCTGATGAAAGTCCGGCGGTATTTTATGAGCGTCTAACTGAAGCATACCGATTATACACCCCCTACGATCCAGCAGCCCCTGAGAATCTTCAGATGGTGAATAATACCTTTGTAGCACAGGCACAAGGTGATATATGGCGGAAGCTGCAGAAACTGGAAGGGTTTGTGGGCATGAATGCAACACAATTGATGGAAGTGGCAGAAAAAGTATATGTAAATCATGACCAGGAGCAGAAGCGAGAGTCGGAGCGTCGGATGAAGAAAAAGGCAGACTTCCTAGCAGCCGCCCTAGCCGAGCGACCACCAGTTCCAGCCTGGGCCAGAGGAGAAAATAGGGGACGAAGACAAGGCCGCGGATACGGGGGGCTGAGGTTTCCCCTAGGCCCCACTCAATGTGCCTACTGCAAAGAGGAGGGACATTGGAAGAATGGGTGTCCAAATCGTTACACAAGGCAAGGGAGATATCCATCCACAAGGGATGAAGCACCCGTACGAACTACACGGGAGCAAGACCAGCATGATGCTTTCCCGCCTCCACCGAGGCCAGCTTTCGAAGGCCTTGCAGCTATGGAACATTATGACTCGGATGGCTACTAGGCCGGACCGGGCTCCAAGTTTCTGTTGGGTCCCCAGGAGCCTATGGTCAACATGAATTTAGGGGAATGGAAAATGCAATTCATGGTCGATACCGCAGCAACACACTCAGTGGTCACCCAACAAGTAGCCCCGATCTCCTCCCAGTCAGTAACTGTTGTGGGAGCTACGGGGGGAGAAGGCCCAGAGACTTTTCCTGCAAAACCGCACGTGCCAGTTGGGGGGACGGACCATCACTCACCAGTTCCTGTATATGCCTGAATGTCCCATACCCTTGCTGGGTCGGGATGTTCTGAAAAAAACTCCAGGCCCAAATCTCATTCGGGTCTGACGGCCAGGCTGAGCTCGAAATACCTAGCCTGGCCCCAACAGTTTTGGTACTGTCCGTCCCCCGAGAAGAAGAATGGCGGTTATATGAAAACAGGCCCAAATCTGATGTGGCTACCCTGGATACGTGGGAATCAGTGCCACCTGGAGTATGGGCTGAAAGAAACCCCCCTGGAGTGGCCATCAACATCCCTCCCGTATGCATTGAAATGAAGCCGGGAGCCTCCCCGGTACATGTGCGACAATACCTGCTGCCGCGGGCAGCTGTGGAAGGAACTCATCATCATCTGGTGCAGCTACTACAGCATGGTATCCTGCGGCCCTGCCAATCAGCATGGAACACTCCTTTGCTGCCAGTCCAAAAACCTGGAACCACCGACTACCGACCTGTTGAGGATCTCCGTCGTGTCAATGAGGCCACTGTGACTTTGCATCCAGTAGTACCAAACCCTGCTACATTCCTGCCTATTGGCCCGGGGCCACCTGATCATGACTGCCTGGAAGTGATGGATACAGTCTTCTCCATTCGCCCTGATCTGACAGATGTGCTGATAAGCAATCCGGAAGAGGCCTACTTCGTAGATGGAAGCAGTCTGGTGTTGGAGGGCTGCAGGTGTGCGGGGTACGCGGTGGTGACGATGGAAGAGATAGTCGAAGCTCAGCCTATACCCCATGAAAAGAATCCGCACAGAAGGCAAAACTCATTGCCCTTACCCGTGCCTTAACCCTTCGGACTAACCATCGTGTGAATATATACACAGACTCCCGGTATCCCTTTGCCACTCTCCATGCCCGCGGGGCCCAGTACAGGGAAAGAGGGTTAGTTACTGCAGCTGGCTCTGAGATAAAGAACGGCCCCCAGATATTGGCCCTGTCCCAAATACACCCCTCTGCGGCTTGCCTCCAGTAATACAGCCCTCTACCGCCTCTAGCGGTTGAGGTCTCACTTAAAAAGGGGGGAGTGAGGCAGCCATGAGGCTCTTACACAAGTGATCAGCCTGACCCTTCCCCCCAAGCCATGAGGCTCTTACACAAGTGATCAGCCTGACCCTTCCCCCAAGCCATGAGGCTATCAGCCTGCTAAGAGAAGACATTAAGATTTCAGTAGGCACCCTTCCCCCACTCCAGGTCTGAGCACAATATCCCCTTGCCCAGAAATCAGCAGACCAGAGCATACCGGTTTGGACAGGTCACTCAGGTACCTTCCCCAGGGGCTACTGATTGGTGGACAGAAAATATCTGAGGCGAATGAGATTATAGAATGAGTTTAAAATTGTACTGTATATAAGGCATTGTAGGACGTCCCTCGGGGCTCAGATTTTTGTGGAGGGTACCGGCTCTCTGTCTGAACCTGTGTGCACATTAAAGATCCTGTTTGCATTCCAGCCTGTCTGTGAGTTTTCCTTCTGTGGGTGAGTGAGAGAATTAGAGCTTTAAGCTGATTGGCTGCTTCAGTGCTGCAGAGTCAGGGGCCTTTCAGAACAGGTATAATTATATAGGCATCATGTGACACTGATTGCACACAGGTGGACCCTAATTAACTAATTATGTGACTTCTGGGGTTAATTGGTTGGACTAGATCTTATTTAGGGGTTTCATAGCAAAAGGGATGAATACATATGCACTCACAACTTTTCCGTTTTTACTTGTTTTTTTATATATACACAAGGTATTTTATTGTCATTTCACTTCACCAATTTGGACTATATTGTTAGGTCCATTACCTAACATCCAAGTGAATCTCCATTTTCATTCCAGGTTGTATGTGATGTGACAAAACAGGACAAAAACAAGGGGATGAATACTTTTGTAAGGCACTGTATGATGTCACAATGTCAGCACAATACACAGAAACATTAGCCAGCAGAGGGAAAATAAGGTCTCATTCCTTTGGTGCTCTGATCTCCTTCTATGAGGAAAGTGGAGGAGTGGCCTAGTGGTTGGGGGCAAGGTACTTCAGGCCGGAAGGTCGGGGGTTCAAATCCCACTAGAGGACAGCAACCTTGGGCCGGAAGGACTGGGGTTTCTAGTCCCACAGGTTCTCCTTGTGGTCTTGGGCAAGCCACTTAACCCTCCATAGCCCATGTTCCCTGTAAAAAATAGTTATCTCCAAGTTATAATGCCCTGTTCAATGTAATTTCAGTTTGTTCAATTTAAACCGCACTGATGCAAAATAGCACGGAATATAAATAAATAAAGTCTGTGTCAAAGGGGAGTAAAAGAGGCAGAAACTGTGACACAGCACCGGCCAGTGTAGGTAAGCTCTGTATAGCAGTTTCCAGGCCCCTGCATGCGCAGGTGTAAACTCTCTTGATTACATGCACCATGGTTATCCTATGCATGTAATCAAGAGAGCTTACACCTGTGCTCACTACATACATTGCGAGTGACCATATCGGGGGGGGGCAACATTGCATTCTTCAGACACTGATAATATCCTTGGCACCCTTCCTTTCATGCAAAATACACCTCAAGTGATACGTTTGTTGAGAAAACATTGGGTCATCTTGAAGTTACATCCTAGTTTTGATAAACCTTTAACTATAGCTCACACTAGGGGCTCGAACATCAGGGACAAGCTGGTCAGATCAGCTCTATTGGTGGACCATCCGGTTAGTTGTGTGGCAGATGCAGGGCACTTTGTCTGTGGGGGATGTTCTTTTTGTCAGACCACAGTGGAGGGTGTCACCTGGGAATATCCCATTAAGGGAGGTAACTATTTTATGAAGTGGCACACTACTTGTTCATCCAGTTATGTGGTGTATGTAATATGTTGCCCGTGCAATTTATTTTACATCGGTCGTACCACTCATGCTGTCAAATTGCGCTTGGGAGAGCATTCACCCGTATCAGAACAGCCGTTTGCTCTGCTCCAATTGTGGAACATTGCCTCTCTATGCAACACACATTTGATGATCTGCGGTGGTGGATCATTGATCATGCCCCTTGAGATCCTTGGAGCAGTGACAGATTAAATAGATTGCAATGGATGGAACAGCATTGAATATTTTGTTTGGACACAGACAGCCCTAAAGGTTTGAACTTGGAAAATGATTGGCCGATTGGGTGAGGGCATCCCCAAGGCTGTGGGGATTCTCCTTGCCCGATTGGTGGTTCTGAAGACTGACATGTTGATTTGTCAGCCAATGTTTGTAAGGGTAGGCATTCATATGTTGACGGTGGTTTTAGGTTTTTTGGCATCCTTTGGTGAGTAGCTTGGAATAAGTTTTGCAGTCCCGCGGCACCTGAAGCAGAGTTTGAATATAGCTCGAAAAGTGCACATTGTGTGCGGGGTTAAAACCATCGAGCTGGACCTGTATCAAGCCTGGATACTGGCAGTGCCATGGACACAAAAGATAAGTCGATGGTGTTCTTTGGAACCATAAGTGAGTAAAAGGATGTGGCAGTCCTGCGAGAGTGACGTCCTCTCCTGACTGTGGATCCAACAAAATATTATAAGAGTCTGCATTTACTGTGGGGTTATCTTTTATAACATTGACTTATTTCTGATCACCTCTGGGGGGTTTGTTTTTGGAGGAATTCTCCTAAATACAGCATTCAGCATGGCGATAGGAGCACGATATTCTGTCCAAGCAGTATTTGTGAATAGGGTCATCTACTTCTTAAACCTGTTCTTTAGAGTACTGTGCTAATGTTGCATCAATGTACATTAAAGCTCTCACAGCAAAATGTCTGGACAGCCACCAAACATCATTCAATGGCCATGTGATAGGGTCTATAGAGTATTGCCCGCCTAAATCCTTTTCCTGGGTGGTGGTTTCTAATGTGGAACTTTGCATTGTGGGAGTGGGGAGGGGGGTTATTAGTATTTTTATGTATGATTGTAAACCCCCCTGAATGCTGTAGCATATGGTGGTTAATAAATGTTTTAAAATAAATAACTGGGTTGTTCTTCCCTAAGTACATAATTTTGTATTTGTACACATTAAATATCATCTGCCATTTGGACGCCCAATCTCCCAATGTATCAAGGTCCTCTTGCAATTTTTTACAATCCTCTTGTGTTTTAACGACTTTGAATAATTTTGCATCATCTGCAAATTTCATCACCTCACTCATTATTC
The DNA here is from genome assembly GCA_033557465.1 of Ichthyophis bannanicus. Lineage (NCBI taxonomy): Eukaryota > Metazoa > Chordata > Amphibia > Gymnophiona > Ichthyophiidae > Ichthyophis > Ichthyophis bannanicus. The sequence continues at coordinate 1,859,388,721 of CM066032.1, read as the reverse complement.
CCATTTCCAGGTCATTTATACATGTTAAAAAGTCGCAGGCCCAGCACAGATCCCTGGGGTACTCCACTATACCCCTTTCTCCACTGAGAAAATTGGCCATTTAGCCCTACTCTCTATTTTCTATCTGTCAACCAGTTCCTAATTCACAGAGAACAGACTGAAAATTGTGGAAACAGTTCATAAAAGGGTTTCAGTCAAAGAAATGTGCTTCTAGGCATCATCGATTCCCAGATCATCTCTGTGTTCTGCTCAAGCAAAGCTGAAATAGATCTATGCAGAATAGAAGCACCACACCGCTAGGCTTCCCCGGCATTACACATGCCCCACCTGATATAAATAGCACTATTTTACTTAGATCAAGGGCGTTATCTTTATGAAAATTTGTAATTGCCACAGCAATTGGTGGACTGTCACAGGTCATCGGTTTACGAATCCCTGCAAACTTCATACAGCCAAAGGGAGGTACAGCATAAAATTCACTAGCTGTGGTTGTTGAATTGCTGTGCATCTCTTAGGGGGAGAAAATGTAGTTCTCTCCCCCTAATTCTTGCTGGGTATCTTCATATAGTGACCCCATTCTACAAAATCTATACTAAATCCTAGCCAGGTGACACCACAATTGAAGTATGGTAGGAAAGAAAAAGGAAAATACATACTGGCCAGCGGCCGCACATCGCCCAGGATAAAAAGATGGCCACCCGTAGCTTCCGCACTAGCGTGAATGATGGTGGTAGCAATACGGCAGACACTGCAGATGCAAATAGCATCCCTGCCACAGATAAAGGCCATGGTGAATGTATTCATGAACTCACTGTGGCAGGAGATAAACCACTGAAATTAACGAAAACGTTAAGAGGATTAACTACAGTTAAGTGGACTTCTGCAGATAAAGAGGAGTTAATGTATTGCTACTCACGTCTTGACAAACTACCCATACATGTTACATTTTACGAACTCCAGAAGGAGTCTCTCTGGCACAATGCAGGTACTACACTGAGCATTAGCAGTACATTTGAGGGACAGAGATCGTACCCCACATACTCTGGGACTACGAAGTGACGTTCATGACTGTCATGGTATGCGCAAAACTAACCCATTTGGAGAAATTGCCCCAAGCCAAGATAGATACAGAGTTATTTCCCATCGTGTTGGGCACCACAGGCTTGATTAAGAGGCATTTCCAAGCACACCTGGATAAATTACCCATACATCTTTCAAACTCCAGAAGGCGCTCTTTGGCACGGTGCAAGTACTACGCCGAGCATTAGCAGTAAATTTGAGAGACTCGGATCATACTCTACATATCCTGACTTAGGAGTGAGGTTCATGACTGTCATGGTATGTGCACAACTAAGCCATTCGTAAGATCATTCTTTGCCTTTCTGAAGTTTTACTGTACATAAAGAATGAATATTTTGCTCACTGAAATGCCCGCATTTTCCTATGCAATCAGAATCCTTTTGCAGTGCTTTTATAACAAACTTTATATATTCAAAAAATTCAAAGAGATCATTTTTGCTTCTCCAATTCTGAGGAATTTTTACATACTTTGCAAACATGATCGTGGATCTCCTGCACTGACGAATTTATTTTCAATGCAAGGAGGACGTTAATAAGCAGAATTTTTACTTCTACAGGACAGGTTGATTTTCTTTCAGACTGTCCAGCTCCATGTTCTTTATATTCACAGCTTTCTTCTTCGTAGGGTTACCACGTTCGCTTTTTTCGAAACTGCATCTGACATTTTAAAACTTTGACTGCAATACATAATATTGCTGCAAAAGAAAGAAAAAAAAGCTCTTCATAGAAATGTTTCGCAATGCATTTGAATAATGCGGCTATTGTTCTGATACTTCGTTAAATTATCATTCTGGTCATATTGTAAATAAGTCTGAAGGCAGCATCAGTCATGCACAGCCAGTGTTTCCTCTGTAAGGAGGCGTCAAGGACACAATTGCAAAACTGGTCATTGTAAGAGAGCAGCATTCACCAGAAGCAATGAAAGAATCATGACTTAAATCCTGTGCCAAAACTCTATATTCGGTCACAAACAAGTCCGTGTTAGGCTGACCTTGTAGCCAAAGGTTTTTCGCAGCCTGAGGCTGTAATATTATTCAACACACACCCTAAAGAAAATAGTGCATTTGAAAAAAAAATCTTGGAGAAGTTCATTTTTGTTCAATATGCAGCTTTTAAAACACTAGTCAAACACCTCCTCATTGCACTAGCAAAGCAGTTCCCATTAATTCACTTTGATTGTCTTGTGCTTTGGGTGGTCCCAATCCTAGCCTGGTGAGAGGCTGAGGCCACCCAATACACAAGTCCCTCATCATCATAGCCTGCTTGCTTGTTTGCCACTACCCAGCCCCTTTCCTGAGCAGAATGAGTGTCTCTGCCGCTGCTTGGCTGCTGGACTGACAGTCTGTGTTTGTGATAGAGTGGTCCTCCTGGCCTGGGATGAGCTGGGCTCCTGAGAAGAGGAGCTGCAACGGAATACAGGCCAAGAGGCCTGATGGCTGTGCAGGCTGCGGCCTACTTGCATAGCAACAGCACCTGGATGCAGGTTAGCCGGGTGGCACCATCTGCTGCTGCCTGGTTGAGTCTTTGGATGACTGGCGGCTGATCTTATAGTCTGGTGATTGTGAATGGAACAGAGGCCCCAGAGCCTGGTGGCTATGCTAGCTGAAGCCTGCCTGCACAGCAGCTGTGTATGGAGACAGGTCATCTGACTGGCTTTGGTCAGGCTGGGCATCAGGTGGACAGGAGTTGGAAGAGACACTGATGTGACAAGTCACGGCACGTACCTAGACTGCGGCTGTGTGCAGGTCCATTTGTGCAGGCACAGCATGGCTCGCCTCACAGGAGGAGGTAGTAGCCATCTGCTTTTTTGGTTGGGTGGGCCATCCGCCAGAGACAGGGCCTGATGCATGGCATCGCAGTAGTAGTGGTGGCAGTGCTAAGGGGCAATAAAAATTTTTCAACCCATGGCGCCAGCAGCCTGCTAGTTCAAAAACCAAGTGATGGTATTAGTGACCGACCGCAATGCTGGCTGGGCACAGCTTCTTTTTTTTTTTTAATTTAAAGTTTTCTTTATTTTATTTTATTTTATTTACAGTCTCTTATATACCGCACTATTCATCATCAGCGCAGTTCACATGGAACAAAATGCTCAGTACATTCAACACGTATGAGTTTACAGGTAACAGGGCATAAATAACTTGGATAACCGGGGTAACTATATACAAGACATACTACATGGAATCATATGCACAGAGGTTTCATAGGTTTCTTGAATAACAATACATAATATCAAAGAAAATATATAATAAGCATAGCACAGAGATTCAAGAACAAGACAAAACCCACATAATAAGCCCACATTATGAGAGAGAAGCTGGCCATTCCAAGGTTGGGGCAAGGTACTTCAGACCAGAAGGTCAGGGGTTCAAATCCCACTAGAGGACAGCAACCTTGGGCCGGAAGGACTGGGGTTTCTAGTCCCACAGGTGCTTCTTGTGGTCTTGGGCAAGCCACTTAACCCTCCATAGCCCATGTTCCCTGTAAAATAGTTATCTCCAAGTTATAATGCCCTGTTCAATGTAATTTCAGTTTGTTCAATGTAAACCGCACTGATGCAGAATAGCGCGGTATATAAGAGAATGTAAATAAATAAAATAAAAAATACATGGAACATTATGCAACATTGCAACTATGTACAAGGAACAGTATAAACAAATGTAATCCAAACCCACCAACTAATTACCCACAGATTCTTTCTTAGCCAAAAACTTTTGTAACTGCGTAGCATCTGTAGACACACAAGTATCTTTCTGTACATAGTTTGTATTTAGTTTCCCATGTTTTATTCCAAGTTACTGACCCTGTTATATTGTAAGCAAAGGATTGTTCTAATGCGAAAATTTGTTATATGTAAACCGCGCTGATACCAAAAAGCGCGGTATATAAAAACTGTAAAATAAAATAATAAAAATAAGTCTGACCCCCAAAGCAACAATACAATGACAAGGAAACTTCAGAAAGAAAGAAGCACCCAGACCCACAACACAAGATTTCAACTCCAGAAACTGCCTCCGCCGAATCTGGGTGACCCAGCCAACATCCGGAAAGACCTGAAGTTTCTGACCACAAAAAAGGGGCCTCTCTGTGTTTAAAATATGCTGGCAACACTCATAATTTCACAGACTCAGATCCAAAGTTCACCACCAAAGTGCAGTGCCTGGAAATGATGTCCACAGAATCTTCCAAAAACGCAGTTAGATTCTGTCCAACCAAAAGGTCTGTAGGAACAAAAGGACCTTTGCCCTTCGGGGGAGAGGGAGAGCTAACAGAAAGGTAATACATATGGGAAACTTTTAGATCCCTCACTAACTGCAGAACTTCAGTAAAATACTTTTTCAGTAAAATATCTGAAGATAACAAATGGGTAACAGGAAAATTCAAAACCCGTAGGTTTTTTGCCCTGGAGTGGTTCTCAAGAGCCTCCAGCCGACAGGAAACAGTAAGAGAATCTCTCATTAAAGCGGTATTATTATCTCGGCAGGATTGTAGCTGAAAATCAAACCAGGCAGCAAACTTACCCAAGGAACCCAACTGTTTGACAATAACTTGCATTTTGTCAACTACTTCATGAGTAAATTTACACAGAGGACACAGTAGAAGACAAACGAGAATCAATATTTTGAATAGCACCCCATATATCCACAAGAGTCACTTCCCCAGAAGGGGAAGAGATAACTGTCCCACCGGAAACCGCCGGATTCACAGGCTGTGGAATTGGAGCAGAAGCTTCTGGAGACAACTCCAACAAAGTGGATGAAAAAGCAGGCTGGGGGATCAGAGGTGGGGACCGAAGATCAGGGCTCAAGGAGACCCCTTCCGGTGACTGAATACTAGGCAGCAGGGAAGTCAATGGGCTCCACCATCTTACTTTTGTGCGCTATCGCCGCAGCTTTAGTTCCAGTCTTAGCCTTCCTCTTGCCCATGGTACACCAAACAAGACCCCTCAGTTTCTCCTGAGCTTCTCAGGAGGGCCAAAGGGGCATGTCCAGCCCCTTGGGTCGTGCCCATTCGGTCGTGACACGTGGCTGCATGTAGCAGCCACCGGTCTTTGTAGAGGCAGGAAAAGGGGTCCTCGCCAGCCTAGGACTGTCCTTCCTATGCCTGCACGCTGGTCCAGAAACAAAACCGCCAGCTGACCACTGCTGCATTGTTCCTACGGTAATGGCAAGCCTCGTCAGCTCCCAGGACAAAGCAGCTTCTCTCCACCGGTTGCCAGACTTTGTAAAGGCAGGAAAAGGGGTCCTCGCCAGCCTAGGACTGTCCTTCCTATGCCTGCACACTGATCCAGAAACAAAGCCGCCAGCCAACCACTGCTGCACTGTTCCCAAGGTGATGGCAAGCCGTATCAGCTCCCAGGACAAAGCAGCTTCTCTCCTTGGCACAGCTTTTAAAGATTCTTGTGCAGAAGTTTATTTTCCTTCACACAGCTGCATACTTGCACAGCTAGAGAGATCATTGGTTGTTAAGAGCTGTGCCAACCAAACCCCACACAGACTAAAGAATGTTGAAGCATCAAGCCAGAATCTATAAAGATTCCTGGCACAGAGTTCTTGGAGGAAGAAGGGCCTGAACTATATTCATGGTCCCCCTATCCCTAATGCTGTCCTTTTACTGTTTATTTTGTGGGGTTTTTTTGTTTTCTTTTAATACGTATACCATCTTGCTATTCTTTGATGAAAGCTGGTCTAGCAATTCTTTTAATAAACTAAACTAAACCTATAGCCTATAGCGTTATATTAGAAGAACCCCCATATGCAAGATATCTGCTTTCAAATGTGTGGACTGCCTACACTTGCAAACAGTGATTTTAGAAAGCTGCTATTTACATAGTAACCTACCCCACGTATAGACTGCAAGGAGCCATGGCTAGCATGTGGAGAGGGAATGGTTTGAACAGGGGAGTCCATCTCTATAAAAAATTATAGACATCACCATTTACAGCTGTAAGGAGGCACAACTAAGTACCTGGTGTAATGGGCAGCTGTCAACCTTCACCCCATCACTCCCCCAAACTTGATCCCTCCCCTCCTGATGACCTGCTAAACCATCCAATCCCCTTCCTGACCCCCTCCCAACAGGCAATTACCCCCAACATATCCAATTTTCCCCTAATCCCCCCAAAGAATATGATTCCCCCATAAGCAAACCCCTTAACAGATGTCTCCCTGGGGCCACCCAGCAGAACCCCAGCCCCGATCCCCATCTTTGGCCTTACTAGGGGGCCCTGGTCTTTAGTGGGAACAGCAGTGATCCAAAGTTGCTCCTGCTATCATGGCACCAGGTTCTGAATTGGTGCCCATGACCCTTAGCAATAATATCTCAGTACTGCAATAGGACCATGAAATTGCCACTAGGGGTCATCTGCCTCGGTCTGGAACCTGACAATGATCAGGAGGGTAATATACTTCAAGGTCATGTTGCACTGTCATGAAACACTACAGAAGAATTATTTTTGCGCTGGGCAGAGCTAGTCCATCCATTAGGAAAACTAGTTAGCAACTTCTGGGGGCTGCAAAGAGCAGGGCAATCAAAGCTAAACAATAGATTTTGACGATAGCCAGGGGGTGTAAAGCTTAGTTTTCCTAGGGGGTCAATAGCTTGAACAAACTCTGGGACTGGCCCTGGTGCCGGGGCCATGTTCCATTTCACAGCAGATAAGACGGTGCCCATGTTATCTGCTGAGGCAGGCTCAGGTGGTAAGTGTCTATCCAATGTGCTAACTGCAGGGCAGGTGCTAGGTATGCCCCCAGCAGTTAGGGTCCAAGCCTTGCACTTACTATATACTTTTTTGCGCCTAGCTCGTGATAAGTGAAAATACGAACTGCACTTTAGTAAACATACTCCTGAATGTTTTCACATGCAATTCATGACCAATAGAAAAGATGAAAAGGTATTTCAACAATTTCCAAAGCTAAACAGTTTTAAACAAACCCTTCACAATATTGATCATAAATAAAACTGTCAAAAAGTACTTCATCAAGAAAAAGAGGAAAGAGCAGTTAATCAGCTGCTAGAACTCAAAAACAAATAGAAAAGTAGCTAAGAAAACAAAGCCACTATAATCATATATGTTGAACAATGTATTGCAGCGCCATGCATGCTCATTAGACAAGAGAGCACTTATTCTCCATACAAGCCATTTAGTGTTTCTGCAATCAGTCCAAAAATCTGCTTGCTCTCAACCACATATAGATAGAATAATTAATATTTTTTTTAGATATGTGAGGGTAGTGATATTTAAAGTTTTTCAATGTTTTATAGCCTGTAAGGTTCAGAGACTTATAGATGCCATTATCTAATAAACTAGAGGTTATATGGCTTTAACATAACGCAGACAAATGTGAGGGCACCATTTCTTTGCTTTAATAATGATTTCTTGCACCAACCCAAGAATATACAGTTTCTACTTTATTTTGTTACTCTTCTCTACTTTATTGAAAGAGAAAAGAAAGAGGTTCTAACCATACTACTATAGATTTCTCAGTACAATGTATGCTCATGAAGAGAGTTATTTTAGAAGCCCTATTTGTGTTTTGGATGTCTAAAAACAGACATAGAGACAGCCAAAGCAAAGAGATGTCCCCGAGGACATTTTTAGAAGTTGGGTCTGTGGATGCCTCCAGCGAGAGGACATCCAAGTAGGAATGGGGGCATGGTGGGGGTGTTCCCAAAACCCTGGATGTCTTCACTAGATTTCAGAAACATCTTGGCTGTCCAGAATCACGTCAAAGGTTATACCTGCTCCAGGCATGAATAGGCATCTATAAAGTGCTCGTTTTGTCAGACAAACATCTGGAGGATGTGGAGGAGGAGGCAGTTTTTATTGTGCCATGCTGCTGAACATCCCCATATGCAACCTTGCTTGAGATGGACGTCCCCGCCCAACAGCTTCATAGTGGGGGTGTCTATTTGGATGCTGGCATGGGTTTAGGGGAAAAGATAAGGAGGTTCCATCTTGGCCATGTTCAATTTGATTTGGTGTTGGGACACCCAGGCCACAATGTCAGATAAGCAGGCTGAGATATAGCCCTGGATTCCTGGAGAGATTTCAGGTGCAGAGAGGTAAATCTAAGAGACATCAGTGTAAAGATGGTACTGAAAACCATGAGAGGAGATCAGGGCACCAAGGGAATGAGTATAGAAAGAGTAAAAAAGAGGTCCCAAGACAGAACTCTTGAGGTACACTGATTGAAAGTGGTATAGCAGTGGAAGAAGATGCACCAAAACATTCACAAGGTGCAGTGGGAGAGATAAGAAGAAAACCAAGACAGAACAGAGCCCCTAAATCCAAGTGAAAACAGGATATCGAAAAAAGGGGGTGCTCAATGGTGTCAAAAGCAGCAGATAAGCCAAGAAGGATGAGGATCAATAAGGGCACTTAGATTTGGCCAGGAATAGGTCCCTTTAGACTTTGGAAAGGACCATTTCTGTAGAATGGCGAGGACAAAAGCCAGATTGCAAAGGATCCAGAATGGCTTGAGAGGAAAGAAAGTCAAGTAAACCACACATTTGAGTAGTCTGGATGCAAAAAGGAGGATGGAGAAGGGCCAGTAATTGGAAGGGCAGGTAGGATCTAGTGAAGGTTTTTTGAGAGGTGTAACCACAACATGTTTGAAGGCAACAGAAGCAGCAGCAGTACAGCATCGCGACAAAGGATTTAGCCTGTTTATAGTTACCCCGGTTATAAATCCAAGTTACTGCACCTGTTCAATGTAAGCACAAGGCAGGCCCTCCCTGCTCTGTACAAGGAAATGTTAATTGTAAACTGCACTGATTTTAAAGAGCGCGGTATAGAAAAGCTTTTAAATAAATAAATAAAAAGCAATAGGTTGAGGATATGACAGAGAGAAGGGACAACAGCAGGACAGAAAGAGCTCAGTAGACAGATTGGAACTGGATCAGAGAAACAGAAATGAGTTTGGAGGAGGAGAAAGCTGCAGTTTCCTCCTCAGTGATATTAGAAAAAGAAGAAAGCATGACAGAGGTTGAAGGAAGGTTTTCAGAATCAGGAGGGGGAGGCAGAGATGGAAGTGGCTCTGTGGAGAACTTAAGACTAATCTTGTGAACCTTATCATGAAAAAAGTCAACCGAGGTTTATGCAGAAAATGAAGGATGGGTCAGGGCGGAGGCACTTTGAGGAGAGCTGAGTGTTGCAAAGAGACAGTGAGGGCAGAGGCAAGAAAGTTTGGCAGATGGACATAGTACTCTTGCTTGACAAGTACTATGGCAGACTAGAAGAGGTTAGCATGAATTTGAGATGTAGGAAATCAACATAGGTACAGGATTTGAACCAAAGGCACTCAATAGAATAGCACAGGAAGGTAGGCAGCAGAATTGAGAGGTAAGCCAAGGCTGATTAGTCCTCTCCCTATGTACCCAAGCATTCTTCTGGCTTTTGCCATTGCATTTTCTGTTTGGCCACTTTAAGATCATCTGATATGATAAAGTCCAGGTCTCACTCTTCGTTCATGCACAAATGTACTTCATCCCCTATACCAGCGATGGCGAACCTATGGCACGCGTGCCAGCTGTGGCACGCGAAGGCCTTGCAGCTGGCACGCGGGAAGGTCCGCAAAAAAAGAAAAAGCTGGCTCTGACTGCTGCCGCGGACGCGGCAAGGGCAGAATGCAGCGTCCCGCGGGGCCCGCTAAGCCCCTCTGCAAGAGCTTTCAGATTCGCGAGGGAGAGCGTCTCCCTCGCGTCTCTGTTAAGCCCGCAGGGGCTAATGGGAAATTTCCCATCAGCCCCTTTAGACGCGAGGGACTGATGGGAAATTTCCCATTAGCCCCTGCGGGCTTAACAGAGACGCGAGGGAGATGCTCTCCCTCGCGAATCTGAAAGCCCTTGCAGAGGGGCTTAGCGGGCGGAGGGGGCCCCGCGGGACATTGCAATCTGCCGCGGCAGCAGCCAGAGCCTGCTTTTTTTTAAAAAAAATTTGCCAGAGGGGGGTTAGGACTTCTAATGGGCTTGGGGGGGGGGTGGTTAGGACTGCTAATGGGCTAGGGGGGGGTTAGGACTGCTAATGGGCTAGGGGCGGGTTAGGACTGCTAATGGGCAGGGGGGGGGGTTAGGACTGCTCATGGGCTAGGGGGGGGCGGGCGGGCGGGGGGGGGGGTAGGACTGCTAATGGGCAGGGGGGGTTAGGACTGCTAACGGGCGGGCGGGCGGGCGGTGGGGTTAGGACTGCTAATGGGCTAGGGGGGGTTAGGACTGCTAATGGGCTGGGGGGGGTTAGGACTGCTAATGGGCGGGCGGGCCGGCGGGCGGGGGGGGTAGGACTGCTAATGGGCTGGGGGGGTAGGACTGCTAATGGGCTGTGGGCTGATGGGGGCTGTCTGGAAATGGGGTGATGGGGGTTAGGACTGGTAATGGGTTATAGGGGGGGCTTAAACTGAAAATGGGGTGATGGGGGTTTAGGACTGGAAGTGGGTTGATGGGGGGGGGCTAGGACTGGTATTGGGTTGGGGGGTTGCTAGGACTGGAAATGGGCTGATGGGGGGCTAGGACTGGAAATGGGCTGATGCAGGGACTAGAAGGGAATGGATGCTGGGTGAGGCTGGAACTAGAAGGGAGCTGATGTTGGGGGAGGATTAGAATGGGATGGGGCTGGGAGAGTAAAATGGAGAGGGGAAAAATATTTTGTGTGGGAGGGATAAAAAATCTACAATTGGCCGGGTATTGGGAGAGTAAGTGGGGATTGAGGATGGAGGGGTAAAATTTGAGTGGATGAAATAGGAATGAGGAAAGAGCAAAAGGAGAAAGATTAGTATGTTAAAGCGGATGTAGAGAGAGAGAATGGAAAAAAAAACTAGAAGAGAGAAGAAAGGACAAATGGACAGCAGATGATGGAGAGTTAGCAGAAAACATGAAGAAACCAGAAGAAAGTGGCTGGAGCAATTGCAACTGTGTAACTGAGCTGAGGTATTCTGTTTATGTAATTCCTTTTTGACATTGCCACTTGTTCTCTTTCCCCAGTAGGTCATGTATTGTTATTGTCTGAAATGTATTGGTTTAATATTTGCAGTGTTGCCTTTTGATAGGTATGGTGTGGTGCTTTGTGAGTCCTGGTAGTGCTGTTAGGATACGGCGGGTTTGCTATTGGTTCTAAATGGGCAGTGTTTGTAGTAGTTCCTAATGTGCCTGGCGGTTGGCACTGGATTATAGTAATGTAGAAATCTTTTAGTCTGTCTTTATCCATACACTCATTAAGAGACATGTTTACTAAAAGTTAGTGTATGTTAGCATTATGCAAATATTTATGCAAATTGACGTGCTGGCACTTTGAGGAAATTCTTTGGTTTTGTGCGGCAGTTTGGGCACTCGGGCTCAAAAAGGTTAGCCATCACTGCCCTATACTCTACAGTTCCCTTGAGTTTTTGCATCCCAAATGCATAGCCTTGCATGTTTTAGCATGAAAGTTAGCTGTCAAATTCTCGAACATTGTTCAAGCTTCACTAGATCCCTCCCATGTTTATCCCCACCTTCCAGGATATCTACCCTGTTGCAGATTTTGGTATCAGCCACAAAGGGACATACCTTTCCTGGCAGATCTTCCACAATATCACTTATAAAAATGTCAAAAAGGACAGGACCAAGGAGCAATCCCTGAGGCATGCCACTGGTGGTGCCTCAATCTTCAGAGTGAACTCTATTTAATACTACCCTCTGGCACCTCCCATTCAACCAGCTTCTTACCAGTCAGTCACTGTAGGGTCCATCCCAAGGGCACTCGATATATTTATAAGTCACTGATGCAGAATGATAACATAGTAACATAGTGAATGATGGTAGATAAAGGCCAGCAAGGTCCATCTAGTCTGCCCAGTAATTTAGAAGTTATGTACATATAGTTTGATTCCATCTTCTTGCTATGTAGCGATCCTGTGTCTTTCTCCCCCGCCTTTATGAATTCCATCATTGTTTTTACTTCCACAACCTCCTTTAGGAAGGCATTCCAGGCATCCACCATCCTTTCGTGAAAATATATTTCATGATGTTGCTTTTGTTTACCTCCTTGCAGCTTCATTTCTTGTCCCCTAGTTCTATAGCTTCCCCATCTTTGAAAAGGTTTGTCTGTCATTAATACTCTTTAAGCATTTAAACACTTGTATCATATCTCCTCTCTCTCTCTTCTCCTCTTGAATATACATATAAGAACATAAGATATGCCATACTGGGTCAGAGCAAAGGTGCATCAAACCCAGTATCCTGTTTCCAACAGTGGCCAATCCAGGTCACAAGTACCTAGCAGATTCCCATAAAGTCACACAGGTTTCATAATGCTTGTTTTGTGGAGAAGCAGTGGATTTCCTTGCTCCTCTTCAATAATGGTTTATAGGCTTTTCCTCCAGGAACGCATCTAAACCTCTTTTAAATCCAGCTACACCAACAGCTTTTACGACATCCTCTGATGGTGAATTCCAGAATTTGATTATGCGTTGAATGAAAAAATATTTTCTCCTATTAGTCTTAAATGGGCTATATTGTAGCTTCATTGCATGTCCCCTACTCTTTCTACTTTTTGAAGGAGTAAACAACCAATCTGCATTCACCTGTTCCACTCCATTCATTATTTTATAGACCTCTATTATATATATCCTCAGCCATCTCTTTTTCAAGTTGAAAAGCCCTAACCTTTTAAGCCTTTCCATCCCCTTTACCATTTGGGTCGTTTGTCTTGGTACCTTTTCTAATTCTGCTATATCATTCTTAAAATACGGTGACCAGACTTGTACACAATATTCAAGGTATGGTTGCACCATGGAACAATACAGAGGCATTATAATATCCTTGGTTTTATTCTCCATTCCTTTCCTTATGATTCCTGTAGGTTTACAAAACGGCGCTAACGGCGCAGCGGTAACATTATCGTGCGATAATGTCACCGGTGGCGTTAAGGCACACAGAGGGCGGCGAGAAGGGGTCAATGGGCGGGGAGAAGTGCCTGTTACACTAACGGCAGCACCTGAAGCCCAGAAAATTAGCACCATTGAAAACCTGGCGTTAGAGGCAAATTTGCAGGAGAGAGAAAGCATTTCAGTCAGCAATGTACAGCAAAGGCAGGGAGACCCAGAAAAGTGAGATACATGTGCAGCAACCAAAGATGCAAAAACCAGATAAAATGACCAGAACCAGAAGTGAAATCAAAAACACAAAGCTGGCCAAGAGAAACAATATAGAAAAAACGAAATCAACACCACATATAAAGAATAAAATGGAGGATTGCAATTCCAGAAGTGTCAAGTCACATTCCCCCCACAAAGTGAATGTAACAATATTGAAACAATGTTGAGGAGGGGTTAGTGTTGTGTGCACTGGGCAACTTGCAGATGTGGCATACACATCTGCAGCAACAGCAGAGTGTGCACGTAGGAAAGGGCAACATGGTGTTGATGTAAATGGGGTACAGGGGGCCATAGGCGGCACATGTAGTGGTCCAGCGGGGGCACAGTGCAGAATAGGCAGATGCCTAGGTGGCACATAGCAAGGCACAAACCGAAAAGCAGCAAGACAGCAACTGACGAGGGTTGTGATGAAGCAGACGCCAGTAAACCCATGGAGGTAGAAGAAAACACTGATCTCTTTAAAGGAAATGATATACATAAAGTGCAGTTAGTGAGAAGTGCAGTAGAGGGAGCATGCACGGAGATTCAGAAGGTAGGCTGACACACCCAGGTTGGGATGATGCAAGAACTAATTCAAAGCATAATCAGATACACCTGGTCAGAGGGACAGAATCCTTACCTAAGAAACAGCTTTATAAGCAAAGCATAGACAAGCCAGAGGGGAGAGGAGCGGCACGAGCCGCAGCAGCTGCTGATAGAGAAGAGAAAGGAGACGGCTCCAAAGAGAGGAGAAAAGGCAGTTGAACTGGCAGCCCTTACAGGAAAGGAACAAGTTCCAGGACAGCCAGTTTCAGGCTGGGAAGCTCCAGAAGGAAGTCTTCAGGAAGGACAGAAGGAGAACCGGGAGAGTGCCTGGTAGGGAGAATACCGGAGACACAGACCCAAGAGTTCAGAGGTACCTTCATGCTTCTTCCCCTGTATGTGAGTGCCGAGGAGTTCAGAGGTGGGTGAACCAGACTCAGCCCAGGAGTCTAAGAGACACATATATGAACCAGGAACTGAGGCCAGGTCACAGAAAGGCCTGGAAGCCAGGGAGCCGTAAGAGCAGCCAAGGCAGCTGGAGAAAGGTTTGGGAACCTATAGAAAGGGTGCTTACCAAAAGTCCTGTTGCATATTTGCCAGACTGGGTACAGCCAGGCTGGAGAGCCTTAGGAAGAAGTTCTGAAGTAAAACCAGGAATATATGGGGAAAGCTCAGGGGCCACAGAGATCTCAGCAGAACAAGAGGCTATGCAGATAGACCCTGCTGAACCTGACCCTTTGCTAACTGAATGCCCTATGGACTGTACGTTTTGTTGTACTGGGAGTTTATTTATTTATTTATATTCTCTTATATACCGTGCTATTCTGCATCAGTGCAGTTTACATTGAACAAACTGAAATTACATTGAACAGGGCATTATAACTTGGAGATAGCCCATGTTCTCTGTAAAATAGTTATGGAGGGTTAAGTGGCTTGCCCAAGACCACAAGGAGCACCTGTTGGACTAGAAACCACAGTCCTTCCGGCCCAAGGTTACTGTCCTCTAGTGGGATTTGAACCCCTGACCTTCCGGCCTGAAGTACCTTGCCCCAACCACTAGGCCACTCCTCCACTCCTTGAGAGAATTTAGAGTTTAGAATCATTGAGAGAAATATAGCATGCACGATATACTTTTGAAACACAGTTTTGTTTGACAAGCTGAAAGAAGCAGCATTGCTTTTATTTGTATAACCTGTTTTGTTTCAACCCTGCATAACTAACAGAGACTGTGAAGCATATCCAAGTTTTTGACCTATGTAAATACCTTATGTGAAAATCCTGAACAAGGTGGAAATCCTGTTGTCTTCGTTTGAACCTTTTGTGCTTTAAGGGAATAAAACCCTATACTTTACCATTCACATGGCTTACCATTTACATGGAGTGGAGGAGTGGCCTAGTGGTTGGGGCAAGGTACTTCAGGCCGAAAGGTCAGAGGTTCAAATCCCACTAAAGGACAGCAACCTTGGGCTGGAAGGACTGGGGTTTCTAGTCCCACAGGTGTTCCTTGTGGTCTTGGGCAAGCCACTTAACCCTCCATAGCCCATGTTCCCTGTGAAATAGCTATCTCCAAGTTATAATGCCCTGTTCAATGTAATTTCAGTTTGTTCAATGTAAACCGCACTGATGCAGAATAGCGCGGTATATAAGAGAATGTAAACAAAATAATTTACACAACTATTCATTATGAAGAAAGGGACTACTAGTACCAGAAGGCTTCTGGGCTATTGAAAGTTTCTACCTTCAATACAACAATGTCCACCTCGACCTTTAAGCATGTGGCTAAAGGGATGGGGTTGTGACAGGGTTCAACATGGCCAGAGTGTGAGTGCCACAGGGGACACCAACCAGCAGTTACCCCAAAGGGCACATAGCAGTGGCAGACGGTGCTGGGGGGGGGAAGTGTGGATGTTTATGTAGGCAGCCCTACTCCAGACCCCGCACCATAGGCAGCCACCTACCGGCACACTGGATGGCCCGGGAATGCGCACTACCAGCATAGGGCCATGCCAGAAGGGTGGCGGAGAGGTGCTGGTGGCTGAGGGGGCAGTGGCATCTGCCCACAGCAGACCAGGGCCAAGCCCCGCTCAGGTGGGTGGCGTGCAGTCCAACACACAAGGTGTGTATGAAGAACAGTCATGGGATCCCCATGGAACGAAATGCCTCTGTGACAACAGTTTGGTGCAGTACACATAGGCAGCGTGCTCTGAGGCAGAAGGTCACAGGTTCGGGTCCCAGCTGGGACCGCTGCAGACCATGTTCCAATATTTTACCCCACAGACTACATACACATGTCCACCTACCAGAGCACAGGTTTCCAACTCCAGTCCTGGAGGGTCAAACACCATGCAGGCTGTCAGGCTGTCCAAAAGAAATATGCATGAGATGCATTTGCATGCACTGCTCCCATTGTATGCGAATTTACCTGATGCATAATCATGAGGGGCAGCCAGGAAACCGGAATCATGTTTGCCACACCAGGACCGGAGTCTGGAACCTCTGCCCCAGAGCACGGGTCAACAGAGGCACAGACACCTACACCCACGGCCGCCACTATGCAAAGCCTCATGGAGAGGCAGGCTGTTGTGCCCTGCACGGAGCAGCAGCTATCACTAGTTGCACCTGTAAACCTTAACAATGGCGTCAGAAACATGGGGGAGGCGTGCTGGTGGTGTAGGGGGCAGTGGCATCTGGCCACACCAGACCAAGCCCAAGGCCTGTTTCGGTGGGTGGTGTGCAGTGCAACAGACAAGGTCTGTCTGAGGGACAGTCATGGTATCCCCAGGGAGCGACTTGTCTCTGTGGCAACAGTGTGGTAACATAGTAACATAGAAAATGACAGCAGATAAAGACCAGCATGGTCCATCTAGTCTGCCCAGCAAGATGGCAAGAGTAGGTGCACCTGTCGCTCTGTGCAGGCCACCCCTCCCCATGTCTTTGTTTAGGGGTGAACCCACCACTCCATGTAGGACACCCCTATTTGAGACGTTAGATGGTTCAGAAGTTAGATGGTACCGTTTATTTTGTTTTTATCCTGTTGCTGTAAAGGGATCCACTGTGCTTGTCCCATGCCGTTTTGAATTCCATCACCGTGTTTTCCCCCCACCACTTCCATTGGGAGGGCATTCCAAGCATCCACCACCCTTTCAGTGAAGAAATATTTCCTGACATTGTCTTTCAATTTACCACCTTGCAGCTTCATATTATGCCCTCTAGTTTTACAGCTTCCCCGTCTTTGGAAGAGGTTTGTTTGTTCATCATTTCTCTTTAAGTATTTAAAGGTCTGAATCATATTTATTTAACATTTCTTATATACTGCCTTTCATGATATCAAGGCGGTATACACTGAACAAACTGAAATTACATTGAACAGGGCATTATAACTTGGAGATAACTATTTTACAGGGAACATGGGCTATGGAGGGTTAAGTGGCTTGCCCAAGACCACAAGGAGCACCTGTGGGACTAGAAACCCCAGTCCTTCTGGCACAAGGTTGCTGTCCTCTAGTGGGATTTGAACCCCCGACCTTCCGGCCTGAAGTACCTTGCCCCAACCACTAGGCCACTCCTCCACTCCAAATATCTCCCCTGTCCCTCCTCTCCTCCAAAGTGTACATATTTAGGTCTTCAAGTCTCTTCTCATAAGGCTTCTGACGCAGGCTCCAAATCATTTTGGTCACCTTCCTCTGAACAGTTTCCAGTCTTTTTACATCTTTTGCAAGATATGGTCTCCAAAACTGAACATAGTATTCCAAGTGAGGCCTCACCAGTGACTTGTACAGTGGCATAAGTACCTCTTCCTTTCTGCTGGTAATCCCTCTTTGTATGCAGCCCAACATCCTCCTGGCTTTTGCCACTACCTTGTCACACTGTTTTGACACCTTGAGATCATCAGAGATAATCACACCAAGGTCTGTCTCCTGAACCATGCATACCAACCTCTCGCCCCCTATCATGTACATTTCCCTTGGATTTCTGCTACCCAAGTGCATGACACTGCACTTTTTCGCATTAAATCGTAGTTGCCAAGCATTAGACCAGCCTTCCAGCTTTTGTAGATCTTTCCTCATGTTAACCACTCCCTCGGGGGAGTCCACTCTGTTGCAAATTTTTGTGTCATCTGCAAAAAGACAGACTTTTCCATTCAGTCCTTCAGCAATATCACTCACAAATACATTGAACAGTGCCGGGCCCAGGACCGAACCCTGGGGCACCCCGCTAATCACCTTCCTCTCATCTGAGTGAGCTCCATGTACCATCACCTTCTGTCGTCTGTCAGTCAACCAATTTCTGATCCAATTTACCATCTTACCCAAGCTACTGAGTTTATTGACAAGCCTCCTATGAGGAACAGTATCAAAGGCTTTCTGAAATCCAGGTAGATGACATCCATTGCATGCCCCTGATCTAGTTCCTTGGTCACCTAGTCAAAGAACTCAATCAGATTTGTTTGGCAAGACCGTCCTTCGGTAAAACCATGTTGCCTTGGATCTTGCAACCTGTTGGTTTTGAGAAAGTTCACTATTCGCTCTTTCAGGAGCGCCTCCATTA
The DNA here is from genome assembly GCA_033557465.1 of Ichthyophis bannanicus. Lineage (NCBI taxonomy): Eukaryota > Metazoa > Chordata > Amphibia > Gymnophiona > Ichthyophiidae > Ichthyophis > Ichthyophis bannanicus. The sequence goes on along the minus strand of CM066032.1, from coordinate 1,859,370,446 downwards.
CTTTTCCCGCCACCGAGGTAAGGCTCACGGGCCTGAAGTTAGACACTTCTTCCCTGTCACCACTTTTGTGTAAAGGTACAACATCAGCCATTCTCCAGTCCTGAGGAACCTCTCCTGTTTCTAAGGATCTGTTGAAGACATCCTTTAACCGTCCTGCAAGAACCTCTCTGAACTCTTTCGGTATCCTGGGATGTATCCCATCCGGTCCCATGGCTTAGAACAACTTGCTAAACTGAAAGTGGACAAACACCACAACTTCTGTGAATGGTGTGGTATCTACTTCATTCCCATTTTTATATTTGGGAGTCACAGCTGGTCCATTTCCAGGATCTTCTTTAGTAAAAACAGAGCAGTAGTATTTGCTTAGCAATTTCGCTTTTTCAGTGTCACTTTCCACGAGTCCTTTCCCAGCACTTCTGAGTCCTGCAATTCCAATTCTGATCTTCTTCCTTTCCCAAATATACCTGAAGAAAGCTTTGTCGCCACCCTTAACATCTTTAGCCATCTTTTCCTCTGCCTTTGATTTTGCTATCCTTATTTCTCTTTTAGACTCTTTGAGCTTGATCCTGTATTCATTTCTGTGTTCTTCTGTTTGCAAGCTTTTGAATTTTGTGAAAGCTGTGTTTTTTGCCTTTGAGCAGCCACTTCTTTGGAAAACCAAATAGGTTTCCTTCTCCTCTTGTTTTTATTTACTTTTCTTACATATTTATCTGTTGCCCCTTTTATTGCCACCTTTAGTTTAGCCCATTGCAATTCCACTTCCCTTATCTCCTTCCACCCCGTCATCTGCTCCTTTAAGTACTCGGCCATTTTATTGAAGTCAGTGCAGTACACATAGCCAGTGTGCTCTTAGGCAGAAGGTCACAGGTTCAAGTCCCAGTTGGTGCCCCTGCAGACCATGTCCAAATATTTTGCCCTACAGATCACATACACTGTACACATGTCCACCTCCTAGAGCACAGGTTCTCAACTCCAATCCTGGAGGGGCAAACACCATGCACACAATGCGTGCACAGTTTCAAGCGTAAGCCTGCCAATGTGCATAATGAGGAGCAAGGGATTGTGGGTATGGGCCCAACAGGGCGGTCTGGGCAGGATGCAGGTGCACAGGGCAATGGCTAGGATACTGTACTGCGCAAACACCACCTGCAACGACAGACAGGCCACAGCATGTCATGCTGGGAGGTCACTCTCACTCTGACTGAGCAGTGACCATGGCATGTCCATGTACACACATAGTACTATACAGTGTTTCTGTCAAGTGATATTTGTGTGTTCCCATTTCCGGCGCACAATCACTGACAAACCTGCTTGGTGTTTGTGCCAATTCCCACATCTGGGTGCACAGAGTTCCTGTACGAACATGCACTATGTATTGGCTAGCAGACTGTCTGCAGTTAGCATGTGTATGGCCGCAACACCTTGCAGGGTGCAGCAGGTGCAGACTGACTGGCCGCTGCTGTTGAATGTCAGATCGTAGTGGGGGGTAGCTGAGCTGACCAGGCAGACTACCTGTCTGCCAGTGGCCCTGTCACAAGTGCAGATCTGCATCAGCTGTGCGTCCACTAGCCGGACTGGGGTTGCTGGTCCCACAGTCCGTCATCATGTACCTACACTACGCCCATTGCAAATGGTGAGAGTGCGGGTCTGTCGGGGCCAGATCATGTCCCCCACCCAGGCCCAGTGAGGGTCGTTTGCGATGTACATCACTGTCATGTGAGTCCTGACACACACCTGCTCCCTGAACCTGTGCCCATGCCAAACACACTGGAAATGCACTATTTTGGGTGCATCATGGTCCACAAGGGCCAGACATGACTGGCGATGACAAACACAGAATGTTCTGTGGCGTCTCTGCAAAGAATACCTGTCACACACTGGTAGTGATGGTGACCTGCATCAAAACGTACCCCCACCAACCTGGGTAATGCAGACCTGGTGCATGGTATGCCACATCACCCTCAGGGTGACCACAGAACAGCCACATCGGCATGACCAGTAGGTACCCAGTGGCAGTAAGACGCACGCTCAGTACCTCCAATCAAGCTGATGTAATGTAGAGGTGCATACACCATCTGGTGAGCAGATTACACTGCTGTTCCGCATGTGAACTGCATTATGGGTATCCCTGGTTCCAGCTTATCAACGTAATCACAGCAGTTTGTTCGGTGACTCGCACCCGGGCTGTGGCCAGCCATTGGGAGCACAAAACACACATTGATGTATCACAATGGGTAATACAATGACATCAGTGGCAGAGATCACGGGTTAAATCACACCGTGGGCCTCCTTTAGTAAGACTACGCCTTTTATGGCAGTAGCAGTCAGACATATAGCAAATATCAGTGTGTCCACCAAAAAGAAACCATCACCTCAGCTGGAAAACCTAAGGTACCCTGTAAAGTGCCTTAGCTGGGGATCCACCCGATCCTGGTAAGCACAGCTGACAGTTTCTGGGTTGACCTGCAATTGCTGTGTAGTCAGCCCTTGCTATGAGAAACAGCATAGCATGCTGGTTAATACAATGCCTTCAGAATCACTGCTTATGGGTTTGAGTCCCCAGTGCACCAACATCAAGATGAGTGTCTGTAACAGTCAGACACATCTCTACAATCAGTGGCTTAAGCCTAATACACTTTAACCTTTGTCCCGTACCCTAAGGAGAGGCGTGGCATGGCGTCGCCAAAAGCATGTCATAAGGCGCCCAAAGCTAGACGCACTAGATGCAGCCCAGGCCAAACGGCTTAAAGCATGCAATGCTGTAAACTAAAGTCAGCCACTGTGGCCGCCATTCGCCGTATCCAACGTGTATTCATGTGGCCCCAGAGATAGTTCGCCATGTGGTGGCCGTGACACACGCACGCGGCGTAGCAGGGCGTGGCATGCAACATGCACAATATAGCGCATGTGCGGCGTACATACGTGCGTCACCAACACATGGGCATCACCCAAAATGGCGACGTGATCCCACAAGCCAGCATTTACCCGCTCAGACCTACATCAGCTGGCAGCATTAATCTGCACCAGGCAGCCGTGCCTCTTTCCAGGCGCATCAAAACGTCAGGATTTTTAACGTATCAGGAGGGCGTGGGTGCACGTCACAAGGCGCTTCAACTGTGTAGCAGACTACCCATGTGAGGTAAGTGTATGGGGACAGGTCACAAAATGGAAGGTGTGCAATGCAAGATCCAGCAATCAAAACACATAAGACATGCACCACATGGGAGAGACACCTATCTGTGGGCAAACCTGTGATCAATCTATCTGCGTATGTTGCTGTGTGCCCGTATGCCCAATCCCCAGGAGCCCCAGACATGAAAACAGAGGTGCAGAGGTTAGCGTGGTGCGATGTTAGCTGCTCCTGTTGCAGTGCACACCTCTGCCCAACCCCCAGGAGTGGCAGCCCCCATGACAGAGCTCTATTAGGCATCCCGGTGTTCTGATGGTTGCTGCTGTGATGCATTACCAGCTCTGGGAAATCCGCAGGAGGCATTTGACCTGATCACAGAGGTCAAGCAGTCATCATGGTATACTGGTAGTTGCTGCAGTTGGAGTATCACAGCCCTGCCCCATCCCCAGGAGGCATCAGATCTGATGATAGAGGTCCAGTAGTCATCCTGGTGTTGTGGTAGTTGCTGCTGTTTATGTGTGTACCATCACCCTAGGCAATGAAGGCCCCCAGACCTGCTTACAGAGGTGTATTAAACATCCTGGTGTCATGGTGGTTGCTCCAGTTGCAGTGTCCCAGCTCTGCCCTATCCCCAGGGGGCCCCAGACCATATTGCACAGGTTTATTCTACATCCTGGTGTCATGGTGGTTGCTGTTGTTGCAGGTTCCCAGCTCTGCCCTATCCCCAGGAGGCCCCATACCAGATTACACAGGTCTATCCTACATCCTGGTGTTATGGTGGCTGCTGCTGTTTATATATGGAACCCCACCCTCATCCCAGGAGGCCCCAGACCTGATGACAGAGGTCAAGTCATCATCCTGGTGTACGGGTAGTTGCTGCTGTTTATGTGTGGAACATCACCCTATCCCCAGGAGGCCCCCAGACCTGATGACAGAAGTGTAGTACACATCCTGGGGTTATGATAGTTGCTCCAGTTGCTGTTTCCCAGCTGTGGCCCACCCCCAGGAGGCCCCAGCCCACATCACAGAGGTCTACCAGCCACCCTGGTGTTATGGCTGTTGCTGCTGTTGCAGGCTCCCAGCTCCGCCCCATTCCCAGGAGGCAGCACACCAGATTCCAGTGGTCTAACAAGCATCCCGATGTAATGGTAGTTGTTGTTGGTGCAGGTACCCAGCTCTCCCACACCCCCAGGTGTCCGAGCCTGCGCCATAGAGGCGTGTTCAGTGTCCTGGTGTCATGGTGATGGCTCCTGTTGATGTGGGATGGGCTGCCCAACACCGAGGTGTGTGCTGGACTGCACTGAGGGTATGGAGTCACATCCCCTGGAGATCAGAATGGCAACGCTGCACATGCCATGTTGCTGTCATGTCATGCAAGGAGATGGCAGGGACATGGCATGGGATGGCTGCAAGGCAGCACACAGGGCACGTAGGTGTCACACCACACATGCCCAGCTTCACGCCTACACATGCAGGCGGTAGTGCCAACAGCTAGTATGGGACTCACTGCCCATAGCAGGAGCGGCCCCCATTGCACGCAGACCTGTGTGCCGTGTGATTCACCATGGACAGGGATATAGAACCCTAATGGTCGCAAACATTGCTTATCCCCCCAGGTAGAGGACCTATGGAAGAAGGGGCGAGAGATGCAGCTACACTGCCCTGGATACCTCCGCCGCATGCAGTGGGAGGCAATGGCCGGGGGTGTCGGTGAGTGTCCCAGCCTCTGCATGGCGCAACACCATGTCCCAGTGGCACAGCAGCCTGTGGTGCCACATACAATGTGTCTGTGCTGTAACAAACACATGACACCCTGTTCATTTCTGCCTTCTCCACAGAGGCTGCAGATGCTGGGGAGGGGACCCCGGAGCCCACACCACATGGTGATAGCCCCCCCCCCCCCCGTGACCACTGGAAGCACCGATGTGGAGGATGTACCTGCAGCAGTGGAGAACGCTATGGATGTGGGGGAGGAATACATGGAGGGACTGGAGGGTGGGGAGGGGTGGAATGGGAGGGTGCTGGGGAGCTGGAGTGGGAGTGTGAGGAGGAGGGTGGCAAGGAGGGTGAGGGGACTGGCCAGGGCAGGGGGCCATGGAGGGTGGGGAGGGGGAGCCTGTGTCTGAGGGCAGCCACAGGACAACATAGGGCACTGGGGGCCCCTGCCACCTGCCCCATGTGCATGGTCAAGGTGTCAGCCTTGGTGTGGGACCCCCACACATTGCCAAACACAGGGCCCACGCAGATGCCACCACCCAGACAACAGCCACATGGTGTGAGTGTGGTGGCAAATGTGTGGGTCTCCTGTGTGTGGCGATGGGCACCGTTATGCGGTCCCTGAGCGACCATGGTCACGCCATCAGGCAGCTGACAGCTGCTGTTGAGGGTATGGCTGAGGTGATGCACCGCCAGCATTATCATGGCATGTTCACGGCACATCCCCAGCAATACCCTCACGGCGGACCCCCGGGTAAGTGAGGCACACATGTGCACATGGCACACCTGCCCTGTGCTGTCCTGGGACCTGGGACCAGCACATGGGGTCCACTGGGAATTGGCCGCATGTGACCTACAGTTGTGGCAAAAGATCTGTGACAACCTGTAAATAGATGTGTCCGCAGCCACATGACCGTGCAGCTTTATGTCATGGTCCACCCAGTGGCTGCCTCTGTGTATCTCATGATAGGTGCTACATTTGGCTATTAGGGTTAACCGCCAGTGCATGTGTGGCCCAGAATACAGGGTTTGTTCTCCATAGTTGGCCTGGTGATAGGTATTATGTGGAAAATGCATGATGTATATTGTTGGGCAACGATACAGTATTTTATATATGCTCCCATATATCATGGACGCACGCCGGGTTTCCTTCATATGAATGTATGTTGCCTTGCAAATGTCCACATGTATGCGTCAGTGATGGCTCCGTATCTGATGCGACACCCATTGTTCCTGTTCACCAGAGTGCACCTTGCCATCATTGAATGAGGCTGTCTGACAAGGTCAACGTCAGTGACAACACCATTCCAAGCTGTAGTGAGTGACGCTATCAGCTGACGCTGTGATGTTGGATGCCCCCTGGATATTCCCCACGCCACCATGTGACACAGGTTCGTCGCTGTATTCCGATCTGGGGACTGGGCAGGGCAGTCCATTGACGTGATGGTCTCCCACAGTGTCCAGCTGATCACCTATCTGGAGCACTGGCAGGGTGCATTGTCAACTTGGAAAAAGAACTGTCCAGGAGCCAGCTGGTGTGCTGATGGCAACATGCACATATGTTGTATGGTGATGTACAGGGCTCCGTTGAGCATTCCATCCCTGATATGTGGACGTACAACGCCACTGGCAACCATGCAGCCCCAGACCGTGACCATCAGAGGATAGCACACACTGCGGTTGAGACACCCCGGCTGGAAAACCACCTCGTGGACCCCCTCACATAGGTGCGGGCCTGGTTACCAAACAGGCAGAAGGTGCTCAATGCGCAGTAAAGCACCATTTCCCACATCACAGTTGACCAGTCTGAGGGCCTCCATGCTCACACGATCCTGTTGCGCACTGGTATGTCAGTAATCAGTGGCTTAGTTGGTGCTTGCCACACCTGAAGACACAACTGCTGACACCGGCGATAGACTGTTGAGGAGCTGACACAGACCTCACTCCTGTCTGACCAGCCCCGATGTAGCTGAGGTCAACCTGCGATCAGTCAGTGAAATGTGGTATAGTGCGCGGTTGTGGCGTGATGCTGATGCACGTGGAGGACCTGAATGGGGCATATCCATCACTGAACCCGTTTCCCTCTTCATCTGTACAATTGTAACAACATCGCCCAGACTGCAGCCAATGTCTCTGGCTATCTGGCGACGTGCAACCCCGTCCTCACCCATGATGGGGCCGCAGACACGCCCCTTGAACATCAGGGTCTGAGTCATCCTCATGCCCAATCCAGTAAGCGTATGACAATCAAAATGTCTGTGCATGAGTATAGCTGCACCGTTGCCCAGATATCTGCAATGTGATAGGTTGTTGGAACCTGCCTCCTCATTGGCAGAAATGACGAGTGCATATTGGATAATCGAGGACCAGTTTGGACGCACGATCCACATAAATAGCTGTGGCCATCTCCCAGTGTCTGCAAAGTATTTAATTTGGACGCACAGAAAGCAAAAGGGGCAACTCTAATAGCCAAATGTACCCCCATTAAAGTGTGAGACGGATGTACATGCTGGGCTAACGCCAAATGTGATATAGTTGTAATGTTAACCTGTCTGGGAGAGTGTTGCATTTTTCTACACTTTAACGTTTGTATGGCACGTACTGACACATATGTGAAATAAAACATTGTGGAGTCAGCCAACTCTTGCAATGGTCATATGTCCTCTGTACATGCATACTGTAGCAGTGAGTGTGACACCTGTGTGCATGTCCCAGTGTGTATGTGTGCCACATACATGGCCCAGGCCCCACAACAGGCTGTGTGGAGCACCATGTGTGCTGCCAGATGTATCCCCTGGTGACAACGTGATGTAACCATGTGCTGCACGGTCCAGCAGACATGGACACATTCACATTGTCATGGATAGTAAGTCTGTAGCAGGGATGCACCACATGACAGGATGGTGAGGATGTGGTACCTATGATGTAGCCTAGATGTGATGTATTTGGGTATCCACGTGTATGACAGGGTGTTGGTGAGGCTCACTGAGGTGGTGTTTGGTGGGGTGGAGGTGCAGCAGCTCCCTACAAGCGCTGGAGGGGGGTAAACAACTGACAGCAGCTAAGTAGATCTGTCTGTCGTGTTTGGCCTCCAAGCATGTGTGGTTAATATGACACGGAGACCCTGATGTGTGTCTGACAGACGGGTCACCCCTGTAGATAGCTTGATGTGGATGATATGTGGTGACAGAGGGGTGATATCCCTCACAATGCCAGTGAAGAAGCAGACATATACAGCAGGTGGAGGGGGAGGTAGGGTGAACCCCAGGCATATGTATAGCTGTGCACACATGGCACGGTGCATGGCACACAGGGCATGTGTGGACCTATCTGACATGACTGCTGCTGGTGCAGACACCCCAGCAGCCTGTGACATGGTAGGGCACATGTGACCATGGTAACCCCAATTGGGACAGCCCACTCATGGAACCCCTGACACAAACAGTGGACACGTGCACATAGGTAACCAAATGGGCTGCTGTGTTGAATGCAGTGGTCAGTCCTACATGCAATTACAGACCTATGGCCTGCGTGGCCACCCTTGCCACTGCTGCTGCCTCTAGCGCCACTGCTGGCTGCTGGATATATGCCGCCGTGGCCTCGAGGGCATTGGCCACCCAGCCTATCCCAGCTGTAATCTCTACAGCAGTCCCTCACAGCTGCCGTGTCTCCATGTTGTGCTCCCTGATGTCCCTGCGGAGCCCACACACCGCGTGAGGGCCCGCACCGCCTGGCAGTGGGCACACTGTACCTGCTGCTGTCCATGCATTTCCACCCGTATTGCAATCAGCGCCTGGCAAGTGCCTGTGGGTGGGACACAGTGTGACCTGTGAGACATCTGTTGCACACACCCCAACGTGCCACACCACCCACCCCAGACATGACCAGGGAGGCATATGTATGTGTGGAGGCCCACTGTCACTGTACATATGTTTGCCCCCACTGCTGTGTCTGGGGGTTGGTGTGCCACTCTAGCACATGCAACCATCCTGCCAGTTACCTACCTGCAGCATCCCTGCGTGCTGACGCTGTATGTGCCCGCAGCTCCTGGAGGATGACATGCATAGCGCTTGGTGTTGCATTCGAGGGCCCTGGTGGTGGCAATGTGGGCCTGACCCTCACATCCTCCGGCCCCTTCCCAGCCACTGTGGTGCTTGTGTAACCGCTCCGCTGTGGTGTGTGTTCATCCTCTGGGGCGGCCACCATCTCAGGCATCACATTGGCCCATGGGGTTCTGGGGCGGTGCTGGCGGCAGCCTCTGCTTGCGGCGCCTCTGCAACCTCCACTGGCTCAAGCACATCGCCACTGCCCTCCTTGGCCACCTCGATGGCCTGGATGTCACCTGGGGTAGGGGGGGTGTAACAGGTACACAGTAGATATGGGGTTGACACAGATGTAGAGCACATTGTAACGTCACCACCATGGGCAATGTGTGTACCGCCTGTAAGTGATGTCACAGCGCCTACAATGGGGCAGCACATGTGTGTCGACTGTGATGTACCTGGGGGGGGGGCAGCACGTTGTGGTGCATGAGGTGCAGTGCCACATTGTCATGTCTTACTTGGGGGTCGGGGTGGTGCGTGCTGCACACCCCAATGTGCAGCAATAGGTGCGCACTGTGTGTGAGACATGGGTTCTGACCACAGAGCTACATGTGGCCGGTGTCTGTGTGAGAGACCCTGCAAGGCGTGTGGGGCCTGTCACACTGTGTGTGAGCAACATGTATGCACTGTGGGGTGCAGGTATGGACAGTAGATGTTGCTGCAGGTGTGGCGGTCAGCCAGATGTGTGGGTACTGGTGCAGTGCTGGCCGATGTGTGTCGTGGGTGGGGAGAAATGCAGAACTGTGTACTCTGTGGTGCGGTTTTCCAGGGGATGGGGGGCCCTGGCATGCATGAGGTTGCACGGGGGGGGGTATTGGAACAGTCTCCCCGGCACTGCGGTGTCTGTTCGAGGGTTGACCCCGGGTGGTGTCAGTGTTGGGGTAGGTGCATCTGTTACAGGGGTCTCTGGGTCTGGTGATAGGGACATGACATGAGGGCAGGAGGGTGTGTACACTGTCTGTGGGGGTGTATCTGCACATATTGCCATGTGCTGGGTGTCCTGGGGTGGTCAGTACAAAGCCTGCCTGACTGGGGCCACACCTATGCTGGTGGCGGTGGCATGGGGTGGGTGGGCCTGGTGTGTGTGGTTCATTTGTGCATGTGCACATTACATTGAACATGGCATGGTGACCTGTCATATCCCTCACTGGTAGATACATAATATACAACATACTCCAAGGTGTCACACACCTATCGCTGGACATGTATGCCTCCCACAGAAGGAAGGAATGCAAACTCTATAGTCCGCACCTAGCAACATCACGTAGTTGGAGGTCTCATGAGTATGAGGGTCACGTGTCACTCATACATGCTCTGGTGACCAATACAACATCTATACCCGATGTTTCATGGACATAGTTAGTTGAAACACAGCCATGGTGTGACGGTGGTTGGTAGGCTAGGAGGTCAGCTGACAGGTAACAGATCTGTGACAGCGTGCATTTTGGTGTATATACAGGGCCATCAGGGATCACAGATCTGTGGCTTACAGGGTGTGCAGAGCTGACAGGGCAAAGGGATGTGTGAGTGAGAATGGCAGATGCATGGCAAGGGCTAAAATGGGACTATTGCGAATGGTCACAATGTAACATGACAGATCTGTTATTGTAATTGTGCTGTACACCTCATGCCCTCGAGATGTTCACTTGCAGATTCCCATGGTATGTCAGCAGTGGTGTGTGTCATATGTGTGTGATGTCTGTGTGACATACACCTCAGCTTATCTCAGGGTTTGGCTGTGTATATTCCATATCACTGTGCTGTGCTCTCTCTATGGACAGGACATATCTTGTTGTCATATGGCTGTGATCGGCGGATGTTGTGTGGATCCCCCATGGCACTCGGTATCGCTGTTGGTTTGCATGTTGTGTGTGTTTGCCTCTGTGACAAAAGTTTGAGATGCTGCATTCATGCATGTGTCAGATATGTGTGACATGTGTGGCTTGTAGGGGTACACGCAGCATGGGCTGTTATGTTTCTGGTGGGGGTGGTAGGGCGTCCCTGTCTGCAGATCATTGTGTTTTCATGTGCACGGTGGGGGAGGGGTGTCATTCCACCTGCCCGACTGTGTGCCCCCCCCCTCGTTCAGTACATCTGTTCAATGCTGTATCGTATCCACCACTGTGCATGTCTGGAACACACCCCCAGGTACCTGTCGTGGCCTCCCTGGGGACACACTGCAAACCGTTGCTGCCCCTGAGGCCTCCTCTGTGTCTGTTCGGCCACACCTGTTCTCAGGACATGGCTCTTACCACCCCATGGCAGGACCAGCGGGTGCTTGGTGGATAGCTGTACGTGTGCTGCATGTCTCGAACATATCTGCTTGTGGGTCAGCAGTGTCCAGCGCTGGGGAGAGTCCATGTATGTAGATTGGGCCTAGACGCTCAGCAAGCTGTTGCTCCAGGGGCATGAGGCTTGGGATGAAGGGGCCACCCCCCCAGTGCCGCTAGCATGTCGGCGTTCGGCAGTCATGTGGGCACAGACCCCCTGCCTGATGTCATTGAATCTCTTTCAGAGGCTATCAAGGTCCCTTGGTGGCCCCCCAGCCTGTGCCATGGGCTCCTGCACCTCCTCCCACACCTGGGTCCTTACGCTCACAGTTGTGTGTGAGCTCATGCGCCCATACAACTCCTCGTAGTGTTCGAGGACACTTGCCAACAGGTTGTGATTTTCTTGCTGGCTGAATCTTATGGCCCTCTTCCTCTCCCCATCCGGCACAGGCTTCTGCCTACGCCTGCCTGTGTGATGCCCCTCAGGCTGCTCCTGGGTGGGGTCATACATACCCGATGGGCCCGCAACCTCGGACTCTGGCTGACCCATCCCTCCTGGGTCTGGGGACTACGGCCCTGGCGTTTCCCCGGACGCCCCACCTGTCATGTCCGGACACAGCATGTCCCTGCTTTCCCTGTCCTCCTTCAGCTTTTCGGACCTCTCTGACCTCCTGTGGCCCTTGCCTCCTCCCCCTTCACCTACACCAGCTCTCACCACCTCAGCCACTCACCAGCCCTGACTCTTATCACCCCCACCACTCACCAACCCAGCCACCTACCTCCCCCACCACTCACAACCCAGCCACTCACCTTCCTCACTGCTCACCAACCCTGCCACTTACCTCCCACCACTCAGCCAGTCCAGCCACTCACCTCCCCTACCACACACCAACCCTGCCACTCTCCTTGCCTAACCTGCCTCTGACCCTCTCTTTGCTTCACCAACAACAACGCATGCCTTCTATCTCCCTCGCCTGCACTAACCCCTCAGCGTGTACCAGGTGTCCATGTTTATTTATGGTATGTTTTGCGGTCTGCTCGTCTTTGTGCATGTTGCACATGCGCAGCAGCAATGCATAGGGTGCATACGCGGATCCTGGTGCTGCGCATGCAGACTACGTATTTGTGTGGGAGGCGTATGCATGTGCAGCGGTGTCTTCCGCTTCACCGTAGCCTTTGGGACGTGCATGGAACCATGCGGCGCATATGTGCAGATACGTACAGAGAATGCACATGTGCGGTGCCTAGTTCCGCGCACGTCCCACAGACTATGGTGTGGCAGCAGGCGCCGCTGCACATGTGTACGTTCCCTACACAGAAACGTAATGGGTATGCACATGTGCCATGCCCAGTACACACCGCAATGGACAGGGCATAGTGGAACCGTGCACCGCACATGCGCAAGAGGTATACATGTCTGAGCATGTGCAGCGCATGAATCCGCGCAAACTGCAATGGACAGGGTATAATGGGAGCTGGTGCTGCACATGCGTACGCCTCAGATGTGGATACATCGTCTGCATGTGCATGTGCGGTGCCAGGTTCCACATTCGCACCTTACACATTGCCGCTGCGCATGCGCAACGCGCTCACAGATGCGCAGACCGCAAAATATACCATAAATAAGCATGGATACCTGGTACACGCTGAGGGATTAATGCAGGCGAGGGAGATAGGAGGCGTGAGTTGTTGTTGGTGAAGCAAAGAGAGGGTCAGAGGCAGGTTAGGCTAGGAGAGTGGCAGGGTTGGTGTATGGTAGGGGAAGTGAGTGGCTGGATTGGCTGAGTGGTGGGGGAGGTAAGCAGCAGGGTTGGTGAGCGATGAGTGAGGTGAGTGGCTGGGTTGGTGAGTGGTGGAGGAGTTAGGTGGCAGGGTTGGTGTATGTTGGAGGACGTGAGTGGCAAGGCTGGTCAGTGGTGGGGGTGGTGAGTGGCTGGGTTGGTGAGTGTTGGGTGAGGTGAGTGGCAGGGTTAGTGTGAGGTAGAGGAGGAGGGTTGGGTTTAGTGTCCATTATGGCGGGCTTTGTGGTTGCTGCATGTGCACTGGGGGATGTGCAGGGGTTTCGGTTGCCTGACGAAGGAGATGGTGTCCATGGGGCTGGGGCACGAAGCAGGGGTGCAGTCCCACTGCAACACAGACCTGCAGCTGTGGGGGCAGGCCAGGCAGGGGCTGTACCAGCACGGCGCAGGCGGTATGCCGAGTTGCAGGCTCGCCAGCCTTGCCTATACAGGCCCAGGGCCCTGCTCCTGGACATGAGTGAGGACCAGGTCATCTCCCTCTACCGCTTGAACACAGGGGCTATTAGGGAGCTCTATGAGGATCTAAGACCTGACCTCGAGCCTCTGACTGGTCGGTCACATGCCATACCGGGTTTGGTCAAGCTCCTTGGTGCCCTACATTTCTTTGCCTCTGGCTGTTTCCAGTCATCTGTGGCTGCAGTGGGTGGCATGAGCCGCCCCACCTTCTCATGCCGTCTCCACCAGGTACTGCGTGCCATGATCAGCCGGGTGGGGAATTACATTGCAATTCCCAACACTAGGCAACAGTGGGGGACCCTGAACCAGGCCTTTGAGGCATTTGCCGGGTTACCACACGTGATGGGAGCTATTGATTGCACACCTGTTGCCCTGGACCCGCCCAGAGACAGGGAGGCAGTGTTCCGCAACCACAAACACTACCACTCCCTGAATGTTCAGGTTGTATGTGATGCAAGTATGCATATTCTGAATGTGGTCCCGAGGTTTGCAGGGTCTACCCATGACTCCTATATCCTGCGTCACTCGGCACTATACAGACAATTTGAGGCCGGTCAATTTGAGGACTGTATACTGCTGGGTGGGTATTTGTCATCTCTGACATACACATCGTGTACCCCTGTCTAGCCATCTGCACACGTCTGTCTTTGACGTGTGTCCTGAGTTGTATGTGTGTGTGAGAGCTGATGCTGGGGGGGGGGGGCTAACTCCAGGTCTTCTGTGCTGCGGTGCTGTGTGTTGGTGGCACACTGACGTCTGACATTTCTGGCCATTTGACACTGTGTTTGTGTTGGCACAGTACAACACATATGTATGCTTCATGTTTATCAACAGTGTGGTGTTGTCTCTGCCATCCTGTCTGCCAAGGTGAGGTACCTGTTCCTGTCGCACCATCTGTGTGTGGACAGTATCATGACCATCACATGCTTGCACATGTGTGCATCTCTGCCCTTGTCCAGGGTGCATTGCATGTGTGTCTCTGATGTGTTCAGGGCTGGTGCTACTACCTTTAGGCCTCTGGTGTCTGCCCATGTGTCTGCTGTGGTTCCGGATAATGTTGTTTGCACCCTTTATACCTCCCCCGTGCTCTGTATGTCACACCTCCAAACATTAAAAAACAAAAGATCCCAACTAACAAAAGACCCCTTACCAAAAAAAACGACCTTTTTTTGTCGGAAACAGTCATCAAAGTGAGTCGGAAGTCACCGCTCACCACTGCGACCCTTCCTTTTATTCTTTTATAAAAAGTAAATGGAATACTTAGCTCAAAAAAGCTTCTCCAAAAGCAGGAAAATGCCAGATTATTGAAGGTTGACTACATGCCACGTTTCAGGTTGAACATTCTATTCACAACCCTTCTTCAGACCATCTTACACTGGCAATATAATGCATAAGCTGCTTCTAGCCTGCGAGCTGCTATCAGAGTAAATTCATCATGGAGGGGAATCCTTTAGTACTTCGGCGTCTGACGTCACTATCATCAGATGACCTCCTTCATCCACTCAAACGCAGCAAAGAGAATGAACTCACTGACAAGAGCACATCTCATGCTTATAGCATTTGATAAACTATATGATGGTATGCCAATCTATTTGCATGTTGAGACCCTTGGGAGTAACTGTGCTTAAACGGAAAATCCACTTTTGTTCACGTATCTGTAATCGCCGTTCACGGTTTCCACCCCGAGGGTCAAAAGGCTCAGAGTCCAAGATTCTCCAACGTAATGAATCAAAAACATGAGTGTTGTAGACAATGCTCTACCATTGGGGCAGAAAGATTTTTCAGCCGCAGACATGAAGCATTTTCCGATAGTCGAAATTTAACAGAGCATGTCGTTCGTCCCACATAATATTGTGCACAGGGGCATATTATTAAATAGACTACAAAAGTAGAAGTACAGTTAGTGAAATCTCGGGATCGATAGACACGGGACGTGTGAATATCAGTCCAAGTCTCACCTGATATTGTAGAACTACAGTATTTACATTAATGACAAGGAAAATGCCCTATAGTGCCTAAACTGTGGGAAGGCCAATCTAACTCATTTATGGTTTTCATTACTAGATCTCGTAGATTTGCCTTACGCGAATAGGCAATCCGTAAACCCTTATTGCTAAAGCAGGGATCAAGACCTAATATCGGCCAGAAACGATGCAATAATTGTACTACTTATGACATATTGTTGGTATAAGGTAAAACACCCGTAATCACATCCTTATCCTCTGAAGCATTGGCGGGTGTCAGTAGCCATTCACGATGCAGATGTCTAGCTCGTTTATAGGCCGTTTTGATCACCATAGAGGGATAGCCTCGTTGTAAAAGACGAGTTGTTAGATCAAGAGCTTGTAATTTAAAATCAGACAGCGTAGAGCAATTTTGACGAAGTCGCATAAACTGACCAAACAGCAAACCTCGCTTCAGAGCTCGAGGATGAAAACTATCATATCGAAGCAAAGTATTACGTTGAATTGGCTTCCGATAAAGCATTGTTTCCAAACCTAAGTCTTTTTTTTGGTAAGGGGTCTTTTTTTTTAATTTATTTTTTTTATTGAGTTTTAAATTATTACAACCAATAATTATACAAAAAGAAATAAGTGATATGAACCAAATTATATAAAAAGAAGAAAACATTCTTACAGCAAAAGAAAAAAATATTTTCAAGGTACATATCACCACCCACCCACATCAAGAAGAGACCAGCATAGGGAGAATACCGAAGCATTCACTAAAGGCTACTACACCCAACCTAACCACATTTCCATAATATAATCAATTTCCTTACAATATCACTCAAGCCTGCAATGAAACCAGAAGAGATTCCAACAATGAAGGGTCAGACATAACTGACCCCTTGAATAGACACCAAACATTTACATGGAAACCGCAGGAAGAAGGTACCTCCTCCAGCCAAAACTCTAGGTTTTAATTGAAGGAAGGACCTTCTCTGATTCTGCGTCTGTCTGGAGACATCAGGGAAGATAGAAAGTTTATGGCCGTAAAAAAGAAAATCCTTTTTATTATTTATTTATTTATTTATTTATTTTATAACTTTTATATACCGCGCTATTTGTTATCAGTGCGGTTTACATACAACAAGGGTGCACAGTCAGAAGTCTGTTCTGTGCTTACATTGTAACAGGAGTTTAAACTTGGAACATACATTGTAACAGGAGCATAAACTTGGAGCAACAGGGGAATTAAAACCTATGTACAAAATATAATTAGATTTGGATTGTATATACAGGAGGTCTAAGGCGGGTTCAAGATACTTGTGACAGGGTGCGGTTTGTAGACATTGGCAGGTGTGCGAGTAGAGGTGGGGTGGATGCTTGAGCAAAGTGAAGTAGGAAAAGGTGGTGTTTAATTGCCTTACGGAACTGCATAAGGCCTTTGATAGATCTAATTTCAGGTGGAAGTTCGTTCCAACATTTTGGGGCATAGAAGGCGAATGTTCTTTTCTTGGTCGTCTGTGTGCACTTGATGGATTCTTTGGGGATGATCAAGGTATTGTCAGTTACTGATCTTCTGAGTCTGTTTTTCGGGGTGAGGGTGATAAGGTCACTGAGTGTTGTGGGGGCTAGGTTGTTGATGATCTTGAAGATGATGAGAAGGATCTTGTATGTTAACCTGCAGTGAATAGGAAGCCAGTGGAGTTCCTTGAGTATCGGGGTAATATGGTCTGATCTTGTGAAACCACAGAGGACACGCGCGGCCGCATTCATGGCGAGTTGTAGCGGATTAAGGGTGTTCTTGGGGAGTCCATAAAGAGCCACATTTGCGTAATCAAAATGTGGGAGAATGAGGGCCTGGAAGATGGTCCTGAAGTCATTATGAGGTAACATGGGCCTGAGGTGTCTTAGCGTTCTGATTTTATTGTAAACAGCTCTGGTGGTGTTTCGTATGTGCTCCTTAAAGTTGAAATGTTGGTCAAGAGTAATCCCTAGGTAGCGAATGGAAGGTTTGCTAGGGAGTTCCGCATCTCTTACTTTTAGGGAGGATGGAGGTGAGAAATCTTTGTTCCTTGAAATGAAGAGAACCTCCGTCTTCTTGAAATTTATGCGGAGATTTTAGGAAAAAAGGCCTTCAAGATAGAAGCCTTATCCAAAAAATTGGCCAAAGTAACCACCAGAGTGGCACGGGTAGAAATGGGGGTCTGAGAATTTTCTAAAAAAATCAGTTAGATCCATGAGAGTACCCTCCTCCTGCCGTGCCACGCTGGATTCCCCAGGAGTCACCCAAACAGGCAGGTAAAAAGTCCTATCCAATACAACAGTATCGGCATTAGGAAGCAACAATATTTCTTTACAATATTGCCTAAATAACAAATCAGATGATAACAAACGAGTTTTTGGAAAATTCAAGACACGCAAATTTTTTGCCCGAGAAGCATTTTCCAAAACTTCAAGCTGCTGATAGAACAACAATGTGTCCTTCATAGCTGACGTATTTGCTGACTGTAATAAAGCAACCTGTGTGTCAAGCTTATCAGCACGCTGGGACAATTGATTAACAGAAACCTCAACTTTTTGCAATTTGTTAGAAACCTGTTGTAAAAATACAGCCGTTTGATTCATAAATTTTGATAACATTAAATTAGTAGCTGAAACTTGCTTCCAAATGTCTACAAGAGTAACTGCATCAGGATTTTCAACTTGAGGAAAATTAATAGCCTCAAAGTCGGCAACCGTGGGAATAGGAACTAATGAAAGTACCTCTTGTGATGCAACAGACAAGGAAACAGGAATCTCCTCCTCCTCTCCCGAAGAAGAGGACGCCCCAGTAGAGGACGACGATTCTACAGATGCTTGAGAAGATCCTGGATTGGGTGGAGGAGTCCTATCGATGGAACTCAGGGTAATCATGGATCCAGGCGATGAAGAGCATTGAGCCAGGGAAGCAGACTGAGATAAAACTACCACATGTTGATCCATAGGCCCGATAATAACAGAAGGAGTGGAAGTAACAACTGTAGATTAACAGATTGACTCCCCTAAGGCTTCTTACTCTTCCTCTTCGAATGGCCTCGCGGCATACCCACAGCGACAAGGGCTCAAGGCCCCGAATTGGCACCGAAGGGGCGCGCGACCGCGGCCGCGAAGGTAGCTGACACTGAAATATGCTGCAGAGAGCAGCCGGGGCAGTCGGGAGGAATCTGCTGCAGCCAATCAGGATGCTAAACACTGCCACACAGCTCCGGTCTCCAACCCAGCTGACTCTCACCTCCCAAAGGCAGCCGACACTGAAATATGCTGCAGAGAGCAGCCGGGGCAGTCGGGAGGAATCTGCTGCAGCCAATCAGGATGTTAAACACTGCCACACAGCTCCGGTCTCCAACCCAGCTGACTCTCCGGTAAGGGGTCTTTTGTTAGTTGGGATCTTTTGTTTTTTGATGATTAAATTTGGATCCTGCTCGGTTTTCAATTAGTTTAGTTGTACACCTCCAAACATTGGCACATAGTTGTTGTGTCCCATCATGTGTTGTCCTATGTTTCTGTCTGACCTGTATGTGCTGTTGGTTTGCACGTACATTCTTGTGTGCATGTGTGTGGACATCAGCTCCTGGTCTAACGTTCAACATTTCTTTCTGCAGGTGATGCAGGATAGGGGTGTTGTCCCTGGTTGCTGACCCCTGTGCGTCTACCACGGACTCGTGCAGAGATGAGGTACAATGAGGCCCATGCCTCCAGTCGCTCCGTCATCGAGCGCACCTTTGGTGTTTTGAAGAGTCGCTTCAGGTGTCTGGATAGGACCAGCGGGGCCTTACAATACAAACCCGGGACTGTGGCATAAATCATTATGGCCTGTTGCATCCTGCACAACATTGCTCTCAGGCACGATATCCATGTCCAAATTAATGAGGATCTGGAAGATGATCCAATGTGCCCTCCTGTATGTGCCCATAGTGACACAAATAAGGGCACAGCACTCAGGCGGAAGCTGATTGAGGAGCTATTCTAATGTAAGTACTAGATATTTTGGAAATCACATTTGGATAGATATATGTACTACTACTACTACTGAGCATTAGTATCGCACTACCAGTCATACGCAGCATTGCACTGACATTGCTGAGACAATGCTTGGCCATCAGAGCTTACAATGTAGTCAAACATCTAACACAGAAGATGTGGGCAGGGGACAACAGCGGTTGGAGGGGATTAGTGTAGTCAGGATTATTGGACGTAGGCGATGTGGTAAGCTGTCACACATGGTTTTGAGATGGTTGGAGAAGGTGGCTGCCCTGCAGCCACAGGTAGTTAGTTCCAGGCGTTGGGTGCTGCAAGGTGACAGGTGTGTGGTCTCGCATTAACAGTAGGGGAGCGGCCCATAGATAGGACCAGTTGCCTTGACATGTGGGGATCACATTTGGGGGATTTGAGGGGATTGATTGGATTGTATGCTCTGATGAGCAGGGACTGTGTGTTACATGTTTCGGTATGGCGATGCATACAGGTGTTAGCACTATTTACATGCTCAGTAGTAGTAGTATTTGTAGTACTTGAGTTATGCGAGTCAAGGTACAGGGCAGCCACAGTGACACTGCATGTATAGATCAGCAGGTGCAGCTTGACCTGTCTGCATAGATGGATCGGAGCCTGTGAGGTGTCCTGACAGGTGGAGTATTATTGCCATGATGAGTCTGGCAGTAGATTAGCCATGCAGCGCAGTGTTGCATACATTGCAGTGGAAAGAGATGATTTCGAGGCAGACCAGCAAGATGTAGGTTACAGTGAACAGGATGGCAGGTGATGAAGGGGGGCATTAGCGTTTTATTTATTTATTTAACTGCATTTATATCCCGCTTTTCACCGGGTCAAAGCGGTGTAACATGTAACATAGGAAGGGGTAATTTTTTAGGGTGGGGCCATCACCAAGGTCAACAATTAATGATTTGGGTAGACATGGACATGTTTACTTCTGCTGAATCTAAGTATTAGGTCATGGTGGTGTTTCCGTTCAGAGATGTTCACGGAATAGGATTGTCTTCAGCTGTTTCTTAAATGATGTGATGTCAGCGTTGTTCCTGATGTGGTTTGGTAGAGAGTTCCAGAGGGATGGAGCATAAAGTTCGAATGCTCTGTTGCAGGTCCGTTGTGTGGATTTGGTTCTTTTGTGGGGGACAACGATAGAGTTATTGGAGGAATGTCTGGTTGATCTGTTGTGGGATGGTCGAGGCAGTAAGGAGTGGAGTGAGGTGTTCCGTGTTTGGTGGATAGTTTTGTAGATGAGTAAGATAGCTTTGTACTTGATTCTTGCTTGCACTGGAAGGAGGTGAAGGTCTCTTAGGATTGGGGTGATGTGCTCCCGTTTTTTTGCATTCTGAATAATCCTTGCTGTAGTATTTAAGGCAGTACGGAGGGAGTTGGTGTGCAAGGCAGGAAGTCCATGATAGATTATGTTGCAGAAATCCAGATGAGGGAGTGTCACAGCTTGCATTACTGTCCTGAAGTCGTGAGGTTCTAGGAGGGGCCGGAGGCGTTGAACAGTTTTGGCTTTGTGGTTTTGGGGTGATGGCAGGAATCTTGCTGATGTTATCTAGAAGGACACCGCAGGCCTTAGCTACATGATGGGTATGTGTGGGGAAGGGGATTGAGGGGTCATAGAGAACCGCTACCTTGCAGACCAAGTAGACAGAAGGTGTACCAACCTATACACAGACACTGTAAGGGTTGGGGAGGGTTTAGGGGCGATGATCAGATGTCCGGTCTTGGCCATGCTCAATTCATGCAGCGGGGGAACATGCAGCTAGAAATGTCAGGAAGCAAGCTGAGATCGGGGTGTGGATTACCAAACATAGTTCAGGCGTGGAGAAATATCTTTGGGACACATCAATGTACAGCTGCTACTGAAAGCCAGGGGATGAGTTTGCTGCACCAGGGAACTGGGTATGGGGCCAGGGGAAAGTAGCATCCCCTGCATATATCCCTTTGGTACAGCAACTGGGAGTGGGTTAGCAGGGGAGGTGGACCCACAGGAACACACACTGAAGGTGCAATGGGAGAGATATGGGGGAAGCAGGATTGTACCAAGGCCTTTGGGCCGAGCAAGGACAGGGTACCGAGGTGACGGTTGTGGTCAACAGTATTGAGGGCAGCAGAGAGGTCACAAAGGGGCCGGACAGGCTACAGGCCCTTGTATTTGGCCAAGGACACGTCAGTGGCGAGATTGGGTGGGGACAATTGGGTACAGTGTCATGACGAACTGCCAGACTGTGACGGATCTAGGGGGGTATGAGAGCTGAGGACGTGAAGGTGCGGTGTTTGTTGCACAGCTCCAACATGACATATGAATGTTTCTCAATCCACAGGACATGCTTGGTGACGTTCCTGGTGCTGTAGTAGCTGTGTGTACGTCATTCAACGTGCAGGACACTAGGGTAGGTGGACATACAGGTAATTTGTCTGTGTGGACAGTCAGGAGCAGCACATGTCAGAGGTTATCTGTCTAATGCACATATGTTGTGGATGACCTATTTAGTGTGCTCCCCCGTACCCCATATGTTGATGTTGGCCACACATATCCACATGTGTTCGTGCCCAGTTTGTTTTCTCCAGCACTGTCTCTGGGACACATCCAACAGAGCTGTGTGTGTCTACAGGTCCCAAGTGTTCTGGTGGTGGGCCACACTTACACCTTTCCCTGACATTGTAGCATCGGCCAACAGCAGTGTATCATAGCCTTTGCAAGACCTTTATCTCCACTATTCTCCAATTGTGCACACACAGGCCGTATGTTACTGGTGGCACGCTCACCTTCTCATACTGTGTGTGTGTGTTTGGGGGGTGGCTCTTTAATGATACAGTGTGAATACAGTCTGCATTATCATGTGGTGGGTGGGGTCTGTACACCTGTGGAGCGGTGGTGAGTGTGCTATCTCTACCTTACTGGTGTTGACCTTGTGCACATTGTACGCATGTGTTGTGTGTTATGAGTTGACCTATCTCATGTGTGTTGACAGACCACTGCGCAACAGCATTTATGTATCCCAGATATCACCATAATTTGGACATGCGGCAACGATGGCTGGACATAGGGACATGGTAATTCTATACATTTTGATCACATCCTCTGCCTTCACTGTGACGTGTTGTGGACTTTGCCTGCCTCTGAAGATCCCAAACAGACATTTGCTGCAGACACACAGTAGGTTGCACCTTGGATCATAAGAACAGAAGATATGCCATACTGGGTCAGACCAAGGTCCATCAAGCCCAGTATCCTGTTTCCAACAGTGGCCAATCTAGGTCATACGTACCTAGCAGTATCCCCAAAAGACAAAGGTTCCACAATGCTTGTATTGGGTCAAGCATTGATATCCTGGGTCCCTTTTAAATAATGGTTTATGGACCTTTCCTCCAGGAACTTGTCCAAACCATTTTTAAACCCAGCTACATTAAAAGCTCTTACTACATCCTCCGGTAACAAATTCCAGAGTTTGATTACACGTTGAGTGAAAAAATATTTTCTCTTATTTGTCTTAAATAGTTTACCCTGTAGCTTCATTGTATGTCCCCTAGTCTTTCTATATTCTGATAGCGTAAACAATTGATCTACGTTTACCCATTCCACTCCATTCATTAATTTATAGACCTCTATCATATCTCCCCTCAGCCGTCTCTTTTCCAGGTTGAAGAGCCCGAACCTTTGTAGCCTCTCCTCATAGGAGTAGCCTTCCATCCCCTTTACCATTTTGGTGGCTCTTCTCTGTACCTTTTCTAATAACGCTATATCCTTTTTAAGATACGGCGACCAGAATTGCACACAATATTCAAGGTGCGGTCGTACCATGGAACGATATAGAGGCATTATAATATTTTTTGTTTTATTTTCCATTCCTTTCCTTATGATACCTAGCATTCTATTTGCTTTCTTGGCCGCCGCTGCACACTGGGCGGAGGGTTTTAACATGTTATCCACGATGACTCCTAAATCTTTTTCCTGGGTGGTGGTTCCCAATGTGGAACCTTGCATTGTGTAACCAAAGTGTGGGTTGTTCTTTCCTAGGTGCATAACTTTGCACTTGTCCACATTAAATTTCATCTGCCATTTGGATGCCCAGTCTTCCAATTTATCCAGATCCTCATTCAGTTTTCCACAGTCCTCTTGGGTTTTAACAACTTTAAACAGTTTTGTGTCGTCTGCAAATTTGGTAACCTCACTCGTTATTCCCTTTTCCAGGTCATTTATGAATATGTCAAAAAGTAGCGGACCCAGTA
The DNA here is from genome assembly GCA_033557465.1 of Ichthyophis bannanicus. NCBI lineage: Eukaryota > Metazoa > Chordata > Amphibia > Gymnophiona > Ichthyophiidae > Ichthyophis > Ichthyophis bannanicus. The sequence continues at coordinate 1,859,346,755 of CM066032.1, read as the reverse complement.
CAGATCCCTGGGGTACTCCACTATTCACCTTTTTCCATTGGGAAAATTGGCCATTTAGCCCAACCCTCTGTTTTCTATCTTTTAACCAGTTCCCGATCCACAATAGTACACTGCCTCCTATCCCACGACTTTTTAGTTTTGACAAAAGTCTCTGATGAGGGACCTTGTCAAAGGCTTTCTGAAAGTCCAGATACACTATATCAACCAACTCACCTTTGTCTACCTGTTTATTCACACCTTCAAAAAAACATATTAGATTAGTAAGACAAGATCTTCCTTGTCTAAAGCCATGTTGGCTGTCTCCCATTAGGCCATGACTATCTACATGCTGTGTAATTTTGTTCTTTATGATGGTTTCTACCATTTTCCCCGGTACTGACGTCAGGCTCACCGGTCTGTAATTTCCCGGATCACCCCTGGAACCCTTTTTAAAAATTGGCGTTACATTGGCGATCTTCCAATCTTCAGGTATTACAGATGATTGTAATGAAAGTTCACAGATAGCAATAGCAGGTCTGCAATCTCATATTTCAGTTCTTTCAACACTCTTGGATGTATACCATCCGGTCCAGGTGATTTGCTACTATTCAGTTTATCAAATAGTTGTAATACATCTTCCCGGTGTAGCGATATTTCTCTCAATTCCTCTGCAGTATCACCTTTAAATACCACTTCAGTCTTGGGTAACATCCCTACATCTTCATCAGTAAAGACGGAAGCAAAGAATTCATTCAGTCTCTCCGCTATAGCCTTGTCTCCTTTTACTGCCCCTTTTACCCCTCTGTCATCTAATGGTCCAATTGACTCTCTCACAGGCCTTTTGCTATGAATGTACTTGAAAAAGTCTTTGTTTCTTGTTTTTGCTTCCGTAGCAAGTTCCTTCTCATATTCTCACTTTGCCTGCCTTATCAATGCTTTGCATTTAACTTGCCAGTGCTTGTGCTGTTTCCAGTTTTCTTCGTTTGGCTCTTTTTTCCATTTTCCAAAAGATGCTTTTTTGGCAGCAACAGCCTCTCTGACCTCACCTTTAAACCATGCTGGCAGTTTTTTGGGTGTGACATCAGCCTTTATATGTTTGTGTTTTGCTGTTTGTTTCATGGACCTTTCCTGTTGGGTCTCTGTGCACCAACGCTGATGGACATGGGGTGCAGCTGTGAGACGCCTGTGTAACATGGGCATGGACATGACCATATCCATAGGACACGCTCATTTGTGGTTGTATTTCCAAATGTCCACAACATGCAGTGTTCTGCGTTATGATCATGTTATGTTTACCTTTGTGACGTTTAATTATGTAGATATTGATGTTTGACTCCCTGCAATGTGCCCTGATGTTGCGTTCCAGCATACCAAGACAGTGTTTCCTCTTATTCTGACACAGGGCAGTGGACACACACAGCACATCTACTACAGTGCATCTGCAGGTGACATCACCCACCTTTTGGAGGACACAACACCATGCAACTATCCCTGGGAGATGGTGCCATAGGATGTTTGACCTCTGCGAGTGGGACACATGCCTATGATGAACGTTACTGTTGGACTGCTACTTTGAGTATAACAGGCCTGTCCAACACATCGTTGCTACCGTGGTCTGGCTGGGTGTCGTGTTGATTGCGCGAGACACACATGATCTTTCGAGTACTGTTGCACATTGAGATATCACACTTGACTATGCATGCCCAGTGATTCACGGACAGTCTTAACGGGACATGTTGGGTTGCAGACGCCCTCTGCACTGTGGACACGGTGTACTAGTCCCTACGTGTGCATCACAGACTGAAATAGTCGCTGTATGTTCTACATCCATCTGACATTGTGTTAGTGTGTTGGCTATGTGTGTAACATGCACCGCAAGATATCCTCATCTGCTGAGGTCACCGGGAGCATACAGCCATGCGTGTGGCATAGGGGCAACATTGTATACATACTCTTGTATATATGTCAGCCTACCCTGCACTTTGACATGACAGTTGTTACCACCACACCAGTTTAATGGCCACCAACATCTTGGATTGATGTTTGCCTCACCAAGGGAGTTACAGTGCATCTGGGGCATCACTGTGTCATGGTTCAATGTGCACGGTGCATGTGCATGAATATGTTAGTACACCAGAGCATGTGGCAGTGTGGCTTCTGTGTGGGGTAATGGCCCATGTTTGACCTTTCTTTCAAACGCCATATACAGGTCATTGTGTTTGGTTACTGTACAGACATGCCGCTGTACATTGATTTACAAACATAGCATTGCATGTCTGCACAGTCCTCTTTATCCCCTGACGTTCTGCCACTCACATTGGCCCATGACATTTACAGTGTGGCAGTGTGATTGTCCGTTTTCGTCCTTCATTTGTGCATCCCATGTACCGTGATCTATGTGTACGGTTCATGTATCCACACCACCCATTGCAGAGGACCTGCTGCATGGTGATATCTCTGCATGTCTGTGAGGTTCCTTTTTTGGTCTTCTCTGGGATCATGTGCCTCTTGTACCTGTTACCATACCCTCATTTTGCATTTGGCCTTTGTTTTGGGTTACATTGGTGATGCTTTGATTGCTATATCAGGCATTATGGGGCAGCTGTGACATATATATCTATATCTGTGTGTACACTTGCTTACATGTTGCTACTTATGCTTTTTCAGGCTTTTGCCTCCTGTATTGGCAGACGGATATGATTTTGAGGACAATTCATGACTGATGTGTGTTGGTCCCTCATCATGCACCGCCTAGTGTCTACATGCACACATATGTGACGAGGGCATTTGGGCCGTGCAGCAGCATGTGGGGGTGGGGGGCTACTGCATCGTGAACACCATGCAGCTACAGCACATTATCTCTCCTGCCCATCATCTGTAGATGTGCCAGTGACTTTTGGGTGACATCTGGGTAGCTGGCATGCTCAATGTGTTTTCAGTTTGTTCACTGTAAACCAACCACCTTGATATGATGACAGGCGGTATATACGATATGTCTACTGATTGACCACATTAAAAATATGTGTTTGATGCACATTTGTCTCTGCTGCTGCTTGACCACACTGACACATGTATTTCGTGATTTTCTGGTAATGTACATGGCCCACCTGTACTCACATCCTTGTATGGTGGCAGCTGTCTATGTGGCAGCCGTCTGACACATCACAGGGTGCTAAGGGTTTCCATACCGCCATTCCCCTTGCATTGTGCTTGCTGTGGTTGCTTTGGATAGTGGTTGCGGACATGTGTTGGAGCACCATAGGTTGTAGGTTCGATTTCCACATGTTCCTTCTTTTTGTCCTTGTTTTGTGCTAACACCGCTTTGACCCGGTGAAAAGCGGGATATAAATACAGCTAAATAAATAAATAAAATAAAATAACCTGACCATGAACTGCCTGACGATTAGTCACCTCTCCACACACCCTTCCATCTCTTCACTGTACACCACAGTATGCCCTCGATGCAGCCTATCCGTCACATATTAGCTGTTACATATGGCTCTTTCTTTGTACTGTCCATGTCGGCATGGAGAATTGGCATTGCTGTTGTTGATCTGATCTGGGCCATGTCTGTTTGTAGGTTCATGTCTCACATGCGCCTTTTCCATTCTGTTCCCCATTTTGCCCTGCTCCACAGGGCATCCCCTGCCGCCCATTGGGTTTAGGTTCTTTGCCCTTTTGCATGCTGTCTCCACTGCATAACATTTCATTGTGTGTGTTCATGTGTTTATATGCAGCTCTCGTCCCAATTACTGACTGTGATATGAGCTGTACACACTGGTTCAGCATGTGCATTGCATCTTCGTTACTGTTGGGGTTGCCCTATCCTGGCAGCCAGCTGGGTTTTGGTGTGGTGCCCTGCAGTGTTCTTGTATGCTGCCTCTGCTGTGGGACTCATGTTGATGTCGTAGCTATCGGTTTGTGCATTGACATTTGTGCTAGTGGTCAAGGGTTCAATTCCTCTCTGTTCTAATTATTTTATGCCTCTCGTACACAAGTACTTTTCATTCCTGTCACGGTCCTATCTGGGACGATCTGTGCTGCTGGCACATTATACCCTCATCACTGTTGCCAACCATCCTTCTGTCTGTCTGCCAGCTGTGTGGCATCATGCCTACTGTGCAGGCTGCTACCCCATGTCCTGCACTGGCACCCTTTTCTGCATCGCGGCTCTTCATTCTTGCCTCTCCTGTGTCTGCTCTGCATGGCACTGCTACTCCTCTGTCCTCCTGTCATTGTATTTCTCCTGCCACCTCTGGCTCCTTTGCTGGACATAAGAACATAAGATATGCCATACTGGGTCAGAACAAGGTCCATCAAGCCCAGTATCCTGTTTCCAACAGTGGCCAATCTAGGTCATACGTACCTAGCAGTTTCCCCAAAAGACACAGGTTGCACAATGCTTGTACTGGGTCAAGCATTGATATCCTGGGTCCCTTTTTAATAATGGTTTATGGACATTTCCTCCAGGAACTTGTCCAAACCTTTTTTTAAACCCAGCTACACTAACAGCCTTCACTACATCCTCCGGTAACAAATTCCAGAGTTTGATAACACATTGAAAAAATATTTTTATTAGTATTAAATAGTTTACCCTGTAGCTTCATTGCATGTCCCCTAGTCTTTCTATATTCTGATAACATAAACAAATCGATCTACGTTTACCCGTTCCACTCCGTTCATTAATTTATAGACTTCTATCATATCTCCCCTCAGCCGTCTCTTTTCCAGGTTAAAGAGCCCTAACCTTTTTAGCCTTTCTTCATAGGAGTATCCTTCCATCCCCTTTACCATTTTGGTGGCTCTTCTCTGAACCTTTTATAATAACGCTATATCCTTTTTAAGATACGGCGACCAGAATTGCACACAATATTCAAGGTGCGGTCTCACCATGGAACGATATAGAGGCATTATAATATCTTTTGTTTCATTTTCCATTCCTTTCCTTATGATACCTAGCATTCTATTTGCTCTCTTGGCCACCGCTGCACATTGGGCCGAGGGTTTTAACATGGTATCCACAATGATGCCTAAATCTTTTTCCTGGGTGGTGGTTCCTAATGTGGAACCTTGCATCGTGTAACCATAGTTTGGGTTGTTCTTCCCTAGGTGCATAACTTTGCACTTGTCCACATTAAATTTCATCTGCTATTTTGATGCCCAGTCTTCCAATTTATCAAGATCCTCTTGCAATTTTCCACAATCCTCTTGGGTTTTAACAACTTTAAATAGTTTTGTGTCATCTGCAAATTTGATAACCTCACTCGTTATTCCCTTTTCCAGGTCATTTATGAATATGTCAAAAAGCAGCAGACCCAGCACAGATCCCTGGGGTACACCACTATTCACCTTTCTCCATTGGGAAAACTGGCCATTTAGCCCCACCCTCTGCTTTCTGTCTTTTAACCAGTTCCTGATCCACAGTAGTACACTGCCTCCTATTCCATGACTCTTTAGTTTTGCCAAAAGTCTCTGATGAGGGACCTTGTCAAAGGCTTTCTGAAAGTCCAGATACACTATATCAACCGACTCACCTTTGTCCACCTGTTTATTCACACCTTCAAAAAAACATAACAGATTAGTAAGACAAGATCTTCCTTGTCTAAAGCCATGTTGGCTGTCTCCCATTAGACCATGACTATCTAAATGCTGAGTAATTTTATTCTTTATGATGGTTTCTACCATTTTTCCCGGTACTGACGTCAGGCTCACGGGTCTGTAGTTTCCCGGATCACCCCAGGAACCCTTTTTAAAAATTGGTGTTACATTGGCAATACTCCAATCTTCAGGTATTAGAGATGATTTTAATGATAGTTCACAGATTACGAATAGCAGGTCTGCAATCTCATATTTCAGTTCTTTCAACACCCTTGGATGTATACCATCCGGCCCAGGTGATTTGCTACTCTTCAGTTTATCTAATAGTTGTAATACATATTCCCATCCTCTGCCACACACTGTCATTGTTGCACTTTACAGTACCATCACCCTGTGCATCAGTACAGCTACCTCTGATATATTTGTCCACTTTACCAGCTGCCACATGGGCTGCTCGCAGATTTGGCAGGTCCATCACCTCAGACATCTACTTCCTTACATCACTTCTTCATTGGCTTTCGTTGCTGCTCTATGCAGTGTTAGGGTTACATCTGTGTTTGACCCATACATTTCATGCTTGGGAGGTTGGTGCATCTTACTGCCCTTGGACAATATTTCTTTAGTCACCTTAACATCCTTGGAGCATCTATAGCACCACCTTAAGTTCGGCCAGCTTCTGGGGCGCCTTATATGATGCCTTGGAGGGTACCACCCGTTCGTGCCGCCCTCTGGGGCACATTCTGACCTGCCTTGGTTGACATGGCACTTTATGATGTGCCTTATGGTGCGCCCTAAAAGGTGTTTTAGGTTACGGCACTGGGATGAGGGTTTCTTTTTGGAGGACAGTACAGATTGTTGAGATGTGTCTGAATGTTACAGGCTGGAAAAAGAATTGCCTCAGACAGCCTAATTACTTATCACCACTGAGGAATCGAACTCATGACCGCTGTATCAGCTGTCATTGTTTTAACCAGTGTGCTGCACCTCTAGTCCTTTGATCACAGCTCAGCATGCAAACTTAGGGCCACGGCGCCCTCTATCGCGCGATGACGGGCCACGGCGCCCTCTATCGCGCAATACCCCACCATTGCTTCCTTTACACTAGAACACCCACTACCTTATATGGCATTCCTTATGTTATCGCTGCAACTAGCGCCAGTAATATTAGGTCCGTTTAGTAAACATACCCCCTAGTGTTCTATTTGCCTTCTTGGCAGCGGCTGTACACTGGGCAGAGGGTTTCAATGTATTATTCACGATGATGCCCAGATTCTTTTCCTGGGTGATAATTCCTAATGTCAAACCTTGCATCATGTAACCGTAGTTTGGGTTCTTCTTCCCTAAGTGTCAAAAGCCTTGCTAAAATCTAAGAATATCATATCCAATCCAAATCTCAGTGAAAGAAATCAGATGCATCTGACAAGACCTACCTTCAGTAAAGCCATGTTATTTTGGATCCAGTAATCACTTAGATTCCAGCATTGCTTTAAGAGTGTTTCTGTTAATGTACTCACTATAGAGGTCAAACTAACTAGTCTGTCATTAGCAACCTCTTCCTTACTTCCACTTTTGTGGACAGGAACCACATTTGCCCATCTCCAATCCTCTAGGATCACTCCTGATTCTAAAGAAGCACTGAAAAGGATCAGCCAGAGGAGCTGCCAGTATTTCCCTAAGTTCTTTCAATAGCCTTGAATGAATCCCATCCTGATGCATCGCTTTGTCCACTTCAGTTTAGCTAGCTCCTGACAAACACAGTCTTCTGAAAATAGTTTGAGTTCTACCTCACTTCCATTCCTGCAAAACAAAATTGCAGTGTGTTCCGTTCAGTCAATGTTGACTCTGTATAACCAAGCAGCCCCTTTGTTTTCTTCGCAAGCTATAACCAGAAGTAGATTTCCAGGCTTTCATAAGAACATAAGATATGCCATACTGAGTCAGACCAAGGTCCATTAAGCTCAGCATCCTGTTTCCAACAGAGGCCAATGCAGGCCACAAGTACCTGTCAGGTTTCCAGAAGGTACACAAATTTCACATTGCTTATCCAGGGTAAGCTACACTAACAGCTTTTCCTAAATCTTCTAGTAATAAATTCCAGAGTTTGGTTACGCATTGAGTGAAAAAAATATTTTCTCAGTCTTAAATGGGCTACAATGTAGCTTCATTGTGTGTCCCCTAGTCTTTCTACTTTTTGAAAGAGTAAACAACTGATCTATGTTTACCCATTCCATTCCATTCATTATTTTATAGACCTCTTATCTCCCCTCAGTCATCTTTTTTCCAAGTTGAAGAGCCCTAACCTTCTAAGCCTTTCCACATAGGAGTATCTTTCCATCCCCTTTACCATTTTTGTGGCTCTTTTCTGTACCTTTTCTAATTCTGCTATATCCTTTTTATGATATAGCAACCAGACTCGCACACAATATTCAAGGTGCGGTCACGCCATGGAATGATACAGAGACATGCTCATATTACCCTTCTTCTCAAGTCACTTCATTGACTCACTATCCGTTTCCGCATCCAGTTCAAACTTCTCCTGCTGACCTATAAGTACAGTCACTCTGCAGATCCTCACTACTTTTATCTCTCCCTACACGCCCACTCAGGAACTCCGCTCTTCTGGCAAATCACTTTTATCTGTGCCCTTCTCTTCTATTGCTAACTCCAGACTTCGCTCCTTTTACCTTGCTGCACCTTACACCTGGAACAAACTCCGACCCTTTTCAAATCCAGGCTGAAAACTTACCTCTTCACTGCCGCTTTCAGATCTTGAGTCACCTAATCTCCTTGTTTCTTTACCACTCCCCCTAGATGTATCCATGTCTACACCTACTGTGTTGTCTGTCTTGACTAGAGTGTTAGCTCCACTGAGCAGAATCTGTCTCTTAGATGTCTGTGCAGCGCTGTGTACATCTTGTAGAGCTATACAAATGCTCAGTAGTAGTATGTCACTCTCACCAGGCTTTTGAAAAAGATGGCCAATCCTTGTTGTATGAAGTACCAGGGCAAAAAGACCTACTATCAATGCAAGCACCAGTACCTCATAAGCCCACAGAACCCTCAGCCAAGAGCAGAGGCTTCTCGTCAACAGCACCATCAGAAGCCATAGAAGGTCTAGCCAGCCCCGCAAACCAAACCTTGGGTAGGATTTTGATGTTCCTCTGCAACGTAGCCATTCTACCAATCTCCGCAGGAGACAACCCTCCGTTGGGGGGGGGCAGCTCATCCTGTTCGCTCACAGATGGCCTCTTATCACCTCGGATATGTAGGTGCTGCAGATAGTCTGGAGCATCTATATGCTGCTCTTTGCTGAGCTGCCACCCCCTCTGCCCCCAAGGGAATTTCTGCTAGACCCCCTACTTCTCAACCTGCCACAGGGAGAGTTCTCCACCCTGCTCACAGATCTTGCCATCAAGCCAGTACCTTTGGCTCAAGACAGGTGGGGATTCTACTCCGGTTACTTTCTGGTCCATAAGAAGACAGGGGATGGGGTTTTGGCCCATCCTGGACCTCCGAGACCTCAACACCTACCTTGTGCGAGAAAAGTTCAAGATGGTCTCGCTGGGAACCCTGCTCCTGAACCTCCAAAAGGACGAATGGCTATGCTCCCTGGATCTCAAAGATGTGTATACACACATTCCGATCCACCCTGCTCACAGAAAATACCTCAGCTTTGTCCTGGAGGATTGGCACTTCCAGTACTAGGTTCCTCCCTTTAGACTGGCATCCAAGCCCGAGCCTTCACAAAGTGTCTGGCTGTGGTGGCCACTTGTCTGCAGACTCTGGGGGTATTTGTCTTCCCCTACTTGGACGACTAGTTCATAAAGAGCTCCACTCCAGATGGAGTCCATCAGTCAGCTCAGCTGAACATCCATCTGCTCAAGCAGCTGGGGTTCATGGTCATCTACCCCAGGTCTCACCTCCAGCCCTCCCAACAGCTGGAGCTCACAGGGGCTCTTCTGGATACCACTTGGGCTCGAGCCTTTCTCCCAATGGGTTGCCTGTAGAGGCTGATGGCTTTAGTCCACGATACCCAGCAGTGGCTTCAGGTATGGACTGGGAGATGCTAAAGGTGCTTGGCCATATGGCCTTGACTGCCCCTTGCTCGTCTATTGATGAGACAAGTTCAATGGACTCTAAGGACGCAGTGGAAGCAATCCACTAGCTGCCTCGGGACCAGGTGGTGGTCACTGTGCCTCTGGTCCAGTCCCTGCACTGGACTGGAGCCGCAGAACTTGTTCAGGGGACTCCCTCTTCAGGCATCATCCCCACCAGAGGATGATGACTAGAACAAGTTGCCCTGAAATTTGGGGTAGAAAAAAACCCAAAAAGCATGTGTCAATGCCCATAGTTCTAGCAGGTCGATCTGCAGGGCTGATTCCTGTAATATCCATAGTCCCTGTGTGGTCAGGTCATTCAGATGCGCCCCCAACCCAGCTTGGAAGCATCCATCATCAGGGTGCATCAAGATGGAGGCATCTGAAAAAGTGACCCGACGAGTAGGTTTTGTGGGAGACACCACCACTGAAGGGAGTTGATCAGTTGAGAGGTGATGTGGATCTTGTCTCTGAGTCAACCCTTCACTTAGGAAGACATAGTCTACTGCATTTCTCACATGTGTAATCGAGCGTAGGAAATGACATGGACAGTGGAGATCATGTGTCCTAATAGCTCCAGCATCTCTCAAGTTATTACTTGGCTTTGCTGTTGTACCTCTTTTGCCAGCTCAATGAGGCAGGCACAGCGATCTTGTGGGAGAAAAGCTCGGGCCGGTTGAGTGTCTAAGAGCGCTCTGATGAACTCCAGATGTTGGGTAGGAGTGAGGTGGGACTTTGGGAAGTTTATGGCAAACCCCAGGTGTTGGAGCACTGTGATGGTGCGATGAAGGGAGAGTTTTCTCTCTTGGGGGTGGAATCTCCCCTGATCAGACAATCATCTAAGTAAAGAAAGACGAATATCCATTGGAGAACTCGGTATTGGTTTCCTTGAAACATGAAGCGCAGATATTGTCTATGCAAGTGATGTATCAGTAAATGCTTTTACACCTCTTTTAGGTCTAGAGACATAGTCAATCATGTCTCTGGAGGTATGATAGAAGAGTTCCTAGAGAAATCATTTTGAATTTTTCTTGGATCATGGACTTGTTAAGGTCTCTGAGATACAAGATAGGCCTGAAGCCTCCTGTTTTCTTTGAAATGAGAAAGTATGGAGAGTTGAAGCCCAACGTTTCTTGCGGAACTTTTTCTATAGCACCCTGGGACACAGGGTGGTCACCTCTTCTTTTAAGAGAGTGCTTTGAAGTGGTTATATGGGATAATCCCCTGTGAAGCAGGTGTGGGGGGGGGGGGGGTTTGAAGTGAAGCCGATAACCCCTTTGGGCAATTTGGAGCATCCACCGCTCGGATGTTATGAGGTGCCACCTGTAGGCATAGTGACAAAGTCTGCCTGCTATGTGGAGGGGCTGGAGGCCCTCCAAGGGCAGATTGGCAATGCTCTCTAGGAAGGAGTCAAAAAGCAGGTGCAGGATGTGCTGTGAAGCTGGTTGAGGCTTAGGTGCTTTGGTTTTTTTGGGTTGGTAAGGACCCTGCTGCCTCTGCTGAGGTTGACAGGCAACAGAAGGCGGGTAAGAAGGATAGTATCTCTTCTTTTTAGAATAAAACGTTTTCTTGGGAACAACCTTCCTCTTGGATGGGTCAGCTTTCTTCCTGAAAAAGCGGTTTAGGGTGAGATCATCTGCTTCAATCTCACCTGCTTTTTTCCCTCCAATCTTTGCCAAAAAGGTTTTCTCCAGTACATGAGATATTGGCCAGTTTATCCTGGACCCATTGCTCAAGGTCTGATACCTGTACCCAGGCCATTCTGTGAGCCCCAATGCAGACTGCTGAAGCTCTGCTTATGGATTCAGAAGCATCAAAAGGCCCTGGTAAGAAACTTAGAAGTGCTCTGGCCTTGCTTGATGAGTGTCTGGAAAGTACTCAGCTCATCCTCAGGAAGCAGGGGGGGCGAAAGTCTCTAGATCCCTGGTGACATCCTTCAGAAACATGTCGATGTACAGCATGTAAGAGTTGATTCTGGAGGCCAACATACATGCTTGGAAACATTGATACCTGAACGCATCAAGTGTCCTTGATTCTCTGCCAGGAGGCATAGATGAATGTTTTTTTTTAGCTCTTTATTCGGTGCATCACAGATTCCACCACCACTGAGTGGTGGGGGAGCTGACGTTTTTGGAAATCTGGGCATTCTGGTACTCGGTACATTGTATCGAGTCTCTGACAGGTGGAACTGTGAGCAGGGACTCCCACATGCAGAACATAAGATCCTGCAGGATACAATGCACTGGTAAGGTAGCTGCTTCCTTGGGAATGGGAGGGTATTGGATTATCTCCAATTCCTCTGCCCTTGGTTCTTTTTCCGAGGCTACTGTGATGGAGTGCCCTGCTGCCATGTCACGTATGAAGTCCTGAAAGTGACTTCCTGTCAGATTCTGAAGAACTTGAATCAGAGTCTGGCAAGAAATCAAAGTATTGGTGGTCTTGGGTTCAACCTCGATGCTTCGTGGAAGTTGGCAGTTGATGCTGAGACCAATATTCAGAGGTATTGGAACCGAAGACAATGGCAGTTGGAGTCTGTTGGATACCGGGGGCAGACAGGTTCCAACAGAGGAAGTTGCATCGGATATTTCAATGATGCCAGTTCAAGAATAGGCATTGGGCCTGATGGGTGCCGAAGCCTCAATGTTATCGATACCACAGCTGCCAGCAGTGCTCCAAAACTCCTCTTGAGAGTCAGCATGTGCTGGTCTAGGGAGAGGCTGATGTCTGGGTGGAATCACATATGGGGCTCTAAGCCACTGTCCCAGAACATGGAACCAGAAGCTCTCCGAGGTCAATGCCTCGGGAGCATTCTGGAGCCCCATTTGTGCTTTGGAGGACAGATCCTCTTGCTGGGGCTGTTTGGCTAGGCCGGTCTGCTTCAGAAACACCTCTAGAGAAGTCACAATGCTTATGCTGGGACTTTTCCCTGGCATCTGAATCCATCTTTGATGCCGAAGATTTGGAAAAGGCCACAGACTTTGATTTACTTCTGTGTTTAGACTTTGAAGAAGCCTGAGACCCATGAGAAGAAGTCCATGCCCTCGATGAAGTGGAAGCCACTGAAACAGAGTCCAAGGCAACAATGATCCAAACTGCCTGGCTCAGTTCTTGAGGCCTCTCTTTATCATTTGTCGGCACAATGGACAAGAAGTGAGTTCATGTTCAGGATCCAAACATTTTAGACACCAACCATGATTATCAGGCTGAAATGGTACTGCACACTTGGTACATTTTTTGAAAGCACTGATTGGCTTTTCCATGCCTGAAAAAGTTGTCTTTGAGATCGAAGATAAGGCTATGGAAGCCTAGAAACAAAATATAGCAGTAAGAACCACAGTGAAAATGAACAGAAAAGAGAAAAATTGAAAATAAAAAAAGGAAGAATTATCGGGACCAGTGTCGGATTCAACATAACCGGTGTCGACAGGAAAGCAGAGGTATGATGTAACCCATAGGGCACAAAAAAAAGAGACTTTTTCAGCGGCGACAGGACGATGCATCCTACTGGTTCTGCGGAAAATGAAGAACGGAGGAGAAGTGTTGGGAAGGCAGGCACACAGGTGCAGTGGAGTGCTCCCAAATGCTTTCCTATTGGTCGCTGGGAAGCAGTCCTGTGCGAGCTCTGTTGGCGACGTTCACCCCATATGTGAAGATTTGTGTCTGTTCAATGCTAAGTACACAGTGTAGCGCTACACAAATGATAAGCAGCGGTAATAGTAGCCCCCTTTCAAACTTTTTAAGGCACAGTTCCTGCTTTAAAAACAGAGAGAAAATAACCCACAGAGAAGGAGCTGAGAAAGTGAAGGCATAAGTACATAAGATATGCCATACTGGGTCAGAACAAGGTCCATCAAGCCCAATATTCTGTTTCCAACAGTGGCCAATCTAGGTCATATGTACCTAGCAGTTTCCCCAAAGGACACAGATTCCACAATGCTTGTATTGGTTCAAGCATTGATATCCTGGGTCCCTTCTTAATAATGGTTTATGGACCTTTCCTCCAGGAACTTGTCCAAACCTTTTTTAAACCCAGCTACACTAACAGCCTTTACTACATCCTCCGGTAACAAATTCCAGAGTTTGATTACACGTTGAGTGAAAAAATATTTTCTTTTATTAGTCTTAAATAGTTTACCCTGTAGCTTCATTGCATGTCCCCTAGTCTTTCTATATTCTGATAAGGTAAACAATTGATCTACATTTACCTGTTCCACTCCGTTCATTAATTTATAGACTTCTATCATATCTCCCCTCAGCCGTGTCTTTTCCAGGTTAAAGAGCCCTAACCTTTTTAGCCTTTCTTCTTAGGAGTATCCTTCCATCCCCTTTACCATTTTGGTGGCTCTTCTCTGAACCTTTTCTAAAATCGCTATATCCTTTTTAAGATACGGCAACCAGAATGGCACACAATATTCAAGGTGCGGTCTCACCATGGAACGATATAGAGGCATTATAATATCTTTTGTTTTATTTTCCATTCCGTTCCTTATCATACCTAGCATTCTATTTGCTCTCTTGGCCGCCGCTGCACACTGGGCCGAGGGTTTTAACATGGTATCCACAATGACGCCTAAATCTTTTTCCTTGGTGGTGGTTCCTAATGTGGAACCTTGCATCGTGTAACCATAGTTTGGGTTGTTCTTCCCTAGGTGCATAACCTTGCACTTGTCCACATTAAATTTCATCTGCCATTTTGATGCCCAGTCTTCCAATTTATCAAGATCCTCTTGCAATTTTTCACAATCCTCTTGGGTTTTAACAACTTTAAATAGTTTTGTGTCATCTGCAAATTTGATAACCTCACTCGTTATTCCACTTTCCAGGTCATTTATGAATATGTCAAAAAGCAGCGGACCAAGCACAGATCCCTGGGGTACACTACTATTCACCTTTCTCCATTGGGAAAATTGGCCATTTAGCCCTACCCTCTGCTTTCTATCTTTAAACCAGTTCCTGATCCACAATAGTACACTGCCTCCTATCCCATGACTCTTTAGTTTTGCCAAAAGTCTCTGATGAGGGACCTTGTCAAAGGTTTTCTGAAAGTCCAGATACACAATATCAACAGACTCACCTTTGTCCACCTGTTTATTCACTCCTTCAAAAAAACATAACAGATTAGTAAGACAAGATCTTCCTTGTCTAAAGCCATGTTGGCTGTCTCCCATTAGGTTGTGACTATCTACATGCCGAGTAATTTTATTCTTTATGATGGTTTCTACCATTTTTCCTGGTACTGACATCAGGCTCACCGGTCTGTAGTTTCCCAGATCACCCCTGGAACCCTTTTTAAAAATTGGTGTTACATTGGCGATCCTCCAATCTTCAGGTATTAGAGATGATTTTAATGATAGTTCACAGATTACTGATAGCAGGTCTGCAATCTCATATTTCAGTTCTTTCAGCACCCTTGGAGGTATACCATCCAGCCCAGGTGATTTGCTACTCTTCAGTTTATCTAATAGTTGTAAGACATCTTCCTGATGTATTGATATTTCCTTCAATTCTTCCGCACCTTTAAATACTTCAGTCATGGGTAACATCCCTACATCTTCCTCAGTAAAGACCGAAGCAAAGAATTCATTCAGTCTCTCCGCTATCGCCTTGTCGCCTCTTAGTGCTCCTTTAACCCCTTTATCATCTAACGGACCAACTGACTCTCACAGGTTTTTTGCTACGAATGTACTTGAAAAGGTCTTTATTTCGCGTTTTTGCTTCCGCAGCAAGCTTCTTCTCAAATTCTCTCTTTGCCTGCCTTATCAATGCCTTGCATTTGACTTGCCAGTGCTTGTGCTGTTTCCAGGTTTCGTTGTTTGGCTCTTTTTTCCATTTCCTGAAAGATGCTTTTTTGGCAACAACAGCCTCTCTGACCTCACCTTTAAACCATGCTGGCAGTTTTTTGGACTACCTTCCACTTTTCTTAAAGCGTGGAATACAGCTGGTCTGGGCTTCCAAGATAGTATTTTTCAACAACACCCAAGCTTGATGTACGTCTTTAACCTTTGCAACTGCTCCTTTTAGTTTTTTCTTAACTGTTTTCCTCATTTTATCATAGTCTCCCTTTCGAAAGTTAAAAGGTAGTACTGTGGATTTCCTTACTATCCCTCCTCCACTAATTAAATCAAAGGCGATCATGCTGTGATCACTATTGCCAAGTGGCCCCAGAATTGCACACAATATTCAAGGTGCAGTCTCACCATGGAACGATATAGAGGCATTATAATATCTTTTGTTTTATTTTCCATTCCTTTCCTTATCATACCTAGCATTCTATTTGCTCTCTTGGTCGCTGCTGCACACTGGGCCGAGGGTTTTAACATGGTATCCACAATGACGCCTAAATCTTTTTCCTGGGTGGTGGTTCCTAATGTGGAACCTTGCATTGTGTAACCATAGTTTGGGTTGTTCTTCGCTAGGTGCATAACCTTGCACTTGTCCACATTAAATTTCATCTGCCATTTTGATGCCCAGTCTTCCAATTTATCAAGATCCTCTTGCAACTTTCCACAATCCTCTTGGGTTTTAACAACTTTAAATAGTTTTGTGTCATCTGCAAATCTGATAACCTCACTCGTTATTCCACTTTCCAGGTAATTTATGAATATGTCAAAAAGCAGCAGACCCAGCACAGATCCCTGGGGTACACCAGAACAATGCAGTCTTTAGTAGGAGGTGGACTAAAAAAGTAGTGAAGCTTGTGAAGAACGGAGGCTTTAAGGCAACAGGGGCAATATGCAAGATAAGGCAGGCAAAGCATTGATAAGGCAGGCAAAGCGGGAATTTGAGAAGAAACTTGCTACAGAAGCAAAAACACGAAACAAAGACTTTTTCAAGTACATTCGTAGCAAAAGGCCTGTGAGACAGTCAATTGGACCATTAGATGATAGAGGGGTAAAAGGGGCAGTAAGAGGAGACAAGGCTATAGCAGAGAGACTGAATGAATTCTTTGCTTCGGTCTTTACTGAGGAAGATGTAGGGATGTTACCCAAGACTGAAGTGGTATTTAAAGGTGATACTGCAGAGGAATTGAGAGAAATATCGCTACACCGGGAAGATATATTACAACTATTTGATAAACTGAATAGTAGCAAATCACCTGGACCAGATGGTATACATCCCAGAGTGTTGAAAGAACTGAAATATGAGATTGCAGACCTGCTATTGGTAATCTGTGAACTTTCATTAAAATCATCTGTAATACCTGAAGATTGGAGGGTCGCCAACGTAACACCAATTTTTAAAAAGGGTTCCAGGGGTGACCCGGGAAATTACAGACCAGTGAGCCTGACATCAGTACCAGGGAAAATGGTAGAAACCATCATAAAGAACAAAATTACACAGCATGTAGATAGTCATGGCCTAATGGGAGACAGCCAACATGGCTTTAGACAAGGAAGATCTTGTCTTACTAATCTGATATGTTTTTTTGAAGGTGTGCATAAACAGGTAGACAAAGGTGAGTCGGTTGATATAGTGTATCTGCACTTTCAGAAAACTTTTGACAAGGTCCCCCATCAGAGACTTTTGGCGAAGCTAAAAAGTCATGGGATAGGAGGCAGTGTACTATTGTGGATCGGGAACTGGTTAAAAGATAGAAAGCAGAGGGTAGGGCTAAATGGCCAATATTCCCAATGGAAAAAGGTGAATAGGGGAGTACCCCAGGGATCTGTACTGGGTCCGCTACTTTTTGAAATATTCATAAATGACCTGGAAAAGGGAATAACTAGCGAGGTTATCAAATTTGCAGATGACACAAAACTGTTTAAAGTTGTTAAAACCCAAGAGGATTGTGGAAAACTGCAGGAGAATCTGGATAAATTGGAAGACTGGGCATCCAAATGGCAGATGAAATTTAATGTGGACAAGTGCAAAGTTATGCACCTAGGAAAGAACAACCCACACTATAGTTACACGATGCAAGGCTCCACATTAGAAACCACCACCCAGGAAAAAGATTTAGGAGTCATCGTGAATAACATATTAAAACCCTCTGCCCAGTGTGCAGCGGCGGCCAAGAAAGCAAATAGAATGCTAGGTATCATAAGGAAAGGGATGGAGAATAAAACAAAGGATATTATAATGCCTCTGTATCGCTCCATGGTACGACCGCACCTTGAATATTGTGTGCAATTCTGGTCACCGTATCTTAAAAAGGACATAGAGTTATTAGAAAAAGTACAGAGAAGAGCCACCAAATTGGTGAAGGGGATGGATGGCTACTCCTATGAAGAGAGGCTAAAAAGGTTAGGGCTCTTTAACCTGGAAAAGAGACGGCTGAGGGGAGATATGATAGAGGTCTATAAATTAATGAACGGAGTGGAACGGGTAAACGTAGATCAATTGTTTACCTTATCAGAATATAGAAAGACTAGGGGACATGTAATGAAGCTACAGGGTAAACTATTTAAGACAAATAAGAGAAAATATTTTTTCACTCAACGTGTAATCAAACTCTGGAATCTGTTACCGGAGGATGTAGTAAGGGCTGTTAGTATAGCTGGGTTTAAAAAAGGTTTGGACAAGTTCCTGGAGGAAAGGTCCATAAGCCACTATTAAAAAGGGACCCAGGATATCAATGCTTGACCCAGTACAAACATTGTGGAACCTGTGTCTTTTGGGGATATTGCTAGGTACGTATGACCTAGATTGGCCACTGTTGGAAACAGGATACTGGGCTTGATGGACCTCGGTCTGACCCAGTATGGCATGTCTTATGTTCTTAAGCTAGGCCAATTGATCAGAGGGAAGTGCTGATAGGCAAGTAGAAGATTCTTAAACTTAAGACCTCTTTTATTAACACTTAGTTCAAGCTATCTGCCACACAGCTCATAGGAATAAGATGAGCTATGCAGAAGATGGGCAAGCTAAGTGTTAGTAATAGGGGCCCTTACGGGCATGTTTACTAAAGTACGGTAGTGTTTTGCACTTACTGTGCCTTAGGAACACAAATTAATGACAATGCACAGGCCTACTTCAAATGCTTCGGCAGAGAGTGCAGGTGCTGCCTGCCTCCACTGCATGCAAAACCAGACTGGCTACAGGGGTCACCAGGACAGGCTTGAGAAACCCTGGTAGGCATAAATAAAAACACAGCTTGAAATCAGAGAATCATGTAAGCTTACACACTAATACTAAACACAATGGAGGTCATTTTAGAAGTCCCATTCGTGCTTTGGGCGTCCGAAAACAGGGATAGAGACATCTGAAGCACAGAGACATCTCCAGCGTCGTTTTAGAAGCCAGCTCTGGTGATGTCCCCAGCATTGGGACCAAGTCTGAACAGATGCATGTTGGTGCTGTGGCCGGTGTGTTTCCAGGAACCTGGACATCCCCCGCCTGTTCTCAGAAACATTATGGATATCTAGCACCACATCTAGGTTTTTGACTTGCTCCAGGCATCTGAAAAGTGCTCGTTTTAGCTGAAAAACATCCAGAGGATATAGAGGAGAAAGCACTCCATCATCCCCAGTACTCAGTACAATTTCAATGATAGCAGCAGTGGCTGCCCTGTTCCTAGCCCACTACTCTAACCATTAGGCTATCCTAAACATCCAGGTTCTGAACTATGGTTCTGGGGATGTCTATGTAGACACACATGCAGATGTCCGTATCAGGCACATCCACGTTTGTGAAATCATGTCTACACCTAGCCGTGTCTGCAATTTTTTCAAAAGCTTTGGCTTACAAATTCCCAGATTGCACTTGGACATGCCTTCTAAAATTCCACTCAGTAAATACCAGCCCTTCCCCCCTCCCCAATCTTATACCTCTTCACCAATCTTTCATGGAATAGGAGGGTTTTTAACTTCTTCCCAAAGAACAATAATAGACCCCTTCATGTGATACATTACAGGGAGCCAGTGTTGGGATGAAAGGAGGGTGGAGACATGATCAGACCATAGTGCTCCAGTCAGCAGCTTAACCACTATTTTGTGAATAAATTGGAGGTACTTAAGGACTGACTTCATGCTTGTTCGTGAAGAATCATTTTTAGAGATAAGGAAATGTAGTAATGTGCTACGGTCTTGGGTAGACAGCCAGTTCTTGATTGATCTGATCCTGAAAAGAGCAGCAAATGATGTTTCACCAGAGACAGAAGGAATCTAATATGAAGTCCAGGATATGCACTGCTTCACAAAGAGGGGAACGGAGAGGGAAAGCCGCAAGATATCAGCTGAACAAATACCCTTGAACTGTGCTGTTTATTTGCATATGGTGTATTTCAGTCAAGATGGTGAGAAAATAGAATCTGTTTAAAATAATAATTTAAGTAATCTTCAAACCCTTCATTTATCAAGGGACTGGCAGAGAGGTAGTCGGTACATTTTCCTAACACTCTGGCTTACAGTATGGAAAAATATGCAGTTCCACATGCGATGAAGATCTGAGCAGTAGGAGTCGCTTGGACTAAGCCTCGCTTGTATGAATTTATTAGACTTACGCTATTCTACATCTCTGTAGCTGGAAAAAAAAAAAGATTCAAAGGCACAACTTTGGTTCAGGGTTGGACAGGCACATGACTCTTATGCACCAGAAAATCTTTCGGTATGTAGCTCCTCCATCAGGCGTTCACCAACGAAGCACAGTACCATGTGAGCAGAAGAAACCCAGTACTAATTCGTGGTATCAGGGAAGGAGAACTTTATTGCATACAACTTTAGCCCAAACACCCAACACAGGCCATGTTTTGAATCCTCTTCGTCAGGGGAATTCAGGCGTACGTGCTAGTAAGGCCCTAGTCAACATCAAGTGAATTCAGAAGCAAGAGATGATTCACGGCGCTGGCCGGAGTCTCCCTGATCGCAGCGGAGTCTGATGTTTAGCAAACCCCGTGCTGAAACAGCAGCATGACACGACACGACACTTTCACTGCATCAGTAGTTCCGTCGTTAGAACCCTCCACCGGACGGTGTTGATGTTGACTAGGAACTTACTAGCACGTACGCCTGAATTCCCCTGACGAAGAGGATTCGAAACACGGCCTGTGTCGGGCGTTTGGGCTAAAGTTGTATGCAATAAAGTTCTCCTTCCCTGATACCATGAATTAGTACTGGGTTGCTCCTCAATCAGGACCATTTCAGCAGCTCTCGCTGGAGACAGAAATTACTCATTAGAATTTGAACACCCACTCCTCTCTGCCCTCCCCCCCAACCAAAAAAATAACTTTTCAATTCTTTGGAGCCCAGTGAAATGTCAGCTACATTGGAAAGCCCCCCCTCCTTTCCCCAACATGTGCAGATCAATCTTATGAACACCATACTTGTGTAGGAGCAAAAATCAACCTTTTATAATAATATCTACTTTCTTGTATATTTCAGGAGTACTAGACAACAGAACTAAGAGTTCCCTCCATGATGGTCTTATGACTTAAGACTTCAGGATCTACAGAGTGGTCCTCAAGCTGTCCTTAGAGACCCTTAGTTGCTCAGGCTTTCAGGAGATCTACAATGAAAATATAAGAGATCTATTTGGTGGCAATGAAGGCAAGTATATGCAAATCATTCTATATTTTCATTGTGGATATCCTCTCCTCAAGGACAGGTGTGCAGAAGGGAAGGCAGACAGGTATATGACAAGAATCTAGCATTTTTATTATTTATTATTTTATTATTTATTATTTATTACAATTTCTTATATACCGCACTATTGTCAGCGCGGTTTACATACAACCAAATGACCATAACATAAGTGAAAAAGAAGTTCCAGAAGAAGGGGCTATAACATGGACCCAGAAACAAGTAGAATCTGAAGTAACATAAGGAAATGTTAGTTCACAGCAAAGATGGTAGACATATGCAACAGCATCCCATTGCAGTGGAGAGATGAAAATTAGTATTGGAATTCAAAAAGGTATGGAACAAACATGAAGGATCCTTATCAGAGGGAAGGCAAGGAGTAAGGCTGGGCATCAGACACTCTCAGGTGCAGCTGTTTATCCTCATCAGGCATACATTAAGAAGCAGAGATTAATTAATGTTGAGGTGAATAAAGTCCATTAAATGTATTAGGTATAGTTTTATTAATATAAGTATCCCCAGCTAAACCTAAGTACACACACATAAGAACATAAGATATGCCATACTGGGTCAGACCAAGGTCCATCAAGCCCAGTATCCTGTTTCCAACAGTGGCCAATCTAGGCCATACGTACCTAGAAGTTTCCCCAAAAGACACAGGTTCTGCAATGCTTGTACTAGGTCAAGCATTGATATCCTGGGTCCCTTCTTAATAATGGTTTATGGACCTTTCCTCCAGGAACTTGTCCAAACCTTTTTTAAACCCAGCTACACTAACAGCCTTTACTACATCCTCCGGTAACAAATTCCAGAGTTTGATTACACGTTGAGTGAAAAAATATTTTCTTTTATTAGTCTTAAATAGTTTACACTGTAGCTTCATTGCATGTCCCCTAGTCTTTCTATATTCTGATAACGTAAACAATCGATTTACGTTTACCCGTTCCACTCCGTTCATTAATTTATAGACTTCTATCATATCTCCCCTCAGCCATCTCTTTTCCAGGTTAAAGAGCCCTAACCTTTTTAGCCTGTCTTCATAGGGGTATCCTTCCATCCCCTTTACCATTTTGGTGGCTCTTCTCTGAACCTTTTCTAATAACGCTATATCCTTTTTAAGATACGGCGACCAGAATTGCACACAATATTCAAGGTGCGGTCTCAACATGGAACTGTATAGAGGCATTATAATATCTTTTGTTTTATTTTCCATTCCTTTCCTTATCATACCTAGCATTCTATTTGCTCTCTTGGCTGCCGCTGCACACTGGGCCGAGGGTTTTAACATGTTATCCACAATGACACCTAAATCTTTTTCCTGGGTGGTGGTTCCTAATGTGGAACCTTGCATTGTGTAACCATATAGTTTGGGTTGTTCTTCCCTAGGTGCATAACTTTGCACTTGTCCACATTAAATTTAATCTGCCATTTTGATGCCCAGTCTTCTAATTTATCAAGATCCTCTTGCAATTTTCCACAATCCTCTTGGGTTTTAACAACTTTAAATAGTTTTGTGTCATCTGCAAATGTGATAACCTCACTCGTTATTCCACTTTCCAGGTCATTTATGAATACATCAAAAAGCAGCGGACCCAGCACAGATCCCTGGGGAACACCACTATTCACCTTTCTTCATTGGGAAAATTGGCCATTTAGCCCAACCCTCTGCTTTCTATCTTTTAAGCGGTTCTTGATCAACAGTAGTACACTGCCTCCTATTCCATGACTCTTTAGTTTTGCCAAAAGTCTCTGATGAGGGACCTTGTCAAAGGCTTTCTGAAAGTCCAGATACACTATATCAACCGACTCACCTTTGTCCACCTGTTTATTCACACTTTCAAAAAAACACAACAGATTAGTAAGACAATATCTTCCTTGTCTAAAGCCATGTTGGCTGTCTCCCATTAGGTCATCAAACTGTATTGTCGTCACTTTTCAGAGCTTTATGCTGTGTAGCTACAAATATTAATTAAGCTCCACTATTTACCATTGATTAGCTTGACTAACTCACTAATGAAGTGTTACTATTTGTGATTTATTTTTTTATTTAATTAGCGATCAGGTCTCAGAATTAACATCGGCTACTCACTGGATCTACTTGTGTGATGCAGTGAAAAACGTGTTTAATTCATCAACGACCTGTTGTTATCGCTATATATTTTTCCTTTTTTTCTCTCCTAGGTTTGTTTTGCTTTTTTTGTTTTTTGTTACCTTATCTTATCAGAACTGCAATTAACAACCATATTTTCCGGAAGATTTTTTATCAAAAAGGTTACTTATCTTTATGAATCATATCGACTTAGATGGTATTCTGTTCTTATCCATTGGGCTAAACATGAGCCCGAAAACGATTTTTCACAATTGACATCTTGCTGTTACCGGGTTGTAATATGAGCGGTGTTATTAACTTCAAGTAGATCCAGTGAGTAGCCGATGTTAATTCTGAGACCTGATCGCTAATTAAATAAATAAATAAAAAAATAAATCACCAATAGTAACACTTCATTAGTGAGTTAGTCAAGCTAATCAATGGTAAATAGTGGAGCTTAATTAATATTTGTAGTCCCATTAGGCCATGACTATCTATATGCTGAGTAATTTTATTCTTTATGATGGTTTCTACCATTTTTCCCGGTACTGACGTCAAGCTCACCGGTCTGTAGTTTCCCGGATCACCCCTGGAACCCTTTTTAAAAATTGGTGTTACATTGGCTATCCTCCAATCTTCAGGAATTAGAGATGATTTTAATGATAGTTCACAGATTACTAATAGCAGGTCTGCAATCTCATATTTCAGTTCTTTCAACACCCTTGGATGTATACCATCCGGCCCAGGTGATTTGCTACTCTTCAGTTTATCTAATAGTTGTAATACATCTTCCCGATGTATCGATATTTCTTTCAATTCTTCCGCACCTTTAAATACCACTTCAGTCATGGGTAACATCCCTATATCTTCCTCAGTAAAGACCGAAGCAAAGAATTCATTCAGTCTCTCTGCTATCGCCTTGTCACCTCTTAGTGCCCCTTTAACGCCTCTATCATCTAATGGACCAACTGACTCTCTCACAGGTTTTTTGCTGCGAATGTTAATGCTGTTTGATTTAATAAATGGAGGAAGGATGGCAAGGAAATCCACAGTACTACCTTTTAACTTTCAAAAGGGAGACTGATAAAATAGTTAATAAAAAACTAAAAGGAGCAGTTGCAAAAGTTAAAGATTTACATCAGACATGGGTATTGTTTCAAAATACTATCTTGGAAGCCCAGACTAGCTGTATTCCATGCTTTAAGAAAAGTGGAAGTCCAAAAAACTGCCAGCATGGTTTAAAGGTGGGGTTAGAGAAGCTGTTGTTGCCAAAAAAGGCATCTTTCAGGAAATGGAAAAAGGAACCAAATGACAAAAACTGGAAACAGCATAAGCAATGGCAAGTTAGATGCAAGGCATTGATAAGGCAGGCAAAGAGAGAATTTGAGAAGAAGCTTTCTGTGGAAGTAAAAATGCACAATAAAGACTTTTTCAAGTACATTTGTAGCAAAAAAAACTGTGAAAGAGTTAGTTGGACCATTAGATGATAGAGGGGTAAAAGGGGCACTAAGAAGGACAAGGCGATAGCAGAGAGACTGAATGAATTCTTTGCTTCGGTCTTTACTGAGGAAGATGTAGGGATGTTACCCATGACTGAAATGGTATTTAAAGGTGATGCCACAGAACTGAAAGAAATATCGATATATCGGGAAAATGTATTACAACTATTTGATAAACTGAACAGCAGCAATTCACCAAGGGTGTTGAAAGAACTGAAATATGAGAATGCAGACCTACTATTAGTTATCTGTGAATTATTAAAATCATCTGTAATTCCTGAAGATTTGAGTATGGCCAATGCAACGCCAATTTTTAAAAAGGGTTCCAGGGGTGATCCTGGAAACTATAGACCGGTGAGCCTGACGTCAGTACTGGGAAAAATGTTAGAAACCATTATAAAGAACAAAATTACTGAACATGGAGAAAGTCATGGCTTAATGGGAGATAGCCAACGTGGCTTTAGCCAAGGAAGGTCTTGTCTTACTATTCTGTTATGTTTTTTTGAAGGTGTGAATAAATAGGTAGACAAAGGTGAGTCGGTTGATATAGTGTATCTGGATTTTCAGAAAGCCTTTGACAAGGTCCCTCATGAGAGGCTCTTGGCCAAATTAAAAAGTCATAGGATAGGAGGCAGCGTACTACTGTGGATCAGGAACTGATTAAAAGATAGAAAGCAGAAGGTAGGGCTAAATGGCTAAATTTCCCAATGGAGAAAGGTGAATAGTGGAGTACCCTAGGGATCTGTGCTGGGTCCACTGCTTTTTAACATATTCGTAAATGACATGGAAATGGGAATAATTAGTGAGGTAATCAAATTTGCAGATGACACAAAATTATTCAAAGTTGCTAAAACACAAGAAAAATTGCAAGAAGACCTTGATAAGTTGGAAGACTGGATGTTCAAATGGCAAACGAAATTTAATGTGGAGAAGTGCAACGTTATGCACATAGGAAAGAACAACCCAAACTATGGTTACACGATGCAAGGTTACACATTAGGAACCACCACCCAGGAAAAAGATTTAGGTATCATCATCGAAAGCATGTTGAAACTCTCTGCCCAGTGTGCAGCAGTGGCCAAGAAAGCAAATAGAATGCTAGGTATGATAAGGAAAGGAATGGAGAATAGAACAAAGGATATTATAATACCTCTGTATCATTCCATTGTGCGACCACACCTTGAATACTGTGTGCAATTCTGATCGCTATATTTTAAAAAGGATATAACAGAATTAGAAAAGGTACAGAGAAGAGCCACCAAAATGGTAAATGGAATGGAAGGATACCCCTATGAAGAAAGGCTAAAAAGGTTAGGGCTCTTCAACCTGGAAAAGAGACGGCTGAGGGTAGATATGATAGAAATCTATCAATTAATGAATGGAGTGGAACAGGTAAACGTTGATTGATTGTTTACGCCATCAAAATATAGAAAGACTAGGGGACATGCAATGAAGCTACAGTGTAACCTATTTAAGACTAGTTAGAGAAAATATTTTTTCACTCAACACAATCAAGTTCTAGAATTCGTTACCTGAGTATGTAGTAAAAGCTGTTAGTGTAGCTGGGTTTAAAAAAGGTTTGGACATGTTCCTGGAGGAAAGGTACATAAACCATCATTAAAGGGGATCCAGGAAATCCACTGCTTGCCACAATACAAGCATTGTGGAACCTGTGCATTTGGGGAAAATGCTAGGTACTTGTGACCCAGATTGGTCACGACTGGAAACAGGATACTGGGTTTGATGGACCTTGATCTGACCCAGTATGGCATATTTTATGTTCTTTTAGGGGTTCTGAAGAAAACTGGATTCTTTTCAAGAGTGACACTTTTCAAAGGTACCAACATAAGAATAACCCCAAAATAATGTTATTTATGAGTCTGAGACGACATAGGTCTCCTGGTCAAATGGGGCCGTCACATCTGAAGAAGGGTTCTGTTTGCTGCGGACAACTCATGTACACTGTCATAAGCTGCACAGACAATCTGGTATACTATTACTTTAAATGGAAATTTTTGTGAGAATGGAGACCGCCATGCATGGTTATACACACAAATCATGGGTTTGTAGTTCTGTTCAAGACTTAGCAAAACAGTCGCATTCTCACCAAATCAAAAATAAACTATGCAATCTCATGACCAGGGTTTGAATCCCACTGACTCTCCTTGTGGCCTTGGTCAAGTCACTTAACCCTCCATTGCCTCAGGTACAACCTTAGATCGTAAGTCTTCAAGGGACAGGGAAATGCCTACAGTACCTGATTGTAACTTGCTTTGATCTACTACTGGAAAGGCATGAGCTAAATACTACTAAATAAAATCTTGATTTAGCCTGATCGTGTTGTTTATAATCTTGTTGTACTGTGGTACAGGAGATATGTATGTGAGTCTCTGATCTGATGAGGTTGACAGGGTTTAGGCGTGTCGTTGAGGTGATATGCTTGAGCTCCACAGAGGAAGATGGCCTCTGTTCGTATCGTCACCCCCTGCCAGCATAGCATGACTATGCTTGGATGAGACTTGTCTTCCAGTCTTTGGTTGAGAATGGAACCCAAAAATTCCTTGGCAGACTGTCCCTTCTTGGGGTCCCAGAGAAAAAACAAAAAACTTCCAGAACAAGGGAGAAATAAGCAGGGAGAAGTCTGTGGTAAACTATTCAAAAGATAACTGTGCCAATTTAGTTCACAAGAAATGCTTCCACAGGTCAGATTCAGGCTGCTTCCAATCTTTGCCCATTAAGTCCTCAAAGTGGAAAGGCTTGAAATATTCCAGACGATGACTAGAAAACAAAGAGCATATCAAGATTAGTAAGTGCAAAGGGATGATGAAAAAATATACTTCAGAGCAGAGGTTCCCATCCCCTTTAGTTGTGTGGCCCCTTTACTAATCTCCAAAATGTTCAGGGACCCCCAAGTTCATTGCCAACACTCATCCAGGATCCCCTCAGCACAAAGCCTATCTATCCCCAGCTTATCTTCTTTCCCCTTCCTGCTTCCACCAGTCTCTCTCTCTCCCCCCATCCAGCCAGTCCCCACTAGTCTCAGTCTCTCTCTCTCCCGCACACCCCCCCCCCCCCCCCCGCCGCCAATCCACCAGCCTCTCTCTCTCTCTTTTACTCTTTTCTGTGTCCTGTGGATCCATCCAAATGGTCCTCCAATCCCCCAGGGGTCAACAGACCACAGATCGGGACCCA
Source organism: Ichthyophis bannanicus (assembly GCA_033557465.1). NCBI lineage: Eukaryota > Metazoa > Chordata > Amphibia > Gymnophiona > Ichthyophiidae > Ichthyophis > Ichthyophis bannanicus. Next base: position 1,859,318,785 of record CM066032.1, on the reverse strand, counting down.
CTGCTTTAGAGTACTGGCCTGCAAACTCTAGAATGAAATACGTATATTAGCAGTTGCAGCATTTATTTGATTATTTATTTGGCTATTCTTCCACAGGTAGGAGCGGTTTACAATTAACAACTGGTTTTTACATTTAGCTGGAGTACCGTCTTTTATATTTCTATAGTAAACTACTTGATATGTTAAAAGTTCAACAACTAAGGGGTAAATATTAAGAGATTCAGAGGCACTTAGTTGGATAGCAGCTATTCAAATAATGCTACTAAATATCTTACAGACCGCCTTGGCGCTACCTGGATGGTGCCTGGGTGATCTGTGAGGGAAGCAAGGATATAATGGCAAATTCTCTGAATAGCATTAATACTGAGCGCCATTATCCAGATAACTTAGGTAAAACAAGAAGGTTTTCTTAAGATATCCGGATAATGGGGATCAACATCATCGCTATTTGGAAGCTGCTGGGTCAGCAGTCACTACTGCTAACTACCTGCACATTGGTGCTAAATAGCCAGATATTTTTAACCACCAATTTGAGGCAGATGAATATTTTATGGGACTCTAGACCGCCTCAGCGAATGCCAAGTTGAGTACAAACCCATGAATCTGAAGATCTGAGACACGAAAGATCTCACACGGTCCACGGGACACACAAGAATTCTGTTTTATTTATTTATTTATTTAACAATTTTTTATATACTGCGCTGTTATCAGCACGGTTTACATATAACAAAGGTTGCACAGTCAGAAACTGTTCTGTGTTTACATTATAACAGGGGTTTAACTTGGAGCAACAGGGTAACTATATACATATGTACATCAAACACAGTTAGATTGGTTGGTATTTCTAGAAGAGCTGAAGGTAAGCTCAAGGTATTTGTGTCAGATTATTTAAGTAGAGAAAGGAAGGTTTGTGTGCGTTGGAGTGTGGGAGAACAGAGGAGGGGTGGATGCTTGTGCAAAGTGAAGTAGGAAAATGTGGTGTTTGATTGCCTTACGGAACTGAATAAGGTCTTTGATGGCTCTAATTTCTGGTGGAAGGTCGTTCCAGGATTTTGGGGCGTAGAAGGCGAAGGTTCTTTTCTTGGTCGTCTGGGTACACTTGATGGACTCTTTAGGGATGATCAAAGTGTTGTCAGCTACGGATCTTCTCAATCTGTTTTTCGGGGTGAGAGTGATAAGGTCACCGAGAGCTGCAGGGGCTAGGTTATTGATGATCTTGAAAATGATGAGAAGGATTTTGTATAATAATCTGCCTTGAATTGGTAACCAGTGGAGATCCATAAGTATCGGGGTGATATGGTCTGATCTTGCTGTACCACAGAGCACACGCGCAGCCGCATTCATGGCGAGTTGCAGTGGATTAAGGGTGTTCTTGGGGAGACCATATAGGGCAACATTTGCGTAATCAAAGTGTGGAAGAGTGAGGGCCTGGAAAATGGTTCGGAAATCCTTATGAGGCAACATAGGTCTGAGGTGTCTTAACATTCTAATTTTATTATAGACGGATTTGGTAATATTTCGTATGTGCTCCTTAAAGTCGAAATGCTGGTCAAGTGTGATCCCTAGGTAGCGAATGGAGGGTTTACTAGGGAGTTCCGCATCTCTTACTCTTAGGGAGGATGGAGGGGAGAAATCTTTGTTCCTTGACATGAACAGAACTTCAGTCTTCTTGAAGTTTATTCTGAGATTTTGGGATAGTAACCAGTCAGTGATGGCGTCAAAACAGTTGATGAGGTCGGTGAAATCTGGTTGTTTGACTTTGTATGGTGTGAACAGCAAGACGTCGTCAGCATAGATTAGAGTGGAGATATTGAAGGAGCGTATGATGTCACATATCGGCTGCATGTAGACATTGAACAGCAGCGCAGATAAAGAGGAGCCCTGCGGAACACCTTGACGCTGGTGGAAAGGTGCGGATGTGGTGGAACCAACTCTGACGTGCTGCCAACGATCTGATAGATAAGACTTACACCATTCCCAGGCGAGGCCACAGATGCCCTTCTCGAGTAGACGGGTTAGAAGTTGATTGTGGTTAACGGAGTCAAAGGCAGCGGAGATATCCAGGAAGATGAGAGCGAATCAGTTTTCAACTTTGTCCAATCCTTTATTCAAGGTGTTGGTTAGGGTGGTGAGGAGAGTTTCTACACCATGAGATTCCCTGAATCCGTGTTGGCAGGGGTCCAGGGGTGACGCTACATCAATGTGGTGTTGAATCTGCCTCTGGACAACCTTCTCTATTATCTTGGCTAATAGAGGTATACTCGAAATAGGGCGGTAGGAGTCAGACTTTAGTGGGTTTTGTTGCTGAAGTAGGGTCACAGACAGACAGATGGACATGACTGATCCATTAAATGTTAGACATTCTAGCACAAAGTACAGTCTAACAAGGGGAGCTGGCTTAAGCAGCCTTCAGGGTACCCAGTTGTCTCCTGTGTCTTGAAGTACATTAGATAGACCAAAATATGATCTCTTTAAACAGGAATGTATAACCACAAAGTCCTCAATTAAACTCCTGGTGCCCAATGAAAATTAATAATGTGGCTTTTCCACAGCTGTGGCAAACACTTCATAAAACACGACTTGGTCCCCATTTTATGTACAAAATAGTAGTAGCCACAGTAACAAAGTACAGCTCTTTTGCATGACAGCTCTTTTCCACTTGCCTTCAGTTTTTACACTAAAATATTCCTCTAAATCACAGCACAGCAATTTGTTCAGCCACTTTAAACCTCTAGAACAGTGGTTCTCAACCTTTTGTCTGTCACGACACACCTGACGGACAATGTTCACATCTAAGACACACCACACACGTGACCCTCACGCACCTTCGGTCTGATACAGTATAATAGTTATATGTAAACATGTTGTGCATCCGCAAAAACCTACAGCAGGTACAGATCAGAACTAGGACATTTCTCCACAGAAGTACCCATACAAAAATATTCCGATTCAAAGGTCATGTGAGTAACAGCATCATAACTCACCCACTACCAGGGACATTGTATACAACCTTAAAAAAAAAAAAAAAAAAACACTCACATATGCAGCAAATATGTCATACCATAGTAGCACTACTTCCTATGATTCAAGCAGCTAGAGCCCTGCCAAAGAATAGACAGCAATATAAATATTACACTGGGCCGCAGAACCCTAATACACCACCTACTGGTAAAACAGAACAAGAGCGACCGCTACGGATCGCTGCAGAAGCTACACACTAAAGCCACCACACCTTCGTCACATGCAAAACTGCGACAGACTCTCACCAAATACAGAACAAGCTAACACAAATTATAAATGAAAATATGAAGACGAAAATTGAACTGGGAATCCCAGGAAGTCAAATTCAGCGGGTACTGCAACACTGGAAAACTAAAACATACAAACACATCCGCAATGCGCAGCTCCCAAAGCTAAGATATTCCAGTTAATAAATTCAAAATAAAATACTTTTTACTACTTTTGTTGTCTGGGTATTTTATTTTTCCAGTCATACTCAATTTTACAAGGTCTTCCACAAACCACCTTACACCCACTTCAAATGGCTATGAATGCTGCAGCTAGAGTCCTTCATGGAGCTTCCTGGAAAGACCATATCTCACCTATTCTAAAACATCTTCATTGGCTCCCAATTCAAAGTAGACTCACTTTCAAAATTTTACTAATTACATTCAAAGCCTTCAAAGAACTCTCATCTTCATCAATATCAGACTTGATCCAAACACCACCCCTCAATAGAGACAGAAGGTCAGTAACACTCAATACTCTGTTAGTCCCTAAATCAATATCACAGTGTACCAAAACTACTTCAGACAGGGCCTTTTTATTCTGTGCACCAAGGTGTTGGAATAGCCTTCCTCAAAACATCCGAGCAATACCAGACCTTTTGCAGTTTCGCAAAGCTTTGAAACACTACCTCTTCCTTTTATCTTATCCAGTAAACAATAAAGACATCTCAACCAACCCACAGACCTTCCACTCATACACATACAATACAGATACCCCACAGACCACATACACACAAAACTGAAGCCATGATGATATTATGACTATGTTTATTAATTATATACCCTGTTATCCGAGTTATATTCTCCTGTTTTCTGTAAACACAAAGTACTGTTGAATTGTGTATCTCACTGTTTTTTGTGAACCGCGCTGATGCTTAATAGTGCGGTATATAAGAGTCTATAAATAAATAAAATAAATAAATATTGGTCCCAGTTTCTCTTTTCTGCTTTCTCCATCTGTCTTCTGCCAATTCTTTCCCATGTTTGCTGTCCATTTCTCCTATCTTCCTCCGTTCTCTCCCTACATCTGTCTCTGACATATTGATCATTCCCTTTTCTTTCTTTCCTGCTTATCTGTGCACTACCTTCTAGTCCTCAATCTCTTCTTTTTAAATTTTCACATACCTATCAACTTTCCACCTCCCCAAGCTCTGTCATTTCCCCATCTTACTCCCTCTCCGATCTCGTATTCCCTCATATGTCCTCTCACTTGTCTCTCCTTGAAACCCTCCCCCCAAGGTTCCTCATCATGCTCAGCATCTTCCTTCTCAATCACTCTCTATTCTATGTTTCCACCACCTAAACATTTACCCACCCACCCACCCATGTATCTATCCATCCATCTATTTACCCACGAATCTAATAACTTCCCATTCTCCTGTCTCTGTTTCCCACCCATCTATCCTATGCAGCCTGGATTCTCCCCATTCTCTGTTTCCCACTTGTTGACCCTATGCAGCCCAGTATCTCCCCATTCTCCGTTTCCCACTCCTCCATCCTATGTAGCCCGGTATTTCTCCATTCTGTTTATAAGAACATAAGATATGCCATACTGGGTCAGACCAAGGTCCATCAAGTCCAGTATCCTGTTTCCAACAGTGGCCAATCTAGGTCATACGTACCTAGCAGTTTCCCAAAAGACACAGGTTGCACAATGCTTGTACTGGGTCAAGCATTGATATCCTGGGTCCCTTCTTAATAATGGTTAATGGACCTTTCCTCCAGGAACTTGTCCAAACCTTTTTTAAACCCAGCTACACTAACAGCCTTTACTACATCCTCCGGTAACAAATTCCAGAGTTTGATTACACGTTGAGTGAAAAAATATTTTCTTTTATTAGTCTTAAATAGTTTACCCTGTAGCTTCATTGCATGTCCCCTAGTCTTTCTATATTCTGATAATGTAAACAATCAATCTACTTTTACCCGTTCCACTCCGTTCATTAATTTATAGACTTCTATCATATCTCCCCTCAGCCGTCTCTTTTCCAGGTTAAAGAGCCCTAACCTTTTTAGCCTTTCTTCATAGGAGTATCCTTCCATCCCGTTTACCATTTTGGTGGCTCTTCTCTAAACCTTTTCTAATAACGCTATATCCTTTTTAAGATATGGCGACCAGAATTGCACACAATATTCAAGGTGCGGTCTCACCATGGAACGATATAGAGGCATTATAATATATTTTGTTTTATTTTCCATTCCTTTCCTTATGATACCTAGCATTCTATTTGCTCTTTTGGCTGCTGCTGCACACTGGGCCGAGGGTATTAACATGTTATCCACAATGACGCCTAAATCTTTTTCCTGGGTGGTGGTTCCTAATGTGGAACCTTGCATTGTGTAACCATAGTTTGGGTTGTTCTTCCCTAGGTGCATAACTTTGCACTTGTCCACATTAAATTTCATCTGCCATTTTGATGCCCAGTCTTCCAATTTATCAAGATCCTCTTGCAATTTTCCACAATCCTCTTGGGTTTTAACAACTTTAAATAGTTTTGTGTCATCTGCAAATTTGATAACCTCACTCGTTATTCCACTTTCCAGGTCATTTATGAATATGTCAAAAAGCAGCGGACCCAGCACAGATCCCTGGGGTACACCACTACTCACCTTTCTCCACTGGGAAAATTGGCCATTTAGCCCTATCCTCTGCTTTCTATCTTTTAACCAGTTCTTGATCCACAGTAGTACACTGCCTCCTATCCCATGACTCTTTAGTTTTGCCAAAAGTTCTGATGAGGGACCTTGTCAAAGGCTTTCTGAAAGTCCAGATACACTATATCAACCGACTCACCTTTGTCCACCTGTTTATTCACACTTTCAAAAAGACATAACAGATTAGTAAGACAAGATCTTCCTTGTCTAAAGCCATGTTGGCTGTCTCCCATTAGGCCATGACTATCTACATGCTGAGTAATTTTATTGTTTATGATGGTTTCTACCATTTTTCCCAGTACTGATGTGAGGCTCACCGGTCTGTAGTTTCCTGGATCACCCCTGGAACCCTTTGTTTTCCACCCATCCACCCTCTGCAGCCTGGTATCTCCCCTTGCCACCCACTCATCTATGGCCCGATATCTTGCTCCTCTCTTACCACCCTCCCATTTCTTCCCCCATCTCTTTCAACCCACCCCATCAACCTATGCAGCCCCATATGTTCTCTCTCTGTCTTCCCCAATCCATCCTTGTAGCCTGGCATCATAGGTTTCTCCTCCTCGCCCCCCCCCCTTCATGTAGCCAGATATCTCCCCCTCTGTAATCCAGCATTTCCTTGTTCTCTCTCGTTGTCCTTCCCTTCCTTCCCCAAACAGTGCGGTATCTTCCCTCTCAACCCTTCCTGGAACCAGCGCAACCAGTGGCAGGAGCAGGAGAGGTGACTGCATCGGCCCAGGTAACTTTTGCTTAATGTCATTTCAGCTGTGTTCCTTCCTCCTGGAACTGATATCGTAAGAGCCCAGGGCGCTAGGATGCGGAGGAGCACGGCTGAATCTACATGAAACACGAATTGCTGTGGCCAGTGTAATTGCGTCTCCCGCTCTTGCCACTGCTGATGCCGGCTCCGTGAAACCTCTCCCGGATGTTCGCTGCATCTCCTACTTCATGTGCCGGCTCCATGACACACCTCCCAGGTACTTGTGTCACGACACACCGGTTAAGAACTGCTGCTCTAGAATATAAACATTACGCTGCTATATGTAAAAGCCCATGGAGGAGTAGCCTAGTGGTTAGAGCACTGGCTTGGGAACCATGAGACCAGGGTTCGATTCCCACTAGCACTCCTTGTAACCTTGGGCAAGTCACTTTACCCTCCATTGCCTCAGAAAAACCTAAGTCATCAATATCCCTGATTAATGCACATTACCAAGTTTAAGTTACAATGTAACCCGCTTTGACTAAATTGATAGAGCGGTATAAAAGACCTGCTAAATAAATAAATAAGCATGCCACTTAATTTAATGTTGGCCATTTCTGTATGACTGAAATATACCACAAGGACACAAATTACATTTTGGAGGCTGGACAGGTCACTGCCCTAGTGATGAGGAGTTACTTTCCCCCTTTTTAAAGTGCATTTTTGTTCCAGCATAGCCTGCTTTAGGTGCAGGTTTTCTAATGGGCATGCCGGTAGCATGTGTTCGGGCCACAAATCTAGCACAGAAGCCCTTGCCAACTTCAGGGGGCATGTGTGTCCATCCCCCTGCCATTATTGTCATGCAGGCACATGGCACACAGGTTCACTTCATGCCACCCACTGAGATGGCGCTAAGCAAGCCCATGCTAACAGCAACATTTACAGTTGGTGCATGCCCAAAACCCTTGTGCTAACCATCATGTGCCATCAATGTTCACGTTCCACCCAACCCACCCAGACCCCCCCAATCACATGCTACCCAGTTAGCAGGGGGTCCCGTGCTAACGGTTATTGTGGCGTGCTTACTACATGCTAAACTCCACACCAACAATTAACCTGGTTTAGCAAACATGCCCCTTAATGCACTAAAAGTCCTCTGGGCATTCTTAAAGAGGTCAAGCAATTGAAAAGTTATGATCTAGCCTTTCCAAAGACAGCAATGATAAAGTAGCTTATCAGAACTAAACTGGATTGTGAAATGAATTGCATACTTGTTGATGAATTATATAGTGGATAAGCTTCTACATTATCTTTTCTCAGACAAATTATGTGTGCGCGTACATCTTTAGGATGATTTCAAGATTACTTGTCTAAGAAGCTAGATACATATCTGACATAATCCTCTACTTACAAATCAGGCTGCTGTCCTTCCAGCACTTCGTGGTGAGGGACAGGGTACAGAGCTTCGTAGAGTCGTCTGACTTCTGACCCATGAATGGTATACGCATTAAACTTACTAATGCAAAGTGGGAAATAGTTCCAAGGAAGATAAGCTCTGCCTTCCCATCTGGTCTCATTTCTGTCCACTTCAAAGTTTAAAGGGAGTTCTTGCTAAAGCAAAGATAAAACAGGCAGGTAGAAATAAATGCCGACATCCAATAGTGAGAATAAGCAAGATGCATACTTTGAATTGACTTGAAGATCTCAATATGTATATTTTGGAAGAAAGGCAGGAGAGGGGGAAACATGATAGAGAGATTTAGATAACTTCATACGCGTACAGGAGGTGAGCCTCTTTAAAATGAAAGAAAATTCTGGAACGAGGGGGCAAAGGATGAAGTTGTAAGGGGATAGACTGGGGAGTAACTCTCACCAATCATCCCCATTTCCCACCCCCATAATCAGCTACCTGATATCTAGCCCTACACTAAGTAGAGCAACCTCTTGTTTACTGTATCATAAGCATCAGAAGCTCACTGCTGTATCTCAAACTCATTGTAACGTAAGTTCTAACATTATAACGATCCTGCATGCCCCCTCAGTCCCCTTGTTACTTGCTGTTCTATGTTTAATAAGTTTGATGTAACCTTGCATGCCCCATTGTTCAATATAAATCGTTTTGACTGCTAGAAAAACGGTATATTAAAACCAGTTAAATAAATAAATAAGCGATTTTCCCAAGGCCGCAAGGAGTGCTAGTGGAAATCGAACCCTGGTCTCTTGGTTTCCAAACCAGTGCTCTAACCATCAGGCTACTCCTCCATGGAATTTTCTTTCATTTGATAGTCATCATCCTGTTAAGCTAAAGAAGGCTCTTCCAAATGGACAATTTTTACGCCTCAGATGTATTTACTCTTCTGATCAGGACTTTAAAAATCAGGCACAACAGCTTGCAAAGAGGTTTCTGAGTAGAGGCTATTTTCAGGGTGTTCAGGCTACATACCTTCATGCTTGGTATGCCAATAGGACACTACTTTTACAAAAACACAGTGTACCCCCTTATGGATAGGCAGGTGTGTGTCTTGCGATATACTGACAGGGCGCAAGAAGTGGCATGTAGTATTTGTTCTCATTGACACATTTTGTCACTACATCCTGTTTTTAGAGAGGACCCTTGCATTGCATTTGCAAGAGGCAAGAATTTACACAATATCTTTTGGGAACATTTGGACTTTCAATGTAATAACAGCTTCAATTCTCACTCCAGTAATATGCCTTGTGCCCATTGTACTATATGCGGCACTTCCTTATGTACTACTATGTGGGTTGACACTGGTCTTCAATATCCTATAAAATTTATCACTGATTGCCGTACATCATGGCTGATTTAGTTAATCATATGCGCGTGTGCCAAAATATGTGTTAGTAGAACTTGTCAAATGGTGAAAACCAGACTCATTGAACATAAATTTAGACTTACTAATCGTATCATCACTACTTCGCTAGTTCAACATTACCTTGACCCTGTGCACCACTGAGAAGATCTGAGATGACTGGCAAATGACTGTATTCAAAAATCAGTATCAAGGCATTAGTGAGGGCTGTCTAGAACGGCTAGAACAATGCTGGATTTTTGTCCTGGATGCCTTGCAACCCAGTGGTCTCAATGAAGAGGTTGAATGGCTTTCAGTCCTCTGACATCAGTGTCTGACATGTCTGATGTCTGCTCATTCACTCTTGCCGCTATTTATATGGCCATTTTGGCTGGGTTTGATGTTCAATGCATTTGAGTCGTTTTTTCATCAAGTGGCAGGTAAATCTTAAGGCAGCCACTGAAAATTTGTTCGGCGAAACTCAAGTCGACGTATCATGTGCTTGCCACTTTTGTACCAGCACTCATTGGGTTCTTCAAATCTTACAGCTAAGTGGTTATTTTGATTTTTAAATACATTCAAAAACGGAAAAACCTTTAGTTGTTGGGCCGATGAAAGATATTCTGGGGAAGTCTCCGACTTGTCTTTAAAGATTGATTTATGGTGGGTCTGTTCCTCTCTGAGGCCCCTTTCTTCAACCCCCTGTGCGCTGTTTTGTTTTAGACTCGTTTTGCATGTTGAGCATATTTACTTACCAGCAGTCTCACTTTTCTTTATATTTTTTGAATCCATTGAGAGCATAGGTTAGCAGGCTGGTCTCATACGGAGACGTGTCGAGGGAGTCATATACTGTGGAAACAATAAGGCCCAACTATCTCAACATGTCTGGTAACTCTCTTATCTCCTCTCGGAGGCGATGTCTCCAAATGCACATACCATGACAGTAATAACCTCACTTGTAAGCCAATGTATATGGAGTATAATCTCAGTCTCTCAAATTTACTAATATTGCTTGCCATAGTTCTCGCATCCTGCCAAAGAAAGCTTCCTTCTGGAGTTCATAAGATGTAACATATATAGGCAATCTATCAAGGTGTTCTTGAAAATGCCTTTTAAGCAAGTCTGTGGCACCCAATATTTCTGTGTTTTTATGCCATATTTCTTGGTCTCCGACTACATTGCTTGGTACTTGAAGATTCTCTCTTTCTCCACCTGACACACAGAATAATCAATGGGCACTGATACCTCTGTTATATATGCCTAGTGTGTCTGATGGTCCAACCATCAGGCACACTAGGCAGTCGCCTATGGCAACAACTTCTGAGAGGTGGCAAAGAGCAGGGTATTCAAAGCTAAGCAATAGATTTGACAGCCGAGGAGACGGAGGGGGTATGAAGCTTAAAGGTCTGCCTAGGGCACAGTTGACCAAGTCTGGTCCTAGTGCACCACGATCCAGCTTGGTTTTCAGGATGTACCTAATGAATATTCATGAGATATATCTGCATACAACGGGAGGCAGTGGGTGCAAATATACCTCATGAATATTCATTAGGGACATCCTGAAAACCAAGCTGGATCGTGGTGCACTAGGACCGGAGTTGGCCACCCTCATTTGGGGGGAGGGGAACAGGACAATGGGGTATCCTCCCCAGGTGGTGGGGGGACCAGTTTATCTAGGCATAGAATTGTTTTTTTGCATTTTCAGCTACTTATTTGTTGCTCCTGTGAGTCTGCTTTGTCAATAGGTTACTGGGGTTAGTAGGTGGTGCCAGTTGTATAAGTACACTGGTGTCATCAAAAGATGACATGCTCAGTCTCCAAGCTGCTGGAAGAGGTACACTTCCCCAGAGGTGTGGGACTGGACTGGAGTTTCGCAAAGAACCCTCTTTATGTAAATAGTGTATAAAGTTCACCTGTTATCCAAGTTGAAATTCCCTGTTATATGTAAGTTCAATGTCTGATTGTTCCACATTGTACAAACCTGTTCATTGTAAACCGCGCTGATTCCGAATAGTGCGGTATAGAAAAACTAATAAATAAATAAAATAAATAAATAAAGAACAATTAGCAGATAATTTCTCCTTATTCTCCATTCCTTTCCTTATGATTCCTAGCATCCTATTTGCCTTCTTGGCCACTGCTGCACACTGGCCGGAGGGTTTCAACATGCTATCCACTATGACGTCTAAATCTTTTTCCTGGGTAGTGGTTCCTAATGTGTAACCTTGCATTGTGTAACCATAGTTAGGGTTGTTCTTTCCTAGGTGCATAAATTTGCACTTGTCCACATTATATTTCATCTGCCATTTGAACATCCAGTCTTCCATTTTATCAAAGTCCTCTTGCAATTTTTCACAATCCTCTTGGATTTTAAGAGCTGTTAATAATTTTGTCTCATCTGCAAATTTGTCTACTTTATTCTTTATTCCCATTTCCAGGTCATTTATGAATATGTTAAAAAGCAGCAATCCCAGCACAGATCCCTAGGGCACCAATACCTTGAACCAACTCTGGAACCGGCTCTGCTGTTCTCATGTTTTTCTCCTTTACCATAACGTTCAGTTTTCTTGCATCAAGCTTTTTAATCGGTTGGAATGGGAATGTCCCAAGTGATCATAACCTCTTGCTTTTCTCTAATTCTCTTAGGGTCATGATCCCAATGCTTTTCTGGTACAAAGTTTCCAAAGGATGAGGCATAGCACCTTATTGTGGCTTTCTATATAGAATCTTTCTCCCATCAGAACTTTACAGCCATTTAAGAGAAGAGTAACTGTTTTCAGCTCTTCCTTACAGAATCTACATTTGCCATTTTCCCAGTTTTTTCTATGCTTGCTATGAAGCATCTCATCCATTATTCACTGTCCAAGGCTACAACTATCGGGCTCTCATCCTTAAGTTTCAGTTCATTTCTCCATAGCTGTTCATGCAGTCCGGTTTTGACTGATGTACGTTTCCTTGAGTAATACTTTCTATTTCCCACTGTATTTGTGCATTACCACTTGTTTTGCCTTTTCTGCTGATCTAATTCTTTGAATGCTTTTTTTTTCTTGTTTTGCAAATTCTGTTGCTTCCTTCCCTATATTAACTGGTGGATTCTCATTCCTTCCTTCTACTCTTCAGAATTTAATGATGGCGACGGATTCTGGATTTTTGTCCAAATTTAATGATGGCGATGAATTTTTGTTTTCAAACACTTTGTGCATATTTTGATTTAATGACAATGTTAAGTAGGCCTAAAGGTCTATGATAGAAATTGATTATACACATAGAGCTATTTTGAGGCCCATTCTTCCTTTGGCTCAAGATATGTACATGTCTTAGTGGCATATACTGATCCTTATAAATTACCTTGTGGGCATGGAGGAGTTTTCTTGTTGGTACATCCAGTTTTACTACAGTTCCAAAGCTGTAAACGAGTATGCAAATTACCAGTTGCTCAATGGCTTGTATCTTATTCTGTGATGTTAAAGCCATTTTCAGCTCCTATAATAGTCTTTACAGACCTTTTCCCACAGTAATTTATGCTTGTCGTTCCATCCTTTACTCCTAGATATATTTATATACCCCTTCTTGTTCAAGTTCCTTTATGTTGCATTCATCAGTCAGAGAGATGTTTGCAATTTTGTTCAATTTTCTTCCAAAGAAGGTTGTCTTAGCACATTCAAGTGCATTCATTCCTTATTACTTCTCCTCTCTTATCTCTCCCTATACCCCTCCTCCTCAGGAACTCTGCCAATCAGGCAAATCATTTATTTGTGCCCTTCTCCTCTACCACCAACTTCGGACTCCTGGAATAGACTTTCTGGCTTAGTACATCAGGTTCCACGTCTGGTCCTATTCAAATCCAGGCTAAAAACTCACCTTTTCACGGCTATTTCTGGATCCTGACCCCTTATTCTTCTGATTAATACCCATGTATGTTTTAATCATTTCCCTATAAATAAAATTCTCCGATTCCTTATTTGTTCTGTTTGTCTGTCTGTCTTGAATAGATTGTAAGCTCTATTTAGCAGGGACTGTCTCTCGTGTGTGGAGTGGAGGAGTAGCCTAGTGGTTAGAACACTGGCTTGGTAACCACGCAACCAGGGTTCAATTCCCACTAGCACTCCTTGTGGCCTTGGGCAAGTCACTTAACCCTCCATTGCCTCGGAAGAAAGGCCTGACAATCTATTTCCGGTCACACTGCCAAGAAAACCCAGCAGCTTCTGGGTCGCCAGAAGTCAGCACTGACTCGAAGGCACACATTGCATTTTGTCTCTTGTGTGTATGTATGCAACACTGTGTATTCCTATCAGCACTATAGAAATCATAAGTAGTAATAGTAGTAGTATGTTTGAACTAAAAATTGGTCACTCCATCTGGGTCAGGGTTCTTCCAATTTGGAGCTTTTTTAAAATCTGCTTTCCAACTCTTTCATTTTTACTTCAGGCCATTTCATAGATTTGATGTTTTCCTTTTCCAAATTCTCCTATATACAGGGTAACAATTTTGCTTCTTAACTGTATTCTACAAGGTCCTTGTGTAAGTTTCTCCAGAGCGTTTCTGTTTCAGCTTTCGTTGGTGGTATTTCCACCATATTAATGTTCTTCGACAGTGCCCTATTGGACAGTTTTGAGTGCTCTCTAGTTTATTTTGATACCTTCCCTTGCTGTTTTCTTCATATTTCCACAGCTTTTGTGCTTCGGCTGTTAGTTTTAATTTATTTTTGGAACTTAATTAATTTAATGTTAATGCATCATACTCCAATTTGATGTTTTGGGTCTTCCTCTTAATTTTTGATGATCTTAATAGATACTTATCAGAGACACCTCTACACGAAGAGATTTTAATTTTCCTTCAATGCATTCTTTCCAAGGAGGAGTTGTCATCATTCTCTTTCTTCTGGCCCTGCATTTTGTTTGGTAGAATTCTCTCAGTAATAATTTTTGCTGCACAATATTGTATTCACTATATTTCTGTGATGTCAATAGATGGTCCTTTATGCAGATTATAGAAACATGACGACAGAAAAAGATCACATGGCCTATCTGTCCTATGATCTTATTCATCTTGTTTATCATACTCTTTACTGTATAATCTTTACCTCTCTTGAAATCCAGCATATTAATCTCTTTCCACACAGGCTAGAAGCTTGACCATTACTTCCTACATCTCTGAATCTTTCTCCTGCTTGTCTTCCTCTTCTTCAGTTGACTTTTTAGCCTGTCTTTCATTTATCTCACTCTCCTGCATTTCGAAATCTCCTGTCTCCATCTCTAACTCAATCTTCCTTCTCACACTCTGTTCTGAGCCTTTTTTTTCTCTCATCATTAACCTTTTTTCTAGTATTTCTTTCCATACCCATTTTTTTCTCACTGCATCAGTTCTACTTCTTGTGCCCCTTGCTGAATCCCCCCTTGCCCCTGTGCACCAACCTTTCTTCTGGTGCTCCTTTCTAGATTCCTCTTTTTTCTTTCTTCTGTCGTTCCTTTCTTTCCAATTAGGTCTCCTCTTTCTTTTTCTACAGAAGCCCTCAGTTGTTGTAAGATGTTATCACTCACGTCCTACTTTACTTTTCATTTAAAATTAGGAATCTTTAATTTGTGTGAGTAGCTTTTTGAAACTTTTCATGTGGCAATATTCTTCTTTCTTTCAGTTTTTGGTGGACTCTATTTACCCTCTCAACTTAAATATAGGGTTTATAGCATAAAGGTAGCAGTACATTATCTCCTCTGTCTAATGGGGTTCTCTAAATTGAAGTTGCAATGCAATGTGTGCCTTTGAGTCAGTCCTGACTCCTGGCGACCCAGAAGCTCCTGGGTTTTCTTGGCAGTGTCACCGGAAGTAGATTGCCAGGCCTTTCTTCCGAGGCAATGGAGGGTTAAGTGACTTGCCCAAGGCCACAAGGAGTGCTAGTGGGAATTGAACCCTGGTTGCTTGGTTACCAGGCCAGTGTTCTAACCACTAGGCTACTCCTCCACTCCAAATTGAAGTTAATCCTCTTATTTTCATTAACTTCTGTGGTTTATCTCCTGTTGCAGTATGTCCATGAACAAGATACCCATGGCCTTTATCTGCAGCAGGGATGGTATATTCATCTCCAGAGTGTGCACAATCTTTACTACCATTAAAGGATGCCGAGGTGATGATCCTCCTTTGGAACAAAGGCTTTCGTCAGAATCATGTCCAGCCAAAGGCCTATAAATTCCAACTAAGATGATGGGCTCAAGTGGGATTTAGGGACATTTATCATGAACTCTAGTGACTTTAACATCTAGATGTTTGTGCTCACTGATTTATGGCACTTTCCCAAGATGTACTTTTGACCAGTCAATTGTCCACACAGGGAAACATGTGCACCCCCCCCGTTTGCACAGGTGTGCAGATATGATAGCTAGGCATGTTGTAAAGACATACAAGGCCAAAAGGCAGAATGTAATATTGAGGGGGTGGGGAGGGTGTTACTTCCTGTGTTTCGGATCCACCTCACCGTGGGTATAAGCTTCCTTCAGATCTAGGGAGCACCGGCAGTCTTCTTTTTGGAGGAGGAAAAGGACTAAGGTGTCTAGGGAAACCATCTTGAACATCTCTTTTATGAGGAATTTGTTCAAGACTTTTAGGTCTAGGAAGGGACGGAGTCCTGTCTTCTTTGGAATTAGGAAACATTTGGAGTAAAATCCCTACCCTCTCTCTAGACAGAATGGGTTCTATCACAATGGTCTCTAAGAGGGCTAGGAGGCTGCGATGTGAACTTCTGTTCACACATTCACATCACATTATTGTTTGGGGAGGGATTCCCAAGGGAAGAAGTTTGATCAGTCTATCCTGCGGAATCTCTTGAGGTTTAAAATCCAATTCCATCCCTCCAGAGGCTGATATGGGAAATCCTGCACATGACCAATGCCAAACTCTAAAAAAAATTCTTAAGCGATTTGTTTACTATTTTTGGCACAGGCTCCATCAGATGAAGGTACGTATGTTTTGTTTTTGAAGAAAAGTTCAGATTCCTTTGGGAACTCAGCTGCAGTCAACTTAGACAGCTGGACAGAAAGACATAAAGGAACAGATTCATCCGAAGCAGGACTCAAGAAGCTGCCATCTTGTCCACCACTGGATTGGACAATGCTTATTTCAATTAGTTTGTCACTTACTTTCCATATCTTTCTTCGTCCAGAAAGTAGCAACACCAAATGTTGTCCATGCCTGTCAAAATTTAAAATACAGTAAACAGAGTTGCGAGATAACTTGGTCAAGCCACATGGAACTGCGGTACTCCATGACGGTTCCATTTATTTCAAACGAAAGAGTTTTCTGAATTGTTTTCAATGTGCCATTTTTTTAACACTTATTTATTTAAATTTACCAGTATATAAACATTTACATATGCAACTCAGGTAAGTTATGTTTTTCATGTATACCAGAGGGTTACCTGTCACTGGTGACATGCTTAGTCAGTTTGGGGTTTAGGGACATGTAGTGCTATTATCTCTATGAAAACCACAGGCGAGAAGCCCAAGGATTCAAAGAGAAAAAGCAAGTCTGGTTCAGCCTTCCGCCAGTAAAGGGAATCCCCAGGTAATACTGTAAAATTACTTTAAATAAAACATTCAGTGATAACACATGGAATTCTTACACAGTATTATAGCAACTGCGAACTGCTTTACTTTCTTTATACCAAACGTGTTAGCTCCCAGCTCGTTTCTTGTGATGATGTGAACGTTGCTTAATAAAAAGTGACAAAAGTACTTTAATATGGCTTGAACATGCAACTGAGATTCTACTATTACTACTACTATTAATCATTTATAAAATACTACAAGGCATATGCAGCAATGTACAGACACATAAAGACAGTCCCTGCTCGTCAGAGCTTACAATCTAATCAAGACAAACAAGAGAAAAATAAGGGTACAATAGGGAAAGGTAAGGATCAGGATCCAAAAGCAACCTCAAAGTAGTAAGACTAAACATGTCTCCTACAGCCTTTACTACCATAATAAGGAGTAATTAGAGACTTTACCTGCTAATGGTCATTCCTTGAGTTCCTCCAGTCCAATCCAGTATGTGTGGGCCATCTCCTTCCCTCAGCAGCTGAGGACTGAGCATGTCCAACACCCTCCCCCCCCTCCCGTGATGCCATAGCAAAAGAGCGCCCCCCCCCCTTGGAGCCCAGGAGGTAGCATCCTATTGACAAAGAAGAACTGAAGAGAACAAAGCATTGTGCAACTAACCTGAACCTGCAACCCACTACCACCTTTTTCTTCCACTGTAGTTTTTCTTTGTTTTCTTTTTTGTTTTTTTCAACTATGCCCAAAATTTCCCCACCCGCCAAAAACTATATACACTGTGGAACAGAACTAGGATAGCAATGTTACATTTGTCCATAAGAAAGATCCTACACAGTGGTCGATGTAATTCTTAGAAAGATCGTCCCAATCAAACCGGACACGACCCTTGTACTAGACTGAGAAAAGCCAGAAAAGTATGCTGGCAGCCATAGGGAGGGTCCTGGGCTGGACTGGACTGGAGGGACTCAAGGACCATTAGCAGGTAAGATCCATAAGCAGGTAAGGTCTTATTACTCCTTCCTAATTGTCCCTCCAGTCCAGTCCAGTACGTGTGGGATGTACCAGAGCAGAAACTAGATGTGGGAAGGACCCGCAATTCAAGTCAGCTCAGCTCCAAACTATGCATCACCCGCCACTTGGACATCCAAGCGATAGTGCCGTATAAACATACGCAGGTAGGCTAACGCAGTCGCCTCCTTCACCCAGCATGCAATTGAAGCCTTGGAGGTCACATTCCCCTTACACAAGTCCCCTATCCTTAGTCCTTTTGTAAGTATGATCATTTGTTTGTACTACATGGGGGATTGCATAAGGCTTCAGTTCCATGCTGGGTGAAGGAGGTGACTGCATTAGCCTACCTGCTTAAAAGAAACGTATTGCTGCACAGTATATGAGCAAGACCCACCAGGGCTCAGGCAATGTCCTGGGCGGAATATACCTCTGTTCCGCTGGTGGATATCTGTAAAATGGCGATGTGGTCCTTGTTGCATATGTTTACATGGCACTATCACTTGGATGTCCAAGCGGCAGGTGACACATGGTTTGGAGCAGTGGTGCTTCAAGCTGGACTTGCAGGATCCTCCCACGTCTAGTTTCTGCTCTGTTACATCCCACACGTACTGGACTGCAGGGACGATTAGGGAGGAGTAATTAGACCTTACCTACTAATGGTCTTTCCTTTAGTTCCTCCAGTCCAGTCCAGGACCTTCCCTATGGTAACCAGTGTACTTTCTGCCTTTTCTCAGAATCTAGTAGAAAGGGTGTGTCCGGCTTAGTTGGGAAAATCTTTCTAAGAATTACATCGACCACTGTATAGGATCTTTCTTGTGGGCAAATATGGCCATTGCTATCCTGGTTATGTTCCACGTCCACTTGAGTTAGTGAGGACAAAAAAAGTGTCAGATTTCAAGAAAGGATGGGATGAGCACAGAGGACATTAGGGCATAGGGAAAAGAATTGAAATGCCAAGGACCATTAAGTCATGCAGCAAATGGGATGGGAGACGGAACAGAGACTTAACGGATCTTTATGGCCTTTATCTGCTGACATTTTCAGTGTTTCTAAGTTTATAACTTTACATTTAGCTCACTTCTGATGGAGGAGTAGCTCAGTGATTAAGAGCAGTGGCCTGGTGACCAATGTTCCCTCTAATTTTCTGTAGGCTGTGTGTGCATAAAATATCAGCTGTGCAGCTTTTGAAGGAAGGTAAAATTTTTGTGCGCCACATAACGACACTCGGAGTTATATACTTTAAAATTTGACTGCACGTCAGAATACAGTATGTACGCCACATTGATTTTAATCAAATTAAATGAAAATAGACGATTACTAAATAAAGCGGAACATTTCTAGTAATTACAATCACAACTTTTAAATTTTAAGACATCTGTGTTGTTTTCTATCAGAATCAGAACCGTAATCTTTGTGCGCTGTGTTGTAAAGTGTGTGCGCTCGCTCGGCGAGGTGTGTGCGCGCACACGTGCGCACAGCTTAGAGGGAACAGTGCTGGTGACCAAGAGACCAGGGTTTGCTTTTCACT
Source organism: Ichthyophis bannanicus (assembly GCA_033557465.1). Classification (NCBI taxonomy): domain Eukaryota; kingdom Metazoa; phylum Chordata; class Amphibia; order Gymnophiona; family Ichthyophiidae; genus Ichthyophis; species Ichthyophis bannanicus. The sequence goes on along the minus strand of CM066032.1, from coordinate 1,859,299,247 downwards.
GGCATTCCTTGTGGCCTTGGGTATGTCACTTTGCCTTTCACGGCCTCAGAATGGATAATGAAATGCTCAAAGAAATCAGGGAAGCTAACAAAAGTTACAATACAGCAGTAATAATGGGTGATTTCAATTACCCTGGTAACAACTGGGTCAGTGTCGTAGCAGGACAGGCTAGGGAGATAAAGTTTCTAGATTAAATAAATGACTGCTTCTTGGAGCAGCTGGTGCATGAACCAACAAAAGGTGATGCCATTTTGGACCTAGTCCTTAGTGGAACACATGATCTGGTGGAAGAGATAAGGCTGTTGGAGCCACTTGGCAATAGCGATCATAGCATGATCGCTTTTGATTTAATAAATGGAGGAAGGATGGCAAGGAAATCCATAGTACTGCCTTTTAACTTTCAAAAGGGAGACTATGATAAAAAGAGGAAAACAGTTACCCACCCCCCAAAAAAAAACTAAAAGGGGCAGTTGCAAAGGTTAAAGATTTACATCAAGCATGAGCGTTGTTTAAAAATACTATCTTGGAAGCCCAGACCAGCTGTATTCCATGCTTTAAGAAAAGTGAAGGAAGTCCAAAAAACTGCCAGCATGGTTTAAAGGTGAAGTCAGAGAGGCTGTTGTAGCCAAAAAAATCATCTTTCAGTAAATGGAAAAAGGAGCCAAATGACGAAAACTGGAAACAACATAAGCACTGGCAAGTTAGATGCAAGGCAATGATAAGGCAGGCAAAGAAAGAATTTGAGAAGAAGCTTGCCATGGAAGCAAAAAGACAAAGACTTTTTCAAGTACATTCATAACAAAAACAACCCATGAGAGTGTCAGTTGAACCATTACATGACAGAGCGGTAAAAGGGGCACTAAGAGAAGACAAGGCCATAGCAAAGAGACTGAATGAATTCTTTACTTCAGTCTTTACTGAAGATGATGTAGGGAAGTTACCTATGACTGAAATGGTATTTAAAGATACAGCAGAAGAAAATGAAAGAAATATCAATAAACTAGGAAGACGTATTACAACTATTTGATAAACTAAAGAGTAGCAAATGACCTGGACCGGATGGTATACATCAGAGGGTGTTGAAAGAATTGAAATATGAGACTGCAGACCTACTATTAGTAATCTGTGAACTATCACTAAAATCATCCAATTACCTGAAGATTGGCGAATGGCCAATGTAATGCCAATTTTTAAAAAGGGTTCCAGGCACTATCCGGGAAACTACAGGCCGGTGAGCCTGATGTCAGTACCGGGCAAAATGGTAGAAGCCACTATAAAGAACAAAATTACTGATCATGTCTTGTCTTACTAATTTATGTTTTTTTGAAGGTGTGAATAAATAGGTAGACAAAGGTGAGCCGACCGATATAGTGCATCTGGATTTTTCAGAAAGCCTTTGACAATGTCCCTCATGAAAGACTCTTGGCAAAGTTAAAAAGTCATGAGATAGGAGGCAGTGTACTACTGTTGATCAGGAACTGGTTAAAAGATAGAAAGCAGAGGGTAGGGCTGAATGGCCAATTTTCCCAATGGAGAAAAGTGAATAGTGGAGCACCCCAGGGATCTGTGCTGGGTCTGCTGCTTTTTAACATATTCATAAATGATCTGGAAATGGGAATAACGAGTAAAGTAGTCAAATTCGCAGATGACACAAAATTATTAACAGTTATTAAAACCCAAGAGGATTGTGAAAAACTGCAAGAGGACCTTGATAAAGTGGAAGACTGGATGTTCAAATGGCAGATGAAATATGTGGATAAGTGCAAATTTATGCACCTAGGAAACAACCCTAACTATGGTTACACGATGCAAGGTTACACATTAGGAACCACCACCCAGGAAAAAATTTAGGCGTCATAGTGGATAGCACATTGAAACTCCTCACCTAGTGTGCAGCAGCGGCCAAGAAGGCAAATAGTATGCTAGGAATCATAAGGAAAGGAATGAAGAATAAGGAGAAATTACCTGCTAATTGTTCTTTGAGGAACTCCAGTCCAGTCCCACACCTCTGGGGAAGTGTACCTCTTCCAGTAGCTTGGAGATTGAACATGTCATCTTTTGATGACACCAGTGTACTTATACAACTGGCACCACCTACAAACCCCAGTAATCTACTGACAAAGCAGACTCACAGGAGCAACAAATAAGTAGCTAAAGATGCAAAAAACAAATTCTACGCCTAGATAAACTGGCCTCCCACCACCTGGGGAGGATACCCCATTCTCCTGTTCCCTTCCCCCTGAATGAGGAGGCATACTTTTTAAGCACCAGGGCAACACCAACCAGCGGGAGCGACAGACCCACAGCTCTCCTGGTCCACCCCCAATGTCAACTGCACCCCACTCCCCGGCACCCCCAGCCACTTTCTCCACCAAGGGAACCAGCTTCAGGACCTGGGTGACTCACAGATCATCACAAAATGCACACCGGGAGGGATCCAGGACTAGAATGGAGTTCCTCAAGGAACAACAATTAGCAGATAAGTCTAATTTCTCCTTCCTTATCGTCCCTCCAATCCAGTCCTGCACCTCTGGGATGTGTCTAACGGGAGGGTGCCGCACAACTGGCCTGAAGCACCGCCAATCCAAAACAAGCGTCCCCTGTCGCCTGAACATCCAGGTGATAATGCTTAGTGAAAGTATGAAGTGACGACCACATTTCCGCCCTACGGATCTCTACTGACGTAACTAAACTATGCTCCACCCATGAGGCCGCCTGAGCCCTCATGGAATGTGATCGCAATCCTGCCAGCACCACTTTACCCTTCAAGATGTACACCGACGCGATTGCCTCCCTGATCCATGTGGAAATGGAGGCCTTTGCTGCCGCCTCCTCTGCATGGCCCCCCAAACAGAACAAATAGATGATCAGATTTCTGAAGACGCTGTCCTTTTCAAATACCTCTGCAGGACTCTTTTGACATCCAAGCGGCGCAACTGTGGAGTGGCCGAGTTCACATCCGCGTTCACCATAGTTGGTAAGGAAACTGACTGGTGCACATGAAAAGCTGAAACCACCTTGGGCAAAAATGAAGGTAGTGGCCAAAGGACCACCTTTTCCCTGGAGAAGAAATGGCTCCTAGCACAATAAGGCCTGAAGCTCCGAAATACTGTGTGCCGAGCAAATCGCCACAAGGAATACTGTCTTCAGGGTCAAATCCTTCAGGGAAGCCTGACTCAATGGCTCAAAGAGCTCCCCTGACAGCGCTATCAGTACCAGATTGTGATCCCAAGGCAGTACCACTGCCTTCCGTGAAGGATGAAGGAAGTTCACTGCCCTCAGAAATCTCAGGACGTCTGGGTGAGACCCTAACGGCACCCCGTGGACTTTTCCCCCAACAACAGGAAATCGTCACCAGCTGCACCCGCAAGGAACTAGCGGCCAGGCCATTATCAAAGCCGGATTGCAAAAACGGCAATATGTCTGGGACTGAGGCAGTGGATGGGCACGCCTGCCTATCCCCGCACCATGATTCAAAGACACACCAGACAGTGTAGACCTCCTCCGAGCCTGCAGCAAGGTAGCTATTCCCGAGCCCAAACACCCTTTATTCTTCAGCCTTGCCCTTTCAAGAGCCATGCGATATGCGAGAATCGATCCACCTGGGGCATGCAAACCAGCCCCTGAGTCAAGCGGTCCCTGCAAGGCAGAAGCCGCAATGGCCGATCTGCCAGAATCTGAACCAGGTCAGCATACCACGAGTGCCGTGGCAAATCCAGTGCAACCAGAATCACTAACCCCTGGTGCACCTCTATCCGCTGCATGACCCGGCCTGTGAGTGCCCACAGGGGAAAAAAAACAAAAAACAGAGAAGACTCTCTTCAGGCCACCGTTGCACTAAGGCATCCAGGCCCTTGGACATTGACATCCTTTCCCTTCTTCTGCTGAAAAAGCAGCAGGTCCTGGCCAACTCAAACTTTGCCATTAGGTCCATGACTGGTATGCCCCATTGACGCACCACCTGCTCAAACACCCCCTGGTTGAGTCATCACTCTCTAGGGCACATGCGCACTCTGCTGAGGTAGTCCACCATCACACTGTCGACTCCTGCGACGTGAACCACTGATAATGCCTGCAGATGAATCTCTGCCCAGTCGAACAATATTTTGGCCTCCTTCTCTAGGGCTGAACTGCTCTACCTCCTTGACGGTTGATGTAGGCCACCACGGCTGCATTGTCCGAGAAGACTCGGACTGCCTTCCCCTGCAACCATGGCTCGAAATTTTGAAGTGCCAGGATCACCGCCCGCATCTCCAGCCTGTTGATCGATCAAAGAGCCTCCTGCTGGTTCCACTGTCCCTGAGCAAAGTGCCCTTCGCAATGGGCCCCCCAACTGAACAGTGGCATCGGTCATTAGCGGGACCCACACCGGCGACTCGAGGGGCATGCCCCCTTCAAGATTCCCTGGACGCAGCCATCACCTGAGAGCTCTATTGGTGCTTTGCAGATAGGGAAGTACCTGGGACAGGGGCTGACTCTGGTGGGACCACTGCCGGAGTAGAGCAGAGGCCGCATGTGCGCCCTTGCCCATGGAACTAGCTCGAGAGCAGCCACCAAGGTCCCTAAGACCTGCAGATAATGCCAGGCCGATGGCCTTGCCATCTTCAGGAATTGCCATACCAACAGTTGCAGCCCTTACACCCGTTGTTCCGGTAGGAAGACCTTGCCCACGCGGGTGTTGAAGTGTGCTCCCAAGTACTCCAGCTCATGGGCCAGAAGTAAATGACTCTTGGCCAGGTTGACTACTCAACTGAGACTTTGGAGGAACTGCACCACCTGCGTGGTTGCTCTTTTGCTTTCGTCTCTGGACTTTGCCCGGATCAGCCAATCGTCAAGGTACGGGTGCACAAGAATTCCTTCCTTGCGGAGCGTTGCCGCCACCACCACCATAACCTTGGTGAAGGTACAAGGGGTCATTGCCAGACTGCAGGGCAATGCTCGAAACTGAAAATGGCCCATTGGCACCGCAAAGCGGAGAAACTGCTGATGTTCTGGGTGGATGAGGATGTGCAGATACGCCGCTGTGAGATCGAGAGACGTCAAAAACTCCCCTCTCCGCATTGCCACTATGACTGATCGACGTTTTCATGTGGAAATGCGGCACCCGCAAACAGAAGTTCACATCCTTGAGGTCGAGAATCGGGCAAAAGGAACCTTCCTTTTTGGTCACCATGAAATAAATGGAGTATCAAGCACAGCTGTATTGGTATCAGGGAACCGGCTCCACGTCCCTTAGCTGCAGGAGTCGAGTTAAGGTCTCTTCTACTGCTGCTGCTTTGCCTCGCGCTTTGCAGGGGGACTGAACAAAGAAGTGGTTCACTGGCCGAGCCCACTCGAGGACATAGCCTCCAGGATGACTTTCAGGACCCACTGGTCGAACGTGATCTGGACCCAGGCAGGTTAAAAAGCCTGCAGCTGACATCCCACAGGTTGCACCCCCACCTGGGCCCCCTCGCTTCATTGTGATTTCTTGTGTCCTGAGGTTGAGGTGGCACCATAATCCCTGCCCACGCCTCAAAAACCTTGAAACTCCTGCCTCCTGGAGGGGAATCTGCCCCTCTGGGCTGGGCTAAAACGGGATATATGAAAAACGCTTGAAGTCCCTCGACCTCGAGCTGAGGAAGGGTTGCGGGTCTGCTTATCCATGGGCAGAAGGCCTCCCTTGGACTCTCCCAAGTCCTTGACCAATTTGTCCAGCTCCTCCTCAAAGAAAGGTTTCCCCTTAAAGGGGAGCTTGCTGAGGCGGGACTTGTAGGAACTGTCCACTGCCCAGTTCCAGAGCCACAGGTAGTGGCGAGCCACCACCACCGAGGCCAAGCTTTTAGAGAGTTCCCTAATGAGATTGTAATAGGTGTCTGCTAGAAAGGCCACCCCGACTCCAATTTGGTCGCCTCCCCAGACAGGTCCGTCACCAGCTCTCTCAGAGGTTGAATCTGTTGTGAGCACCGGCGGCAGGCTCTAGCCATCCAGGTCCCCCTGTTTCAACAAGATGTCCAACTTCCTATGCTGGACATCCTTGAGTGCCGCACTGCCTTCTACTAGGATCATCATTTTCTTGGACACTGCCACGTCCACCTTAGGCGACCAAAGGAGCTTGCGTTCTTGTTCCGGTAGCGGGTACAGACGTGTCATGGCCAGCACCCCATTAAGGCTGGCCTTTGGCAGATCCCACTCATCCTGGATCATCTACCAGACTATTCTATGCACTGGGAAAATTTTCTGCGATTTTCATACTGCCTGGAGCAGAGGATTCTCCAGTGTCTCATCCTCTGCTGGGAGGCTAGTGGACATATTCAGAGCCTTCAAGGACTCCAGGATGAGTGATTGCAGCTCCTCCCAGCAGAACACTCATACAGTCCGGAACGGATCCTCCTGCTCTGGGATCTCTCCTTCTTCCAACTCCTTCTGCAGATCTAGCTCTGTGTCCAGGTCTTCTCCATCTGGCCCCTCTGACAATTGTGATTGCTGCCACTCCTCTGGGCCCCTAGTCCTCTTAGTCACCACTGCCACCATCTCATCCTCTTTTGCTTCAGACACCTTCTTAGTACCATGTTCTGGCGCAGAAGAGCCACTCGCCAACCCTTGTTGACACAAGCAAAACACCTTGTACAAAAGCAGAACAAACTCCGGTGAAAAATCCCCCGGGAGCCCAACTGCTCCCTGGGTCTGATGGGTGGATGGCCTGGGCACCAGTGCAGAGTCCCCCCCTGCATCCTGGGCCTCTTGTGACAGAGAGGGACTCTCCTGCCTCATCCTGTCATGCAGGTCCTGCCTGCTCCAATGAGTTAGCCTCTTGTGTGCAGCCTAGGCAAATGCCTGCCTCTGAGATCGCTCCCCGCTGGGACCCACACATCAGGCACTGCGCAGTCTGGCTGGCATGGTGGAAAGGACAGTGGGCTCTCCCCAGCACAGCCTCCAATTTGCACTCGGGAGGGTAGGAGAGGCCCTCCTCCCAATGCATCTCAAAGGGAACAAAGGCACAGCCAGCAAGACCCTGAAATTAGCCTGACCTTCCCTGTAAAGAAACTAAAGTCAATTAAATTAACTTAAATGAAATGAAATGAAATGAAATGAAAAGAAACACCAAAACGAAATGCCCAGAACCGAGAGGAAAGGAAATGGACCCAAGATAAAGGGAATCGCCTTATCCTTGCCTCTATTCCCCTTCTGCACGAGGGAAATGCAGGCTGCTCTCCTTCCTCGCCGCCGGAGGTGAACAAACATGTTGGCTGCTGAAGAAAGAGGGAGAGCACCGCTTTCTGCGCCGCTGCAGACCCCAGCCACGTGGTTGTAGGCCACTCTCTGCCTCTGTGTGAATCCGGTGACTCTAGAAGCTCCTTCTACCCCCAACCCGCCGTTCACCGCCGACCTCACTTACCTCGGGGCATCTGCACTGTGTGGCTCTCCTCCCCCTTGCACTCAGCCGTCACTCCCCGGCTTCGGCGCTGTCCCGGGGGCCGTCGGCCTGTGAGTTCCTGCCCATGCGGCGGTTCCTCACCCGATGATGGGTTCGGGAGTCGCCTGAAGCCTCAGGCTGTGAGAGGCCTCCAAAGGATCCCACCGGACTCCTGGGGAGGGGGTGAAGTAATATCCTTCCTCTGCTGCTCTGTCTTCTTTCTGTCCTTTATTTCTTTCTATCTTTTTAATTTTTTTTTGCCTAACTTTAAGAAACCAAAAAAACCCAACCCTGAAACTTACAAGAGAGATATAAAACTCAAAACTCTAACTAAACTAGAGCCTATGTCCTTAGTTGCCCCTTCAGTGAGTCCAGCACCCTGGCTCACTACCTCCTCCAGATGCTTGGAGATTGAGCATACTGGGGCTGGTAGGCGGTGCCAGCTGCATATGTACACTAGTGTCATCAAAAAGATGACATGCACAGTCTCCAAGCTGCTGGAAGAGGTACAGTACCCAGAGGTGCGGGACTGGACTAGAGTGACAATAAGGAAAACCAAGGATATTATGATGCCTCTGCATCGTTCCATGGTGCGACCGCACCTTGAATACTGTATCTGATTCTGGTCACCATATCTTAAAAAGGATATAGTGGAATTAGAAAAGGTACAGCAAAAAGCCACCAAAATGTTAAAGAGGATGGAAGGATAATCCTTTGAGGAGAGGCTTAAAAGGTTAGGTCTCTTCAACCTGGAAAAGAGATGGCTGAGGGGAGATATGATAGAAGTCTAGAGTGGAACGAGTAAACATAGATTGATTGTTTATGCCATCAAAAAGTAGAAAGAATGAATGCAATGAATCTACAGTGTAACCTATTTAAGAATAATAAGAGAAAATATTTTATCAGTCAATGCATAATCAAACTCTAGAATTCATTACCAGAGGATGTAGTAAAAGCTGTTATAGTAGCTGGGTTTAAAAACAGTTTGGAGTTGTTCCTGGAGGAAAAGCCCATAAACCATTATTAAAGAGGACCCGGGTAATCCACTTCTTGTCCCATACAAGCATTATGGAACCTGCGTGTCTTCTTGGGATACTGCTAGGTACTTGAAACCTGGAATGGCAACTCAAAACCCACCTTTTTCAAGTAGCATTTAACCTCCCTTCCTGGGCCCCCCCCCCCCTCAATCTGCCGCCTCATGATATACAGTAAGAATTCTTAACCAAACATCCAACACATTCAACCAAACACAAGGCCTCCCACAGGGATCCGCACTATCAGCACTTTTGTTTAACATTTACCTACAACCAGTCAGCAACATCTTTAAACGTCATGGCGTCTATTATCACATATACGCCGACGATATAATGTTTTACCTCCCATTTAAAATCCCACACCCTCCACTACAACAAATAACAGAATGCTTTAAAGAACTAACAATATGGCTCAGCGATCAGAACCTACACATTAACTTCTCAAAAACTGACGTACTATATATTACTAAAAACCAAACATACACACCTCCAAGCACCATTACACTTGATAACCATGAGATCAACATAAAAAAAGAAATAAATACCTAGGTGTGATACTTGACAATAAGCTTAACATGGATTCACATATAAAATATCTAACAAAAAACATACACTACAAACTTAAGACCTTGAGACAACTAAGACCTTTAATTCACTTACAAGACTTCATAACCATAATTCAAGCTACAAAAACCCACATTTTGATTTTGCAAATTTAATCCTTAATGGCATCACAAAGCAAAACATTAAAAAGATACAACTAACTCAGAACATAGCAGCAAGGATAATAATGAATATAAGCTCAATCGAACATATCACACCGACCTTGGCTGAACTCCATTGGCTACCTATTCACAGCAGAATAAAATACAAGATTCTACTAACTACATTTAAACTAATAAATAACTTAGCACCATCTGTACTCAATACTCTCATCAATGTAGAAATAGATAAAAGGTCACAAAGGAGTAGAAACACAAACACTATTGCAGTACCAAAAGACTACACAAAAGCTAGAAAACAAACCAACATAAGAGCCTTCTCTCATTCAGCACCTATCCTCTGGAATAACCTTCCTGACAACATTCGCCTACTATCAGACATAAAGGAATTTAGAAAAAAACTGAAAACCCACTTATTCTCATTACACTATAACAAAGGAGCAGAAACTAGCCAGACTACACAAAGAGACACAGGTTAACTAACAAATACAACCATTATATAACTACGTGCCTTGAAGATTAAATTAATGTTTACACCTACAAGCGATATATGACAATTGTAAATATCTACTATGTACATATGTTCTAATAGATTAACGTTCTAATAATTTACTGTTTAAATACTATCCTGTTACCTGTACCTAGTTCACCAGTTCTATGTAAAATGACTTGGTATGATACCTTCCATACCGTATAACATAATGTTCATTGTAAACCGCACTTGATACTTGTGAAAGAGCGGTATAGAAATAATTGTTAAATAAATAAAAATAAAATAAATAAATAAATATCACATTGTAATTGTTATTGGTTTTTGTTTTTTTTTCTCCCTTTCCTTTCTCTCCTTTCCTATTATTTTAACTGGCGTTCCTTTTCTTTTTTCTGCAGCCCTATTTTTAAATTGTTTTAAGTTTTTATTGTAAACCGCTTAGGTGCCCGTGGTGTTGGGCGGTATAATAAGTTTTAAATAAACATAAACATAAACTGATGGAAACAGGACACTGGGCTTGATGGACCTTGGTCTGACCCAGTATGGCATTTCTTATGTTCCTAAGTATCTAAATCACTATCAAGTCATTTTAACAGTGGGTGATAATTTAAATAAAACAAATCGTTCCAATGGTTACCAATATACACTCCAAAATATTTAATAGCTCCTTCCACCCACTTAAATGAGAAAGTCATCCTTAACCGATCCTCCAACTTTGGGGCCCAACTCCAGTTTCAATATCTCGGTTTTCCCTACAATGATCTTCTATCCTGAGACTTCGTTATTGTACTCCTCCTCCTCCTTCAATATAACCAAGAGAAAAACCATTGACTGACTCAAAGAAAATATAATGTCACCTGCAAATAAAGTGATTTTGTATTCACGTTCCCCCTGATACAAACCCTTTATATCTATATTCGCCCTAATCCTCTCTGCAAACGATTCAATCATCAGGGCAAACAAAAAAGGAGACATATGGTTACCCTGCCTTTTGCTTCTTCTGAACTTGAATTCAACCCAGTACCCCCCCCCCCCCCATTTACTCATAATGCACAGTTCTAGGGCCTTGTAGAATGCTCTGATCCACCCAATAAATTTATTTCCCACCCCCATTTTCTGCAAAACCAGGAATATGAACCTCTATTCTACCCTATGGAACGCTTTTTCAGCATTGACATTTATTAACAATGATTGAACTTTTTCCTTCCAAGCAAGCCAAATTAAATTTAATAGCATGAGGCCTGCCTCCTGAGAATAAATCCCACTTGATCATTCCTAATCAAATATGGCCAATACACCTGTAACCTCATGGTCAACACCTTTGCCAGTATCTTCGCATCTAGATTAATAAGGATTCTCGGCCTGTATGACCCACACACCAGCATCTTTCCTGACTTGTGGAGAACAGTATTGCCCACCATCGCATAGATCTCGGTAATTTCTCCCCATTTACCAACCCATTGAACAGGAATACCAAAAAGTCCACAATTTCTTCCCTAAACCTTTCATAAAACTTAGCAGTAAGCCCATCAACGTCAGGAGTCTTTCCATTTTTCAGTCCTTTAATTGCTGCAAATACCTCTATCCTGGTTATGTCTCATTCTGATATTTCTATATCTTCACCTCTTAAACATAGAAATTTACATTGCTCTAAGTCACTGCTTCCTGCCATATAAGGCATTTTTTGCTTTATAAGGCAGTCTGACCCTGCCTGGTGCTTCCCAAGCGCCGCCATTTTTCAAGATGGCAGTGCCAGAGTGGGAGCGTGTGGGCAACACTCCCACCCCATAATTTAAAGGTACTGGGTGAGGGGTGGATAGGTTTGGGGGCACTGGCCAATGGGGATTTTTTCTGTTTCGGATGGGGGTGGGGGGGGTTCGGGGTCACTGAGCCATCAGGGATTTTTTTTGATTGGGTGGGAGAGAGGAAATCGGGGCCACTGGGGATTTTGTCTTTGTCAGAAGGGGGATGATATCCGGGAGAGCACTAGCCCCCCAACAGTCTGCCTATGGCATCGGGGACTTTCCTCGATGCCTAGGTTATCTGAGATGAAGTGTCAAACTTCACCTCAGATAACCCTGTTTCTCCAGGACAGCATGCCAAACTTGCGCAGATTTCTGTGCATATGGGTTTGACTTGCTCTCCCAGTTTAACACTGACTTTTTTGCACATTGGGCAATTTGCATCCCAGTACAAAGAGTCAGCATTAAACTTGCACTATAAAACCTGGTGCTAGAGCTTTAAGCACTGGGCTCTAGTGCAGGGTTTCTGCATCGGCCTGTTAGACTGTAAATCCTCCAGGGATAATTACAGACTGTACCTGAATGTAACCTGCCTTGAATTACTACTGGAAAGGTGCGAGTTAAATACAAATTATGGAGAGATTGCCAATTATCTAGTGCTGCTCAACTATGTTGATGTGAATAGGTATCCTCCAAACATATAAAAAGGACTGGGAGAGAAGGAAAAGCAGATAGGTAAGCAGGCGGTATCTTTAGATTTATTCGGCTCTTGATATACCGCTTTACAGTAAAAATGGACTGCCGGAAAAGGAAAGGAATGCCATAGTTATGACAAGAGAGGTGAGAATAAAGGACAAGCCAGAGAAGCATGAATATGGAGATAACTACATGGCTGCATAGATACTGTCAATAGCAGTATTTTGGTTTCCTGGACCAGAGGTTTTCAATCCAGTCCTCGGGCACAATTAGGCCAGTCGAGTTTTCAGGATTCCTACAAGGAATATGCATGAGATAGATTTGCAAACATTGAAAGCAGTACATGCAATCTATCTCATGCATATTCACAGTGGGAATCCTGAAAACCCAACTGGCCTAGGTGTGCCCCGAGGACTGGGTTGAAAACCCCTGTCCTAGACCATGGGATGATTTTGCAAGGAATGCTGAGCAGAGATTGCGGCTACCTATTAAAGAAGAGGCAAAGCGTCTTCCAGAACAGATTGCCTAACCTATTAAAGAGGACTTTAAACTAGAATCAGTAGGGATGGGTTGACAAAAGGGAGGGAGGAGTGGCCTAGTGGTTGGGGCACGTTACCTCAGGCCGGAAGGTCAGGGGTTCAAATCCCACTAGAGGACAGCAACCTTGGGCCGGAAGGACTGGGGTTTCTAGTCCCACAGGTGCTCCTTGTGGTTTTGGGCAAGCCACTTAACCCTCCATTGCACATGTTCCCTGTAAATAGTTATCTCCAAGTTATAATGCCCTGTTCAATGTAAACCGCCTTGATATCATGAAAGGCAGTATATAAGAAATCATAAATAAATAAAACCCTCAGGTAAATAAAGCCCTCAGGTAAGTAAAACATTAAACACTGACACAAAAATGGGGAAAAAAGGCAACACCTTGAAAGCTATGTCTACAAATGCTCATAGTATGAGAAATAAAAAGTCCTAGAGGCTGCAATGGAAGAGAGCGGTCATGAAGAAGTGGCACATGGAAAACAACGGCTGGAATATAATCACACCCGGCTAGAATCTATTCAAGAAGGAGAAGCGTTGCAGGTTTCTTTTGGGCTATGAAACAGCATCTTATCCCTGAACCAGAGACTAGGTTGTATGTGTGAACAATGAGAACTGCAAGAGATCATCTTCCGAGATGTGTGAATAACGAGGATCTGTAATGGATCTTCTATCGAACTCATGGACGGGCACAGACTTCTTTTAAAGAAATACACAAAACAAGAACCTATGGTATTAATATATGGATGATACAAATCACTTGATTAAAACCCACCATGGTGTACAACAGTCCATAGTCTAGAGATATACTATAGTCTAAAACATTTAAATAGATAGGGGCTGACGTCTTAATGTTGAGCATTCTAATTTGATCTTTGTGGTTACAGTATGACTGAAATCCGCTTCAAGCAACATGCCAAAAATGAAACAAAAGAGAGAAAATAAGTTTTAAAATCACTGCAGCTCAAAAATTCCAGCCTTACGGCAACTCATCACAAGATTCCTTTATAGTAATATTCTTAATATAAAAAAAATCATACAGCAGTCACGCTTTCTTTTGCTCCCAACTTTCCATCCGATTTAAACCTCACATACCTGGGGCAGGAGGGACGTCTCCTTCAAGGCTCCCGCAGCATGGTTCTCTACCTGGCAAGGGCGTCACAGTAATGGTAACCCTCTTATCTCCCATCTCTGCCCCACCACCCCAAATTCGAGTACATTGTCATCAATCAGTTGCTGAACGCAGCACTTTTAAAACTAAATAAAAAATGTATATCAAATTGCAACATATCTGATACTTACGGGCAAAGTTCAACTTCCAGGTACTGTTCTGTTGCATCATTCAAGAAAAATGCTTCCACCACTTAAAAAGAAACAAACATATTGATGCATCTTATACTGTAATGATGTACGCGTTACTATGCTTAAAGGAGAATGGCTTCTTACTTGAGCTTTAATCATATATATAGTTGAAAGAACAATTGCAAGAAGGGAACTGAAAAATACTATTTCAATTTTCAAAATTTTTCATTAAAGCTTAGAAGAATATTTACAAAACACCACTCCAGTAATGAGTGTGGGCCGCATTACCAGTGTAGGGTATCAGTGGTAACTGCAAGGGGCATGCGCTTCCATTCTCCTGTGTACTTGTAGCACTGTATATATGGTAAGCAGCAGCAGCTAGTATCTGGCCACCAGCATTGAACGTCCGCGTCGGCCAGAGAGCTTGCGTCGCGGTATCCAACGGCTAGTTGGAACACCCAGTTTTTTCGAGTTTCATTGTTGAGAACGACAACAGCTTGATTGGCCTTATGTGTGATGGAACAAAACAGCAAATTCCACGTTCGAATCAATCTAACACAGGTCACAGTTTTTCACTGATGTCATCAGATAAGTATCTCTATTTCATGGGCGCTATATTCAGTTTGAAAATGTTAAACTAAATTAACAAAACGAGTATTGTTATGTAATATATCAGATTGAATGTTTGAGCTTCGCAGTGGCCGAGTCTAAGGGCCTTATAGCCTCACGCGAGAATGGCCAAGCAGGCCAGTTTTTAAAAATTGGATTCAAATGGAGGGTCTGTAACACGAGCATGTTGTATGCATTCTCAAAACAGACGATCCGACAAAAAATATAAGATATTGACATGTTCCTGTTTGTTAGATAATAGGAATTTAAGGGTGGTACGTTAGGGAATTTGAGTTATGCACCTTTTTACAGGAGCTACTGCTTTGCTAGCTTTTGCGGTGAAAGTCAGGACAGTCTTTAAAGCACTTAACTTTTGCCGTGTTGTGATAGCCAGACAGCGGCTCAATATCGCCACTGCCCTGTTATCATTGGGTGCTACCTCCATTCTGTCCCCGGAATGCCTAATGCTAGCCGACTAGTAACAACGCATGCAGCAGCGGCACCCATGGATATTCAAGCAGCACCCTCCGTTTCACTGCCTAAGGTGATTAACATGGTTAGCAGGTCTGCTAACTGCATTAATCCCTTTAAATAAAATCGGGCCTCAAAATACTTACACTTATTTAAATATCCCCATTACCCTGCATGATCCACACTAAAGGCCCTTAGCAAAGGCCCGTCTCAAGGTTTGGATTTCATAGCTCAGTCCTGTGCCCCCCCAATACTGACACTCCCAATTGGAGGTGGAGCCAGAGACATCAGCTCCGAGGCTCCACAATACTCCGGACCTTGGGACAAGTAGAGGGGGCACTTCTTAAGGTATAACAAGCAGGTTCCATGAATCCCAGAGGTAGCTTGCCTCCCGGCTTTGATGTTATAGCTCAGTCCTGTGTTTCCCCATTGATGATGCTTCTAACTGGGGGTGAAACTAGGGACACCAGTTTCTGAGGCTGGCTTTGTCTGCGATGTTCCGGGCATTGGGTGAGCGGAGGGGGAACATCTTAAGGTAACAAACAGGTTCCACGGATCCCAGAGGTGGCCCACCTCATGGCTTTGATTTTAAAACTCAGTCCTGGTTTTGATGCTCTTGATCATGGGTGGAGCTGGGGATGCCAGTCTCTAAGGCTGGCTGTTGTCCACAATCTTCTGGCCTTGGGGTGAATAGAGGAGCTTCTTAAGGTGTAACAAGAGACTCTTTTATTCACCATTCCTTTCCTTCTATTTGCTTTCTTGGCTGCCACTGCACAATGAGCAGAAGATTTCATCATATCCGTGATGATGCCTAGATGCTTTTCCTGGGCGGAGACTTCTAATGTGGAATCTTGCATTGTGTAGCTATAGTTTAGATTGTTTCTCCCTTAGGGAATAACTCTGCACTTGTCGACATTAAATTTCATCTGTCATTTGAATGGCCAGTTCCCCAGTTTCTCAAGGTCCTCTTGCAATTCCCACAATCATCTTGTGATATAAACAACTTCTTTTTTGTTTACTGAAAAAAAAATGTTTGATGTAGAATAAGAATCAAAAAGGAAAATTACAGAAATCCAATACACAATATATCAAAACACAAAGAAGAAATCATATGTTTTTAGCCCCCATCACGAGAAGACAAGATCCCCCAAGACTTGGAGCAAAAAAAGAGAGAACACGAAGACGAAGATAAAAAAGTAATCAAGGTTAATCAGGAACCTATCTTGACAATCCACCACTTATTTGCCCAACAAAAAATTCTCCCGTTGCAATGGTTCAGCAAACACATCTATTCCCTGCTAAACCACTAAAAATTTGCAAGGAAAACGAAGAAAGAAGGTTCCGACAGCAGCCAACACATTTGGCTTAAACTGGAGGAAACCTCTTCTCCAAGCTTGTGTAATTCTAGAAACATCTGGAAAAAGAAAACTTATTTTTGCTCACAAAATAAATATTCTTTCTTCTGAAAATAGGCCTTCAAAATACAAATCTTAGCAAATTCTGTCATAAGAGAGGGGATTTCTTCAGTAGCAGATTCCAAGTAATTAGTTAAATCCAATTCTGTATACACCTGAACTTAAGCCACCTCTGCAGCCGTCTAAGATAGAGGCCTGGTTGGTAAATAATGTGCATTTGACACCACCATCGCATCAGCATTTTGCAGAAGCAAAACCTCTTTAAAGCACTTTTGCAAAAGAAATAAAGCAAACAACAACTGGATTTTAGGAAAATTAAGAAACCTAAGATTTTTATAACAAAAAGAATTTTTCAAAGACTCGAACGGTCTGTGAAATATCAAACTATCTTTAATGCTAGCAGAACCAATAACTTGAAGGTAACCCAGCTGTGTTTCTATCGTATCTACTTTTTGACAGATAGTAGAAATCTGTACATCCAGCGCTTGCAGGGTTTTTTTTTTTTTTTAACTGTTTGCACTGAACACTGTCCATAAAATTCCCTAGCAAGCTATTGGTCTTTGAAACTTATTTCGGCAAAACCCCCTGGTTATCTCCAGAAGAAACAATCCCTAATACCTGAATTGGTACAGGCACATCAACCTTCGGTGGTGAAAGCACAACAGAGACTGAAATTAGTTCCCCAGTTGCTTTCATTAAGGGAGTAGAACTACTCCCAGCCTCTTTGTCAGGGATTCCCACTAGCTTAGAGAAGCCCCCGAAGGAGATGAGGAGACAAGAAGAAACGGTAAGTCCCCAGTCCCGGTTACTCTAGCCATCCCAGTCAATAAATGTCAGTCCATTGGACCCAATGTTTCCTTAGGGGTAGATAACACACTTACAGTCTTCATACTCTTAATCTTCCTCTTCCCAGCTCCTTTGGGCATCTCCAACCTTCAGTGCTGAAATTAGCCTTGTAGTGGCACCAAAGGCAACACCTTTTGGTTCCACGTCCCTTCGGGCGCATGTCTGCGACCACAAAATGGCTGTCTAGATTTTAAAGCATCCTGAAGTGCCCTATGATGACATCACTGGGAGGGAGCCTCAAAAGAATCACCACACAGGTAGCCGGCCTCTGCTCCTCTCACAGGATCTCTCACCTTCTAACCTGAATCCAGCTGCCTGGTTTTGAAGTGTCCTGGGGCGTCCAATGATGACATCACTGGGAGAGACAGAGCCTTAGACCCAGTTCAGGACCTGCTCATCGCTGTCAGTAAAGGGAGTCTCAAAGAATCGCCGCACAGATAGCCAGCCTCTCGCAGAGTCTCTTGCCTCCTCTAATTTAACAACTTTGAATAATTTTGTGTCATCTGCAGATTTGATCCTCCTTTGTTTCCATTTCCAGATTACTTATACAGTATATTAAAACGCAGCGGGGCCAGTACAAATCTACGGAGCACTCCATTATTCACCTTCCCCAACCGAGAGAATTTGCCCATTTAGCCCTACTCTCTGGGTTCTCTCTTTTTTTTTTAAGCTCGCTTTATTTTTAAATTTTAAACAGTAACTGCCAAAGAAGAAAAACTGTACAACAAGCAGCATCGAAGAAGTGTACAAATGTTTCACCAATTATAAACATAGGCTACCAGGCGAGCAGTGGTAATGGTAATATACCACCCTAGCTATTTTCCACTCACTTTAAATAAGTATCACTAGGGTTGCCATTGTTTCTCACACAGTGCTAGCTGGTTCAGCTGTTCTGCTGTATAAAGTTTCATTTTATGGATTAGGCAAATAGAATTCCACTAATAATGAAAATTGAGCATATTTGCTTTCTTCCAAATTGGTTAATATGATTTGTAAGGCAACAGAGAGGCACACATCTAGATGCTCTTTCCTAGATTCATCTAAGAGATCACGCATACATAGGGACTTCAAATGACAATTCCTAGCATTAATGGACAACAGAAATATAGAAACATGACTGCAGATAAAGACTATACAGCCTATCCAGTTTGTCCTTCCATACCAACTACTACAGTCCCTTTTTAACTTTAGAGATCTTTGTTAGTCCTATGCTTTCTTGAATTCAAACAGTCCTTGTCTTTACTACCTCCACTGGAAGACTATTCCATGCATCACGTTTGAAAATCGCTCATCGGCATTCCCACATCTATTTATTTATTTATTTATTTAAAGTCTCTTCTATACCGCGCTATTCAGCATCAGTGCGGTTTACAATAAACAACGAACATACACATTTCCAATAGTACTTTGTGTTTACATATGAACAGGAGAATCAACTTGGCTAACAGGGTAACTATATACAATAACAATATATACAATTTACAGGCTGGTCATGTGTTCGTATGGTTTCAGACAGAGGAGCTTTGTGAGGTTTCGGTAATTGGTGCTGAGCTTTCATTGGTTTCCGGGTAATGTAGGAGGAAGAGGTAGTGTTTCACATCTACATAGTAACATAGTAAATGACGGCAGATAAAGACCAGTATGGTCCATCTAATCTGCCCAGTAAGATGGCAGGAGCAGGTGCACCCGCCACTCTGTGCAGGCCACCCCTCTCCATGTGTTTGTTTAGGGGTGAACCCACCCCTTGTAGGACATCCCTGTTTGTTGAGAAATTAGATGGTTCCGTTTATTTTGATTTTATCCTATTGCTATAAAGGGATCCACTGTGTCTGTCCCATGCCATTTGGAATTCAGTCACTGTATTTGCCCCCAACACTTCCATCAGGAGGGCATTCTAAGCATCCACCACCCTTTCAGTGAAAAAGTATTTCCTGACATTGCCCTTCAATTTACCACCTTGCAGCTTCATGTCTGGTTTTACAGCTTCCCCGTCTTTGGAAGAGGTTTGTTTGTTATTTCTCTTTAAGTATTTAAAGGTCCAAATCATATCTCCCCTACCCCTCCCTCTCCTCCAGAGTGTACATATTTAGGTCTTCAAGTCTCTTCTCGTAAGGCTTCTGACGCATGCTCCAAATCATTTTGGTCACCTTCCTCTGAACAGTTTCCAGTCTTTTTACATCCTTTGCAAGATATGGTCTCCAAAACTGAATACAGTATTCCAAGAGAGGCCTCACCAGTGACTTATACAGTGGCATAAGTACCACTTCCTTCCTGCTGGTAATTCCTCTTTGTATGCAGCCCAACATCCTCCTGGCTTTTGCCACCGCCTTGTCGCACTGTTTTGCCACCTTGAGATCTACAGAAATAATCACACCAAGGTCTTTCTCCTGCTCCATGCACACCAACCTCTCGCCCCCTATTGCGTACATTTCCCTTGGATTTCTGCTACCCAAGTGCATGACACTGCACTTCTTTGCATTAAATCGTAATTGCCAAGCATTAGACCATTCTTCCAGCTTTTGTAGAGTTTTCCTCATGTTAACCACTCCCTCGGGGGAGTCCACTCTGTTGCAAAACTTTTGTGTCATCTGCAAAAAGACAGACTTTTCCATTCAGTCTTTCAGCAATATCGCTCACAAATACATTGAACAGTGCCGGACCCGGGACCGAACCCTGGGGCACCCCGCTAATCACCTTCATTTCATCCTTGTGTTATTTCATGTTTCTGATTAATGACTGTGTTACTTCCCCTTTTTCTATAATAAATGCTTCAAGGGAGGGAGGAGTGGCTCAGTGGTTGGGACAGGTTACCTCAGGCCGGAGGGCCGGGGGTTCAATTCCTGCATGGGGACAAGTAACCTCAGGCCGGAGGGACTGAGGTCTCTAGTCCCATGGCTGCTCCTTGTGGCCTTGGGCAAGCCACTTAACCCTCCATTGCCTCAGGTACACTTAGATTGTGAGCCCTTCGGGGACAAGGGAATAAAAAGTACCTGTTAGTATATATGTGTAAACCGCTCTGATGCGTAAGTAAAGGGCGGTATATCAAATGCCTAAAATCATAAACCATAACCATAAACCACGGTTGCCGTGGCCAATGTGGAGCTATGAGGATCATATGACCTCTGTCTCTCTGAAGCTTGAACAGGGTTTTGGGAATTAGGGGAATGGGTGGAAAGGCATACAGGAAGTCCTGACCCCAATGAAGGAGGAAAGCATCCCTAGCCTGACAAACTTGAGCCGGAATTCTGGAACAGAACTGGGGAAGTTTGGCATTCAGCGGACTTGCAAAGAGGTCTATGTCCGGGGTTCCCCAAATTTGAAAAAGTTTGGCCACCTGGTCTGCATGGACAGACCATTCGTGTGAAAGCAGAACTCGACTGACTGTCTGCCCAAGAGTTTTGAATGCCTAGAAGATACACCGCAAGGAGATGAGATGAATCTGATGCTCTCTGGCGAGGGCCCATAGTTGCAAAGCTTCGTTGCACAGCGACAGAGAGCCTGTTCCACCCTGCTTGTTCACATAGAACATGGCTACCTGATTGTCCGTTTAAACTAGGACTGTCTTGTAGCTGAGCTGGGTGTGAAATACTCGAAGAGCAAGGAAGATTGCTCTGAGCTTCAGGAGGTTGATATGGAGATAGGCCTCCTGTGGAGTCTAGGTACGTTGAATAGAGAGGCCGTGCTGGTGGGCTCCCCAATCCACCTGTGAAGCATCTGTTAGAGTGGCTTGGGGTGGGGGTTGCTGAAAAGGAGACCCCACCAGAAGGTTTTTGGGTGACTGCCACCATTAGAGGGACAAAATAGGGCGATCTGAGTTTGCTATTTTGTCTGACAGGCAACCTGACGCCTGAATCCACTGAGTGGTAAGGTCCACTGGGCTGCCCTCATATGGAGGCGAGCATAAGGAACCACATGCACGGTGGATGCCATGTGGCCTAGCAACTGTAACATTTCCCGAGCAGTGAGGTGAGGTTTTAGCACTGCTTGGGAAGCTAACTGCACATTGCGAAGGCAGCGGGGCTGTGGAAGGAAGGTCCTTGTCTGTCTGGTATCCAGAAGAGTTTCTATAAATTCTAGGGATTGAGTGGGAGCAAGGTTGGACTTTGGGAAGTTTATGACAAGTCCCAAATATTGAAGGATGCGCATTGTGCGAGACAGAGCAACCCTGGCCTCTGGCTCTGAAGGGGCTCGAATGAGCCAGTCGTCTAAGTAAGGGAAGACAAATATTCCCAGGGTGTGGAGAAATGCTGCTACCACAGCCATGCATTTTGTGAACACCCTTCATCAGATTCATAGCAAAACTGATGTCCTATTTGTTACAAGGAATCGTAAGTTCGTACCTCCTCCGTCGCTGCTGGTCAACAACATAGAACTGACGTCCAAACCCACAATCCGATACCTCGGCATCACATTAGATCAACACCTGGATATGACAATGCATGTGAAGAATGTGACAAAGAATATATATCATAAGATCAGAACACTACGCCACCTCTGCCCCCTACTTGACTATACTGATTACCGATCAACCTTCCAGGCACTAGTCCTCCCACATCTAGATTTTGCGAACATCATCCTCCATGGGCTCTCTCAATCAACCTTAAATCCACTTCGTCTGGCTATGAATGCAGCTGCAAAAGTCCTCTCTGGGTCACCAAGATCTGCTCATATAACGCCTATCATGAAAGACCTACACTGGCTACCTCTACAAGCCAGACTCTCATATAAGTCACTAGTCCTGACCTTCAAAGCCATGAATAACTACCCACCGACACCAATCAGCAAACTAATCCATAACACCCTTGAAAATAGAAACAGAAGGACTACAGCTATGAACACCTTAATAGTTCCCAAGATGATGACATCATGTACTAAAGCTACATCAAACAGAGCTTTTTCATTATTCGCACCCATGAATTGGAATATACTTCCCCATGAAATCCGCGGCATCAAAAGCCTATTACAATTCCGCAAAGCCGTGAAGCATCACTTATTCACAAAATACTACCCAGAAGTGACCATGGACACTCACACAACCAACAGGCCTCCCACTTACACCAAACACCTTAGCACCTTAATCCAACCAGAAAATGGTTAGACCCCACGATAGTTCACATTACTACTGTTGACCCGTGCCACCACATGAATACACGTACAATATCCACTCGAGTTTAAATATGGTATATAGTAAAAGCATATATATAGTATAATGTGGATTGTACATAGTTATCCCTGTTATTCCATGTTATATATTCCCTTGTTCTCTGTAAACTCAATGTTACCTGTATGCATTGCAGTATATTTTGTTCGATGTACACCGCGCTGATTTTAATAGCGCGGTATAGAAGAGATGTTAAATAAAATAAAATAAAATAAATAAATAAATAACCCTTGGTGCAGAAGCCAGGCCAAAAGGAAGAACCCTGTATTGGTAGTGCTTCCCTTAAAACAGGAATCGAAGGAACTTTCGGTGAGTTGGATGGATGAGAACATGAGTGTACACATCCTTGAGATCTAGAGAACAAAGCCAATCCTGACTCTGAAGGTATGGCAGCAGAGTTCCTAGAGAAATCATTTTGAACTTCTCTCTGAACAGGAATTTGTTCAATTTTCCGAGGTCTAGAATGGGTTTGTGTCCTCCTGTTTTCTTTGGAATAAGGAAATAGGGGGAGTAAAACCCTGTACCCCGTTGGGGAATGGGTACCTCTCCTATTGCTCCTTGAGCAAGGAGCATTGTGACTTCTTGACCTAACCGGTCGTTGGGAGAGGTCTGAGAATTGAACTGTCTTACTATTGTAGGAGGGGGCATGCTGAGGAAATGAAGCTTGTACCCCTCTCGTACAATAGAGTCCAATTTTCAGCTGTTATCTGACACCATCTGGGGGCAAAATGACATAACCTTCCTGGGATGGAGGAGGGTTCTGGGCCGTTCAGGGCCAGGAAGGCAAAGTTCTCTAGATAGGGGTCAAAGCCCCTGTGGAGGCTGCTGAGCCGGTTGAGGCTTAGCTGCTTTTGGCTTCCTTTGTTGCCTAGATTGTTGCTGCTGTCCCTTTTAGGCAGACTGACCTAAACAATGTCCCTGCTGGGTATAAGAGGGATAAAACTTCTTCTTACTGAAGAATGGTTTCTTAGAGGATCTTTTCCTCGCAGGATCAGCTGTAGATTTGGACAATCTATCCAAAGTGATATTGTCAGCATCTATCTCATTAGCTTTTTCCTGCCAATTCTTGCCAAAGAGATTCTCTCCTGTGCAAGGTATATTCCCCAGTTTGTCCTCTACCCACATTTCTAAGTCAGATGCCTGGAGCTAGGTAATTCTGCCTGCACCTATGGCAATAGCAGAGGTTCTGCTTATGCATTCAAAGCAGTCAAAGGCTGCACGATTCACAAACTTGGAAACATCCTGAGCATGTTTAACAAGAGTAAGATAATCTTTCCTTTTATCATCAGGAAGGAGAGGGCTCATAAGCTCTAAGTCTCCTGTGACTTCCTTAACGAACATTCCAATATACAAGATATAGGAACTGATCCTAGCAGAAAGCATGGAAGCCTGGAAGGATTGACGTCCAAAGGCATCAAGAGTCCTACACTCACGTCCTGGAGGATTAGATGCATGACTTTTTGCACTCTTTGTCAGTTTCATGGCTGATTCCACCACTATGGAATGGTGTGGTAATTGAGTCTTCTGACACCCAGGAGAAGGAGGAACTCGATACATGGTGTTGAGTCTTCAAGAATGAGGAGATGTGGTTAGAGGTGTTTCCCACATCCTTAACATAAGATCATGCAAGATCTCATGACTAGGTAAGGTAGCTGCCTCCTTGGGAGCTTTAGGGTATTGTAGGATTTCCAATTCCTTTGCCCTAGGCTATTTTTCAGGAGCCACTGTGATGGAAAGACCTCGGGCCACATCTCGGATAAAATCCTGAAAGTACATATCCTCTGGTGGAGACATCCTACGCTGAGGAGAAGAGGAATCCTCGGGAAGAAGTACTCTGGTATCGGCAGAGCCTTCGGAGTCTTCAGACTCATCCGAGGATTCGAAGTATCTCTGATCTGGGTGATTGTGCAAGGCACGGTACCGGTACCAATCGAAGTGGGCATCGGAGTGGTCCGGTACTGACTTGTCGATGCCGGATAGAGACGCATGACTCGGTCCCGGTAGAATACCTGCCAATGTCGATACAGTCTGTGCCAGTACTAGTTGAATTGTCTGAAGCGGGTTCAGAGGCATCGAGGCCATGAGAAGAGCCGCCAGACTGCGCTCAATAGCTAAGAATCTCGGTCTATCAATGCTGCCGATGCTTGGGTATCAGTGCCGGTTAAAGTGGCCGGAACCCCAGAGCATGACACAAGTAGTTCTGCCGAGGTTGAAGCCTCGAGAACATCCTGGAGCCCCGTTAGTGCTTTGGAAGCCGAAGCCTCCCGCCGGGGCAATTTTGCCGGTGAAAGTCCTTCAAG
The DNA here is from genome assembly GCA_033557465.1 of Ichthyophis bannanicus. NCBI lineage: Eukaryota > Metazoa > Chordata > Amphibia > Gymnophiona > Ichthyophiidae > Ichthyophis > Ichthyophis bannanicus. The sequence continues at coordinate 1,859,274,526 of CM066032.1, read as the reverse complement.
GGCAACACCAGAGGCATCTCGATGTTTAGAAGGAGATCTACCCTTTGAGGACTGGCTAGATTTATGTTTAGTTATCTGAGATCCATGGAAGGAGGATGAAGCCCTGGAGAACGTCGATGCCATGGAGACTGCATCGGATGGAAAAAGGGTGTTGAGCTTAGTAGCTCGGTTTTACCAGCCCCTTTTTGACATCATTCCACAGGCAACACACTCTGAAATAGAGTGGTCAGGACCTAAACATTTGAGGCACCATTCATGGGTGTCAGTGACAGAGATGGTACCGCCACACTTAGAACACTTTTTAAAACCCGAAGCGGGTTTTTCCATTTTGAGGGAAAAAGTTGGACCTAGTGCACAAAATGGCGTGTGGCACCTGAGAAGAAAATCACTGAAGAAAGACTCCAGAAACAGTTTTTTTTTTTTTTAGAAAAAAGAAAAGAACCACCGGCGGTACCGGTATAGCGTCGAGGGAAGGCAGACGCGACCACAAAAAAGAAGCATAAGAAGGGAATTTTCTGCGGTGAGAGGATGTGCGACCTATCGGCACCGCAGAAAATGAAGAACTGGAGAGGGACAGTTGGGAAAGGCGGGAAGGCAGCACGCAGGTGCTGTGGGATGCTCCCAAAAGCTTTCCTATTGGACACTGGGGAGCATTCCCACGCAGGCTCCGTCGGTACTGACGATACCCATATGTGAAGACTACATTCCTGCTTGTTCCTGGAGAAAAGAAAGTACACATTCTCGGCATTGCGAAGTGAGCAGAAAGAAGGAGAAAAAATAGGAGGTGAGGTGAATTTGGAGTCAGAGACTGAAGAACAGTTTGGTACCTTGGAAGGGGGGCAGAGTAAAAGTGCCATTGTACAAATTTCAAAAGAAGAGTTACTTTCCTGGTTTGGTGAACTGCGCTCAGAAATGGCGGGATTTAGGGCAGACATGGAGGCGGCCATAACAGAATTCCGCGCTGATGTGCAAGAACTGGGAAAAAGAGTGGAGGAGACAAAAGGGCAAGTAGAGGAGGTGCGAAGCAATGTGAGTGCAATAAATAAGGCACTAAACATTTTGGAAGCAGAGAAGGAACAGAGAATTTGGAAAATCTAGCGAGAAGACAACTTAAGAATAAAGGGGGGTACCAGAAAGTAAAGAGTACAGAGACTGTGAGCAAATGAGACAAGACACATGCAAGGCAGTGCTGGAGGAACCCGAGGAAAGAGAGATGGCTCAGGAAGTTAAATAGACAAAGCGCACTGCACGCTTGGCCCAAGGAGAGGGGAGGCACCAAGAGATATAATTACATGCCTCCAGGTCTTTAAAATAAAAAAAAAGAATAATTATCAAGGTGAGGGGGGCAGGAAAACTTGAGTGGAAGGGAAACAAGGTGGAAATTTTTGCAGACTTGGCTACGGCCACGCTACAACGCAGAAGAGAATGGAGAGAATTCACATTGAGACTGCGGGAAGAGAACATTAAATATAAATGGCTGTACCTAGCAGGAATTGCGTTCACCAGCAACGGCATTACAAGGCGGGCGAAGCAGAGGGCAATCAACCATGGCCAAAAAACATAGCTTGATAAAAACTATTTTATTGGAGACCCAACTTAACAAGTTTCGGCCAAAGGCATTCATCAGGGGTCTAAAAACAAACATGTAAATAAATATTATTACATAATTAAAAATACATAATTAAAAAACATATACACGTAAATACATTCGAAAATAAATAGTTAAAAACATTACCGAATAACCAAATAGAGAGTGTATAAAACACTTCTACAAGGTGGAGCAACCACTTTTCCCAATCTAGAACATAATAAAAACATAAATAGCTATAACTCTAAATATATACAATATAATATAAAGCATAAAAACAAGCTGCCACAGTAATAAAAGACTGAGGGTAACTCAGATGCACTGCCAAAAAGTATGAAAAAACTAATTGGTAGGCACATCAGTTGTAAAAAAAGTCTCCGAAACATAACATTTAAACACCTGACTAGAGCAGTCTTTTATTACTGTGGCAGCTTGTTTTTATGCTTTATATTATATTGTATATATTCTTTATGTACATTCTTATATGTATGTCATTTTATTCTCTTCTTTTATATATATATAGATATAGTTTATTTATTCTTGGTTATATCTTCAACCACACAGCTTCAAAAGTGGTAATGTTTATTGATTTTTCTTACATTTCCCAATTGCTCTTCCCCCCCCCCCACACCTTTTTTTAGGTATGTTTTATGTTATACTCATTATTCACCTTTAGAGTTATAACTATTTATGTTTTTATTATATTCTAGATTGGGAAGATGTTTGCTCCACCTTGTAGAAGTGTTTTATACACTTTCTATGTGGTTATTCGGTAATGTTTTTAACTATTTATTTTTGAATGTATTTACGTGAATATGTTTTTTTAATTATGCAATAATATTTATTTACATGTTTGTTTTTAGACCCCTGATGAAGGCCTTTGGCCGAAACTTGTTAAGTTGGGTCTCCAATAAAATTGTTTTTAATCAACCTATGTTTTTTGGCCATGGTTGATTGCCCTCCGCTGTACCTGTGTTGCTGTTGTTCCTTTGCGGAAGGCCTCCTTCCCTTGTTTCTTGGGCGATAACAGCAACACAGTTGGCGGCTGCGATGAAGGAAGCAGGAGTAACACGTTTACCAGAGGTGGGAAAAATGAGGAAACCGGGGAATGGACAGACAACAAGATGGCAGGAAGTGGAGAGCAAAGAGAGGAAAAGTAAATGTGTAATGCAAAAGAGAAAGGACATGGGACTGAGTAAATAAGAAGATGTGAGATGGAAGGAAATGAAAAGGAACCCAGAGTCAAGAAGGAAAGATGGGAAGGAAGCACAGTTTGTGAAATGATAAAAGATCTGAAGGCAACAGCAAGGAAAAAGAAGCCGCAAAGAAAGACTGAGTATATAACATGAAAGGGGAGTGGGTGGACAGAGTAAAGTGGGTAAGGATGAGAGTAAGGGGGAGATTAAGATAAGAGAGATTAATGTTCAGAAATATGAGTCATGAGTGGGAGGGGGGAGGATGATGTCACTGAGGAAAGGGCAGCTACTAAAGGGTAGCAAGAAGGGGGGGAGAGAAAGAGGGGGAGATCGGGATGGAGGGGGCTGAGAGGGGGGAGGGAAGGGTGGGAAGAGGGGTAACTGGATCCTGTGAATGTACAAAGAGGAGATATAGCAATCTGAAATCATGGGGAGTAAGCAAAAGAAATTTGATGAATGTAAGGTAGCAACCATTAACGCTAAAGGCCTTAATTCCTGGTATAAAAGACAGGCCCTAGTAAAATTGGGTAACACATTAAGAGTTGACGTAGCGCTTTTACATGAAACACATCTAAAAAAAAACAAAACACCAAGAAAGGTGGTTGATGAGTAAAAACTATGGTAAAGTATACTTGGCACATAATCGGGACTCAAAGAGGGGGGGGGGGAGAGTTGGAATTCTCTTTGCAAAAGGGTTGAGCTTGGAAGAAGAACATGTAGAGAGGGACCCGGAGGGGAAAGGAAAAATAGCAGGGAGGTCCTTAGTAGTAGGGAGTGTATACGCACCAAATACACAGCAAGGGGGGTTTTATGGGAAATTATATGAGGGGGTGGAAGCGCATATGCAAAGCCCAGTGATACTAGGGGGGGGGGGGATTTTAATGTAGCCCTAAACCTCAGAATAGACAACACGGGGGGTAATAAGCAAGGCACTAAAGGTGTAAATAAGAAGTTAGGGAAATTGCTACACAAATTGGGCGCAGTAGATGCTTGGCGATACATGCGTGGGAATAAGAGAGAATATACGCACTACTCACACCCATATAAAAGCTATAGTAGATTGGACATGATATCGGTGGATGGAAGGATAGTAGAACAGGTAAAGCGAGTGGATACAGGACCCATAAGTTAGACAGATCATGCACCGGTGGAGGTCTCATTGAGTTTACAAAGAGAGAGAAGAGGTCTGCGGTTCTGGAGGTTGAATGAATCCCTTATAGACGAGGAAAAGGGGCTAAGACATATACAGAGCACTATAAGGGATTATATGCAGCATAATAATGGGGGAGAGATGGGACCAGCTGGAGTGTGGGATGGATTGAAAGCGGTGGTAAGGGGCACTGTATAGCACTGGCGGTGAGAATGAATCCCTTATAGACGAGGAAGAGGGGCTAAGACATATACAGAGCAATATAAGGGATTATATGCAGTATAATAATGGGGGAGAGATGGGACCAGCTGGGGTGTGGGATGGATTGAAAGCGGTGGTAAGGGGCACTGTATAGCATTGGCGGTGAGACGGAAACGGGAAAAAGAACAAAAGGAGCATGAGTTATTAACAAAGTTGAGACTAGAAGAGACCATGCACAAACAGAAAGGTGGAAGGAGGAGGCTGCAACGTATTAAAAACGTATGGGAAGAATTAGGAAGACTAAATAAGGAGGTCGAAGAATTTAAGTTGAATCAACTCAGACATGAATTTTATGTACAGGAAAATAAGCCAGGCCGATATCTTGCACGAAAAATTAGGGAAAGAAGGATGCAACAACAGATCCTGCAAATAAAAGATGAGCAGGGTAGATGGGCTAATGATACTGAACAAATACAAAAAGTATTTTGGGAGTACTACTGCAAACTTTATGAATCGGAACAACAGGGAGAGGGAGTGGATATAGAACAGTATCTGGCAGAGATCACATTGAAGCAATTAGATATAGAGCAACAGCAGTGGATGAACAGAGAGATTGACAGAAAAGAAGCAGTAGAGGCTATAAAGAGCTTAAAAGAGGAGATCACGTGATGCGGTGAGGGAGGCAGACGTGTGCTGCCTGCGCTCCGGTCTCCTTCAGCCTAAAACCGTGCATTTATTGCCGTTCTGAGAGATAAACTCTTGCTACCACAGCGGCAGCCCTCGCTGGTTGATTGCTTCCTGGCCGCAGCGTTGTCGTGTGAACGCGGGAAGGATGGCCGCAGCTGCGAAATCTACCCGGCGGGAGAGGGACCGGGGTACCCCGGCGCCTAAAATGGCCGACTCCATAACCGCGCCAAAATCGCCAACCTCCCCAGCCTTCGTGGAGGAGGTGTCCCTGGCAGTAGCGGAGGCACTATCCGCGCAATTTACAGCGTTGCACGACAAGATGGACACCATCCAGGAGTCAATGGGGTCCCTGGGGAGCAGGATCCAGGAGGCGGAAGGTAGGATCGGGAGGGCCGAAGATGCCTTGGAGACCCTGACACAGAGCGTACAAACTTTGAAAGAGCAGCTCCGGGTGCAGGAACTTAAAACAGACGATCTCGAAAATCGCTCTAGGAGAAACAATTTGAGAGTGATGGGCATCGCCGATTCTATTGCCGACAAGGATCTCAAGTCCTACCTGGAGTCTCTGCTTCCCCAGCTATTTGAGGGCCTGGCTGAACATGGTAAATTGCTCATCGAGAGAGCGCACCGGGTGGGAGGTAGATCGACGCGGGACTCCCGGCCGAGGGTGGTGCTTGTCAAATTTCTACACTACCCGCAGAAGGAGGCCATTCTACAGGCAGCCAGGCAGAAGGGAGAGATAATGCATGATAACCTGAAACTCCGTTTTGCACAAGATTATTCTGCGGCAGTCAGCCAGCAACGGAGAGCCTATGCCCCTCTCTGCCAGAAGTTGATCGGCCCTGCATGTCAAATTTTCTATGCAGTACCCAGCGAAGCTGCACGTGTTCTATGAGGGAACGCACCGATCTTTTGACTCTGCGGAGGACGCCGGCCCTTACATTGAAAATTTGGGGAGCCACGCAGGTGAATCTTCATCTCAACACTGAAGGGTGTGGATGTTCTCAAGAGACTGCGCTCTACTTGATCCGGGGGGGGTGCCCACTCCGGGGAGAGGATGCGGGGCCTCTGGCCGTCTCGGACCCTACCTGAGGGGAAGCGGGACTGTATGGCTTCATCGAGGAACGGACCTGCTTATTGCCTGGGGGGGACTTGGTGAACCGGGACCTTGGGGAGTCAGTGCCCCCCCCCCCAGTCTATTGCCTGGATCTTACCTTCTTGCAGCAGGAGCAGCTTCCCACGATGGAGGGTCTGCAAGATCCTAGAGTGGGCCTCCCTTTGCCAGGCCGGCGAACTCAGATTGTTTAAACTGCCTTTATTTATCAAGTTTGGTATGTGGTTTGGGGTTTGTTTGTTTTTTCTCTCCTTCCTTGTCTCGAGTTGGGGCCATTGTGCACTTGGTTTACTTGTGCCACATCACAGGCCTGCCCTGCAGCGGCCGCAAACTTTGGCATGTGCTGTGGCATTTTATATCTAGGTGCATGTTTTTTACGGTATGCGTGTGCACCGGCTTGTATTTTTGGGTACTCTTAGGTGTTACACCCGAGTCCCTAGTCAGTGCACATGCATATCCGGGGGTTGCACTCACTTCTTTATTAATATAGAATGTGCATTTTTTCTTTCCTCTTCTTCCTTCTTCTTTTCTTTCTCTTCTTTGTTTGTTTGCTCCCCCTCCTTCTTCCCTCCCCTCGATTGTGATCCGGCAGGGGTTATCTATAGTAGCCCACTATAAAGAGGTGCTGGTGGTGCTTCAGGCTTCCGCGGGTTGTTAGTGCCCGGATCCTTGGGGGGACGGCATAGCCGTGGGACTTATGGGGGGGTAGGGCGGGGTTAGTTCATTAGGGTAAGATGGGCTATCCCTGCCTTGCGGAGAAGCACCTGGGGGGGTGGAGGGCGATGGGGCCGTTGGGGAAGGGGGGGGGAAGAGAGTGAGGGGGCTGAATGCCTGGTGGGGTCTCCAGGCCCTTGAGGGGTTCGCGGATGGGATGCTTCTCAGGCGGGTAGGTGAGGTTGGGGTATATCCCTGGGGATGTTCTACCTGGGTACCCTGGTTCCCCTCTCCCCTTCATTATATATCTATATATTTTTTTATTTTTTTTTCCTTTTCTCTCTGGCCAAACCTGACTACTTATGCCTGGAGTGGAGCCGAGCATCGTTGCGACACCTTGAACTCCTGGTCGGGATATTTTTGTATTGTACAATGGGGTCACAGTATGCTGAAGTGGACTGCCTGTGATAGGGGGCTGGAGGAGACCGCACGCACTCGCGGATCTCTAAGAGCGGACTCTACTCTTCCTTGCGGAAGGAGAGTAGCGGATAGTGGTACTGAGGGGGGAGGGAGGGAAGGAAGGTGGGGGGTGGGGGGAGAGGGAAGGGGGGAGGGTGGGAGGGGGGATGAGGGGGCAAAATCACACCCACGACCATGAGAGGGCAACTCTGCTCAGGAGTGAGTCAGTTTCTGTGAGGGGGCCCCAGGCTGGGGGGGCGACCCCAAAGCTCTTTTACCAGGTTCAGATAGACATAGTATGGATATTTGATGTCCCTTAAGATAATTTCCTGGAATGTTTGCGGCCTGGGCAGCCCAATTAAGCGTTCTAAAGTTTTACAGGCGTTAGCCAGACAGAAGGCGGACATTGCTATGCTCCAGGAAACCCACCAGACTGCCGAGGAGCATCGTAAGCTGTGTAGGGACTGGCCTGGGGGTCCCCGGCGGTGGGGAAAAAGGGGGGAGTGGTATTGTTAATTCATAAGCGTATACGGTTTGAGGTAGAAAAGGAACTCGGTGATTCCTCCGGTAGATTTATATTTCTGCAAGGGGTTTTGGAAGGGCAGCCGGTTATTTTGGGTAAGTTGTACTGCCCGAATGTTGTGGACATGAACTTTTATTCCCGTCTGGCTTCCAAGGTCGAGACGTTGCTGGAGCTCTCCTTAATAGTGGGTGGGGACTTTAATGGTGTTATGGACGTGGTCATGGATACGTCTAGAGGGGGGGGGCCCCGGGATAGAATGCAGTTGGCTCGAGCGTTGCTGCGCCTTCGCTCTCGATTATGGCTGGTCGATCCATGGAGACTGTTACATCCTACGGAAAGGGATTACACCCACCAGTCTCGGGCGCACGGTACAAGTGCGCGCATCGACTACCTGTTGGTCTCTACGGGACTCTTTGCGAAGGTTCATGACGCGCAGATCGGGCCCGTTGCGATTTCGGATCATGCGATCATTTGGCTGGAGCTCCAATGGAATGGGAATATCTCTCGCACATCTATCTGGCGGTTTCCACTGGAGCTCTATAGGGACGCCCAATTCCGATCATTTCTACGGCAGCGCTGGCAGGACTTTGCGGCCATCCATAGCGTACATGAGGGGGACCCGGAACTGGTCTGGGAAACAGCGAAAGTCGTCCTTCGTGGGGACATTATCGGCTTCCTTGCTCGCAAACGCCGCCTCCTGGCGGAACGTATTATCCGCTTGGAACATCAGGCTACAAAGCTGCGTCGCCAATGGGCACATACTCCTTTACCAGGGCTTAAACGGAGGGTATGGGAGAGTCAGACTGAACTTAACGAATTATTGCACCAAAGAGCCAAGAAATCCGTGTGGTATTACCGCTATCAGCTTTATTGTCATGGGGACCGTCCGGGGAAATTGCTGGCTCGATGTCTACGTGGCCCTCGAAGTGCGACGTTGGTGCCTGCGTTACGCGACGCTCAGGGGGTGCTGCAGCGGGAGAACCCGGCGATAGCGCGTATCTTCCGTTCGTTCTTCCAGCAGTTATATACGGCGGAAACCTCCCCGTCTCAACTGATGAAAGATTACGTTCAGCAACTAACTCTGCCCCAATTGACAGGACTACAAAAGGAGCAGGTGGATCTACCTATCACAGTGGTGGAAGTGCAAGCAGTTATATCTAAGGCTAGCTGTTATAAATCTCCTGGGTCAGATGGGTTTGGTGCCGAATTTTATAAGATTTTAAATGATTTGATCTCTCCGACCTTAGTAGATGTCCATAACCGACGGGCGCAGCAGGGGTATTTTCGCTGGGGACAGAATCATGCCCATCTTGTGCTTATCCCGAAACCCACCAAGGATCCCCTGCAGGCTTCATCATACCGCCCTATCTCGTTGCTCAATTTTGACCTCAAGCTCCTGGCTAAAATCCTGGCTGACCGCCTTGCAGGCTATTTAGGGCAACTCGTTCATGAATCTCAAGCCGGCTTTGTTAAAGATCGCTATGCCGTGCGTAACCTGCGTAAAATCCTCGCTTCCTTAGAATGGGTCCATCATAAACGGTTGCCGTCTCTATTAATTAGTTTTGATGCTGAAAAGGCGTTTGACAGGGTGGATTGGCAGTACTTAATGTATCTTCTCCCGCGCTATGGTATAGGGCCGGGGTTTTGTAAAATGTTGGCTAGCCTTTATGCAAATCCCACGGCCGCCATTAGGTGCAATGGGGTACTATCCGAGGTCTTTTCACTTCAACATGGGACCCGTCAAGGGTGTCCTCTATCCCCGTTACTTTTTGTTTTATCATTAGACCCCCTCCTGCGCGCCGAGTGGAGGAATCATCCGAGATAGGGGGGGTGCGTATCGGCGCGTGCAGCTTTAAGCTCTCGGCCTTTGCCGATGACCTTTTGGTTCATTTATCACAGCCTAAGTCCTCCTTACCTAGACTCTTGCGGGAGTTTCAGACATTTGGACAGTTCGCGGGCTTTCGTATTAATGAGGAAAAGTCGGAAGCTCTCGATATTACAGGGCGGCTGCGGGATAGCTGGCAGGGGGGATTCCCGTTAAAATGGGCGGATAATAACTTTGTTTATCTGGGGATAGTACTACCCACTCGGCCCACCCGACTTTATGGGGATAACCTGCACAGGATGCTGTCCAAAGTGAGGGCTCAGTTGCAAGCCTGGCAATTCCTTCCACTATCTTTGTCGGGGAGGATTGCGGCGATTAAAATGATAATATTACCACGATTACTGTACTGGATGCAGACTCTCCCAGTCTGGCTCCTACAACGAGACATACGGTGTTTTGAAGTGGAATTTCGCCGGTTTCTGTGGAAAGGAGCGCGAGCGCGCATTCCTTATAGTCGATTGGTGGGGAGTGGGAATTGGGGGGGCTGGGGGCTCCCAGACCTGGGGGCCTATGTGGAGGCCTGCCAAGCCCGCCATTTGGGGGATTGGCTGGGGAGCACGGAGCTTTATACGCCTCGAGCCTTAGAGGAGGCCTATGTGGCCCCCCATTCCCTTCAGGCTTTATTGCACGTGGCAAAACCGGGATATGCCGACTCACTTGGCGGAGAGTGTATTATTGACGCCGGTGCGGATGACGTGGAGGAAGCTTAATCGGTACTGGGGGCACAAGTGGCAGGTGTCGAGTTGGCTGCCCCTTCGAGGTAACATTAACTTCACCCCGGGGACGGATGCTGTGGTTTATCGACTCTGGGCAGCAAACGGCTTATGTAACCTGGGACATGTGGTCGATGCGGAGGGGAACTCTAAATCCTTTCAGTCCCTTTCCCGGGAATATGACTTAGGGCCGAAGCATGTCTTTGCGTACCTGCAAGTGGCCCACTATGTAGGCTCTCTCCCGGGGGCGGAGCTACATGCAGAGCGATCTGCACAGATTCTGGAATTTTTTGACCTAGGGGGTGAGGGGAAGCCGACGATAAGAGCATTTAGGGGTAAACTGGAGCAATACCGCCGTCGCCCGGATTTCCGTAGCATAGAGCAGGCTTGGGGGGCGGAGATGGGGAGGGAGATACCCCCGGGAACGGTGCTCGATGCCCTTCGCCGAACCGGGACCCTGGCGGCCGGTGTTCGTTGGCGGGAGGTGCACGTTAAGTGTTTGACGAGAGTCCACTTCTCTCCCCGACGGGCTCTTCGATGCCACCTGCCTACGGATGGGCGCTGCCCACGCTGTGGGGAGCCTCAGGCCACTCTCCTGCATATGTGGTGGGGCTGTCGGTTGATCCGCCCCTACTGGAGGCGCATATGTGCCTTCATGATGACCCTTTTGAGACAACAGGTGGTGTGGGACGCCGCCCTGGTCACATTAGATGTCTTGCGCGGTAACTCCCCGAAGGGGAAATGGGGTCGAGCCCTTGTGCGAAAGGCATGTCTGGTGGGTAAGGGACCTATTCTGCGCCGATGGCGAGAAAGCTCCCCCCCTTCTGTCTGGGAGTGGAGGAACTCCTTCCATCAATTGATGCTTTTGGAATGTCGAGCTGCCCGAGGGAACGCGAAGCGATGGTCCGCTTTTCTCTTACTTTGGGAACCGTATCTCCATCAGTTGGGATCCCAGTGCCGCAATGCCGTCCTTGAATCGGCCAGTTAGGCCGCGGTCCTCTTCCTGAGCAGCCCTAGAGGCGGGTATCTGTTGTCCTCCGGAGAGACTGGCCCTCTTGTGTGTCTGGGTGTGATGGGGGGAGGAGGGAGGGTGGAAAGAGGGGGGTTGGAGGTGGGTGGGGGGGGATGGGGTAATATGTAAAATGTGTTACCATCGCTGGGTCTCCTGGGGATCAGAGTCCACCTCAGGGGACGTATACTAACTGTTATTTGTTTGCTGTTTGTATTGATGGTTATAAATAAACTTATTAAAAAAAAAAAAAAGAGCTTAAAAGATGGCAAGATGCTATGATTGGATGGTTTTACTGCCAGGTTCTATAAAAAGTTCAGTGAGGAAGTGAGCCCGATAATGAGAAATGTTTTCAATGAAGTATTAAAAGGGGAAAAGTTAACAAGCTTAATGGAGGTGGCGGGTGTAGTAGTAATATCCAAAACCAGAAAGGACCATGGGAAGTATGATTCATATAAGCCCATTTCTCTCATTAATTTGGATGCTAAGATACTAGCTAAAATATTAGTGACCAGGTTGCAGAAATACATACCACAATTGATAATGGAGGATCAAGCAGGATTTATCCCGGGTAGACAAGCGAGTGATAATGCACGTAAGCTGTTGAATTTAATATGGCAAGTACGTAAGGATCAGACATCGTCCATGATGGCGATGGATGCAGAGAAAGCTTTTGACAGAGTAGAATGGGCTTTTATGTTTGCAGTTATGCATAAGATGGGACTGGGAGATAATTTCCAGAAATGGATAGAAGCTCTTTATAAAGAGCCTAAAGCACATATACGGATAAATGGGGCATATTCAGAGTTATTTAAATTGGGCAGAGGTACAAGACAGGGGTGCCCGATTTCCCCATTGCTGTTTGCAATGGTGAAAGAACCACTGGCCGAAAGTGTTAGACGGAATAAGGAAATACATGGTATAAAGGTAGGTGAAGAGGAATACAAAATCTCATTATTTGTGGATTGTACATTGGGACAACCTATGGAATCTATACCAGCCTTAGTACAAGAAATCAAGAAAAATAGTAAAGTATCTGGGTACAAAATGAATATGGGGAAAACAGAAGTTCTAAAAATTCAGTTGGACCCTCAGGAAGAAGGCAAGGTGAGAACCACATTCCCGTTTAGTTGAGCTAATAACAGTGTGAGATATCTGGGGATTCAGATTAGTGCAGAGGGGTCTGATTTATATAAGATGAACTATGACCCAATAATAAAAAAAAAAGTGCTAACGGATTTAGTACGATGGGACAAACTTATTTTCTCATGGATGGGAAGGATTGCCATAGTGAAGATGAATATACTACCTCGATTACTGTTCCTATTTATATCTTTGCCCATAGAGATCCCCACCACAATGTTAAACTTGGTGCAGAGAAAAATCTTCTCCTTTATCTGGAGACGCAGACCTCCAAGGGTGCAAAGGAAGATAATGTATAAAGAGAAAAAGGAAGGGGTTTTGGCAGTGCCTGAGACAGCAAGGTACTATGAGGCGGCACAGTTGAGAGCGTTAATGGGATGGAGGTTAGAGAAAGGTGGGCCCCAATGGAGTACACTAGAACAGGAGATGGTAAGACCAAATTGCCTTATTGACTTGATGTGGCAGAGAAGAGGGGGAAGAGGAAGAGGCCAGGATAGGAACCCCTATGTGGCATGCACACTCCGAATATGAGATAGGAAACATAAGGTGTTGACACAGATGAGGGGAGACATTAGAGCACAGCGGATAAAGATGGGAGGAATCTCTGGTATATTTCAAGTGTGGCATGAGAAAGGGTTACAGTACATGAAACAGGTACTAACAGCTGCGGGCCAATTAAGACCACTTGGGGAGTTTCAGCAAGAACTTCAAATAGAGATAAGCGATTGGTATGGTTACTTCCAATTGGCACATTTCCTGGGGGGGGGGAAGACAAATAAAGGAATGCTTAGGTAATAAGGAAAAACAATTTGAAAAGTTGTTTAGGATGGGAGATTTATCCAGAGACGTAATCTTGTATAAAGCATTGAGTGGGCCCATGGACCAAGGAACACATATGCAGGCATGGGAGGACGACGACTTGGGAGGTCACTAGGACTATCGGAGATAGAAAAAAATATGTGAAGGGGTAAAAAATACCAGTGGTCTCGACAGCAAATCAAGAACACATGCCGTTCTTGATATTATTAAGACTCTATTCTGTTCTATGTAATTATCTCTTGTATATAGTTTACCCCGGTTCTCCAAGTTTGTACTCCTGTTCGATGTAAACCAAACAGCTTGTTGTTATGGTCTTTATGTTATAATGTAAACCGCGCTGATGCCGAATAGTGCGGTATATAAGAACTTGTAATAAATAAATAAATAAATAAAAATAAATAAGATGCTGTACCGAATGTATTTAACCCCAGTGCGTCTGTGTAAGATGGAGAACTATAATGATTCGATGTGTTGGGAGGGGGTGTGGAGAGAAAGGGGATTATATGCATAATCCCCTGGTGGATATGCCCAGTGCTACAGAAAACGAGGCAATGGCCGTCTGACTTGGTACGAGATATGGTGGGTTGGGTTGGCCCTATTACATCAGCAGGAGTGTTATTGAATGAATGGGGGGGGGGGGGTGATTTGAAGAGTGAACTGGTGTACCTGTTAAAGATGCTAGCGATTGGAGTGCGGATGGAAATAGCGAAGGGGTGGAGGTCAGAGAGAGAACCAGCCCCTGAGAGAATATTAAGCAGACTGGCCTACATCTATAGGAGGAGCGAAATTACTGCATATAAGACACACAGGATAGAGGTCTTTCAAAGAAGATGGGAAAGGTATAGGGAATGGTTACAAAAGGAGAACAACGAATTAATGGGATGAGTTCAATAAAGTTTAGGGAATGGGATAGTAAAATAAGGGGGTGTGCATTACAGGATCCAGTGGAGGGGGGGGGGAGAAGAAAGGAATATTAAAAAAATGTATAGGAATATGGAGAGGAATATATAATGTGATGTAAGAGGAAAAATGGTAATTGGATAATAATTGAAAGATACGAATCAGAAGATAGTTTTGAAATGGAGAGGTATGCCAATTATAGATGTAAGCTTTTTTGCTGGGCTGAGGATGACAGCCAGATGTATGATATATCATTGATTGTAAATGATGAGAAAAAATGATGTAACAATTTGTGCAGTACCGAATAAAAATCTAAATTAAAAAAAAAAAGCTATATTGGCTATGTTACTGATTTTTTATTTTAATCAATGGATTACATCATAATGTTGCTTTCTAGCTATCCCTCCATTCTACCTCAAAAGTATTATCAAAAGCCACTGCTTCCTGCATCACCCAAACTGGAGGTATCTCCCCTAAGTCTTTGGGAGAAATAGCGGCTATCCACTGCATTTTTACCCTGTACTAATCAGGATCATAGATCGGATCTTCATTACCCGGCACCCATAGCATCCCAGATGTTAACAAAAAGGCCTGATAGAAAAGAGACTGCTGAGGGGAGATATGATAGAGGTCTATAACTTAATGAATGAAGTGGAACGGATAAATGTAGATCGATTGTTTATGCCATCAAAAAGTAGAAAGACTAGGGGACATGCAATGAAGCTACAATGTAAACCATTAAGACTAATAGGAGAAAATATTTTTTTACTCAACACGTAATTAAACTCTGGAATTCGTTATTGGAGAATGTAGTAAAAGTGGTTAGTGTAGCTGACTGTAAAAAAGGTTTGGACAAGTTTCTGGAGGAAAAGGTCCATAAAGCATTATTAAAGAGTATCCAGGAAACCTCTGCTTAGCCCAGGACAAGCATTATGGAACCTGTGTGCCTTTTTGGGAACCTGACAGGCACTTGTGACCTAAATTGGCCAGTGTTTGAAACAGGATACTGGGCTTGATGGACCTTGGTCTGACCCAGTATGGCATTTTCTTATGTTCTACATCCCCTCTATCCTTAGAGGCCTTTAAGGTTTTCAAAGCAATGCATGTCTTATAACCCTTCCAGAGAAAATGCAGCAAGAGCTGTTGTAACTGCAAATAAAAATTCTGAGGACACAGCTCAGGCAACATAACTTATTTGTGGCATCAGAGACATTTTCACCACCTTAACTTTACCCCAGCAGTTGGGAATCCTTTTTAAAAGAAATTCCTAGGGGGGAGGAAGTGATGTCATCAGCCAACATGGCAGCATAAGTGGAGAGCTCCGGAGGGCAGCTCAAGTTTTTGGCGATATTCCCCCTCGTTGTGCTTCGATTTTTGGAGGACACAGGTTGCGGGTGAGCGAAGGCACCCCGAGGACTTGTATGGCGACAAGAAAAAAAGCAGCGGACCTAAAAGAGTTCGCGTACGGAGGCGCGAAGTCCCTGACCGGAGAGAAGAAAATGGCGGGACAAAGCGCGGGAACCGGAGAGACTCCCTCTGGTAAGGGGCGGCGGAATGATGAGGCACCGGCGTTGGCCGACATGCTTGTGCAAAATCTGACAAGGGAAGAACTGTGTCTCTGGTTTGTGGACCTAAAAAATGAAATGCACGCTGTTAAAACGGAGGTGGCGGTAATGTGCAGCGCGGTGAGGGAGGAGATGGGGGAGCTCAGCCACAAAGTGGAAGAGCATGAGCAGCAATTGGGGAGGCTTGATGCTCGGCAAAATGCGCTGGCCCACTCCTTCTCAGAGATGGAAGCATGGAAAGACTCACAGCTCTTAAAAATGGAGGACTTAGAGAACCGGTCTCGGAGAAACAACTTGCGCATCCGAGGGGTGCCGGAGGAGAAGGAGTTTGCGGACAGCGAAAAGGTGGCTATTGCTGTGCTGGGGACTATTCTGCGTGATTTGGGCAAAGAGACTGAGAGCGTGGACGTGAAGCTTGTTAGAGCCCATCGTGCCCTCGGCCCCAGCAGACCTAACCAACCGCGAGACTTGGTCCTTTGCTTGGAGGATTATAAATTGAAGGAACGGATCCTACAATTGATGCGTACCCGCAAGGATTTTCTATGGCAAGGGTATGAAGTGCAGTTATACCCGGACTTAGCTGCAGGGACTCTGCAGCGGAGGCGGGATATGCAACCTGTCACAGCCATCTTGCGGAGGGAGAATGTTCGTTATAAGTGGTTGTTCCCGTTTGGCCTCCTTTTTACAGTGGGGCTTAAGAATTGGAAAGTCCACTCGGTAGCAGACGCTATGACCGCTATGGCCAAGGCGGGCTTAGAGAGTGGAGTACCCCTGGGCCTGCAGGAGCGGCGGCCTGCGGCAGTGGAGCAGGAGCGACAGAGGACTGGTGATAAACGACAGCGGAGTCCGGAGGTGGAGCATGCCAGATCGGATAGAGAGGAGGACACTTGAAATGCTGGGGACTCCTTGTGTTAGGGTCTGTTTGTTATGCTGTGCATTGTTTTGGAATGCTGAGTTAGCTTTGTGTTGTTTGTGGTGCTGCATGAGTTCTGTGGAGGATTCATTGTTCTGGGCGGTGGAGGGGGGAGGGTAAATGGAAGGGGTTGGGGGGAGGGAGAAGGTGGGTGTGTGGGGAAGGGGGAGAAGGGGGTGTGGGAGGTGAAGTGTGGGGATGTTTTAGGGAATGTGGCGGAGGAGAGTAGGGGGCGGAACAAGGGGATTAGATAAGAGAGGGGGGAGGGAAGGGGGGAAGTGTGTAGGGGGGGGGGAGGGGGGGACAGGGGGTAGCTGCCTCTGGCTGATGGACACTACTCCGATGGTGGCCTCCGGTGGAAGGAGGGGGGATCAGCGGGGGGACGGGGGGGGAGGGGGGGAGCAGGGGTTGGGGGTAACGTTAGGGGAGGGGGGGGAGGGGAGGGGGGTGGGGGGGGGGGGGGAAAGGTGGGCCAACAGCAGATGGTCGTGGCTACACTAAATGTGAGGGGGTTGGGAACTTGGAGGAAACGCAGATTGTTGGAGAGGGAAGGTGGTAGGTTGCGTGCAGACTTTTTATGTCTCCAGGAAACCCATTTGAAGGTTGGCCAGGAGCGTCTGCTACAGTCCAAGCGCTACCCACGGGTGCTATTAGCTGGGCAGAGGGCTGAGGCCCGGAAGGGGGGGGTGGGTATTCTGGTGGGGGTGAATTGGGTGGATAAGGTGGTGGGGGAATATCGCGATAAGCAGGGTAGAGCGGTGGGGCTTAAAGTGCAGGTGGGGAGGGAGCAAGTTTGGATAGTGTGTCTGTACGGCCCCAATGAAAAACAGGGGGAATTTTTTGATAGGCTGCAATCTGAACTGGGGGGCCTGAGTGGGGCCCCTATTATTCTGGGGGGGGGATTTTAATTTAACGGTCAACCCACGATTAGACAATGGGGGGGGGTAGCGGGTTGGGTAAGAGAGTGGACAGGGTCAAGTTGCGGCGCATGAAAGAGGGTTTGGGGCTGGAAGATGTGTGGAGGAGTCAGCACCCGGGATGTAAGCAGTACACTTTTTATTCTGCTCCCCATGGTACGTATAGTCGGATAGATATGTTATGGGCAGGGGGAGGGTGGTTGAACAGGGTGCTTGAAGCGGATCAGGGCTCGATTACGTGGACAGACCATGCGCCTGTATGGGTGAAATTTAATTTGGGATATGATGATGAAGGCGTTAAGTTCTGGAGATTGAATGAGGCCCTGCTGGATGAACCAGCTGTGATAGAGCGGTTAGGGAAGGTGGTGCGGGAATATCAAGCTTTTAATTTAAATGGGGAAGTTGAGTTAGGGGTGGTGTGGGATGGGCTTAAGGCAGTAGTGAGGGGGCATTTGGTGCAAGAGGCGGCCAGGAGGCGTAGGCAACGCGGGGAGAGGGAACGGGGGTTGTTAGATGAGATTGGTCGGTTGGAACGGATGGGTGTTGGGAAACGTGGAGGGGAGGTGATGGAGAAACTGAAAGCGCTAAGGGGGGAGTTAGGGCAGTTGCGTGCGAGCGACATAGCCTTTGAGTTGCGGGTGTTAAAGCAGGGTTGGTTTGAGGGAGGAAATAGGGTGGAGCGGCGTTTGGCGCAAAGGCTACGGCGTAGAACCCACCAGCATACTATTGGGGGTATTTGAGGAGTGGGGGGGAGGTTGGAGCACGGGAATAATGAAATTAGGGAGGTGTTCGTGGACTATTATACCAAACTATACACAAGTGAAGTGCAAGGTGGGAAGGCTCAATGTGAGGAATACTTACGAGATTGTGACATGCCTACCCTGTCTAGCGGAGAGTCAGAATGGTTAGATCGGCCCATAACGGAGGGAGAGGTGACAGCTGCGATTGGCACTTTGAAACGTGGTAAGGCTCCTGGGCTGGATGGGCTGTCAGGGCGGTTTTATCAAGTGTTCCGGGCCAGCTTGGGGCCTTTGATGGTTGAGGTGTTTAACGGGGTGTTGATAGGGGGAGAAGCCCCCCGTTCCATGAGGGAGGCTGGCATAACCCTTATTCCTAAACCGGGCAAGGATCTAATGGTGTGTGGGTCGTACCGGCCTATTTCTTTATTAAATGTAGACGCTAAGTTGTTGGCTAAGGTGTTGGCTACTAGACTGGCTGCGGTGATGCCTGCCCTGATACACCCCGATCAAACAGGGTTTATAGGGGGGAGGCAAGGGGGGGATAATATTCGTAAGATTTGTAATCTCACGTGGGAGGTGCAGCGGACAGGGCAGGAGGCCGTTTTTCTTTCGGTGGATGCTGAAAAAGCGTTTGATCGGGTAGTAGAGTGGCCTTTTATGTTGGGGGTGTTGGAGAAAGTTGGGCTGGGTGTTCATTTCCTTCAGTGGGTACAAGCGCTGTATGCGGGGGCCCGCAGGCGAGAGTGCGGGTGAATGGCGGTTATTCGGGGCCGTTCGGTCTCGGTAGAGGTACTAGACAGGGCTGTCCCCTGTCCCCTCTGCTCTTTGCCTTGGTCATAGAGCCGTTGGCGGCCAGGGTCAGGAGGTCAATAGATGTAAAAGGGGTTTTAATGAACTCCCAGGAAGTTAAAATCACTCTCTTCGCAGATGATGTGATTTTTACGCTTCGAGAACCTTTGATGTCATTACCGAACTTAATGAGGGAGATTGAGGAGTACAGTAAAGTGGCGGGGTATAAGATTAATGATAGTAAATCAGAGATTTTGGGGTTTAATTTACGTGGGGAGATAGAGGTTGGCCTGAAAGGGGCGTTTGCGTTTCGCTGGGTGGGGACGCAGTATCGGTACCTGGGTATCCAGATGGGTAAGCATGTCGAGGGGTTAGGGAGAGTTAATTATGGCAGACTATTGCAGGAGGTGCGGAGTGATCTTCAGAAGTGGAAGGGGTTATACTTAACATGGCTAGGTAGGATTGCCGTGCTAAAGATGAATGGTTTTCCTCTGTTTTTGGGTTTATTTAGGTCCCTACCGTGCAAGGTGCCTCGGAGCTATTTAAAGCAGGTGCAGCAACTCTTGCTGGCTTTTGTGTGGGGGGGGAAACATCCGAGGGTAGCGCGGCTTACTATGTATAGACCCAGTAAGGAGGGGGGGATGGGTGTCCCCTGGCTGGAACAATATTACTTGGCCTCGCAGTTAAGGGCCTTGCAGAGTTGGCAAGGGGGGGAGGAGGTTCCGCGGTGGGTGTACCTGGAGGGGGATCCGGAAAGGGGCGAGAGTTTGGCGAAGTGGATTTGGGATCCCGGGGGCAGTGGCAGAGGGAAGGGGGATGGGTAACCCCTTTCGAACTTTGACGAAAGAGCTTTGGTTGCGGTTGAAACGTCCCTTGCTAGGGGGGAAGCGTTATACTAGGAGTATGTATATTACAGGGGTCCGGGAGTTTAGCCCGGGGAGAGAAGGAGGAGTGTTTCTTGAATGGGCAAGGAAGGGGTTGAGGGCTATGGGTCAACTACTTACGACGGGGGGGGAGTTGAAGAGGTGGGGGGAGTTGGTGAAGGAGTTTGGGTTGGAGAGTAAGGGGTTTTTTGCATATTTACAGGTGGCGTCTTTCGTGGGCAGGCGGGAAGTTAAGGAGGACCTGGGTAAAGCAGCTACGAAGGTAGAGACCCTATTGGAAAGCGGGGGGCGCAAGGGGGCTATTACCCACTTTTATGCGGCGTTGCTTGACCTGCGGGGGGTGGGGGGGAGCATTAGAGGGGAAGAGATATGGGAAAAGGTCCTGGGGGGGGAGTGGTCCCGGGAACGCTGGCAGGACATTTATGGGTGGTCAAAAAAATTGGCACCGGGGACGGTTTATTTGGAGGGGAGTTTGAAGATTAGATATCACACCTATTGGACCCCATGGAAGTTGCGGGTCCTGGGGACGGGGAATTTGGGAGAGTGTTGGAGGGGGTGCACGGGGAAGGGTGATTTATATCACCTGTTGTGGGATTGTCCATTGGTACGGGGTATGTGGGGGGATTGGGAACTTGTTATTCGGGAGGTGACGGGGCTCCCCATTGTATTAACTCCAGCCATGGTATTGTTGAATGAGTTGGGGGATGAAGGGGAGCGGGAGCAGCTTCAGCTGATTGGCTACTGTATTATATCGGCGAGGGGGGAGCTCCTGGTGCGATGGAAAAGTCGGGCTGTCCCCACTCGGGGAGATATAGTGGGGCGGTTGTGTGAACTGAAAGGTATGTGTGAGATCGCAGCGTATGGTAAGCATCGGCTGCAGACCTTCAGACTGCTGTGGCAAAGATTTGATGTATGGCTCTTGAAATGGAGAGGGGGGGTGTAAGCTGTTGCGGGTGTCAGGATTGGAACTCTGAGCCTGTAGCGCGGGCCCCTAGGCGAGGGGGGTTGGGGCGGGGGGGGATGGGTTGGTGGGGGGGGGGGGTTTCTGCTGGGTGGTGGGGGGAGGGGCTGGGTGGGGTTCTTAGGGGTTTTTGGGGGGGGTACTGGAAAGGGTTCCCTGGGACATTGTTTAGTGGCCAGAGGTAGCAATGTATCATATGGGTGGGGGGAGGGGGGGGTAATATTGAAACTGTTAGTCACCACTGTCTTCATCGGTTACCTCTGTGGTGGGGTTAAGTGTTTGCCCCACCCAGAGATTTTGTTGTAATGTGATTCTATTTGTGAATTGGTGGAACTAAATAAATAAATAAAGTTAAAAAAAAAAAAAAAAAGAAATTCCTAAATATTTAAGCTCTAAAAGGGACCAGTGGCGTCTGCAACTACTAAGGTCCTGTTGCACACCATGGGCGCTGCCTTAGATATATCTCAATTAATCCTACACCAGGAAAAGGATGAAAAATGCTGCATTACCCTCAATAGCTCTTGCAAGGAATCAAAAAATAACAAAAGATTATCCATGTAAGCAGCAAGCTCACACTCATAGCAATGGTGTTTAATCCCAAATATATCTTTGTTGTTTCTAATTGCTAACAAAAGCTGTTCTAAAACTAATTTGAATAACAATGCAATAATTATTATAATTATAATATTATAATTATTATAATCGGCATTCCTGATAGATGCCTCGTCCTAATGGCAATGAAGCCGACAACATTTATTCATCATTAACCTAGAAGTCAGTTCCTATACAAGACTTTTACCATAATCACAGGACGAATCCCACATCCAAACCAGTCTAGCACGCTAAAAAGATATTTCCACTCAATGCAGTAGAATGCTTTTTCAGTATCAAGTGATTGGGCTACTGCCCCTTTATTCATCAAACAAGCAAGAGCCAATAAGGAGAAATTAGGTCTTACGTGCTAATTGTCTTTCCTCGAGTTCCCTCCAGGCCAGTCCACAAATGGGTAGTCAGCTCCCCCTCCAGCAGCTGGTAAGACCTCATTTCTCCTTCCTCTTCGTCCCTTCAGGTCAGTCCACGAATGGGACATACCAGAGCAGTACTTACACTCAGAGACCCACTAGCCCAGCCTGAAGCATGGAAGCTCCCAGTACCGCATCCCCTGCTGCCTGCACATCAAGACGGTAATGTTTAGAGAATGTGTGAAGCGATGACCACGTCGCCACTCTGCAAATATCCACCAAAGAGACGAGGCAGTGCTCCACCCAGGACATTGCCTGACCTCTGGTCGAATGAGCTCTAACCCTACCGGAGGAATCTTTCCACGAGCCACATACGCTGAACAAATGGCCTGCTTCACCCATCGAGCTATTGAGGCCTTGGAGGCCCCCTCGCCTTTCCAAAGACCTCCAAATAGAATGAATAAACGATCTGTCTTACAAAAAGAACTAATGCCCTTAATATATTCTTTCAGGACTCATCATCATCCAGAGTGTGAAGCTGATGCTCCCTTTGTGACCCCCCCTAAGACAGGGAATGCTGTCAAGAAAATGGCTTGATTCACATGAAACCGAGACACCACATTCGGCAGAAAAGATGGTACCTGTCTCAAAACCACTTTTTCTCAAGAAAAAAGTAAGAACGGTTCCCAACATGATAGATCTTGGAGGTCAAGAGATCCAAAGCGCCAAACAAAGCACCATTAAGAACATAGTTTTCAGGGTAAGATCAGGGACTGAAATTCTCAAAAGAGCTCAAATGGAGCCTCTGTTAAGGCTTCCACTACCAAGTTCAGATCCCAAGGTGGAACCGCCGACCGCAAGGGCAGACGGACAAGTCTAATTGCTCGAAGGAACTGCACCACATTGGGGTGTACCGCCAGCAAGAGGCCTTGCACTCATCCGTGATAACAGGCTATGGCCGCTACCTGCACCTTCAAGGAACTAAGGAGCTGCAGGAACATCAAAATGTCAGGAAGCGAACATTTAAAGGGGTTTACCTGCTGGGTACTGCACCAACCCTCACATTTCTGCCAAACTTGGACATAGACAAGCATTGTCAAACGCTTTTTGGATCCCAACTTCGTGGAAATGACAGTTGCAAAATAGCTCCAGCGACTTAACTGTGACTGCTCAAGAACCAAGCTATAAGTGAGAACCTCTCCAACTGCGGCATCTGCACTGGTCCCTGCACCAAAAGATTGATCCTGTTTGGCAACTGCCAAGGACGATCCATGAGGAGCTGTGTCAGATCCGCATACCATGGTCAGCGAGGCCAATCCAATGCTATCAGAATCACGGTACCCCTGTGCCACTCTGTCCTCTGTAGCAGATGGCTGATCAGCGGCCACAGCGGAAAGAGCATCTAGCCCCTCGGACATGTGCTCTCAGCATCTACTGAAAAACTGGCCTGCCTTGGAATTAGATGTGGTGGCCATGAGATCCATGACTGGTATACTCCACTTTTAAATGATATCATGAAAAATGGCTGTGTTGAGTTCCCATTCCACGGGATCTGACATGTGCAGACTGAGAGAGTCTGCCTGGACATTGTCCTTTCCTGCGACATGAGCCGCTGAGAAAGCTGAAAGCTGCTCCTCCAACCAACGCATCAGCACTCGACTCTGCCATCCGGGTTGCACTGCCCGTACCCCCGATGATTGATATATGCCACCATTGTTGCATTGTCAGAGAAGACTCGAACTGCCTTTCCTTCCAACCAGCTGCTGAAACTCTGCTGTGCCAAAAAACTGCCCTCATTTCGAGGCGACTGATCAACCAAGAGGCCTCTTCGGGGAACCAACATCCTTGGGTAACCTGACCCTGACAATGCGCTCTCCAACCGGAGAGGCTGGCATCCTTAGTGACGAGGACCTACTCTGGCGGATCCAACGACATTCCCACCCTCAGGTGAGCGGGTTCCAGCCACCATGCCAAAATGGCTTTGACTTCTGTCAGACACTCCAACTTTCACGACAACAGATCCCGCTGTGGTGATCAGCGCCTGTTGAGGTGGCCACATATGAGCTCTGGCCCAAGGAACCAGATCCAGAGCTGCATGTAATTCCATGCTGTTGGAGCTTCCATAAGCAGGAAGTTCCACACCTGCCCTAAGAGCTTCTCGACACGGGCCTTGGGCAAGGACACCATGCCGGCCTCTGTATCGAACAGCGCCCCTAAATACACCAGGTGTTAAACTGGCCACAGCTCACTACTCTCTGAGCAGCCACATGCGCCTCTTCCTCCGATTTTGCCCAAATCAACCAAATGTTCACATAGGGGTGTAGCAGAATTCCTTTTGGTCGCAGAGCTGCTGTCGCTGCCACCACCACCACCATAATTTTCGTGAAGGTACGCAGTGTTGTGGCCAGACCAAAGGGCAACACTCTGAACTGGAAGTGTCCTAGGGGCAGGGAAAACTGCAGGAACTTTTGATGTTCCCGCCTGATGGGGATATGGAGATAGGCCTCTGTCAGATCCAGAGGTGCCAGAAACTCCCTGCTGCTCTGCTAAGATTACTGACCATAGAGTTTCCATACAAAAATGTGGCACTCTCAAGGAGCGGTTCGCCACCTTTAGATTGAGAATGGACCGAAAGGCACCCTCTTTCTTGGGTACTATGAAGTAAATGGAGTAGCGGCTGAATCCGTACTGGTCTTTGGGCACTGGTACCACCACTTCC
This sequence comes from Ichthyophis bannanicus, assembly GCA_033557465.1. NCBI lineage: Eukaryota > Metazoa > Chordata > Amphibia > Gymnophiona > Ichthyophiidae > Ichthyophis > Ichthyophis bannanicus. The sequence goes on along the minus strand of CM066032.1, from coordinate 1,859,250,035 downwards.
AGTTGTATTAATCGCTGCAGAGTGGAGCCAATAGCCTCTCTTTTTCCTTGTGCTAGGCAGGGTGAGTTGACAAACGCCTCTGCCAGAGACCTTGCAAACTCCAGTGCGAGGCCGTCGTGGATAATTTCCAGGACCCACTGGTCGGACGTCACTGTGGACCAGATGGGATAAAACTGCTGTAACTGACTCCTGATTGCCCCTGTCTGGACCACCCTGACCTCATTGGGGTCTGCTGGGATGGATAATAGCCCCTTTTAAAACCCAGTGCTCCACGAAAGGGCTGTTACCTCGCTCCATAATGCCCTCTCTGGTAAGGCAAGAACCTAATCACTCTGAACCTCCTGAAATCCCAGGCCTGATCCCTCTGTGGACCTCCTGGCCTCGGGCTCTTTGGCTTATCCTCTGGCAGGCTGTGCCTGTAAAACGGTTGCGGAGCCTTCCTGTCTCTCGATGGGCTCCGTGCAGCACTGTCCTGCCTCCAAAGGAAGTTGTTTACCACTTCCTTTGGAGGCGGGACAATGCTGCACGGAGCCCGTTTAGAGACAGAAAGGCTCCGCAACGGCTTCACAGGCACAGCCGCGGTTCCCTAAGAGACAGGGAGCCGCGGCTGCAGAAGAAGGAGGCAGACATGGGGAGAGGGGAGAGGGGGCAGGGAACTTGCAAAGGGGCTGACATGGGGGAGGGGGGATGATATGGATGGATGGAGGGAGGGAGGGAGGGAGGGGGGACTGATATGGATGGATGGATGGATGGATGGAGGAGGGGGGGCTGATATGGATGGATGGATGGATGGAGGAGGGGGGGCTGACATGGACAGAGGGGGGCTGACATGGAGGGAGGGAGGGAAGGGGGCTGACATGGACAAAGGGGAGAAACAGGTAAAATTATCTTGCCTTGGTCTACTAGTCCTCTATTTTTGATTCTACATACGGTTTTATAATATTCTTTTGTTCTTTGGGAACATGTTTGACGGCTCTCTCGTGCACTTTTCGTATTATATGTTGTAATGACATTAGCTTTTCCAATCAGATTGGTTCATACAGTTAGTTGTAAGCTTTCCGATTTCTCATATTTATCTATTAATGTAGCCAGCGTTTTTTGAGAAATATTAGAATTCATGCTGCCATTGATTAATTCATGTCTCACATCATAAAGCTCAATAGCGTTTTATTTCTGTTTTCCCAGTCGGTTGTGTGGCGCTGGCTTTATTATGTGTTTAATTTTGCTAAAAATTGATCTTTTTCAGCTGGTCCGCTACTTCGCTGTTTTGTAATTTACGCTGGCCATTTTAAATGTTTTTTTTTTTTAATGTTTCATTATTACAACTCATTCCATTTCATGTTATTTATTCAAGAATTTATGCCTCAATACATCGTTCTTATATCTGTATGTAGCACATTTTTGTTTTTTCATTGAGTTGTAGGCATGCATATATAATTCATATTGGATAGGCTTTATAGCCTTTATTTCACATTGGTTTTAATACAGATAGTGGTCCCTATGATGCTCCCTGATTTCATGTTACCCTTGCTGCTATGGGATCAATGTTCTTTGAAAATATTTTTCTAATTTTCATGTGTTGCTCTATAAGATTTTTCCAGCCTAATGAGTACTGCTGGGTGTATTATGATTCTGTTTTTAATGAACCTCCCGTTTTTTTATTGTTCAGTTGTTCCTTGAAGTTTTCAACCCCCCTCCCCTTTTTTCTTTGTTTATACACAATGGTTTTATCTTTTTGGATGAGTTAGGATATCTGCATTTTCAGTGCCTTACTTTTATAATTTGTAAAGCATGGTTGTATTTTATTAATTTTTATGAATATCTTTTTACTTATTGTTTTTGAGTATTGTCATTAATATTGTCTTAATTTATTTATTTTATTTTATTTATTTTATTTAATTGGATTTTTATACCGCCTTATCATACAATCAAAGCGGTTTAACAAAAGAGAAAATTAGTAATAGTGAAAAAATCTGTGATAATATATACATAGTTTGTAAATATATGATTAAATGTCTTGGGAAAAGGTGCACTATATATATTGTGAGCTATACTATAAAGTGAGCTATTGTACAATGTATATATAAATAATTGCTTTCTTAAAAATTAATTAGTTGATTGCATGACCGTAGTGCTCCGTAAACAAAACTGTTTTCAGTTGTTTTCTAAAGTCTTTGATGTCCTGAGCTGCTCTCAGATCATTAGGTAGGGAGTTCCAGATGGAAGTCGCAGCAAACGAGAAAGCTCTCTCAGAGGTCTCCTTGCGTGTTTTTCTGATGTCATTTGAGGAGCTGATTCTATTTTCAGATACACTTCTCCTAGGTCTGTTGCTAATATCTGACCGGATAAGATACGTCAGACTTTTTGCAGAACATTGTTGCTTTATCTTGAAAATATAAATTACTGTTTTGTATTTAATACGAGATGATATTGGTAACCAATGAAGCTCCTTTAAGATAGGAGTTATATGCTCTTTACTTGATAGACCAAAAATTATACGAGCAGCGGTGTTTTGCGCTAACTGTAAAGGCTTCAGTGACTGCTTAGCTAGACCCAGATATATTGGATTGCAGAAGTCAAGTAATGGTGTAATTAGAGCATGACAAACATTGCGGAAGTGAACAGTTTCCAGAAGTGGCCTTAGTCTTCTGATGATTTTCATTCTATAATAAGCGCTTCTAATCATCTTGTTTATGTGTGATCTGAGATTTAATTCCTTGTCTAGAGTAACTCCAAGATATTTCACTTCTGATTTAATAGGAATAATTGAATTATCTATCTTGATGACAGGTGGATGTGCAAAATTTTGGTTACGAGATACAAATAATGCCTCTGTCTTGCTAAAATTAATTTGCATATTGTTGGTTTTACACCAGGTGGACATTTGTGATAGACAATCTGTGATGCTGGAAAAATCAGGTTTCTCGATGGAGATAGTTGTGAAAATCATAATATCGTCAGCATAAATTGTATACTTTATGCCACTTTTTAATGGAATATTGCAAATTGGTTGCAAATAAATGTTGAAGAGAAGCGAAGAAAGAGCGGAACCTTGTGGCACACCTTGTAATACTCTTATGGGCAGAGAAGTTTTTTGTCCAATCTTTACTTGTAAAAATCTTTCTGTCAGATATGATTGAAACCATTTTAATGTGACCCCATGTAGACCAATCTCCTCTAATCTATGTAATAACCTATTGTGATCTACAGAATCGAATGCAGCCGAAATGTCTATAAAAATCATTATAATACCCTTTTTAATGTCATCAATGGTACGGAGAACGTAATCAAAAAGATAAATCATTAAGGTTTCAACTCCATGGTTTGGGCGAAAACCATGTTGGTTATCGTCTAAAGGCGCATGAATATCAATGTGTTCTTGGAGTTGAAGTTGCACTGTCTTTTCAATGATTTTCGCTAAAAAGGGTATGCTGGAAATAGGCCGGTAGGCAGCTGGGTTATTCTTGTCTAACGTTGTCTTCTTCGGGATTGGTCTAACAGTTGCAAGCTTTAAGTGCTTTGGTAAATTACCTTGAGAGAGGGAATTATGCACAATGTTTTGTATTATGTGAATAAAATTTGACTTTGTGGACTTTATCCAAGATACAGGACATGGATCGGTTGGAGAAGTGCATGTGTTTATGGAAGAGATAATGTGCGAGAGTTGCTCTTTAGAAGGAAAAGAGAATGTATTCCAGACCCTGAAATTTGAGACCAAATTCAAGTTGAGACTAAATATATCTTTTACCTTAGAGTGGAATTTTTCCTTAATATAATCTGCATACTTCTGCGGTTCAATTTCAGCTTCACCTTCTGTTTTTTGCTCTTTTGTTAAACTCTTTACAATTTCAAAAAGCTCTCTAGGTTTGTTGATGGAGTTATTTATTATATTTGTATGGTATTCTTTCTTTGAGACTTTAATACGTTCGTCGTATAGCTTTTGTTTTGTTAAATATATCTGCTTTAATTCTGAAACCTTATTCCTTCTCCATTTACGCTCTATTCTTCTGAGATCTCTTTTCATCAGACGTATAGCATTAGAATACCATGGCTTGTGATGTAGCTTATTGATCCTTGATTTCCTTGGACTTGTGTCTGTCATTCTAGCTGCATTAGAAATTATGTAATTCCATTTGTTTACTTGTGTCTCTATTTCTACTGAATCGTCAGATAGATGAGGTAAGGTATCCTGTATAAATGTATCTTTGTCAAATTTTTTAAAACGTCTATGATAGCATTTGTCATCTAGTCTTAAATTATTTTTTGTTTGTAATAAAATTTCCATACTAACTATGTAGTGATCTGACCATGGAACTGGGGTAATGGTAGGAATTGAAATTAGACCTCCTAAGGTCAAATCATTTGAGGCAAAGATGAGGTCTGGCGAGTAACCATATATGTGTGTAGGTTTCTTGACTATTTGTGTGAAATTTAGTGAGCCCATTGCTTGAAGAAAGGTCTCGGAGTCTCTGCAGTTAATGGATTTAAGGTTGAAGTCACCTAGCACTATTGTGGGTTTGTACGGGGAAGTGATAGAACAAATAGACTCCAGTGTTGAGGCAAGCTCAGCAGAAGACGCTTTTGGTGCTCTATAATGTAAACTAATTGCCATGTGCTTATTCTCAATGTTAATGGAGTTACATTGTTGCGATTCTAAACTACATTGTATTTTGAATCGTAAATTCTTTTTTGCGATTATAAGGACACCTCCTCCACGTCTGACAGATCTAGAGCAGCTATAAGCAGAGTAAGAATCTGGGACAAGCTGATTGAGAATTACATTATCATACGGATGTAGCCAAGATTCTGTGATGCATAGCACGTCTATTTGTGCTTCATCTATATGATCAACTATAGTTTGGATTTTATTGCATACAGATCTAGCATTAATTAATTCAATGCTAATTAGCTTCTCTGAATTGGATAATGCTTGAATTACATTTGTTTTGACATGAGATCTTTCATTTAGATGCAAATGCCTATCAGAGCTATGATTAATACAAGTGCCATATTGCCGTGGCTGCGGTTTTACGAAAATGTATTTGCATAACACTATCCAAGTGAAAGGGGGTAGCCAACTATAATTGCTTTGGCTATATTGCTGTTGTAGGATTACAGGGAAACCTTGTAAACAGATGAGGTAGAATGGTTAAAAACAACATTGCATGTATATAAGAGACGACACTATAAGTCTATACTTGCACTTGGTTGAAAGTTGTTTTTCATGTTCATGCATATAACTTCTTCTTCTTCGCCTAGTGTCCCGCCTAAGGGCCACGCCAAAGGGCCCTCTTGCGAGGCCCTCAGGCGCGGGCCCGCAAGGCGTGGGCACGCCTTTGCTGAGGCAGTTCTAAATCCGTTGTAAAGAGCAGTGATTGGTTGCAGGTTTATTTTCAATCGCAGCTCAAACAAACACACACAGCTGATTCTCTCTCTGATCTCCCCGATCGCTGAAAAGCCCTTGCTGAGGCAGTTCTAAATCCGTTGTAAAGAGCAGTGATTGGTTGCAGGTTTATTTTCAATCGCAGCTCAAACAAACACACACAGCTGATTCTCTCTCTGATCTCCCCGATCGCTGAAAAGCCCTTGCTGAGGCAGTTCTAAATCCGTTGTAAAGAGCAGTGATTGGTTGCAGGTTTATTTTCAATCGCAGCTCAAACAAACACACACAGCTGATTCTCTCTCTGTGTTTAGTTTCCCCTCTTTTTAGGTCCTTTTATTTTGTGTTTTTGCCCTTTGGTCCTGGTTTCCCGCTATTGTAACAATGGGTGTGTGTTTTTTTACATATATCTTTCTGTATTAACTTTGTTATTTGTGGTACATTTTTAGCTTTTATATGGTAATATCGGCTTCCGGTGACACTGCCAAGAAAACCCAGGAGCTTCTGGGTCGCCAGGAGTCAGGACTGACTCGAAGGCACACATTGCATTGCATCGGTTGCTGTGCGCTCCATAGTGCTTTTTTTATTTTCATATACTGTATTTCCATAATCATTATGTCATTTTCTTGTGTCCATGTTTGATTTTTTAGCTATATACTGTACAATGATTATCTTATAGTGATAGCTCTATTTATTTTCAAAGACTTAGAGCTTTTGTTGTTCTTGAAATTATGTTTTATTCATTATTTTACATAAATATATATGTTTTAGTTCTATATAATTATTGTATTTTTATGTCTTTATGTTGTTTTTATATTTTAACACATTATACATTATATATTTTATGATTATCATTTTTATTATTTATTGTTGTTTGTAGTTCTCAGCCCCCTGACGAAGACTGTGCCGAAACGCGTTGGGCTGTTTTATTTCAATAAAGCATTAGTGACCACCTACCACCGCTTGCTTTTGTGTGTCTGGCGGGGGCCGACATGGACAGAGGGGGGCTGACATGGAGGGAGGGAGGAGGGCTGACATGGACAGATGGGGGGCTGACATGGACAGAGGGAAGGAGGCTGACATGGACAAAGGGGAGAGACAGGGGGACATACTGGACAGACAGGGGATAAATGCTGGACAGAGGGAAGAGACTGTGAGGGTTAGGATTCTAATGGGCTGATGGGGGAGCTAGCACTGGTAATGGGCAGAAGGGGGAGCTAGAACTGGTAATGGGTTGATTAGGGAAGGCTAGGACTGGGAATGAACTGATCAAGGGGGGGGGGTTGGGACTGGTAATGGACTGATGGGGGGCTAGCTTTGGAAATGAGCTGATCGGTGAGGTTAGAACTGGAAATGGGCTGATGGAGGGTAGGACTGGTAATGGGATGATTAGGGGAGCCTAGCACTGGTAATGGGGTTGAGGGGGGACTAGCACTGGAAATGAGCTGATTAGGGGAGGCTAGGACTGGTAATGGACTGATGGGAGGATAGCATTGGAAATGAGCTGATCGGGGGGGGCTATGACTGGAAAGGGCTGATTAGTGGAGGCTAGGGACTGGTAATGAGCTGATGGGGGGTAGGACTGGTATTGGGCTAATTAGGGGAGGCTAGCACTGGTAATGGGGTTGAGGGGGGACTATCACTGGAAGTGAGCTGATTGGGGGGCTTCGACTGGGAATGGGCTGATTGTGGGGAGGGGAGGATAGAGCTGCTGGGCCTGGAAGAAATCTGGGGGCTAAGGCTACAAATGGGCTGATACGAGGGAATGGGAGAATGGAACTGGAAGGGAGTGGATCTGAGAGGGGCTGCCATGATATACAAGGCACTGCTCTAAACTGGTGCAAATCCTACTTGTCCAACAGATGGCAACACGTGAGGACGGGCACCATGACATCAGAACCATTTCTACAAAAACAGGGTGTGCCGCAGGGATCTTCACTATCGGCATTGATGTTTAACATTTGCATGCAGCCCATTTGCACCCTGATCCGATCATTCAACGTTGACTGTCTAGCGTATGCAGACGATATCCTCATATACATACCATTTGCGACTGACCAGCAGATTTCTCCCCACTAATAAGATGTTCCGACGCAGTTGCGGACTGGCTCCTGACACAAAACCTCCGGATTAATCACAACAAGACTGACATCCTCTTCATCACAAGGAACCAAGAATTCACTCCTCCATCCTCACTAAAAGTCAAAAATGCAGAGCTGATAACCAAACCCACAATCCGCTAGCTTGGTATCACCTTGGACCAACGGCTCAACATGAAAACACACATAAGAAACATAGTGAATACAATATACCACAAAATACGGACATTACGGCATCTACGACCACTACTCGACTTCAGCGACTTTCGAACAATCTACCAAGCCCTAGTAATCCCACACTTCGACTACGCTAACACAATCCTACATGGACTTCCACAGGCAACGCTAAGCCCGCTCCAGCTTGCGATGCACACAGCCGCAAGAGTTCTAATCGGGGTATCAAGGACGGACCACATCACTCCAATACTGAAGAAACTCCACTGGTTACCTATACAGGCCAGACTTCATTACAAGATCTTAGTCCTTACCTTCAAAGCCTTAAACAATCAGCCCCCCTCATCCATCAGCAAGATGATTCACCTCATTCCCCCTAACAGAACCAGAAGATCCACAATGGCGAACACCCTCGTGATCCCAAATGTAATGACAAAATGCTCAAAGGCAACGTCCAACAGGGCCTTCATGATCTACGCACCCAGAGCTTAGAATGCCCTCCCCACAGACATGCGAGTCATCAATAACCTGACCCAATTCAGGAAGGCACTGAAGCATCATCTGTTCATAAGATACTACCCTGAAACCAGCTGTGGAAACCAGGCAGTGAGCAGTCACCTAGAGCACCCTAATAAACAGACCCAGCAAGAAAAAGGATAGCTAGCCCAATTGGTCCAACCCGAATAGACTAGAGCCAGACAATATAGGCACCAGTGCATAAACTGTAGATAGTTACCCTAGTTATATCCAAGTTCTAGTCCCTGTTTCACTATAAATACAATGCGGTCCGACTGCATGGTATAAGGTTATGTTGAATGTACACCGCACTGATAAGAATACGTGGTATAGAAGAGAAGTTAAATAAATAAATAAAAATAAAATAAATAAATTTGTACTAGAAGGGACTGGGGTCAGTGGGGAATGAGGGGGACTGGAAGGGAATGGACACCAGTTGCAGTCGTGGGAATGCAAGGCAGTTGACATTGGAAGGTACTGGGAGGGAAGGACTGGAAAGGAGGCTGATACTGGGGAGGGTTACTGGAACTAGAAATGGGCTGATGGAAGGAAGTGAAGAAAACGAAAGAAGAGATAAGAAATGGCAGATGGACCATAGACCACAGAAAGAGAGCTAAGAGAAGACAGGAAAGCAAAAGCCTCAGATCAGGACCAGCATGATCAGAGAATAAATTGTTCAGACAACAAAGGTAGAAAAAATAATTTTATTTCATATTAGTGATTTGACTACAAAATCATAATAATTTTGAAATCAAATATTGTTACTTGTTATTGGGATTAAATTATTGTGGTTTAAATAAGTAAATTTTATAAATAAAAACATAATGCAAAGGCCTATAATATATTAATAATTCAACAAATGATTACAGCGACAATGCGTTAAACGGTAAAGGAAGAGAGACGCATTTGATTTTATCATTGGGGGTCATCACAAGTTGACCAATGGTAAAAGGGGTCACGGTACAAAAAAGGTTGAGAACCATTGCTCTAGAGACTCCTCTGTCTGCATTGATGAGTGAACAATATTCAGTACAGCCAAGCAATGAGCAAAGAGCACTCCTAGTTCCTCTTTATGGAATACCCGAAAGACATTCGGATCATCCCCTGCTGCAATCTCTCCTTCCTGCAACTCTGGAGACCATGACTCCCCCCAGAGCTCCACCGGATCGTCTTCTTCCTGCTCGATTGCTTGCTCCACAGAGGAGTCCCTGCCCCACCAATCGGGACAGCCTTCAGAATCTTTATCCCCTCGAAGTTCCCTCCCCAGGGTCTGCCTGAAATAGTGACTCACCTGTAGCAGGCCCTGCCGACTTACTTGAGAGCTCCCCTGTTGTTACCTGTGTACTTTTAAGGCAATAAGCCCTATGCAGAGACAAAATAAACTCTGGGGAGAAAAAGCACTCCAGTCCCTCTGGTCCTGCTGGTGCTCCCGTTTGGCCAAGGGAAGTTGTGCCCGCTGATTTCTTTGGTCTTGTGTTTAACTTTCTTCTCCTGCTCCCCTGGTAAAATGGCAGGTGTCTGCAAAATGGCTGCGGTTCCCGGCAAGCCCCCAGGAACCGCCGGCCTAGGGGAAGTGCCGACTGATGCAGCTACATCCTTTTTCATTGCTATCAAGTCTCTTTCCAGCCGACTCCCTCGATGCGAACAGGAATGGCAAAGCCCCGCCGGCCCTAAAGCTGTGACTTTTTCCACACACCGCACATGCCAGAGAAGTGATGCTCATGCATGCGCTGCACTTCAGCGGCTCCTCAAGTTGACGCTGTCCAAGACAAAAGCAAGAGAGAGAGAGAGAAAGACCAGTCAAGAACCACGCCGCCACCAGAGACCCTGCGAGTGGCCCTTCCCGTCAAGGCGAACCCAGTAAGGACTTACCCCCGGGCAGTCTCTGGTGCTCACCGCTAAACTCGAGGCAGGCCCTGCCTCAGCTGCCTCCTGAACTCCCCGCTGACCCCGTAGGGGAGTGCTCCCAGCCTTCACCGATTCGTCCCTGAGAGTACCCAACTAGGGCAATCAGGAACCTTTTCTTTAGTCTTTATTTCTATTTTTTCCCCATTATCTACCCTAACTGCCTTGGAGCCCAGGAGCTCCTCCCCAGCTGCTGAGGACTGAAAGACTGGAGTCAGGAGAGGTAGGAGGAGCTCTTAAGCTACATCAGCAAGCCTCTTTGTTCAGTCCTCAGCTTCTGGAGGAGGGGCTGACTACCCATTCATGGAGTGGCCTGAACGGACAAAGAGGAAATCATGAAAGATTTGAGCATTATCAAAAACATATTTTCCCCCTCATAAATCCAATTTGATCAGATCCACTAATACTACCAAGCATTCTCTGTAATCGTAAAGCCAAAACTGGCAAATATTTTATATTTCGCATTGAGTAAAGATATCAGGTGGTAGCTCTGGGATAAAGTGGGGCCTTTCCCACGTTAGGACAGCAATACAATGATAGCCCCCCAGAAGATGTGGTGCAAGTTCAGACTGAAAAGATTTGTAGAATTCCATGCTGTAGCCATCCGGCCTGGGTGCTTTACCACCTGGAAGTTGATCTAGTGCCTCCTCCACCTCCCCTAATGTAACAGGAGCATCCAGTTGGGACCATTGGGAGTCTGATAAAAACAGATGGAGTAGGATTGACTCGAAGGCACACATTGCAGTTTGCAAGTCTACTGCTCTCTCTCTCTACTCGCATCCTGAGCCTCTGTCCGAAACCATGTACTATAAAATTGTGTGAACTCCCGAACCAATCCTTCATTCTGTACCTCCCCTTTGCCCTGGGCATCTAAAGTGTCCACTATCTGCTGACTAGAGTACTTACACTTTAAATACTGTAATTTGCCAGGAACCTCCCAGCTCTACTATTTTTCCCGAGTAGTACGATGTCTGCCCAGTAAACTCTATACACACTTGTCGATCCAAAAACGTAAGTTCATACCTCTTTCTCCTGGAGCTGTGGCAAAGTTGCCCTAACTAGGGTAGCTTTGTGGCACTGTTCTGAACCCTGAATCTCTGCCTTCAGCTGGTCTACCTGTGTGGCTTGTGGCTTCTTCTGCCATGCAACACAACTAATGATCTCTCCCCGGAACCTCACCTTGTACGCCTCCCACACTATCAGCGGTGAAATACATTGTGCTACATTTCTCTAGAAAGAGTCACAAGTCATGTGCATCTCAAATACTGGAAAAAAAAATTTCAAATCCATGCACATTAGTTTCCATGCAAAAAGTATACACATAAAAAAATGAATACAAATGTCCACGAGCGTTTTGTGCCCGTGGACAACATGTACTGTCCCTCTGAACATTTGTACAAGGTCACCTGTGGATTCTGCATTTGGACAGGCTTTTCTGAACATTGCCCACAAAGTGGATCAGTTATTAGCTCTGCTAATGTGCACGCTTTGGATAACCCTGTTACATGATATCACTTAGAATTAAAAAGCTCGTACACACCTTCATAGTTCCAAAGTCCATTGAAAGGTTTTCCTGGCTCGCCAGGTGGTGTGGGAGGATTGTTGTAGAACGGAGCATTGACTTCCATTAGTAATCCTTCATCCCATGGTTTCAGCTGGATTCTCACAGGCTCGTGGTTCACAGGTAAGCCATCCCAGGTGTTTTCAATTTTGAACTCCATCTAAATAGATCATTAGCTCAAGGTAAGAACTAATGTATATTCCAATTGAAAATGTCTTTCTAAAAGTCAATTGATGAATTGATGGCAAATAGAATTATAAAATCTAAACAACATGATATTACAAATCATTCTTGTAGTGCTGTGGGTTATATTTGGAAGTTTTGTATAGAAATAATGGTTTATAAAGAACAACAAAACAAAAATAATAAGAACAGAAGGTGAGATCTTTTTATTGTACTAAATACAATTTCTGACTAGTTTGAGAGCTAAAATTATCTTCCTCTGGTCAGGACAGAAATAGCTAAAGGTGAGAACACTAGAATATGTAAGTGAATCATGAAAGCGCTCCAATGATAATCTGAAGAAGAAAAGGCTTCCCAGAAGCATTAGTCAGGCAAAATTTGGTTAGCTGACTTGTGGTTAAGTTCAGCAAAGCTATCCACAGTTCAGTCAACCTAAGCTGACCTGACTATATCTTCTGGGAAGTAGTGGACGATCAGAAGCTCTATCTCCTAGTCTCACCCCTAATGTATAGTAATAATGTATAATACAAATTCAAAATGGTCTATTATTCTCGAGAGTAAAAGGAAATCCCAATATAATCCAAAAAAATACTCCCACTTAGTTGCAAAAGGTAAAGACGAGAAATTATATGTGTTATCTTATTTGTGTCCTAATGTTTCCAACAAAATACTGGTGGTCTTGGCTAACATGAGGTCTCAGAACTTGTGGGCTGTCAGAGGCTATTATTTTGTTAAAGCTCACTGAACTCAACCCTTAGCGCACATCACCGACCTCTAAACCAGCCTTTCCACCTTCAATTTTTTTTATACAATATTTTTCAGAACTAAAGCAAATAACTTGTGCAGTCCAAAACAAACGGATTAGGTTGGCGATTTTTTTGGGAAAAAAGGTAACAACTCTGTAACTTAGCTTTTTCTGAAACAGCTTAACAGTTGATCCAACTAGAGCCCGCCAAATCCTCAGATGTTAGCAGCTGGCATATTCCCGACGCCATCTAGCGCGCTGTTCATATGCGTTTCACCTAAAGGTTTCTTCAGGGGAAATTCATTCTTAGACGCACTGAAAACAAAACAAATCTTTTCAACCATAACTTTCTTCTATAATAACCCGACAACTTCAAAAAATGGAAGAATCATTATCATACTGTCAATTCAAACGTACCTTTGAATGTCAAACAGAGAACTCAGTAACTTGCAAAGTTCAGCTGTTGAAGTTGGTAACTTGAGAAACCGCGCATGCGGAAGATTTAAAGAGCAGCTGATACGTCAATCATTAAGCAACCATGATCACCTGATTTGCTGTTATTTCCTCAAGTGAATACACCTTCAGCGTCAGATATACAACAAGTCAATCTTGTCACAAATTTCACCCCTTTAAGCATGGACTTAAAGCGCAGCATTAAACGACATATGAATGTTTTGCACAGTATAGCCGGCTTGGAAACTCACCAAGTTCGGTGCGTTTGGAAACGATCCCGGAATATCAAGGAGATATTAAGCCCAGCAGTTCTACGTCCGGTTCCCCCTGTATCACCTAATCTTGCAGTTGGCCACTTTAAATGTGGCTCCTGCAATATATGTAATGTTACACAAGAGTTATCAGAATTTCAGCATGGTGAGAGAACATATAAGCTTTGTGATACAACTACATGTGATTCTACTCACGTTGTTTACGGCATAAGATGTCCGTGTGGATTATTGTATATCGGGAAGACCATACGATCATTCAGGGTTCGGTTGAATGAACATAAAAGCAAGCTAAAATGTCACAGAAGAGAAGCGCCACTCGTAGATCATTGCCTAGAGTTTCAGCACACCTTTGAAAATCTCATCTGTTTTTGTATTGAACAAGTTCTGACGTCCCGATCAGGCAGAACACGGGAATGAGCATTATTGTATGCGGAACAACGCTGGATCCACCAATTACAAACTTTAATTCCGGGAGGTCTTAATGCACGCATAGAATGGGAAGCGTGCCTCAGGTGATCATGGTTGCTTAATGATTGACGTATCAGCTGCTCTTTAAATCTTCCGCATGCGCGGTTTCTCAAGTTACCAACTTCAACAGCTGAACTTTGCAAGTTACTGAGTTCTCTCAGTTTGACATTCAAAGGTACGTTTGAATTGACAGTATGATAATGATTCTTCCATTTTTTTGAAGTTGTCGGGTTATTATAGAAGAAAGTTATGGTTGAAAAGATTCGTTTTGTTTTCAGTGCGTCTAAGAATGAATTTCCCCTGAAGAAACCTTTAGGTGAAACGCATATGAACAGCGCGCTAGATGGCGTCGGGAATATGCCAGCTGCTAACATCTGAGGATTTGGCGGGCTCTAGTTGGATCAACTGTTAAGCTGTTTCAGAAAAAGCTAAGTTACAGAGTTGTTACCTTTTTTCCAAAAAAAATCGCCAACCTAATCCGTTTGTTTTGGACTGCACAAGTTATTTGCTTTAGTTCTGAAAAATATTGTTTAAAAAAAATTGAAGGTGGAAAGGCTGGTTTAGAGGTCGGTGATGTGCGCTAAGGGTTGAGTTCAGTGAGCTTTAACAAAATAATAGCCTCTGACAGCCCGCAAGTTCTGAGACCTCATGTTAGCCAAGACCACCAGTATTTTGTTGGAAACATTAGGACACAAATAAGATAACACATATAATTTCTCGTCTTTACCTTTTGCAACTAAGTGGGAGTATTTTTTCGGATTATATAGTAATAATGTATGCCAATGTATTAGTTAATGTGTCCAAATTTCTGCTGTTCAGTCAGACTTCAAAGGAGAATTATTTTACATACTAAAGAATATACAGACAGGCACATTCCTGTAGCCTCCCTCCTCTTCCACGACCCCCCTCGCTGCTTTTTCCCCTTCCGACTATCACTGAAATGCTTTTATGATTCACTTACACATTCTAAAATTGTCATCTTTTGCTTATTCTATCCTAACCCGAGGAGAAAACTTTTAGCTCCCAAAAGCTAATCAAAAACTGAATGAATCTAGTCTAAAAAGAATGTATTGCCTTATATTCTTTATTTTTTTAAGTTTTGTATTTATTAACCTTTATCTCTATAAAGTGGACGAACACAACAACCATACTACTTCCAAGATGGAAGTTTTCTGCATTTGTTTTTCAAAACTTTTAAGATGGTATTCTATGTTTTAGATTTTTTTATTCCAAAATAAGCGCAACATTAGGGACTTATGACAAGTATAGCTGATAACAAACAGTTCACAACTTTTGCATATCTTCTAATGAATAGCTTTGTTCTGTTCTAAGAATGAACATGCCATTAATGGCAGATCGGATAGGCGGTATGGACTTATCTGCCATCATTTCTATATATATAATAGGGAGTTTATTTTCGTGTGCGTTGTTTCACTGGTCACTGCTATAGATGCGAGAGTGGATGAAGGTACTGCACAGTGCTGTGTAGCCCACCTGTCCACTCTTCGGCTGTGCTGAGAGCACAGGCTTGCTCATGCAGTAAAACACTGCTTTATTGCTGGGCACAGAAGGGAACAGGAAGGCGAGCCGTCAGAACACATTCAGTTTGGGAGCAGAGCAGGCTGGAAGATGGCTAGAGCTGCAATAGACTACGGCAGGACACAGTCCAGCCTTCTCATCGATGATGGGTCTTTTCCACTAGTAAAAAGATTAAAGGAGAAAAGACGGTTCTATGATTGAATGACTGATGTATTAAAAACAACAATGAAGGATGAGGTCAGAAATATTGTGCAGAATATGCTCTTGATTTACTCACTTGCCTCAGAGATGGCTTTGATCATGATTTTCTCATCAAATGGTTCATGAAAGATGCTGCTTGTTGCTACCAAGCAAATATTTTGTACAGAGTCCAACATTAGTGTCTGGAACAATTAGTTGCCCTCTAGGGGATATATAATTCAGATCTTTAAATACTTAAAGGGTATCAGTGAACAAACAAACCTTTTTCAAAGAAGGGGAAGCTGTAAAACTAGAGGTCATAGGATGAAGCTGCAAGGTGGTAAACTTAAAAGCAACATCAGGAAATACCTTTTCACTGAAAGGGTGGTGGATGCTTGGAATGCCCTCCCGATGGAGGTGGTGGGGGCAAACAGTGACAGAATTCAAAATGGCATGGGACAGACACAGTGGATTGCTTTATTTATAGCAAGAGGATGAAATCAAAGCAAAAACTTAAATATCTTTTATACTTCAAAAATATAGGCGATATACTTGTATACAGCATTTGTCTGATTAACCTTGAGAATTAACCAGATAAAATGTTTTTCAAATTTCTCAGGCCACTAAATGGATTACTTTTGATCAGATATCTTGAAGTCCAGTTAAAGGTTATCTGATTAAAATGAGGAGTTGGAGTCAGATTGAAAGTTTAGCCAGATAGCAGTAATATGCGATCCTGTTAAAGTTATCTGAATATGATGGACCTAAGATACCTACATAAACTTAACCAGCTATCTTTAACTGGCTATATTCGGTGGTAATGTTTGAATATCCAGTTAAAGATATCTAAAAAAACTAACCAGAAATCATTTAATGTTAATATATCTCCTCCTGGTTCATGGCAGCTGAACTGTAAAAAGAGACTGGTTAGAGAACATAAAACATAAATTAGTGCCATACTGGGTCAGACCAAGGTTCATCATGCCCGCCATTCTGCCTTCAACAGAGCACAACCCATGGGGGGGGGGGGGGGGGGGAGGTCGCAAAAATCTAGCAAGATTCTAAAAAGCAGATCCGCTCTCTACTGCTCAGCAGTGGCTAATAATGGTTTATGGACCTTTCCCTTTAGGCACTTAGCATAGCTGAGCTGTAAAAAGATTCAGACAACTGCCTCGACCACATCTTCTGAGAACTTTCACAGCTAAATTGCGTGTGTTGGGTGAACAAATGCATTTTCTGATTTGCTTTAAATGTGTTTACCTATTATTTTCATAGAGCATCCTCAAGCCGTAATACTTATTTGAAATGGTACATAACCATCTTTTGTTTACCCAATTTACTCCCCTCATGATTTTATAAATTCCTATCAGAAGAACATAAGATATATCATGCTGGGTCAGACCAAGAGTCCATCAAGCCCAGCATCCTGCTTCCAGCAGTGGCCATTCGAGGACTCAAGTACCAGCCAGGCTCCCAAAGGTATACACATTCCCTGCTGCTTGTCCCAGGGGTAAGCAGTGGATTTCCCAGGTCCTCTTTAATAATGGTTTATGGACTTTTCCTCCAGGAATTCCTCCAAACCTGTTTTGAACCCAGCTACACTAACAGCTTTTATTACATCCTCCAACAATCAATTCCAGAGTTGGATTATGTGGCGAGTGAAAACATATTTTCTCCGATTAGTCAAACATGCTACATTGCAGCTGCGTGTCCACTAGTCCTTCTACTTTTTGAAGAAGTAAACAACCTACCTATTCTTAGTCATCTCCTCTCCAACCTTTTTAGCCTTCTCTCTATCATTTCTATTTCTGCTAAGTCTTTTTTGAGACGGGTCAACTAGTACCGCATACAAATACTCAAGGTACAGTCACACCATGGATTGATACATAGGCATCATTATAATGTTCTCCGTTCCTTTCTGAAGAATTTCTAACATTCTATTTGTTTTTTAAAGGAAGATTACAAACTGAACCTACCATCTGTATATGTTAGCTATAGTACCATTATACCAACCTGATAATTGCCATTCCTTGAGTCCTGCCAGACCAGTGGGATTTATCCTCTTCTCAGCAGGGGGAAAGAAGCAAAACTGCTTATATTTCCCATATATGGTGGTGCAGCAAGAAGTCATTCAATAAGTAATGTCACAGTTTCCTCTCCTGTATGATACATACCTTTCAATACTTGACAGTTATTAATAAACAAACCTTTTTCAAAGGTGCGTATGCCATAAAACTAGAGGACATGAAATGAAGCTACAAGGAGATAAATTTAAAGGCAACATCAGGAAATACTTCTTCACAGAATGAGTGATAGATGCCTGGGGACAAAAACAAACAGACATGGGATAAACACACAGGATCCATATATAGCAAGAGGAGCATTCCCGCATGAAGAGTCTTTAGTGCAGCTGCATTGCAAATCTCGTCTGATGGAACCAACCCGCTCCTGGCCAGAATGTGGTCTTATAATGTATCAGTTACCTAACTCATCCGGATATGTCCGTCTTGACTTTTCATTTTCAGGATCTCCCAAAGAGGACAAATTACCTGATACCTTCAAGCAGGGGCTGTGGAATATGTTTTTGGTTGGAGGAGCCAAACAAACCAATCTCCAGCCCTGCCCCCAAGCTATCTATTCCTGATGCTGTGTTGGGCAAAATACTGGTGGAGCCATGGCCCCTGTGGACCCTTTTCTGCTGCCTATGCCTTCAAGTATCTATGCAGCACTCTTCTGAGATGTAGTCGATACAACACCTCATCTTTCTCTACAGTTGCCTATTATGCAAAACTTGGCAATGAGGCTACCATGCAAAGAGAAACTTTCTTTCTGATGAACCTAAGTTAAGGTTCCTATAGGAACAGGGTTGAAAGTCTGATGCCCTTCTTGCATAGGCAATTGCCACCACAAAGGCCATCTTTTGTTTGAGGAACATAAGAGATGCTTTCTTAAGGGGTTAGAAAGGATCCTCAACCAGGATATTGAGAAAGCGTAATTACTCACCTGTAACAGGTAGTCTTCGGGAACAGCAAGAATCAGTCCTCACACAAGGGCGATGTCGGCGCCAATGGAGCCCACGTGGAGCATTTCCCCAGGTTTCAAAGAAAGCCTTTGGGAATCCTACCACGCATGCATGGTCCCCTTCCCACCCAAGGGTGCCATCTTGTTCAGACAGATGACATAGCTTAGGCGAAAAAATAGATAGAGGAGGCAACTCCCAAGGGAGGAGGGAGGGTTATGAGGACCGATTCCTGCTGTTCCCGAAGAACACCTGTTAAAGGTGAGTAACTACACTTTCTCAGGAACAAGCAGGAAGTCAATCCTCACAAATGGGACTCCCTAGCTCCAGGTTGCCAAATCCCGAACCACTATCTAGAGTAAGAAAAATGTGAGAATGTTGGACGTGAAAGATCGAGTGATCCCCGGATGAAATCATTGCGGTGAAACGCATGAATGGTACCTGGGACGAGCGTCGGGATCCTATAACAGTCCATACCAGTGGGTTATTTCAGGCAGACAAGATAAGTAAAGTCTGAAGTACTTCTAAGAACGATTGAAACTTGAGCATTATAACCGCACTGGGTTCCTGGAGGTCGTTGATGCGAACGGGCAATCTGCTTTGAAAAAGACGAAAGTCTCTGTGGCAGAGCCGTACTAGTCTGAGACCTCTTTAGTTTAAAACTTATTATGAATTTTCTGTATTATACAAAGGTGAGAAAAATTCTCATCCATATCAAGTAGTACATGAACGATTCTTTAGTTAATATAATCCCAAACCACGACAGCACCAACAGAAGGCTGCCAGTTGCAGAAGATGAGCCCCTATTGAGAGGCCACGCAATGCCCAGCTACCCTCATCACTATTAGTCCGGTAGCCTAACCATTGACAGGCTGGAGGGCAAGAGTTGCCTATACATTGAGTATGCTATGATTTACCGCCTGGCCAAAGGCACTGTCCCTGCAGGATTCACTCTCTAGGCAGTAATGTGCTGCAAAGGTATGCACTGAAAACCATATGGCGGCCTTGCAAATTTCCGTCACCGGTATCGAGCGCAGGATGGCCACCAACATGGCCATGGCCCTGACGCGATGAGCAATGATCTGGTGCTCCAGGGAAAGGCCAGTCTACTCATAAGCGAAGACGATGCAGTCCACCACCCAAGAGGACAGAGTCTGCTTGGTTACTGGCAGCCCCAGCTTACTGGGGTCAAATGAGACAAAGAGTTGGGGTACTTTGCGATGCTCCCTGGTCCTATGAAGATAGAAGGACAGGGCCATCTTGCAATCCAAGGTGAGCAAGACAGACTCTACCTTGCCGGTGTGAGGCAGTGGAAAGAAGGTAGGGAGAACCCCACCTCTTGGTTGAGGTGGAAAGCAGACACCACCATAGGAAGGAACTTGGGATGTGTACGCAGCACCACTCTCTATTCCTGTAGAACCAGGTGTAGGGAGGATCTGCCACCAGGGCCTGCAGCTCGCTCACCCTGCAAGCAGAGATCACTGCCACCAAGAAGGCCACTTTCCAGGACAGGTACCTCAGGTGACAGGTGGCCACAGGCTCAAATGGTGATCTGGGACAGTACCACATTAAGGTCCCATTCCAAGGCCGGAGGGCAGAGGGGGGCCTAGGCAACAGAAGGCCCCTGAGGAATCTGAAGATCAGAGGCAGGGTTGAGAGGGGTCTTCCCTCTACAGGGTGGTGGTTCGCCGCTATAGTGTTGAGATGCACCCTGACTGAATTAGATTTCAAGCCCGAGTGCGAAAGATGCAAAAGGTACTGCAACAGGAGTTGCACCTGGCAGGAGAACGGATTCACTTTCCTGTCTGAGCACCAGACAGAGAACCTCCTCCACTCAAAGGCGTAAGCCTTTCTAGGGGAGGGCTTCCTGGAGGCCAGGACCTCTTCGACCTCCCTTGTGAGGCGAAAAGGGGCCAACACTACCCTTTCAGCAGCCACGCTGTCAATGCTAGGGCTCTCAGGTTGGGGTGCAGGAGGGAGCCCTCCTCCTGCGAGACAAGGCTTGGAACCTGGCCCAGGGGTACCTGGGCTAACACTGACAGAGAGAGCAGCAGGGGGAACCAGGGCTGCCTGGGCCACCTGGGGGCCACTAGGATCACTCTGGTGTGCACACTCTGGATTTTGAACAGACACTTGGGTATCAGGGGGGTTGGCGGGAATGCATATAGCAGACCCTATGACCATGATGTCAGAAACGCATCTGCCACCCTCCTTCTGCGGTGTGACTGAGGGGAGCAGAACCGCAGAAGCTGTGTGTTGTCCGGAGAGGCAAACAGGTCCAGGCAGGGCCTGCCCCCAGAGTCGGAAGAGCCTTTGGGCCACCTCGGGGTCCAGTTGCCACGCCCCTGAGGACCCTGCTGAGTTTGTCTGCCAGGAAGTTGTCCTGGCCTGGTAGGTACAAAGCCCTTAGGATCATGTGGTTGCATACCGCAAAGGAGTGAAGTGCTACAGCCTCCTGACAGAGGGAGTAGGAGCCCGTTCCGCCCTGCTTGTTCACAAAGAACATGGCCACCTGGTTGTCCGTCTATATGTGGATCGGAAGACCTCGAAGCAGGTGGCAGAAGGTCTGCAGGGCCAGAAAAATGGCCCGGAGTTTGAGGAGGTTGATCTGCAGGAGAGATTCCTCGGGAGATCAGTAGCCCTGAGTGTGCTGGCCCTCACAATGTGCACCCCCCCAGCCCACCAGGGAGGCGCCCATAGTCAGAACCCTCTGAGGAGCTGATACCTGGAAGGGCATCCCTGCCCTGAGGTGGTGTTGGGACTTCCACAAGGCAAGGGAGTACGCCAGCTGCCGGGTGATCCACACCTTTCCCTCAGTCTGCCTGTGGCCTGAGACCAATGAAACTGGAGGCACCACTGGGCTCCCTGCATGTGTAGGTAGGCTAGGGGGGTGACATGCACCGTTGAGGCCATGTGGCCCAACATGCGGAGGAGTCACCGGGCCGGCACCGACCTGCAGGCTTGCACCTCCCCGGCCAACCGCATCAGGCAGTGGTCTCTATCTTCCTGGAGGAAAGCCTTGACCAGCAGAATGTTCAGCTGAGCTGGGTGAAGCCTGGACTTGAGGTAGTTGATGACGAAGCCCAACAGATAGAGGGCGTGAATGGGAAGCCTTGTGGCCCAGTCCACCTCCTGGACGGTGCTGCCCCTGACAAGCCAGCCGTCTAGATAGGGGAAGATGTCAGATCCCTGAAGGCGCATATGTGTGGCTACTGTGGCCAGGCACTTTGTGAAGACCCTTGGGGAGGAGGCGAGGCCGAATGGGAGCACCCTATACTGGAAGTGCAGACCTCCCACCACAAACCTCAGGTATCGCCTGTGGGAGGGATGAATCAGGATGTGGGCATAAGTGTCCTTGAGATCCAAGGAGCAGAGCCAGTCTCCCTGGCAGAGGTAGGGTAGTAATGTTCTAAGGAAGAGCATCTTGAACCTTTCCCTCACCAGGAACCTGTTGAAGTTGTGCAGATCCATGATTGGCCGGAGGCCTCCTGTTCTTTTGGGGACAAGGAAATACCTTGAGAAGAAGCCCCTGCCCCAGAGGTGGTGGGGTACAGGTTCCACCGCCTTGTCCCTGAGCAGGTTTGCAAGCTCTGTGACGAGTAAGGTCTGGTGAAAGGGCGGACAGGATGGCTCCCCTGGAAAGTAATCTGGAGGGTTTTGCTGCAGGTGGAGGGAATAACCCTCTTTCACCACCCACAGGGCTCATTGGTCTGTAGTGATGGTGACCCTATGGGCTGAAGTGGGTCTCCTGGGGGAGACCCTGCCCAGCGAGAAAAAAAATCCCCCTTGGCTGAGGGGGGGCTAGCGCCTGGGGCTTTGGGGCCTTGGGTTTCCTGGACCCATGTCCCTGGCCCTTTGGCTGTGGGGGTTGGTGAGGCTGACCCTGGTAAGGCTGGTAATGGCTAGCCGAGGGGTAACCCTTTTTTCCTCAGGAAAAGGGTCTTCTTTCCCGAGGGCTTCTTCCTGGGGAGAGCCAAGATCTTTTTGGAACGTCTCTGCCAGGTAACTACTTCGGCCTCAATCTCTGCGACCTTATCGGGCATAGGCTTTCCAAAAAGATTCTCCCCATTGCAGGGCATGTCCAGATAACAAATGTTTTTTGAATATTAAGCTTGAACAGATTAGCCTTCAACCAGCAGGCTATTTGAGAGAGACAGTTATTAATGGATGACAAGTCTGGGTAATGGGGTGAGCATGCACAAGAAGAAGAATGTTGTCAGCATAGTAGTAAGGAAAAATACTAGTATTTTGAGCGATGGCAGCAAGTGAGGTGATAAAGATTAAGGGAAATTATGTGCCATGGGCCTTGCATGCATGCTTAAAGAATAGTGACTGCACAAAGCATACATGTAAGTCCTTTAAAATAGGGACTTATGCATCTAAATGCTGCATAATGTTCTGCACACCCCTTATAAAACCAGCCCCATAGAGTCTTATGGAAGCCATATCTAGTTTCTGGAGTTGAAAGATCACCTGTTGCTGCACAGAGGTCACTTGGGATACTCCAATTCCAACCAATAAAAAGCTGGATGAAAAGAAGCCATATATAGTGGTAAAGGAGAAGACCACCAGAACAGCATTGATTATAGATGTGTCAGTCCCAAGTGACAATTCTGTGAATCGTGCTGAGAGGGAGAAGAGTTTCAAGTATCAAGAAATGAAGTCAGAGACCAAGAAAATACGGCAGAATTATAAGTTGTTTCACATCATGTTAGGTGCATAGGCTTGATTAAGAAGAATTTCCAAGCAAAAATGCAATGTTGCATCTTACAAACTCCAAAAGGAGGCTCTCTTTAAAATTTTGCAAACACTATGTTGAGCATTTGCAGTAAATATGAGAGACTGAGATTATACTCCACATATGCTGGCTTAGAAGCCAGATTCATGACTGTCATGGTATGCGCAAAACTAACCTATTTTGAAAAATTGCATCAAAAGGGAATGTAACATAAAATTCACCATGTATCTCTAAAGAGAGAGAACAAATGTAGATCTAATGGGAGAAAATATTTTTTCACTTAGCACATAAACAAACTGGAATAAGTTGTCAGAGGATATAGTAAGCATAGTTACTCATCTCTCCAGGGACAGCAGGAATCAGTCCTCACATATGGGTGATGTCGGCACAGATGGAGCCCGCATGGAGCACTTCCCCAGCATTCAAAGAAAGCCTTTGGGAATGCCACCATGCATGCATGGTCCCCTTCTCGCCCAAGGGTGCCATCTTACTCAGTCAGATGCCCTAGCTATAGCCCCTTCAAGAAGATGGCCAAAAATTTACAGCAACTCCAAGGGGAGGAGGAAGGGTTGTGAGGACTGATTCTTGCTATCCCTGGAGAACACCTGTTACAGGTGAGTAACTACGCTTTCTCTAGGAACAAGCAGGAAGTCAGTCCTCACTTATGAGACTCCCTAGCTACAGGCTACTGAGGACCTGCAGGAAAAAGCACAGCAGCACTGTGAGCAGTCGCCAGTGAAAGCAAAAAGGCAGCCCAAGGACCCCGGGTCCATGGGTGGCCACGCTTCTGGTAGCCAGAACAAGAAGGGTTGGAGGGCAGGAGTTGCTTAAACCCGAAATAGATGATGGAGTACAGCCTGGCCGAAGGCGGTGTCCTGATGCGACTCCCTCTCCAGGCAGTAATGCATCGTGAAGGTGTGAGTGGAAGACGAGGTGGCGGCCTGGCAGATGTCCGCCAGTGGCACCGAGCACAGGCTTGTAACAGACGTTGCCATCGCTCGGACATTGTGAATCATGACTCGGCGTTCCAGGAGAAACCTGGCCTGGGCAAAAGCGATGCAGTCCGCCACACAGATGGACAGGGTACACTTGGTGACCGCTAGCCCCAAGCAGCTGGGGTCGAAGGAAATGAAGAGCTGCTCGGATCTGCAGTGGTCCAAAGTATGCTGCAGGTAGAAAGAGAGCTCTCTTACAATCCAGGGTGTGGAGGATCGCCGATGCCCAGTCGGTGTGGGGCTTCAGGAAGAAAGTGGGCAGCACTATCTCTTGACTGAGATGAAAATCCGAGACAACCTTCGGAAGGAACTTGGGGTGAGTGCGCAGGACCACCCGGTTCTTTAAGAAATGCGTATATCGCGCCTCGGCCATCAACGCCTGGAGTTCACTGACGCTCCGGGCGGAGGTGAAGGCTATTAAGAAGGCCACCTTCCACGACAGGTGCTGCAGTGGGCAGGAAATCACAAGTAAACCCAGAATCAGGACCATTAAATAAGACAATATAATAAGATCCTGTACTAAAAACTGTAATATCAAAAAATGTATGGTATTTAATTTATCCAACAGGTATCAAAAACCTTCAATTTATAAGCAGCCAGCAGCAACGGAAGCGGAAGGGCGGTGGAAGATGACCTCAGGCCCCCCCTCCCCCCCACTCTGCCAGCTCCAGAAAGATTGAAGGCAGCGACCCAGCAGTTTGAAAGCAGGGCCGCGGTACCGGAGAAATGTTCCCGTGGCTGCTTTAATTTGATTTAAAATTATTAATCAGGTTTGACGGGTCAACGGTTCTGTCATAGGCAGTTTCTAGGGAGTGGCAAATAGTGCCACCCCCTAGAAACTGCCGCCTGAGGCCACCACCTCAGTTCGCCTAATGATAGAACCGCCCGAGTCCACCAATGCATTGTCCTGACCTGGGAGGTAAGTGGCCCGGACAGTCATGTCCTGATATGAGCCAGTCATCTAGATATGGATAGACAAAGGTGCTCTATACTCGCAGATGGGCTGCAACTATGGCCAGGAACTTCATGAAGACTTGCTGGGTAGACATGAGGCCAAAAGGGAAGCACCCTGTACCGGTAATTGTTTCCCTGAACCATGAAGTGAAGGTACTTTCTGTGTTTGGGATGGAGCATAGCCAATCACCCTGCTGGAGGTACGGCAGTAACGTTCCAAGGGACAGCATCTTGAATTTCTCCTGCACTAGGAACCTGTTGAGGTTCCTCAGGTCGAGGATGGGCCGAAGGCCCCCTATCCACTTCGGGACAAGGAAGTATCGGGAGTAGAACCCCTGCCCTCGGAGGTGCGGTGGGACTGGTTCTACCGCACTGTCCTTGAGGCGGCCTGCGAGCTCCCGACTCAGGAGGTCCCGGTGCTGGGGAGGCCGACGTGGCTCCTCAGGAAAGTACGGAGGAGAGGTCTGATCCAGTTGGAGGCAACAGCCTTCCCAAACAACATAGAGAACCTAGTCATCGGTGAAGATGGACTCCCACCTGTGGGAGAAATGGACCAGACACCCCCTGACGGAGAGCCGCCCTGCCAGAGGGGGAGAGGCTATGCCGATGACGTCAAAACCCCAAGGCTGAGCCGGAGGTTGGAGCCCTTCAGCTTGCGCAGGCTGTAACCTGTGGACTTGCCCTGGCCACCCTGAATGAGGGTTGACGCCGGAGGATTGGCCGGGTAGCCCCTCTTCAGGGGCCCCTTCCACTGGAAGAAGAGCTTCTTGCTCTGTTGCTTCTTCCTGGGGAGGGAAGGTGGTTTGCAGGAGAGGTGAGTGTGAGTCACGTACTCGGTCTCAATCTCCGTGACCTTGTCCTCCATGGGCTTGCCAAATAGCTTCTCCCTGAGGCAGGGGACATCCAGGAGCTTCTCCTGGACCATCTGTTCCAGGTCCGAGAACTGGAGCCAAGCCTGCCGGTGAGCTCTGATGCCAGCCGCCGCCACCCGGGCAGAAGACTCGAAGCTCGTGAAAGGTACTTTGAGCATTCCCCGATGGGACTTCGAGAGGGCTTGGAAACGCCGCAGATGGTCTCCGTCAAGGCCCGTGAAGCCTTGGAACTCTAGTGCGATCATGGAAGATCATCCCAATGTATAACTGGTAAACCTGGATGCAGCAATAAGCTTTGTACCCAAGGGCATCGAAGGTGTGAGACACTCTGCATGGGGGACTGATGAATGAGTCTTTGGGCTCTTTAGCTTCCGCATGGCTGATTCAACCACCATCGAGGTGTGGGGAAGCTGGGCTTTCCGAAACCAGGGATCTCACTGGACTTTACACATAGTATCCAGGCGCTTGCTCACAATCAGAAGAGTCCGGGGGGTCTCCCACATGTGGAGCAGGAGGCGGTTCAGAATGGGGGGAACCGGCACCAAGAGAACCTCACTCAGAGGAGCTTTGTATTGCAGGATATCAAGTTCCTCGGCATGGGGCTCCTACTCCTACTCAGTGGTGAGTACGAGGGTCTGTGCCATGTCTTGGACAAACTCCAAGAAGGAGGTGTCCTTGGGAGGTGACCACTGCTTCTGGGTCGGAGGGGAGGTCTCGATGGGACAGAATTTCCGGGGAGGTCTCCCCTTTGGACTCCCAGTCTGAGTAGTCCGTGGAAGACTCGAGATCAGGCGGCTCAAGATGGGTCGGTGACCTAGCTACAAGGCCAAACTTGCCTGGAGGCAGAGGCGCTCGCCTGCAAAGATCTCGCACCCCCTAGGATCGGGACGGAGGATCCTCACGAGGCTTCTGGCTCAGGGGTCACAATGGCGGCCCGGGAAATCCTCGAGGTCGACGTCTCTGCAGTCTCGAAGCACGTGCCGGTGGGGCCTGGCATCAGCGCCTGCTGGGCAAGGAGGAATGCAGAAATGCTGTGTTTCAAGGCCAGCATTCGGGCTTCCCACTCAGGAGTGGGGCCCTGCAACACCAACGCCATGGTGACAGGGTCGGGTGTCGAGGAGGAGAGGTGGTCCTCAGCAGGACGATCCTCTGGAGACCGGGTACCTTCACTGGAGGCCTCTGTATTAGTTCAAAGCACCTTACTGGGCCGCTCCCTCTCCAACTCCAGAGACTGCAGAGGGGGGCTGAGAGACTAGCCACATGACCTCTCACGCTTGTCTGGCACCCCCGACAGAGTCCTCGAGGCGACCTTCTTCTTCCGCTTGCGTTCAAGCGAACCCTGGTCAGAGTGCCACTGGGCCTGGGGAGCAGTCTTGGGAGACTCCGGAGCTGGCGGGGCTGAAGAACGGAAGGCTACTGGGGATACCGGGGCTGCCTTATGGAAGAGATCATCCAGCTTCTGCTTACAACTCTGGATAGCCTTGGAGGACATCTTCTTACAGAGGAAGCATAAATCCGGGTCATGGTCGGCTCCAAGACACCTGAGACAACAGTCATGGGTGTCCATGAGCGACATGTTTTTGGAGCACCTATCACGTTTCTTAAAACCGGAGGCCATTGGGGCAAAAAGGATCTCTGCGAGAACGAAGAGCCTCGATACGGCCAATGGTTAAAAAGGGTGTGAAGCACGGTAAACACAAACCAAAGCAAAAAGGGCAAAAAGTAAAAAAGCCCAAGAACATGGCCGAAGCAGAGGTACTCGGGGGGTGGAAAGAGGACCAGCAAAGGCTGGTAGAGGGAAAACCGGCTGGAAACAGAGAGAAACCTTTTCCGGGAAGGGGAGACACATCCAAAGGGCTCCGTGGATAAAGGAAGACTGAGTATCTTTATCTTTATTTACCGCCTACACCATGGGTACCAGGGTGGTTTACAATAGGCAAAAACAGGGGTTAGATCAAGGTCGCTGCAGGAAAAAGAGGGATAGAAGAAACAGAACTCCATTGGTATAATAGGAAAGGGACAGAAGTAAAGAGAATGCAAAAAAAGTAGGCGGAGAAAAAAAAGAAACAGATACACCAACAGTCAGACAAACCAGGGCAGACAAGACACAATGAACGGGCTTAAGGAGGGGATGGAGGGACGGGGTGGGAGGTCGTAGGCTGCACAGAAGAGGTGGGTTTTTAATCTGGTTTTGAATTTGGTAAATGATAGCTCAAGGTGGAGGGTGAGTTCCAGAGCCTGGGGCCAAGGAAGAAGAAGGCGGATGAACGGGTAGATTCAAGACGGGCAGAAGCGGGAGAGGGGAGAAACCTGTGGTTGGCATGGATGGAACGGAGGGAACGTTGGGGGACATGAAGACGAACTAAGTCGGAGAGATAGTGGGCCACACCACTGTGTAAGGCCCTATGAACAAAGGTGAGGACTTTGAACTGGATCCGATAGGGAATGGGAAGCCAGTGGAGACCAATAAGAAAGGGAGTGACGTGGTCATAACGGAAAGCATGCGTGATAAGCCAAGCTGCGGTGTTTTGGATGAGCTGCAACCTTCGTACTTGATATTGGGGAGTCCGGCAAAACAGATGTTACAATAGTCTAGGAGAGAAAGAGTGAGAGAAAGGAGCAAGGTGGTCAATGAGGAGACAGGGAGGAAGGGACGGATGGCACGCATCTGTCTGAGAGAGAAGAAGGAGCGTTGAACTACAGAAGAAATACGTTCATGAAAGGACAGAGCCGAATCCAGGATAACCCCTAGGTAGCGCAGAGAGGGGACAACAGGGATGGGAGAGGAAGAGAGAGTAGAGGGGAAATAGAGGGAATGGACCCACTGAGAGTGAACCAAATGACCAGAGTTTTGGAGGGATTGATATGAAGAAAATTAGTGGACATCCAGGAGGCAATGGAGGAAAGACAGGAGTGGGGAGAGATCAGGTGAGAGTTGGTTGGTGTGGTAAAGGAGGAGAATATCGTCCACATAGTAATATGTGGAAACACCAAATTGCTGCACCAAGAGAGTGAGGGGGTGAGGAAAACATTAAACAGAAGAGGGGCCAGAACAGAACCCCACAGGTGAGTGGGAGAGGAAGAGGAACCAGAGATAACAGAAAAGGATCTGTTAGTCAGGAAGGAGCAGAACCACTAGAGAACAGAGCCCGAGATCCCAGTGTTGTGGAGACGAGAGAGTAAAGTGCGGTGGTCGACAAGGTCAAAAGCAGAGGACAGGTCAAGGGAAACAGTGATAGAGATGGAACCATGATCGTGTGCAGAGTGAAGTTCATTCATAACAGAAAGGAGGATAGATTCCGTGTTGTGCCCAGGACGAAAACCAGACTGACAAGGGTGAAGGGAAAGGGTGGCATCGAGGTGAGAGTAAGATTGCACCTTTGGGCAGGAAGGGGACCACGCATGCGTGGTGGCATTCCCAAAAGCTTTCTTTGAAAGCTGGGGAAATGCTCTGCGTGGGCTCTGTCGGTGTCGACGTCACCCATCTTGACTCACCTGATCTCCTTTTTTCTTTCCCCCTTGTTTTATCCCTGCCTACATCTTTTGTGTTGTCTGTCTTGACTAGATTGTAAGCTCTGATGAGCAGGGACTGTCTCTTACATGTCTGTGCAGCGCTGCATACGACTTGTAGCACTATACAAATGCTCAGTAGTAGCAGTAGTAGTAATATGTGACGACTGACTTCCTGCCAATAGCATGCTACCGGCGCGGTCTGTAGCACACGTGCCCTAAAGTGCATGCTAATATTTATGCCTGCTCTTCAGCAGGCATAATGTCCATGCCTTCAATCTAGGCGCAATTGCTGCAGGATGTGTGCTGGTGTTTTATAAGCACTCGTAAGCTCCTATGTGTCTTTATAAAATAGGCTAAAAATAGTCTTACCTAGATATGTAGCAGCTTTGTTTCCTATGTAAGATGTTACAGCTGATGAAGAACATAAGAAATGCCATACTGGTCCAGACCAAGGGTCCATCAAGCCCAGTATCCTGTTTCTAACAATGGCCAATCCAGGTCTCAAGTACCTGTCAGCTTCCCAAAGCTTTGCAGCGAACCGATGAATGGATACAATGCTTTTAAATAAACTTTAATTTCTGCCAAAAACCCCAGACATAAATTGGTGATGCGGTGGGTCCGTCAGAATACAGAGTTTGTAGATAGCATACTTTTTAGCTATTTGTCAGCTCACCATTTCAGTGATCAGTCCCACAATCCATTTTTGAGGGGGGTTACATATCCACATTTGACCATAAAAAGAAATTTAAATATCAAAGCTTGTATTCTACCCTTTCAAATCAAGGATACTACAGACGGAATACATTAAAGCAACATTATAAACAATCAAATCCATAATACAATTAAAACGAAATACCAAAAAAATTCAAATAACAAAAAATACAATCAAATACTTATATAACCACTTCAATCTCATCCAAACCTGGCTCAGCTTCATCACTTCCCCACCATAAAAGTTTTGAAGAGTCACATCTTCAGAGATTTACAGAACTGAAGATAATCTGAAATGCCTTTTAATTCAACAAGTAGCTCAATCCAAATAACAGGTCTTTCCCCCAGAATGAAAGCCTTTCTGTTGTCAGAGTACTTATCTGAACCACTACTCCTTCCACTGGTACTTTTCAGAAACCACTGCTACTGGAGCCCGACTTGGTGCCAAATTTCAAAACAATCTGCCTCAGGAGATGGAGTGTTCATTCTCCCTGCAAATTCTGCTTCTCAGAGCAGCTCTCAAGGATGTTTCTATCCATCATCACATGTGTAACCCAAACTTGGCAGCATTCAAATGAGATCAGCACATCTGATATCATCTTCAATCAAGCTTTATTGGTCTGACAAATCCACACGTAGTGTTTGTCAGCTTTATTACACAACGCCTGATTTCACATCAAATTTCTAAGTAGGGTGCCTTCTTGTGCAATTTATTATTATATGAAAAAATATAATCATATGTGTGAATGGTGACTGAGCTCTCAAAAAAGTTAAATTTACTGGGAATAATTTTATAACAGGGCACCAAGGTTAATAGGGCAGGAAGTTTCTTTTGGTTCACTCCGTGCTGTTAAGTGGAACCTTACAGGATAATATTTGCATATAACATAGTAAATGACGGCAGATAAAGACCAGCATGGTCCATCTAGTCTGCCCAGCAAGGTGGCAAGAGTAGGTGCACCTGTCGCTCCGTGCAGGTCACCCCTCCCATGCAGGTCACCCTATTTGTTGAGATATAAGAGATACCTAGTTAAGTTTATTTGGATTTTATCCTGTTGCTATAAAGGGATCCACTGTGTCTGTCCCATGCCATTTTTAATTCTGTCACTGTGTTTGCCCCCACCACCACGTCCATCGGGAGGGCATTCCAAGCATCCACCACCCTTTCAGTGAAAACGTATTTCCTGATGTTGCCTTTCAGTTTACCCCCTTGCAGCTTCATGTTATGCCTTTTAGTTTTACAGATTCCCCATCTTTGAAAAAGGTTTGTTTGCTCATTAATACTTTAAGTATTTAAAGGTCTGTATCATATCTCCCCTGTCCCTCCTCTCCTCTAGCGTATACATATTTAGGTCTTCAGGTATCTTCTCATATGTCATCTGGCGCAGGCTCCAAATCAATTTGGTTGCCTTCCTCTGAATGTTTCCAGTCTTTTTATATCCTTTGAGATATGGTCTCCAAAACTAAACACGATATTCCAGGATATCAGTGCTTGACCCAGTACAAGCATTGTGGAAACTGTGTCTTTTGGGGAAACTGCTAGGTACGTATGACCTAGATTGGCCACTGCTGGAAACAGGATACTGGGCTTGATGGACCTTGGTCTGACCCAGTATGGCATATCTTATGTTAACTTATTTATTTAGCATACATTTGTATACCGCTACTTCCAGCGATCAGCAGCGGTTTGATTACAGATTGGAAATTGTCAAATCATGACAGGAAATTTTTGAGGTATAAACATATTGATTAGACAGGAAAGCACAGCACACAGAGAACTATTTTACAGGGAACATGGGCTATGGAGGGTTAAGTGGCTTGCCCAAGACCACAAGGAGCACCTGTGGGACTAGAAACCCCAGTCCTTCCGGCCCAAGGTTGCTGTCCTCCAGTGGGATTTGAACCCCCGACCTTCCAGCCCGAAGTACCTTGCCCCAACCACTAGGCCACTCCTCCACTCCTTTTTTTGCCTCTGTAGAAGAGATCAAGGCCACTGTGACAAGGGAGCTGAGGGACCTCAAGGAGGAGGACTTTACCGAGTGTTTCTGTACGTGGCAGAAGCGAATGCAGAAGTGCATTAACTCTGAGGGGGGGGGGGGGGATTACTTTGAAGGGGACAATGCGTAATTTCTCTGTAGATTTTGTAATAAAACATTTATGGGACAGTCTTGTTTCTTTTTTGTCACACCACGTAGTAAAACAGTGGGCAAAACTGAAAGGGGATATTTTAAGGGCAACCAATCTTTTTGTTAAAATGGTCAATAGAAGCAAAAGGAGACCGCTATGGTTTTCGAAAGAAGTAGCTGAAAAGGTGAAGAATAAGAGGGAGGCCTTCATGAAATACAAGAGATCACAGAGAGAGGAAGACAGACATCTATATTTGGAAAAACTTAGAGAAGCTAGCAAAGTTATCAGAAAGCAAAGATTCAAAAAGAGGAGGGAAAAGCCAGTGCAATAAAATGGGGTGATAAAACATTTTTCAGATATGTTAGTGAGAAGAGAAAGGGCAAAAGTGGTATTATCAGACTCAAGGATGAAGGGGAGGAATATGTAGAAGCTGATGAGCATAAAGCAGAATTGTTTAACAAATATTTCTGTTCTGTGTTCACAGATGAAGAACCATGAGCAGGACCTCAGAAAACACCCACAAACAGGAACAGAGGTTGTGGGCATCTTGAACGATTTTCAGAAGTCTGTGTTCGTGAGGAACTAGCTAAAATTAAAGTAGACAAAGGGATGGAATCAGATGGGATACACCCGAGAATACTGAGGAAACTTGCGGATGTTCCAGCAGCTCTACTGACTGACCTTTTCAATGCCTCTTTGGAGTCAGGAGTGGTGCCAGAGGACTGGAGAGAGGCTCATGTGGTCCCTTTACACAAAAGCGGAAGTAAGGATGTGGTTGAAAACTACAGGTCGGTTAGTCTGACCTCTGTGGTAAGTAAATTATTGGAAACGCTGCTGAGAAAAAATTGTGAGGTTTCTGGAGCCCAACGGATTACAGGATCCAAGGCGGCATGGATTCACCAGAGGCAGGTCTTGTCAGACAAATCTGATTGATTTCTTTGACTGCGTGACCAGGAAGTTGGACCAAGGGAGAGCCCTAAATGTGATGTATTTAGATTTCAGCAAAGCCTTTGACACCGTTCCACATAGGCGACTTATCAAGAAACTGAGCACCCTAGGGATGAGCCCTAAACTTACTGACTGGGTTAGAAATTGGTCGAGTGGGAGGTGGCAAAGGGTACAGATAAATGGAGCTCACTCTGAGGAGGAGGTGGTTACCAGTAGTGTGCCGCAGGGATCTGTCCTTGGTCTGATTCTCTTAAACATTTTTGTTAGTGATATTGCTGAAGGGCTGTTGGGTAATATCTGCCTCTTTGCGGATGATACCAAAATCTGCAATAGAGAAGTCACCCAGGAAGGTGTAGATAACATGAGGAGGGATCTAGCTAAGCTTGAAGAATGGTCAAGAATTTGGCAGCTGAGATTTAATGATAAAAAATGCAAGGTCATGCATTTGAGCTGCAGCAATCCAAGGGAACAATATAGTATAGGGGGTGAAGTACTTCTGTCCACAAAAGAAGAGCGGGACCTGGGTGTGATTGTGTCTGATGATCTTAAAGTAGCTAAACAGGTAGAAAAGGCAACAGCAAAAGCTAGAAAGATGCTTGCGCTCATAGGGAGAGGAATGGCCAGCAGAAGAAAGGAGATGATAGTGCCTCTATATAAGTCTTTGGTGCGACCTCATTAGGAATATTGTGTGCAATTTGGAGACCGCACCTTCAGAAGGATATAAACAAGCTGGAGTCGGTAGCTGCTAAAATGGTTAGGGGTCTTTGTTATAAAGCATATGAGGACAGACCTAAGGAGCTTAATATGTATACTTTAGAGGAAAGGCGGGATAGAGGTGATATGATTGAGACGTTTAAATACCTCTGTGGCATAAATGCACAGGAGGAGAGCCTCTTTCGATTGAAAACAAGCTCTGCTACGAGGGGACATAGGTTGAGAGTGAAAGGGGATAGACTCAGGAGTAATATGCGGAAATATTTTTTTTTATGGAAAGAGTGGTAGATGAGTGGAATAGTCTCCCAGTGGAGGTGGTGGACATCAGGATAGTATCTGAATTCAAAAAAGCATGGACAAACACAGAGGATCTCTTAAGGAAAAAAGGGGACTGTTGTAGTGGTTGATATGAAAGGGAAGACTAGATAGAAACATGATGGCAGAAAAAGACCACATGGCCTATGTTTCTCCACCTTGGGCGGGATGGACCATGCGATGCACTCCTCTCGGGGAGAGCTCACATCCCTTCACATGCCTTTATCCCCCTAAGCAGGAAATTGGCAAGGACCCATTCTGACTGGAACATGTTCTGGATTATTTCCGGAAACGGGAAGACTGCTGAGAATATATGCACTGCCTGAAGAAGCGGGGAACCTGCCACCAGATCTCTCTTCCAGGACAGGTGGAAAATGCCAGTCTCCACATGAACCTCCGACAGAGAAAAAACACGTCTTTTTTTTGGCATCAGGCTCCTCAATCAAGATGTCAGAACCAGCACTTGTGGGTCAGCTGGGGTTTGGCTGGCGCTTGGACATCTACTGAAGGCAACCTCCAACTGGGTCACTTAGAAGCCAGGCTCGAGTTCCTCCTACATTCTACATGACTGAGCTCGAGGGAATCCAAAGGCTGCAGGGTCTGAGTTTCCGCACCAAAGAAGGAAATAATTCTAGGGAGGCCAACCCGGATTCTGGGAGCTCGCCTCCTTGGGAAGGACTCAGCCCTCTGAAGAAGGGATGTGGCAAGAAGCATGGTCACCGGAATTCAAGATCAGGCTATTATGCTTATCCACAGCATCATCAGTCGCCTCCTACCTTGAGGCGGAAAATGCCGTGCCAACTGAATCCCTTTATTGGAAGAAAGGAGACAGGCCCACCACTGAAAAGTCAGAGGCTGCCATGTAGGATGATTCAGGTGACAATGCTCTTCGCTTGTCACAAGTCAAACAACGCTTCCTGGAAGAAGACAGCAAGAGTAAAGGCAAGGCAAACATTTGCGTGCCCTAAGGCCACGTAGGCACAAAAGTGCATACTAAACGGTGCACGTACATAGTAACATAGTATATGATGGCAGAAAAAGACCAGTGTGGTCCATCTGGTCTGCCCAGCAAGGTGGCAAAAGTAGATGCATCTGCCGCTCTGTGTGGGTCACCCCCTCCCCGTGCCTTTGTTTAGGGGTGTACCCACCGATTCGTGCAGGCCACCCCTATCTGTTGAGATATGAGAGATAGTTACATTTATTTTGATTTTATCCTGTTGCTATAAAGGGATCCACTGTGTCTGTCCCATGCCATGAGTGTGCGTTATGAGCACTTGGGTAGGAATATGAGTTGAAGTCACTCAGGGAGAATGCGTGCTAGGACCGCTTGGGTGCAGGGCCAGAAAACGTTAACAGTGCGCACTGGAAAATGGTGAGAGCACTCATGCCGCAGTCCACCTCAACTTATGCCCCAAAACGACAAGTGTGAGAGCCCCCAACAAGGACAATGATGAAGTCAAGCCTTGGTATTCACCCCCTGGGAGCAGAGCAAAGCATGCCAGGCTCAGTGCTACTCCCCAGACGCTATATCTTTCTTTCTTATGCTTTCATAATGGGCTTGCAGCCCCATACCTCTGGGGTATCTTCAGTTCAGGGAGAGCAAGGGGGGATAGAGGAGGAGGGAGGAGGCATTGAGATTGTGTAAGGCTGCTGATATCTTCCATATCCTTCTAATTTCCTGGCTGAACCAATTTTCCCTCCTCCTTTGGCTACCGAAAAGACCTTAGTCTAATGGCCCATGTTGCGCTCAAGTGAAAGAGTCAACCTCAAGGTGGCAGCTCACAAATGAAATTTCATTTCATTTCTTCACAAAAGAACCCCAGTCTACAATAACCATTTCATAAAATCCCCCAACCCTAACATCCACTAAAAAAATACTACCTTCTTCACCTAGGCCCCCTTTAAAATAAGCAAGTCTTAAAACCCCAACCCCATCCCATCAAGTTCCGGAAAATAAAATCAATCTTTTCCTCTCAATTGTTCAGATTTTCAAATCCATCCATCCACCCACCACCCTCTAATGCAGTGGTTCTTAACCCAGTCCTCTGGGACCCCCAAGCCAGTCAGGTTTTCAGGATATTCACAATGAATATGCATGAGATAGATCTGCATGCACTGCTTCCATTGTATGCAGATCTGTTTCATTGTAGATATCCTTAAAACCTGACTGGTCTGGGGGTCCCAGAGGACTGGGTTAGGAGTCACTGCTCTGGTGGCTCAAGCTGATAGAGGCATGGGAGTGATGTTATTGAAACCCGAGCATTTCATTGGCTGTCTCCACCAATCTGCTGGTAGGGGGACACAACCCACTTGTCTGCACTGGTCTAGCAGGACGATATGGAATATTGTATTGTATAAAAAGTTTGTGTATTATGTTTTGATGGGTGTCTATTTATTGTAAACCACTAAGAAATTAATGATTGGCAAACTGCCTCTTACAAAATTACCCCATGCACACAAGTATGCAGGCTGACAAGAACACGTATATTTGTGCGCAGTGTTGGTGTAGGCATGTTCTGGGGTGGAGTTTCAGCAGAGTTACAATTTACAAATGATTATGCCTATTTGGGGAATGTTTATTAAGCCCCGTGCAGATACTGTGTGTGTGTGCTGTGATACCAATGCGGGGCTTCAGGCTAACTACAGGGCAGGGGGCATGCACATACATCCCTCTGCAATTACAACACTGTAGTGTGGTGAACCTGCCGCAAGTGCAACTAACACCACCCACTGAGGTAGTGTTACTTGCACCCATGCTGTGCCAAGTGCAGGCCAAACGCTCATGCTGGCTGTGCTGGGAATGCCGCCATCCCACCCAATCCCCGCCCCGTTACCAAGGTAGCATGGGGATTTAGCACTAAGCCCAGTGCTACTTTTTAATGTAGTGCCCAAACTACATGTTAACCCCACACTACCAGGTAGCGCATTTAGTAAACATGCAACATGCTCTCTCTCAGTGTTCCAGTTCACCTCCCCCACAGCTGTTTCTCTTTTGTGGCATTGGCCACAATTGCTAAGCAGCTCCATGTTTTCATGTGTGGTTGAAGCCCACTCATTACAAGAACTTGGATTTCTGGTTTCTCTGAGAAAACCAAGATTACATCCAGGGTTATCCACAGAGTTGATTCAAGGTGTAGGCACTCTAAGCAAACCTCAAGCCTTCCCGCACTCCCGGCTGACAGAATCTATTGTTTAACTTTGAATGCCCCGCTCTTTGCTGCACTCCCGAGGAAAAAGTCTACTTTTCCTAATGGTCAGGCCACCCTAATTACATCAGCAAAGCTACAAAGTTACTCAATTATAATTTATTTAACAGCTTTTATATACCGCGCTCTTTATTATCAGTGCAGTTTACAATTAACAATTCTTGCTCAATTCAGTCAAAACTGTCTTGTGCTTACATTTTAACAGGATAACTTGGAGCATTAACTGGGTAAACCATTTACATATTGGACCTAGAACTTGGAAAGACTTTATGACCAGTGCATCCAAAGCAGTGTGATATTCGTACTTCCTGATTCTAGCCATTGAAATCAGTGCTACAGATTCCATAATGCAGCAGGATGGATCTGTCAAAGCCAGAGGCGGCCCACGAGCTCTTTTCTGAAGCTCTGTATCAGTGCGCACCATGAGCTAAAACCAGGGAATGAATAAGCCTGTTCTGAAACTTGGAGTTAGCAACGCAAATGTTGCTCCTATCAGAAAAAAAGTAATCTTTCTTGAATATACCTTTGCACGTGCCCGCAGAGAGGTAAACAAGAACTAATGCAAATTTCTGAAAAGTTTGGAACACTGCACTTGCTCTTACCACACCGTTAATGTTATCCCGCACCGCCAAGTTACCCCAGTTAGCTGCACTCTCCAGTGACGTCAAGCAAAGACCTACCGCTCAGACAGACAGCCTCCCCGATCACGTGAGAAGAGGGAGAACGAGAGGGGCGGGGCTTACGTTCACATTAGCTCCACCCTAAACAGAGACAGTAGGGAAGAAGGAATTGCGTCACCGTATGGAAAACGTACCTGAGCGTAGGAGGCGGGCCTTTCAAGGCCGTGTCGAACCAGCAAGGCCCGCCGGCTCCTCATTGATCCGATTGGCTCCTTTCTTATACAGTGTCAGAGCAGGTTCCCCTTCCTATTGGAGGACTGGTCTCTGTAGCCTAGTTACCGTCAGAGTTAGGGGCGGAGGGAGCTAGCGGGCGGAAGCGGTGCGAGATGGGACTGTGGTCTGGCGCTCTGCTTTGAATGGCGGTGGGCAGCGCACGTCTGTTTGCAGAGAGAAAGAGCAGCTCGGAGGTACGATATCATCGAATTACATGTCTGACTAGAGCGATGGAAAGCAAGCCCTGAAACGGTATCCGGGATGAAGCTTCATTCTAAGCGGCCCGAGTGGGTTTGAGATTTCTGTACTGTCTTATGATGTCATCCTGAATTGGTTTGAATTTAATGTGAAGATTACGGGTGTTCTGTGCGTATTTCGGGCACATTAGAAAGGCGGGAATTAGACTACATAACGCCAGTGTCGAAACCCGAGCTAAACCTGATGCTATAAAGCTCGTTAGTTTTCCGCTGTCCGGAGCCGATCACAGTTTTACTTACAGCAGATATTAAACAGAGCGTGGAGACTGCAGCAGTTACTGTTGTCCCATGTTCACTAAGCTGTCACAAAAGGTGCCGTTGAGTCCTCCCCGACCCCTGAGACAGTGTGTCCAAAAACAAAGCACGGTTCAGGCAGCCACGAGTAACAGAGCGAAAGAACTGCTACACTGTTTTAGACCAAAGGTCCATGAAGCCCTGTATCCTGTTTCCCAACAGTGGCCAATCCAGATCACAAATACCTGACACATATTTCTAAAGTAGCCAATTCCATGCTACTTATCCCTAGGGATACACACAGGTTTTCGCTTGCTCTACCTTAAGGTTTTATGAACGTTTCCTCTAGAATTTTTTTTTAAACCCAG
The DNA here is from genome assembly GCA_033557465.1 of Ichthyophis bannanicus. Classification (NCBI taxonomy): domain Eukaryota; kingdom Metazoa; phylum Chordata; class Amphibia; order Gymnophiona; family Ichthyophiidae; genus Ichthyophis; species Ichthyophis bannanicus. Next base: position 1,859,210,696 of record CM066032.1, on the reverse strand, counting down.
CTACACTACCTGTATTTACCATATCCTCTGGCAACAAGTTCCAAAGCATGATTATATTACTGCTATTATATGTTGAGAGGCAAAATATTTCTCTTATTTGTTTTATTTAGTTCACACCTTTCCAGTAATAGTTCTTATCCTACTTTATGGCATGTCCCCTAATCTTTATACTTTTGAACGAGTAAACAATTGATTCATGTTTACCTGTTCAGTTCCACTCAGAATTTTAAGTATCTCTATCATATTTATTTATTTACAGTTCTTATATACTGCGCTTTTTGGTACCAGTGCGGTTTACAGTTAACAAATTTTTGCATATGTTTTATGTATAAAGTTCTTTATATATTTTGTTCCATGTAAACATTCCATTTAATTGTTATGATGTAAACCGTCCCTGATCTCTGGAAGGGGCGGTTTAAAAATATTTATTTTTATTTGTGTATATCTCCCCTCCAGGGCTGGTCCCAGAGTTGGTTCAAGGAGTTGGTGCTGTAGGCAAACCTTAAGCGCTTGCCCCCCTCCCCCCCCATCTATTGTTTAACTTTGAATGTTCTGCTCTTTGCTATTCCCTGCAATCCCTTTCTCCCCCCCCCCCCCCCCAAAAAAAAAAGTTAGCGCCCTAGGCAAGTGCCTAATATGCCTGATGGTCAGGCCGACACTGCTCCTCTCAGCCATCTTTTCTCCAAGCTGAAAAGTCCTCACTTCTTTAGCTTTTTCTCATAGGTAGGCCATGTGGTTTTTTTCTGCTGTCATGTTTCTATGTTTCCCTTCATTGTTTTGCTTGCCCTTCTCTGCACCTTTTTGTAATGCTACTATATCTTTTTTGAGATGCAGAGACAAGGATTGCACACCATATTCATAGTACAGCATGGTGTGATACGAAGGCATTATTCGATTATTTATTTTATTTTCAGCTAAAACCTGCCTCTTTTTCAATAACATTGTCAAAATTTGTCCCTTCCTTTCTGAGCACACTGCTAAGACCCTTATCCATTCTCTTGTCAACTCATAAGGCTATAAGATAAGCCATACCGGGTCAGATCAAGGGTTCATCAAGCCCAGTATCGTGTTTCTAACTGTGACCATTCCAGGTCTCAAATACCTGTCAGGTTCCCAAAGGTATACACATGCCATGCTGCTTGTCCCAGGGATACGCAGTGGATTTCCTCAGTCCTCTTTAATAATGGTTTATAGACTTTTCCTCCAGGAACTCATCCAAACCTGTTTTGAACCCAGCTGCGTCAACAGCTCTTACTTCATCCTCTGGTAATGAATTCTAGAGTTTGATTACGTGCTGAGCCAAAAATTATTCCTTATCGTTCCTCCAGTTAGTCCTCCACCTCTGGGTAGTGTGCCTCCTCCTGCAGCTTGGAGACTGGGCATGTCAAAACTCGTGACATCACTGGACATAGCCTGCTGGCACCACCCATCAACCCCAGTGTGTCCAGTCTCCATGCAGCAGGAGGACGTAGTGAGCCTAGGTGCTGGGCTCACTTGAGGAACAATTTAGGAGCAGTTAGTTAGGTTTCTCTAATATTTAATCCAGTTGCTTTAAAATTATTTTTAAATTTAATTACCTTTCAGTTATTTTGAAATTACCTTTAAGTAGCTTTTAAATTTCTTTAGTTTAAATTAATTTTCAATCCTTTTGCATTTATTTTGGGGTCCTGTGCTTTTAAGATCGGCTGTCTTGTCTCTTCTTTTATTTCTCTCTGCTGAGGCAGCTCTCCGCCGGGATCTCTCCCCCTGGACTGCACGGGGGAGAGCCCCATGAGTCTCAACGGCACATGATGTGTGTGTCGGCCGGAGGCGCTGCTTGAGCTGCAGCGCGCTGCCGGGACCGACAAGACACACACAGCCGTGGCGGCAGATTGGAACGGACACCCGCGGCTTCGCAGAAGACAGCTGGTTCACTCTCCGGAGTAAGTGGAGTGCTCCGGTGAATGGGGGCTGCATATTTTAGGCTGGTAATGCTACCGAGACCTATTGGGAAGCTGCGGCCAGTTGCAGGGAGCTTTTAGTAAAGCGGGATTTTTGGCACCAAATAGGCCCAGAGCAAGGCGGTGCCATTTTCTGAAACCGCGTGGTTGAGGTAGCCTAGGCCTGCGGTTCTAGAGCCCACTGTAAAGAAGGAAGCTTTTCTTTACCTTTTTCTTTTCAACAGATTTAGCAATTGCTAGTTTAATTTTCTTTTTGGGCTGTTGATTTTAATTTTGGTTTGAAAAAAAAACAGAGGCAGGAGAAGCTGTGGTTAACCCAAGTGGCTGACTGGGTAGTGTCATGAGGTAGACAGCACTGAGCCTGGGATAATAAAGGGAAATGGAAAAGAAGAGCTTACCTCACACCCACATGAGCAGTTGATACATTCAGGTTGCAGAGAAGCAAAGAATGGAGGAACAAACTTTCCTCATAGCATTAGTTACGCAGTAGAAACTCAGAGTCCTAATCATGCTCACCTGGGGAAAGAATAACGTACAACAAGCAGGGAGATAAAACCAGGTGGGAAATCTCTCAGAGGCAGAGTCACGGAGAGGAGAGGCAGAGTCAAGGAAGCCAGAGGAGTCGGATCCGGAAGGGGATTGAGACTCAGGAGCAGACACAGAGACACGTTGTCATGGAGAGAGAGGGCAGAGTGGAAGCAGGCTGTTGAACTAGAGAGTGCTGGGAGAAGCAGTGCAAGAGACTTGCAAGCCAGAGGGGTCCTCATGCTGGGGAAGGCAACCAAGCAGGTAGAGAGCAAACGTCACACCCAGGAAAGCTCACTGAAGCCAGGAAGTGATTACAGCTCAGCTAAACCTAATGCTTGGAACTCCCGGAGAAAGGCAGCTTACACCCCAGAGAAGAAGCCCTGGCTAACAGGGGAAAGGCTGAAAAGTACCCTGTTTTCTACAGAGGGAAGGAAGTGGGTCCTTTTATAAAGAGCCAAGCTTACAGTGTGTTAGAAAACCCTTATTGGAATGGGGATTGGAAAGAAACCCCAAGCACAGCTCCTTATGTCCATGTCTGCACCGAACAGTATCCTCTCATAGAAACTGAGGTCTCTCGGGGGCAAGGTTGTTTAACCAGCAATGCTGAGGCATGGTGCCCATATACAGGACCAGGTCCTGATTTGATGCAGTGGGAAAGTTCAAACCCAGAGATTATTCCAGAACCCATGGATTGTACTCTATGTATTTCTGACGAGAGAGACTCTCTATGTTAAAAAGCAAGAAGAAGCATTGTTATCATTTTGAAAAGCTTTTATTTTTCTGTGAAGCAACAGTTTATTTTTGTTACCATTATCTGTTGTATCCGGAAGGCAATCCTCAAGGGAAGGGGAATAAAGCCCAGCTTTAATTACACTTGGACACACGACTACAGAGTATTCCTTTAACAAACAGGCGCCTAAGGAGGGTATAGTCTCACAGTAGTCAGCTACTGGGGATTCGAGTGGATGTTGTCGCGACCACAGTGTGTGGTCTGTGGAGTGCGCAGAGGGACTGTGGCTGACACAGGCATCTGTTGGACCTGCGTATCTGTCTCGAGCAGTGTGGAACAGCAGATGGACACTCAGGTACTGTTGGACGTGCCAGAGCCGGCGGGTACAGCCGGAGAGGAGGTGCTTGCAGTCGCGCAGCCAGGGCCCAGTACAGAGAGTCTTGCGGGGCCATCTATGATGTCCTTGGGACATCCGCTGGAGGACTTCTGTCCAGATTTCATGTTAATCATGCATCAAGCGTTCTGTATTTTATTTTATTTTTTTTATACCGCGCTGTTTAGAATCAGTGTGGTTTACATGTATAATAACAGGTACTTTTTATTCCCTTGTCCCCGAAGGGCTCACAATCTAAGTGTACCTGAGGCAATGGAGGGTTAAGTGGCTTGCCCAAGGCCACAAGGAGTGGCCATGGGACTGGAGACCCCAGTCCCTCCGGCCAGAAGTTGCTTGTCCTCATGCGGGAATTGAACTTCCGGCCTGAGGTAACCTGTCCCAACCACTGAGCTACGCCTCCCTATGAAGCGTCAAGGGAAGTTGCCTGAGTCTTTCCAAATGGCATACTCTGCGCCACCACCCTGAACTGGAGATCCTAGTGGGGCATCTCCACAAGCCCCTGAAAGAGCTCGGGTTTCCGACCCTTCTCCCTCAGACGTAGCTTGGGCTGAGCCGGATGAGCTGAAGGAGGACGACTTGGAAGAAGGAGAGATACCTGAGGATTAGGGAAAAATCATTCGGGTGTTTCAGAAGGAAGAGCTGACGGCACTTATCACGGAATCTCTCCGGACGTTGAGACTCGCTACAGCACAACCAGCGAAGGACGAGGAGGTTGAAGATCCTGTCATTCAAGCAGTGAGACAGGCTCAGGTGGGGTTTCCCGTCCATCGCGTTGTGGAGCGCATGATCCAGGATGAATGGGATCAGCCTGAGGCAGGTCTGAAAGGGGTTAGGACCATGAACAGGCTCTATCCATTGGCAGTTACAGACAAGGAAAGATTTCGGTCTCCACAGATTGATGCGGCAGCCGCAGCAGTGACAAAGAAGACCACCATCCCTGTGGAAGATAGCGCTGCCTTAAAGGATGCGCAGGACAGGAAGGTAGATGGTTTCTTGAAACAATCGTTTGAAGCTGGCGCGCTTTCCTTGCATGCTTCCATCTGTGGAGCTTGGATGGCGAGAACTTGTCTCCGATGGTCGCAATATTTGCGTCAGTCTCCGTAGTTAGAGCAGGAGAGTATCAGTCAACTAGACCGCCTTGAATCTGGATCAGCGTATCTGGCAGATGTGCATTACGATCTGATCAGAGCGTTGGCTAATAGTATGGCTTCCTTAGTGGCTGCCCGGAGATCCCTGTGGTTAAAAAAACTGGGCGGCCGATGGGTCTTCTAAGGTGTGTCTCAGTAAGCTACCTTTTAAAGGGAAGTTGTTGTTTGGCGAAGACCTCAATAAGTTGGTCAAGGATTTAGGTGAATCCAAGGGTGGAAGGTTTCCAGAGGATAAACTTAAACAAGGGATATCCCTGCCGGCCTTTCGGGGTCAGTTTAGGGATTTCAGGAGATTTCGTACTTCTCGGCTGGGTGGTTTTCAAAGGGGAAGATTTGCTTCTAGAGCCCAGGGGTTTCGTGGGTTTCAGGGAGCAAGTAGAGTTTTCGCGGCATCTTCCTCTGCGACATTTCAAAAACCACAATGAAAGGGGGTGGACTTCGTTTGGAAGCCTACCGATGGGGGGGGGGGGGGGTGTCTCTGGGAGTTTCTTACTGCCTTGGCCCAAATCACATCCGACCAGTGGGTGTTGGAGATCATTCACGAAGGATATGCACTGGAATTACAAAACCAGTTCTTGACTCTTTTGTGATGTCCCCCTGCAGAGGACAACAGAAAGCTTTGGAAATTCGACAGACATTAGACTGGCTGTTACAGTTGGGAGCTGTCACGCCGGTGCCAAGAGCAGATTACGGAGTGGGTCAATACTCCATCTATTTCGTGGTGTCAAAGAAAGGTGGATCGGTCTGCCCTTTTCTGGATCTCAAAGGGGTAAATCGGTGTCTGTGAGTACCTCATTTCAGAATGGAAATGTTGCGGTCGGTCATTGTAGTGATGCTTCAAGGGGAATTCTTGACATCCCTAGATCTTAGGGAGGCGTATTTGTACATTCCGATAAGAGAGATTTATAAAAGGTTGCTACAATTTGCTCTGCCTTGGGGTCATTATCAGTTCCAGGCCTTACCATTTGGTCTGACAACAGCTCCACGGACATTTACCAAGATGATGGTAGTGGTCGTGGCGGTTCTACGAAAGGAAGGGATTTTGGTCCACCCTTATCTCGACGATTGGCTGATTCAAGCAAAGTCACGTACCAAGAGTGTTCAGTTTACAGTCAAGGTGGTGAAGTTCCTGCAGAGTCTTGGCTGGGTGATCAATGTGGCCAAGAGTCGCTTAGCTCCATCCCAGGACCTCGAGTATCTGGGGGTCTGCTTCGACACGCAGAGAGGGGTGGTGTGTCTCCCGAAGCGGTGAGTACAAGCTCTGCAGCAGTTGGTACGCAAGTTCAGAACTATTCAGGCACCTTCGGCGTGGACTTATCTTCGGGTGACATTGCAGTATGGTTTTTTTTTTGTTCAATTGTAAACCGCACTGATTTTAATAGCGCGGTATATAAGAGAAGTAAATAAATAATAAATAGTTCACACATTACTTAAAGTAGGTCTGTAATCTCATATTTCAGTTCTTTCAGCACCCTGGGATGAGTGCCATCTGGTTCAGGTGATTTGCTGCATTTTTGTTTATCAAATAGTTGTAATACATCTTCCTGATTTATCAAGATTTGTTTCAATATTTGTCATCTTTGAATATCATTTCCCTACATCTTCAGTAAAGACTAAAACAAAGATTTTGTTCAGTCTCTCCGCTATGGCCTTATCCTCTCTTAGTGCCCCCTTTCACTGCTCTGTCATTTATGAAAATGTTTTTATTGTTATCATGATAAATGTTATGAACATCAACCAGAAACAGTGTACATAGTAAGACGGTAACAAAGATACAACCATCGGCAGTATTACAACCATCAACACCTGTTGCCGTATTCCCGTCAGCGAGGCTGAAACTACTATGCAATAGTCAAAAATACACCCACCCACGATTGTTTGTCTCTGTCCTGTGCACAGTTCTCCAACGTCCCCTTCCCACCATACTTATGTAGGGTTATCCTATCCCATGGCAAACTATACATAGAGAGAGACAATCAATAGTGAAAGTAAGAACAGCAGATATACCAGAAGTAACAACAATAAGCGGAAATAACATAAGTAGGAATAACTACAATTCCCCAACTCTCTTATAACATAGTTTACCAAGAGGGAGGTGGGAGTGTTCCGTATACATATTCAAATGCCAATAATCATACAATACATCCCCGCCCTAGCTATGCTACCCCCCAACCTCCCCCCCATCCCCACCCTGCTATCCCCCCCCTCCGATAACCAATGACCACCCCACCCAGGGGTACAGACCCACCAACCCATAAGCAGGCTCCTCACATTCTAAGGGCAAGCCAGCACGCAAGCAGCTATGATGCCCCCCCCAGGCAATCAGAATCTCGTTTAGTCAGGGAAGATCCCCTCCCAAAGCCTTGTAACCAACTCCACCCGCTTCTGCCCCAACAGCTTAGCTGTCTTCATCTCCATAGTAGACAGATCTCGCATTTGAATTTCCCACTCGTGGAGCCCCGGGGGACGGGGGTCCATCCAATGTCGCAGAATACAAAGTTTCGCTATGATAAAGCCTTTTCCATATAATTGCCGGTCAGAATGTCTCAGCCCCCCCTCCCCTCCAGGGACTCCAAATAAGCACCAAAGTAAGGAGAAGGAATTGTCTACCCGTCGCCAGCTCTGCAGCTGGCGCTCCACGCCCTGCCAGAACTGTTGAATGTGCGTGCAATGCCAAAAGCGGTGGAGTAATGTCCCACGTTCCCCTTGACAAAGTGTGCATAGGTCTGACGAGACCAATCCCATCTTAGCCGCCCAAGTATTGGGAATATACGCTCTCCAGAGAAATTTATACTGCAGCTCTTGTAGGCGGATCGACTCAGATATACGCTCAACCTCGGAGAAGGCCGCCGTCAGCAGGGATCCCGACATCTGCGAAACTCCATCCGCAACCCAGCGGTGCGCCAGCTTCCGTAGTGCCTCTCCATCCCCCCCGGGCAGAGCTCCTGTCGAACCGCCCGCGAGGAAATGCCCCCCTCCAACACCCCCAAGAGCTCCCAAATAGCTCCTGTACCGATTCGTAAGCCCCTCCGCTTTTGGAGGTCTCGCACATAGTGTCGCGCTTGTAGATAAAAGAAAAAAGAGGCGGGTTCCAACTGATATCGCCTTGCCAACGATTGAAAAGAATCGAGTTCGCTACCATCGGGCATAAGCATATTCCCAATACAGCGGAGACCCCTGTTCCTCCACTGGATAGAGGTCGAACCCTGCAGACCTGGGGTGAAGTCCTTGTTACGCTCCAATGGAAGACACTCCGTACACTTCCAATCCATCCCCCTCTGCCGGCAAAGGCTCTGCCACACCTGTCTCATCGTTTTGAGGTATACCGAAGCTTTCCAAACTTTCGGCAAAAGCCCACCAGGCGCATGCAAGAGATAGACCGGCTGGTACGGCGCCGAGAGCCCGTCTAATAAGGCCAAGGGCAGAATATCACCAGTGGACCCAAGCAAATCAACCAGCGGTCGAAGCATACAGGCCACATTGTACTGTCGCAAGGAGGGCAGACCAATTCCCCCCTCCTCCCTAGGCTTCATAAGTACTGAAAAGGCTATGCGAGGTCTCTTACCTCTCCAAAGAAACAGTGCAATGTGTTTCCGTAATAGCTGTAAGTCCCTTCTCATCAACCAAAGGGGGAGGTGGCGGAGGACATAAGTCCATTTAGGGAACTCCACCATCTTCAACAGAGCTACGCGTCCCATAAGGGAGATCGGGAGGTCACGCCACTTCAGCAAGCGCGCTATAGTTTTATCAAGCAGGGGGCTAACATTAATGTCATACAAATGGGCGGTGTGCTCAGGGAGATAGATACCCAGGTACTTCAAACTGTCCCGTGCCCAAACCAGGGGAAAAGCACCCTGCCATTTGGGTTTAACGCGGCCCCCCACATCTAAAGCCAGATTTGTCTTGGTTGATTCGCAGCCCAGAAAAGGAGCCGAAGATTTCCATCAGATGTAAGGCCTTAGGGAGGGATTCCTCCGGACTGCAAAGACATAGCAGTAAGTCATCTGCAAAAGCACTCAGCTTAATACCGCCGCCATCCCACTCTATCCCAGTGATCTGTTGTTCGCAGAGCAGTCTCAAAAGCAAAGGTTCCAGTTGAAGCACAAAAAGTAAAGGAGACAGGGGACACCCCTGTCGAGTGCCGCGTCGCAATGAAAAGGGCTGAGAGGCCCTGCCCCCACTAACGACACAAGCCAACGGATCCAAATATAACGCCTTTACCCAGTCTAGAAAACCACCAGTAAAACCGAATTGAGTTAAGACCTCAAACATATAATCCCAAGAGACCCTATCAAACGCCTTTTTGGCATCTAGGCTGACCAACAGCAGCGGATTATCTCGTTGTAAACAACATTCCATGCCCAGTATAACTCTGGTGATATTTGCAAAAGCATCCCTACCGTGAACGAATCCTGATTGATGGCCCCCTACGAGTTCAGGCAAGACTTTTTGCAGCCTCTCTGCCAGAATCGAGGCCAAAATTTTCATATCATAGTTAATCAAGGAAATGGGTCTATATGAGGCTGGATTTTCCAGATCTCTGCCCGCCTTAGGGATAATGGTTATCGTTGCCGTCCGCATATCCCTCGGGAAGGACCCCTTTTCTCTCGCCTCCTCATAGAGAGCCATCAAGGTAGGAGTAAGTGAGATCGACAGAATTTTGTAAAATTCTGCACTGTAACCGTCAGGCCCTGGGGCCTTATAGGGTTTCCCCCGGGCAATAACCCGTTGTATTTCGTCTCCCGTAATGCGTGCATTTAGTGCAAGCAAAGCCCCCTCCCTGAGCTTGGGGAGTTTGACAGCCTGCAGAAAGTCACACTGCTGAGTCTTGTCGGCCACCTCCGGGGTATAAAGGGTCTGGTAATATTGCCCAAACACCTTTAAGATTTGTTCCGGATCTCTTTGCCGCATCCCATGTCGATCTTTAATAGCCATGACACTCTGGATCCCACCGCGGTCCTTCACCAAACGTGCCAGTAGTTTCCCCGAGCGGTCCCTAAAGCGAAACAGCTGATGGCGATAGTATTGCGCCGCATAGACCGCTCTATCGTGCAATGCGGCATTGAGAGCCTTCTGCTGTTGCAGATATGTCCCCAGGCGCTCTCTGTTCACTAGGGCCTCTCGCTTAGCCTGCACGAGGGTCTTAGTGAGCTCTAAGATAGTAGCATTAACTCTCTTTCTCTCCCCCACAACATATGCAATAATGTGGCCCCGGAGGACGGCCTTACCCGCTTCCCAAAAAGTCGAGGCGGACAGGTCCGGGGACTCATTCAAAGACATGTATTCCTCCCATTTTTGAGTTAGGTATTGTCGAAACTTTGTATTCTGCCACAGATGTCTCGGGAAGGCCCATCGCCCACGTTCAGGGGGTCGCCCCTTAAGGTCCACAAAGACCCTAGCATGATCCGAGATAACAATTGGTTCTATCTCCGCTCGCACTATCTTATCAAAAAGATCCCTAGAAACTAAAATGTAGTCTATTCGGGACCAAGTCTGATGGGCTCTCGAGAGGTGGGTATAATCCCTCTCTTGTTCATGCAAGATTCTCCACACATCATACAGGTCTCCCCATTGGCATAAGTACTCCACACCTTTATTATTCCATTTCCCCCCTCCACCTTCTCCCCTCCTCAAACCCTGCGACCTGTCAAGCTTGGGATCATGAGGGCAGTTGAAATCTCCTGCAAGGAGTAGGGGTATCCTGGGCGCTTCTGCAATCCGCCGCAGGAGCATCTTAAAAAATGCATGGTCATAGTTGTTAGGAGCATAGATATTGCCCAAGAGCAGTTCTTCCCCAGCGATCTTAGCATGCAAAAACAAATATCTCCCCTGGGGGTCTGCTTCCTCTCTGAGAACCTCTATCGGAAGTCCCCGACGTATCAGAATGGCCACCCCCCTCTTTCGACCTCCAGATGAGGCAGAGAAGATCTGTCCCACCCAGTCTGTTTTCAATTTAGCGTGCTCCAATTGTGTTAAATGTGTTTCTTGTAGCAGAGCAACCTGCGTACCCCCTTTCTTTAAAGCCTGTAAAATTTTCGTCCGTTTTACCGGCGTGCCTATCCCTCCCACATTCCACGTGGTGATTCTTAAATCAGAGTGCCCACCTAGCAATTGGAAAGACGATACCCAGCCTGACAGTATTCTTTACCTTAAAGCTGGCTCCAGGCCGCCCAGCCTCGACCAGGAGCCAAATGCCTCTCCCCAGCAGGCCCCTTCCCGCGCACTGCCCTGCCCCAGAAATGGTACACGTGGTGGAGTGGTGAAGTGGTCCCGGGTGGTACCCCCCCTAGCTTATTCCTTGTGCTTCCCCCCCCAGTAATCCCGCCCCTCCCCCCCCTCCCGTCCCCCCCCCCTTTCCCTCCCCATAAAATAGGTCAGCCATTAATCTCAGCCGCCCCTGCTGAGCTTGAATCCCACCGTATACCATGCCGCAGGGCTGCCCCAAGGCCATCACATTTTATAATCGTGACCTATGGGCTCTTCCCACAGTGGTAATACTATATTCCCACAGCCATAACCTACGCTTAGCATCAAACATATATATACTGGTGTCCTTAGCCCTCCGATGATGGTCCAGAGAGTCCGCCATCAGGGCCGGGCAGAACGACAGCTGGGCCCGCCGTCCTCAGCAGGGCGGGAAATATCCTTTATAGGGGCCCATATTCTCAGCGTCGAGTATCCGGCTGCTCTGCTCCCGCTCTGTCCCCTCTGGCTTCCTCGAGAAAGCGCTGCGCCTCTGCCGGGGTCGAGAACACCTGACTTTTCCCCTGATGCCAAACACGCAGGGTCGCGGGGAAGGCTAGCATAAAGCGGATTTTCCTTTGAAACAGCGCCGCACATACCCCAGAGTAGGCTCTCCTCTGTTCTGTTACCAGCATCGAGTAATCCTGAAACATCAAAAGTTTATGGTTCTCCCAACGGAGCTCGCCTTTCTCTCGATAGGCCCGCAGGAGCTGCACCTTGTGGTAGAAATTAAGGACCCGGAGAATCACGACACGCGGTCGCTGTTGATCTTCCTGCCTCCGGCCCAGTCTATGTGCACGCTCAACATGGAGTTGCCCCACTAGGGAAGCTAGGCCCAGCTCTTTAGGTAGCCATTCTTCTAGGAGCGGCAAAAGCATCTGGTCAGTTTGGGTCTCAGGGATGCCCACGAGCCTTATGTTGTTCCGTCTAGATCTGTTTTCCAGATCGTCGAGCTTAGACTTAAGGGCCTCCATCTGTCTGCGCTGCTCAGCCAGGTCTCTGTCCATGCGACCCTCGCCCTCTTCTACGCTGGAGACACGCTGTTCCAACTCCTCCACCTTCCTGCCCATATCAGCAAAAGAGTCCTGTAAGGTATCAAGCTTTTGCATGAGCTGATCAAATTTAGGCTCAAGCAGACCTGCTACTTCTCTGGCCAGGTCCGCCGCTGCCGAGTCTGTACTCAGCGCACCTGGGGATGCCGGCATCGCCATATTCGTGGTGGAGGCCTCGGATTTACCTGGCTTCTCGCGCTCTTTTTTTAGCTGGTTTGGCGTCTCTCCACCCGCTCTCAAGTTGCGCTTCATTTGGTGACCCCAGAGGCGCGTCAGCAGCCGGGTAGGAGAGTTTTGATGGGGAACGAGTCCAAAAATGCAGATTATTGTTTGAGGCAGCCCCGGAGCGAGCAAGCACACGTCCTGCTCACTCACGCATCACGTGGGATCCTCTGCTCTGTCATTTAATGGTCCGACTGGCTCTCACAGGTTTTTGCTATGAATGTCGTTGAAAAAGTTTTTATTATGCACTTTTGTTTCTACAGTGAACTTCTTTTCAAATTGTCTTTGCCTGCCGTATCAATGCTTTGCATTTAACTTGCCAGTACTTATGATGTTTCCTGTTTTCATCATTTGGCTCTTATTTTTTTTTATTTTTCTGAAGGATTTTCTCTTAGCTAAAACAGTCTTTGACCTCACATTTAAGCCATGCTGGCTGCCATTTGGCCTTCCTTCCACCTTTCTTAAAGTGTGAAATACATCTGTTCTGGGCTTCCAAGACAGTACATTTAAATAACACCCAGGACTGATGCAGTTGCTCCTTTTAGTGTTTTTCTTAATCATTTTCCTCATTTTATCATAGTCTCCTTTCTGAAAGTTAAATGTTAGTGCAGTGGATTTCCTTGTTATGCTGCCACTTATTAAATCAAATGTGATTGTTATGATCGCTATTGCTAAGCAGCCCCAACACTGTTACCTCTCGCACTAGATCATGTGTTCCACTAAGAACGTAGCTGCTCCAAGAGTCATTTATTTCATCTAGAAACTTTATCTCTCTAGCATGGCCTGATGTAACATTGACCCAGTCTCTGCAGGGGTAATTGAATCTTTCCATTATTACTGAGTTGTAAATGTTTCAAGCTTCCCTAATTTCTCTTAGCATTTCATCATCTGTCTTCATTCTGGCCAGGCAAGTGGTAGTACACCCCCACTGTTATTTCTTTTTTTTACATGACATTTCTATCCATAAAAATTCTACAGTTTATCTTATTTCCTGCAAAACCTTAATCTTGTTTGACTCAATGCCCTCTTTAACATATAGCGCCACCCCTCCATCTATGTTAACTACCCTATCATTGCAATATAGTTTTTGTATAGCCTGGTATCAGTGTCCCATTGGTTATCTTCCTTACACCAGGTCTCTGAGATGCCAATTATATCTAATCGTTCATTCAGTGTTATATATTCTAACTCTCCCATCATATTTTTTTAGACTTCTAGAATTTGTATACAGGTATTTCAAAATTTGTTTTTGTTTATATCTGGTTTTAGATGACAGTGAGAATTTTGGAATATTTTAACTTAGTCTGGCTTTTACTTAAGGGCACCTGGGTTACTTTTACCTTTTATTGGAACATTTCTAGCGAGGTGCTTTAACTTCCCTGTTTTGCTAGTATCCTTCATAAATACATCATTCCGAACCATGCACTCGTGGGTGACTGTCGGCTTTCTCCATTTTCTAGTTTAAAAACGGCTCTATCTCCTTTTTAAAGGTTAATGCCAGCAGCCTGGTTCAGGTGGCGCCCATCCTTTCAGAAAAGCCTCCCTTCCCCAGAATGTTGCCCAATTCCTAACAAATTCAAAACCCTCTTCTTTGTACCACCATCTCATCCATGGATTGAAACTCTGGAGCTCTGCCTTGCCTCTTCGGTCCTGCGCTTCACTTACTTACAAGCCTTACACTCTGTTCCGTTATCATAAACTGGTACTTCTAACATACCCTAGATTTTTACCTAAAGTAGACACGTTTTCAGTCTAAGTTTAGAAGGTAGTTCTGCACATTTACTGTCTGAATTGTCAAGAAAAAGACCTATATGCTCTGAGACTGCTAATATTACTACTTATCATTTGTATAGTGCTACAAGGCATACAGAGAACTATACAGAGACATGTAAGAGACAGTTCCTGCTCTTAAGAAGAGCTTACAATCTACTTAAGACAGACAATACAACTGGGTGCTAGGACATACAGTATCTCGAGGAATGGTAAACAAAACACATAAGCTGCGAATAGAAGACGAGGGGGATCAGGATCTAAAAGCAGTCTTCAAATGTGAGTTTTTAGCCTGGATTTGTACAGGGCCACAGATGGAACCTGACATACCGACTCGGGTAGTTTGTTCCAGGCATAAGGAGCAGCAATATAGGTAGATTGAAGTCTCAAGTTGGCAGTGGAAGAGAAGGGATCTGCCAGAAGTGTGAGTTCCCGAGGAGGGATGTAGAGAGAGATGAGAGGAAAGATAGCGAGGAGCAGCCGAATGAAGGCACTTATAAGTCAGTAATAAAAGTTTGAACTGGATGTGGAAACAGATAGGGAGCCATTGAAGTGACTTGACTTGAGAAAAGGGGCGACATGAGCATAGTGATACTGATGGAAGATTAGCCATGCAACTGAGTTTTGAACAGAAAAGTGGAGATGATTCAGAGGAAGAGGAGGTTGCAATAGTCTAGGCATGAGGTAACTAGATGATGGATAAGGGTCTTGGTAGTGTGTTCAGAAAGGAAAGGACAAATGTTGCCAGTATTATAGCTAAAATCTGTCACTTCTTTCTCTGTTGGATGTGTGTGGAGAGGGACAGGAGTCAGGTGACCCCAGGGTTGCAAGCCAAGGAAACAGGAAGGGGTAGAACACTATAGTCTCCGAAAGACTGCTCGGCTGTCTGTCTCCTTTGAGCCAAACAACTTGGCAATGCAGTTGCAAAGAGAACTTTAACAAATTAGCTTGTCTTATGTATGTAGTTCTGTTATGAACAAGCAAGTGTTCCTCCGGCTCTAGAGCAGCAACCATAGCTCTCCTGATGTCTGCCTAGCTATAACCAAGATGTAGAGCAGCTGCTTGGTCTTCCCTTCTTGTCTTCACTACTCCATTATTGTCTAGCTAGGTTCAAAATAGGACACTGCTTTTGATCAAGCTGTTCTGAACAGTCTGTCCTTTATCTCTAGGCAGCTCTTGTAATTAATTATGCACACTGCTCTAAAGACTAACTGCAGTGACATTTTTACTAAAATTAGGACTTGCCCACTTATGCACCTGATTCAGTCTTGCTCGTTGATGGAAAAAACATTTATCCAAACGTACATTTGCTAGCCTTCAAATATGCTGTGGTCACATCTCTCTCAAGAAACCTTCACTTGACTCTAGTTGTCCTTCTAATTATCGACCCATCTCCCTCCTTCCTTTTATTTCCAAACTTCTTGAATATGCAATCCTCCACAGTTGTCTTGAATTTCTTTCCTCTCAAGCCCTGCTAGATCCACTTCAATTGGCTTTTGTCCCTTACGTTCTGCTGAGACTGCTCTTGCCAAAATCTCTAGTGACTTGTTCCTTGCTAAATCCAAAGACCTTTACTCAGTCCTCATCCTTCTTGCCTTTCTGCTGCTTTTGACCACCACATTGTCCTCACTTAGTTTTAGGGGCTCTGTGCTGTCTTGGTTTTCTTCTCTGCCATCGCTCTTTCAGCATTTTTGTTCTGGTGGTTCCTCCTCTACTGCAATCCCACTCTCAGTTGGTAAACCACAAGATTCTGTTCTAGGTCATCTCCTTTTCTCTCTCTACACCCAGTCCCTTGGTGCTGTTATCTCCTGCCATGGATTTCATTATCATTTTTATGCCAGCGGCTCTCAGATTTCTTTTTCTACACCTGATATTTCTCTAACACTCCAGGCCTGTATCTCTGCCTGCCTATCTGACATCACCACCTGGATGTCTCACTGCCATTTGAAAGTAAACATGGCCAAAACCAAATTTCTTACTTTTCCCCATAAACTCTCCTCCCCCTTCCTCCTTTCTCTATTTCTGTAGATAACTCTTCTACTTCCTGTAACCTTGGGGTCATCTTTGACTCCTCCCTCTCCTTTTTCCTCACACATCCAACAAATAGCTAAAATCTGCCATTTCTTTCTCTATAACATTTTGCCTCTTCCTTTCTGAACATATTACTAAAACACTTCTCTGTAATTACGTCCCATATCGATTATTGCAACCTCCTACTTGCTGGTCTCCCTTTCAGTCACTCTCTCCTCTTCAATCTTTTTAAAACTCCGCTGCGCAACTAATCTGTTGCCAACCTCAATGTATTCACATAACCCCTCTTCTCAAATCACCTCATTGGCTTCCCTTCTGTTTCCGTATCCAATTCAAACTTCTCCTTCTGACCTTTAAATGCACTCGTTCTTATGCCCCTCACTACCTCTCCTCGTGAACTCCGCTCTTCTACTGGCTTGCTTCTCTCTTTACCCTTTTCTTCCACTGCCAACTCCAGACTTTGATCCTTTCACCTTGCTGCTGTTTATGCCTGGGACAAACTACCTGAATTGTACGTCAGGCTTCATCTCTGCCCCTTTTCAAATCTATGCTGAAAGCTCACCTCTTTGAGGCTGCTTTTTGGATCTTGATCCCTTCTTTTCCTGGTGTCTCCTTACCTTCCCCTATTCTTATCTTTTGTCTGGTCTCTCTTAATTTAGATTGTAAGCTCTGATGAGCAGGGGCCATCGTTTATATGTTTCTGTACAGCGCTGCACATGCTTTCTAGTGCTATATAAATGATTGATAATAATAGTAGTAGCCACCCAGTGTGATTATATAAAGCAAAAATCAATAATAGTCAATGCCCTTCCCCCAACATCCTCTTCCTCCCCAAGAGTAATATTCCTTGAGGTTTGTAACCAGCAGAGGATCTGAGAGGACTGCTGCTTGCGGGAAGGACTGCCTATGCTCATAAATTTAATATAAAATTCTGAGCTCTGGGACAGCAGTTTGCTCTGCTAGATAAGGCACACAATTGTGCAACATTATCTATCATGTTGTCTATGGAAACACCTATTACAGATAAGTAACTTGACTCTCTCTGTTCCAGTGTTTATTTATACATTTTATTTACTACGTCAATTGTCAAATAGTCCTATAAACACTTGTAGTCCTATAAATAAACAGGGTGTGTTTACCCCATATTTTTATTTATATTGTCCATATGCGTCTTAAGTACTGGTTCCTTAGGGTGGAAAGAGCAAATGTGACTTACTTCTGTCCCAACAGGTTTTGTGTACAGATTTCTAGAAGATTACCTGAAGCGTTGAGTTACAAAATGGCAACATCCGATGTAGATTCTCAAGGTAAAGGGCAAGCTTTTAAAGTCTGGCAGAACATTACAACACAAATATGTCTGAAGAACATTTAACTTTATCTCCGTACTTGTGCATTGAAAAGTATGTTAAAATATACATGGCAAGTAATAATGCTGGGGGGGGGAAGAGGGGGGCCCCCGTAAAGGTAGAGCCAAACAGATTGTCATTTTTATTGAAGAATAATACTAATCCGGTGTCAGTTAAAGGCCTTTACTTTCAAGTCATTCTCGACACCATTTCTTGAATAACTGTTTGGAAGAGAGTTATGAAGCATGAGCAAACAGGGTCCGATTGGTCTATAACGATAGTGCCATAGGTAATTTGACGTGCAATGCATGAGCCACATGATGCAGTTTAAATTAAAATCAGATACTTAATCTTCTTTTTTCTTATCTTGTTTTAGTGCAGAAATTATGTGCAACAATCAGACACATGCAAGCTGAGAGCCACTCCAGGCCACCTTCTTTGCAGGTGTGTGCATAAATAGATGCAATCTTTCTTTACTTTCAATACATGCATTTTATTACTTCTCTGCAACCAGATTCTTTCATGAAAGAAAGTCTAAAAATGAACTACGCCCATTGTGTTCAAAACATATTGTACGGAGAAGATGTGGTTTAGTGGTTGGAGTGGTCTATAAGCCAGAAGAGCTCCTGAGGTTTGTGAGTAGTTCACATTTGGCTCTTCCACAGTCTATGTATGAACTTGGAGAGTTACTTTCTCTCCCCTCATGATTCTTCTAATTATGGTAGAAGCACTGTTCTTCTCATTGCTCCTGTCTAGAAGTAGTCTTATAGGTTGGGAAGTACAGTTTTATTCCTGTTAGAATTTTGTTTGCAGAATTTCAACTTTCTGTCAAAGTCTGAATTTTTGCAAACTTTTGTATGTTGTGTTTGTCAAAATAACAAAGCACACTATTTTTGAATGATGCTTAATTTAAACAAAAAAGATACAGAAAAAAATGATACAAAGCACAGAACGTTTAATTATTTTGTACAGAATTCCAGCAGAAATCCTGTTTTGTAGCCAGACATAGCCTTGAGGTGACTCTATATTTTGTTTTTGAAGCAGAAAGTGGGAGGCAGTGTGAATGGAAGGCATACTGTTTGTTTTGAAATTGGATTAAGCCCACTCCTTTTTACAGTGGCAGCCCAAGGCAAAGTACTTCTTAATTTTTGTTCTATTTTGATGTGTGTGTCATGTAGACAAAATTGCTTAGTTAGAAATGCTATTTCCAATTTGTCCTGATAGACCAGTCCAGACAAGTGAGTTGTGTTCACTTACCAGCAGATTTATTTATTTCATAGCATTGTGGTGGTAGAGAACACTAGAAACGTCTTGTGAGATCATCACTGTTACTATTGCTGATGTAGCTAGGGGGACACTTCAGTATTTCTATGTCTCCAGCAGTTGGTGGATACAGGTCTGATGCAGCTCAGTTGAAAATTATAGAACTCGATGGCAGATGTCTCCAGGGCATATCTTTGTTACCCACTGGAGCACTCTATACTTCTCACCATGTAGCTCATGCAATGACTGTGGATTGTAGTTCTGGATACATCATGAGCAGCCCTAGGCTTGTGAGTCACCCACTTGTGTGCCTGACTCAATTCTGCTTGTCAATGGAAACAGCAGTGTTTCACACCTGTAAGCTTTTTTCTTTAGACAACCTTTGAAGACTTCTTGGATTAATTGTCCTCTTTCCACCACATCCTAGGGGGTTCTTGACCGTTCCATGAGCCAAAACCTTTTAATAACATTGCAAACTATAGACACTGTAAACCCAAGGTCTTTGGAGATGGCCTTGTTCCCCTTATGAAGTTTGATGTTTGGTGATAATGACTTTTCTGATGGTCTCGGGTAGCTCTCTTTTCTTTACCATTGTGAAAATGGAACAGGGAGTGGATGTGGTTACTGTATTCATTGGTTGATTCGAGTCATGTGAGTACTGACAATTGATCACAGGTGCATCTAGTTTTACTGCAGTGGGAATATGGTTCTTCTGATCAAACTGATTTGAATTGTTTATAAGAGTGCCAATAATCATGTCAAATCATTGACCCATCCACTTGGTTGTCTTATAGTGTCTCATTGAGATTCAATTTTAGAACCTCTTTCAATGTTTTGTGATGTTTTTTTTCACAACAGGTGGCGAATAATATGCAATCTTAGGTGAAAGATACTATTCATTTTATACTGACCTTACAGAGTTTATCAACAATTCCATAAACTAGTTGGCTGGTCACAATGGATGTGAAGGCATTATACATTAATATAGATCAGGTTGAGGCCTGGATGTCATCTCTCAATGGCTATTATATCTTCCAGCTCGTATTCCTACAGAGTTTGTTACAACTTTTGAAACTTGTTCTAAAGAGAGACTATTTTTGATGTGATCATTTGTTTTTATTTACAAATCTTTGGGGTAGCTATGGGGGCAACTGTAGCCCCTTCAGTGGGCACATTATGTATGGCCCTTTTTGAAAAAATATATTTTTACTCTTCTACATGATTGCATCACGTTGCTCTAGAAGAGGTTTTTGGTTGAGATCTTTTATTTGGATTGGCCCCAGACTAGAATTAGGTTGATTATTTTCAATGTTTGAATAATTGTAAATCAAATATTTCCTTTATCTCCAAGGTTTTCAGCAATTCAATTGAGTTTTTGGACATCATGATATTTAAAGAAGAGGACAATCTTGCAACTACACTATATCATAAACCAATTCAAAAGAATAATTTATTAAGATATCATAGTCACTATCCAGGTGCTTTTAAATAGAGGTCTTCCATATGGTCAGTTTGTCCGTCAAAAGAGATTGTGTTCTTTGGTTACAGATTTTAAACATTGTGCTTTCAATTTTATTTATGTAAAACATTTATAGCCTGCCCTATAACCTAGGCAGATTACAAAACGAACATACATAAAATGATCTAAAACAAACAAACAAAATAAACAATTAAATAACAAACAATAAAATGAACTAGCTCTTACATAAATTAAACTAAACTGAACTGCACAAATGGATTACCGACACTTATTGCGCTGCAAAAGAGGAAGCCTGTTGAAAGAAATATGTTTTCAATATACAGCAGAATAACATGAGTTCAGAGGTACAACACAGATCTCGTGGCAGAGCTTCCAAATACTTGGAGCACATGTAGAAAATGTCTTGAAAGTGTATCATTTGAAAGGATGGCACATCCAACAAAAACCCTCTTGAGATCAAAGTAATCTTGGGGGATAGTAAAGCCGCAAAAGAGTTAAGAGATTAAGAGGTGCTTGATGATGGAGGCATTTGAAAGTGAGCATTATGATTTTATACAAAATATGAAATTTTGGTGAGTCAGCGGTGGTGGATACCGGGGCTTGGCGGCTGCTCATTTTACCTGTGATTGGCTGCACCTTGTGAGCTCCTCCCAGCTACATCAGCTCCTGCAGTATTTCAAATGCCGGCAGCCGGAGGGAGACGTGAGTCAGCGGTGGTGGATAC
Source organism: Ichthyophis bannanicus (assembly GCA_033557465.1). Lineage (NCBI taxonomy): Eukaryota > Metazoa > Chordata > Amphibia > Gymnophiona > Ichthyophiidae > Ichthyophis > Ichthyophis bannanicus. The sequence goes on along the minus strand of CM066032.1, from coordinate 1,859,189,825 downwards.
CGGGGCTCGGCGGCTGCCCGTTTTACCTGTGATTGGCTGCACCTTGTGAGCTCCTCCCATCTACATCAGCTCCTGCAGTATTTCAAATGCTGGCTGCCTTCGCGGATGCGTGCCCGAAGGGGGCGTGACCAAAGGGGTTACGCCCCTTTGGTGCCCCTTCAGTGCCTATTCGGGGCCTAAGAGCCCTTGCCGCAGGGGCAATGCCCAGAGGTCATACGAAGAGGAAAAATAAGAAAAGTAAATCAGCTAACCAAACGTCTGTGTGTTCTACTCCAACTGTGACTGTTGGCCCTATGGATCAACATGTGGTTGCGTTATCTAATGTTCCTTCTGTAAATCAAAGTTCCTCTTCGCCTGCTTCTGGTCCATCCCTAAGTTCCATCGACAGGACTCCTCCACCTAACCCTGGGCCTTCTCAAGATCCTGAATGGAATTTCTCCTCTTCTGAGGCGTCCTCTGCCTCCGGGGAGGAACAGGAGGCTTCTGCTATTCCTACTACTCTTCCTTGTAAGGTACTTTCTACTATTCCTATTCCGGTTGTTAGCACAGATGGTTTTCAATCTTTACCTCAAGCTGTCAATCCTGCTGACATTACCTTGTCTGATATTTGGAAACAAGTCTCCGCTACTAATTCTTTATTATTCAAATTTATGGAACAAACTACTGTTTTTTCTCAGCAAGTAGTTACTAGGGTACAAGATGTGGAAGACTCTGTTAAGAACTTGTCTCAACGAGTAGATAAGGTGGTGGCACATGTCGGTTCCTTACAATCCGCGAGTGCATCCTCCTTAAAGGACTCTTTGCTTTTGTATAAACAGATAGAATCCCTCGAGAATAAGTCTCGTGCTAAGAATATTCGTGTTTTAAACTTTCCTAAGAAACGGTTTATGTCTGCTATCTCTTTATTTAGACAGTATTGTAAGGAAGTCTTGTTACTTGCTGAAGTTGACACCTTTCTGATTGCTCATTCCTTTTATCTTTCTGTTTGAGCAACACCTGGGGAAGATAGAGTGGCGGCGGATGAGTTGCAAGATGACTTAGAGTTGACTGATTTTTTGGAGAATTCTCAGGCTTTGATTGCATCCCGCGCCACTTTAGTGATCACTTTGGTTAGTCTTGCTGATAATAAGGCTTTAATTTTAAAACCCTTTTTTTCTAAGAAAAATAATCTTTTTTTTTATGTCCATCTTCCCCGATGTTTCTCGACAAACACAAAATCGGAGGCTGTCCTTTCTCCAGCTTAAACTTAGAGTTCTGGCTGGGGGAGGAACCTTTTTCCTCCGATTTCCGTGTAAATGTTTGATCACCTTGCAAGGGTCTAGTTATGTTTTTTTAGATCCTACTCAGCTTGAAGTCCTTTTGGTTTCATTGCAGGTTTGAGATAGATGTATTAATATCTACACTATGAGATGATTATGGTAGGTGGAGTAGCCTTAAATATTTTTTTCCCTGGTATCTATCTGCTGCTGTATTCCCCATGATGTGGGCTATGATTTGAATTTAACATTTTGGATCTTTTTTCTTTTTATTGGCTGTGATATATTTTGTTTACAATGTTAAATTGTGTATTTCTTTATATTATTGTTATTTGGATGGCATTAATAATTTTAAAAAAATGAAATTTTGATAGGAAACCCATGTAAATGGTATAATTGTTGCAGAATATTTTCAGAATGATGTTAAGTGCCTTCGAGTCAGTGTCGACTCATGGCGACCCTCTGGATAGTTGTCCTAAATTGTGTTCGGTCTTCAGTCAGGCGGCTCATTGTTGATAGACTGGTACCCGTAGCTGCTGTTATTGTATCGATCCATCTCATTGCTGGCCTTCCTCTTTTCCTTTGACCTTCTATCTTGCCAAGCATGATGTCTGTCTCTAATGATCTCTCTCTTCGCATGATGTGCCCAAAGTATGAAAGTCAAAGTCTTGTCATCTGAGCTTCTAAAGAAAGCTTAGGTTTGATCTCCTCTAGTACTGACTGGTTTGTTCTTCGGGTAGTCCATGGTATACACAGTATTCGCTACCAGCACCATAATTCAAAAGCATCAATTTTCTGCCTGTCTATCTTTTTCACTGTCCAGCTTTCACATCCTTATGATGTTATTGAAAATACCATGGCTTGAACAAGTCGAATCTTTGTATGGAGAGAGACATCTTTGCTCTTGAGAATCTTGTCTAGGTCTTTCATAGCCATTCTGCCAAGAGCAATGCATCGTCAGATTTCTCGACTGCTTGTTGCTTCTTTATTGATAGTTGATCCATGTAGGTTAAAGTTGTCCACAATTTCAATTTCTTCTCCTTCAACGATGAACTTGTTGATAGCGATCAGTTATTAAGCGAGCAGCAGTGTTCTGAATAGATTGCAAAGGCCAAGGAGAAGAAGCTGAAAGACATACATTGAAAAGCTAGAGGATACCCTTCCCAGATTGTATCTAGAGCATATAAGTATGCTCTAAACACATATCTTGAATGGTTGTTACAACTGGCACCGGAACCAGCTGAAGATAAAATAAATAAAAATCATAACTCCTGCTGCTTGATCCATATAGGGGAGTATTTCAAGAAATTGTATTTATTTAACAGGTTTTTTAATACCGCTTTTATCATTTCAGTCAAAGTGGTTTACATTGTAACTTAAACATGTTAATGTACATTTAAACAGGGACATTGATAACCCTCCATTGCCTCAGAAAAATCCAAGTTAAGTGACTTGCCCAAGGCCACAAGGAGTGCTAGTGGGTTTTGATCCCTGGTCTCTTGGTTCCCAAGCTAGTGCTCTAACCATTAGGTGGCTACTCCACTTTACTTAAATATTGGCACATACTTCAATTACATGAATGTTTTCAAAAGGACTTGCTGATAGCCTATACTAGGGGCAAGAACATTAACGATCTTGCTGTACATAATAAGAGTTCTTACATCCAATCAGGACTCTGTGGCTTTAAACCCAGGCCACTATAAATATGAGGGCTGATGTTTTTTGCTTTCAGGCTATGATGCACCCTGACTAGATTGATCCGGTGACTTTATGGACTTAATCGGGCTTGAGTACACAAGACATGTATTTGATCATGTTTGTTTATTGATTTGCCCGTATGGCCTTAAATATATACGACACACCATCGGACTTATCAAAATGAGACTGGCAGAACATAGATCCCGAATATGGACAAAAACAATGTCTGCACCTATGGTACCCCATTGTGTTGAATCCACCCACACTTTTGATTAATTTTTATGGTGGGTTATTGATTCTTACCATTGGATCACAGAGGGAGCAATCGTTTAGCCCACCGTCAGTTTTTAGAGCAGCTCTGGATCTTCACTTTAAAAACTGTAGCCCTGAGGGTTTAAATTTAGAGCTGGATTGGCATAGTATCCTTTAAATACTGGCTTCTGCGATCACAACAGCTTGGTTGTTGATTAGGTCGGGGTTTGCCAGGTAATGCAGATGATTTCTACCTATCAGGTTTGGGAGATTTGATGTCAGATGCCAATGCTGATTTAAAAGAAGAGCACCGTTTTTGGCAGATTATCCCATGTCTGTGTTTTTATGGCTGCTAGAAAGAAAGTCTTGGTGTTTTGGCTCGGTTTTGGAGGAAAGTGTTTCTGGAGATTCCTGATGCAGAACCCTTTGAAATCTGAAGAGGTTTTGTAACGTGTTTTGTGGCGTTTGTCCCCAACTCCACGGATTCATAGTAACTCTGTAAGTAGAGTGATACTCTGTATCCAGTTCCACAGAGAACAAGTTTAACATCGATGCTAAAGCTAAGTTGTGTGGTTTTTTTCTCACATTTTAAAGCCTTATTAATACGTATGCTTGAAATGGAAAGTTTTTGTTGCATTATGGAGATATCCACGTTTACAAACAGTCCGACAAAAAAAAAAGATTTTGCATCTGCTTATGTGAATTAGATTGGTTAGAGCAGTGGCTAGAGAGAGATCTGCAGGCCCTGCTTCCATTGTATGCGGATCTGTCTCATGCATATTCATTGTGGATATCCTGAAAACCTGACTGGCCTAGGGGTCCCAGAGGACTGGGTTGAGATCCACTGGGTTAGAGTGTTAGCTCTTTTGGGCCTGATTTGTATTTGTATTTTGATGTTCAGAGCTTATTTTAGGGGTTACGATTTTTGTGAATAATCATGTCCTGGCCATTTCCTACTATTTCCTTTATTAATTGATCTTGTTTTATTTTATTCTTTTATATGTCAGTTATGTGTGCATATATAGTCCAAAGCCATTTCACTGGCCACCTTTTTTTTAAAGATCTTGCACATAAAGGGGTTTAAATGCAAGGGTACCTATAATGTTGGCCAGAACTGTACCTTTTTGAGAACCTAGTGACCCAGTATAGCATTTCTTATACTCTGCTACTTATTATTTATATAACGCTACAAGGCGTACGCATTGCTGTACAGAGACAGTCCCTTCTCCCAAGAGCTTCCACTCTAATCAAGGCGGACAACACAACTGGGGACTAGGATATATCTAGGGGGAATGGTAAGAAGACGCACAGGTAGTGACAAGAAGATTTGGGGGATCGGGATCCCAAAGTGAGTTTTCAGCCTGCATTCGAATAGTGCTACAGATGGAGCCTGACGTATCGACTCAGGTGGCTTGTTCCAGGCATAAGGAGCAGCAAGGTGGAAAGATCAAAGTCTGGAGTTGGTAGTGGAAGAGGAGGACACAGACAGAAGGGATCTGCCAGAAGAGCGGAGTTCCTGAGGATCAACCAAAATGTTCTAACTTGTGGCGCACAAAGCTTTTATCCTTCACCTTCACTACATTCATATCAGACATTTCAGCATCTGGAGTCTCCAAGGTAGTGGTTCCAAAACTTGGTTTAGACCCCCATATGGGGTCACATCAGTGGTTTGGATCACAGAAACATGTTCATTTTCCCTTTCTCTCTGGACTTTTCACTGTGACCTAGGCCAAGTTGTGACGGTCAGCAGTCAGCATGTGGCCTGTAAGCCAGTGAACATTCATAGGCCCTTGTCCCCTCCTGTTGGTCTGGAAACCCATCTGAGTACTGGGGTGTGTAAGCGCACACTCCACACTAACACAAGGGACCCTGTGCTGACTGCTGCTGCCACTATTGCTACTGCTACCTTCTCGCTTTAGATGAGTGGAGGGAAAAATCAGAGTTGTACCTTTATTAGAACCTTATTTTTTTTTCCTTTTAGTTTGATAAAGTTCTATATTCTCCTTATTGTCTTACTCTGTAGCAGCTGTGAGAGCCTGCATGGAATCTGGCAGGTACTTGTGACCTGGATTGGCCACTGTTGGAAGCAGGACACTGAGCTTGATGGAGCTTTTGATCTGACCCAGTATGGCATATCTTATGCTCTTAGATTGGGCACAAAGAAGATGAAGTGGTTGGAAAATATGGCTTGGCAACACAGAAAACTGGAGAAAGACTGATAGAATTCTGCAAGACCAACAGTTTATTCATCTCAAATACCTTCTTCTAGAAACACAAGCAGTGACTGTACACATGGACTTCACTTAAAGGATTGTATGAAAATAAAATTGACTACATTTGCGGACATCAATAAAGGCAAAGCTCAATAACATTAACAAAGAGAGAACCTGGAGCGGACTATAGTACATACCACCAGCTACTAGTATGCAAATGCAAGCTAAAGCTTTTAGTTAGGAAAGACCTACATGCATTATCTGACTTTTATCTATCCTTCCAATGTAAATAGATTATGTATATAGTTGACCCTGTTTTCCATGTTTATACTCCTGTTCGATGTAAACCTGACAGCTTGTTGTTATGGTCGTTAAGTTATAATGTAAACCGCACTGATGCTAAATAGCGCGGTATATAAGAAACTGTAATAAATAAATAATAAATAAATAAAGCTGAAAAAGAGTAAGTCACTCATGAATGTAGCAAAATATGATCTTGAAAATATACCTACAAAATCGATCTGCTGCTTTGGATACAAAAGACTAGAGTTATGGGATGACATCAAAGTTATGCTCGAAGAAAGTAAAAAGTCTCTGAAAAATGTGAAAAGGCAACAATGACCAAAGAAACCCTGAAAATAGCTCAGAAATTCAGAGGAGAACCAGAGGCAATCCACGGAACTTCAACAGAGATTTGCAACATGCAGTAAGGTGAGACAAAGAGAAATATTACAATGACGCAGGCAAGGAAATAGTTACTGATTCTATCAGAGGAAGAACAAGATTGGCTTTCCTAAAGCTATGAGAGTTAAAAAAAAAAAAAAAAAAAAAAGGTTCCAGCCTCAAATTGGGATGCTAAAAGATGCTCAAGGATCTGTGTTGAATGATGCTGAGAAGATCAAGAAAAAGTGGAAAGAATACAGTCATCATCCTATAGATCAAGTAGATTAACAGCCATTTCAACCTGTACTTTTAAGATTGAGAACCATTTGTGATGAAAGACGTTATAAGAACAAAGCACCAGCTACTGATGGCATTCCCTCTGAAGTATTACATCAATCAGATGCAGCTTTTACAATGCTTACAAGGCTCTGTCAGGAAATTTAGAAGAAAACATCATGGCCAATTGACTGGAAAAGATCTCTGTTCATATCAATACTGAAGAAAGGTGATCTGTACGATAATTTCCACAATCACTCTGATCCAAACACCAATAAAATCTACTTGAGATCTTCAGTGGAGACCAAAATGAGAACTACCTGAAATGCAAGCAGGGTTCAGGAATGAGCAACGGGCATAAGCATGGATGTGAGATGGATATTTAAAAAGGCAAAAGGATATCTATATATTGACTACAACAATACTTTTGTGTAAATCATGAAAAATTCTGGGCCACACTAAGCAGCATGGGTAGTCCAGATCACCTGATAGTTCTCATGCACAACCTTTATATTGATCAAGAGGCAACAGTTCAAACATACTAAGGAGAAACAGAATGGCTTGGTTTTGGTTTAAAATCAGCAAAAGTGTATGACAAGACTGCATACTTTCCCCAAACCTGTTTAATTTTATATGCAGAACAGATCATCAGAGAAGCAGCTCTATATGAAGACAACAGATGTGAAGATTTGTTGAGTCTTCCACAACCTTTGCTATTCTGATGATAACCACATTACTTACTGAAAGTGAAAACTATCTGAAGCATCTGCTTATCAAATTCAAGGGGCATAGTCTTTTAAAATGGGTCTACACCTTGACATGAAGAAGACAAAGACCTGACCACTGGCAAAATCAATAATTTCGTCCTTAATGGAGAAGAAATAAAATAGTAGGCAAGTTTAACCTGCTTGGATCAATAATCAATAAAGAAACAAGAAGCGGTCAAGAAATCCGATGATGTGGTGTTCTTTACAGAATGGCTATGAAAGTCCTGGATAAGATTTTCAAGTGCAGAGATGTATCTCTACATACAAAGATTTGACTTATCCAAGCCGTTATCATTAACATCATAATGTATGTAAAAGTAGGACATTGAAGAAGAGAGACTGGATGAAAATCAATACCTTTGAATAATGGTGCTGGCAAAGAATACTGTGTATACCAAGGAGTGCCTAAATTAAAAATCAATCTGTACTAGAGTAGATCAAACCTAAGCTGCCTTTAGAAGTTAAAATGACAAGACTTTTGACTTTCATATTTTGGACACATCCTGCAAAAAGAGATCATTAGAGAAAAACATCATGCTTGGCAAGGTTGAAGGTCAAGGCTAAAGAGGAAGGCGAGCAATGCGATGGACTGATATAGTAACGGCAGCTGTGGATTCCACTCTGTCAGCAATTAGCAGCCTGACTAAAGACGAAACATAGTTTGGACAACTATCCAAAGCAGGGGTTTCCAATCCATTCCTTGGGACACACCTAGCCATTCAGGTTTTCAAGATAACCACATTGAATATGCATATGGGTTAACACCTGGACGGGCCAATACCTCAAAGAATCATTAGCAGGGTGGGAAAAATTGGGGGATGTAGAAAAATAGGGGCAAAATCGAAAGGGGATATTTTAAGGGCAGCCAACCTTTTTTGTTAAAATGGTAAATAAAGGAAAAGAGGACCTCTATGGTTTTTGAAAGATGTAGCTGAAAAGGTGAAGAAAAAGAGGGAGGCCTTCATGAAATACAAGAGATCACAGAGAGAGGAAGACAGGCCATCTACATTTGGAAAAACTTAGAGAAGCTAGCAAAGTAGTCAGGAAAGCAAAGATTCAAAAAGTGGAGGAAATAGCCAATGCAATAAAATGGGGCGGATAAGACATTTTTCAGATGTGTTAGTGAGAAGAGGAAGGACAAAAGTGGTATTGTCAGACTCGGGGGTGAAGGCGAAGAATATGTAGAAGCTGATGAGGATAAAGCAGAATTGCTTAACAAATATTTCTGTTCTGTGTTCACAGATGAAGAACCAGGAGCAGGTCCTCAGAAAACACCCACAAACAGGAACAGAAGTGAGGGTCATCTTGAACAATTTTCAGAAGATTGTGTTAGTAAGGAACTAGACAAAACTTAAAGTAGACAAAGCAATGGGACCGGATGGGATACATCCTAGAATACTGAGGGAACTTGGGGGTGCTCTAGCAGTTCCGCTGCCTGACCTTTTTAATGCCTCGATGGAGTTGGGAGTGGTGCCAGAGGACTGGAGAGAGGCACATGTGGTCCCTTTACACAAAAGCGGAAGTAAGGATGTGGTTGAAAACTACAGGCTGGTTAGTTTAACCTCTGTGGTGAGTAAATTATTGGAAGCGCTACTGAAAGAAAAAATTGTGAGGTTTCTGGAGTTCAATGGATTACCGGATCCAAGGCAGTATGGATTCACCAGAGGCAGGTCTTGTCAGACAAATCTGATTTCTTTGACTGGGTGACCAGGGAGTTGTTCCGAGGGAGAGCCCTAGATGTGGTATAGTTAGACTTCAGTAAAGCCTTTGACACCGTTCTGCAAAGGTGATTTATAAACAAACTGAGCACCCTAGGGTTGGCCCTAAAATTACTGCTTGGGTTAGAAATTGGATGAGTGGGAGGTGACAAAGGCTACACATCAGTGGAGTTTACTCTGAGGAGAAGATTACCAGTGGTGTGCTTGAGAGATCTGTCCTTGGTACCAGGGCCGGATTTAGCTATACGCCATGTACGCCATGGCGTAGGGCCCACAGCTGCAAAGGGCCCACAAAAATTGAACTAGTTAGGCTTTTTTTTTTTAATAAAATAAAAAAAAACCTGCTGGCTGCCGCCGCGGGGCCCCCTCTGCTGCCGCGGCAGCATGGACTGACCCGCGGGGGCCCCCTCTGTAAGCTCGGTCCCTCCCTCCGTGCCTCCGTGTCTCCCTCCGTGCAGGCTGTGAGAGATGCGAAGGCAGACTGTCTCCTTCTGCCTTCGCGTCTCTGTTAAGCCCGCAGGGGCTGATGGGAAATTTCCCATCAGCCCCTGTGGGCTTACCCGAGAGGCGAAGGAGACAGTCTGCCTTCGCGTCTCTCACAGCCTGCACGGAGGGAGACACGGAGGCACGGAGGGAGGGACCGAGCTTACAGAGGGGGCCACCGCGGGTCAGTCCATGCAGCCGCGGCAGCAGAGGCGGCCCCGCGGCGGCAGCCAGCAGGTTTTTTTTTTTAAATTAAATTTTAATTTAGGCCGGGGGAGGGGGGAGGGGGTAGGACTGGTAATGGGCTATTGGGGGGGCTGGGACTGGGACTGGAAATGGGTAGGGGGATTAAGGCTGGAGGTGGGCTGATGAGGTTAGGACTGGTAATGGGCTGTGGGCTGATGGGGGGGGGTTAGAACTGGTAATGGGCTTTGGGGGGGTTAAGACTGGGAATGGGCTGTGGGCTGATGGGGGCTGTCTCCTCATGGGCTCTGGGGGGGGGCTAGGACTGGAAATGGGCTGGGGGGCTCAAGACTGGAGGTGGGCTGATGGGGTTAGGACTGGTAATGGGCTGTTGGGTGGGGTTTAGAACTGGTAATGGGATTTGGGGGGTTTAGACTGGTAATGGGCTGTGGGCTGATGGGGGCTGTCTGGTAATGGGCTATGGGGGGGCTAGGACTGGAAATGGGCTGGGGGGCTAAGACTGGAGGTGGGCTGATGGGGTTAGGACTGATAATGGGCTGTTGGGGGGGTTTAGAACTGGTAATGGGCTTTGGGGGGGGGTTAAGACTGGTAATGGGCTGTGGGCTGATGGGGGCTGTCTGGTAATGGGCTATGGGGGGGGGGGTTAGGACGGGAAATGGGGAGGGGGGGGTTAAGACTGGAGGTGGGCTGATGGGGTTAGGACGTAATGGGCTGTGGGCTGATGGGCTGATGGGGGGGGGGTTAGGACTGGCAATGGGCTATGGGGGGCTGACTGGAAATGGGTTGATGGGGTTAGGACTGGAAGTGGGCTGATGGGGGGTTAGGACTGGTAATGGGTTATAGGGGGGGCTTAAACTGAAAATGGGGTGATGGGGGTTAGGACTGGTATTGGGTTGAGGGGTTGCTAGGACTGGAAATGGGCTGATGCAGGGACTAGAAGGGAATGGATGCTGGGTGAGGCTGGAACTAGAAGGGAGCTGATGTTGGGGGAGGATTAGAATGGGATGGGGCTGGAAGAGTAAAACGGAGAAGGGAAAAATATTTTGTGTGGGAGGGATAAAAAAATCTACAATTGGCCGGGTATTGGGAGAGTAAGTGGGGATTGAGGATGGAGGGGTAAAATTTGAGTGGATGAAATAGGAATGAGGAAAGAGCAAAAGGAGAAAGATTAGTATGTTAAAGCAGATGTAGAGAGAGAATGGAAAAAAACTAGAAGAGAGAAGAAAGGACAAATGGACAGCAGACGATGGAGAGTTAGCAGAAGACACGAAGAAACCAGAAGAAAGTGGCTGGAGCAATTGCAGCTGAAAAAAATGCACAAAAGGTAGAAAAATATCTCTTTATTTTGAATTTATTAATTGGAATATGTCAGCTCTGGTAAATGTGCATCATTAACGTCTGCGCTTTGTTTAGTACAAGAGCAAATTAATGTATAGTTTTATTTCTACAGTGTTGTACATTCCAAGTTTGGCTTTTGGGATTCCCAGTTTAATTATTGTCTTCCTGTTTCTAAAATGTGATTACTTGTTTGGTGATGGTCTATGTTCTGCATGTGTAACTGAGCTGAGGTGTTCTGTTTATATAATTCGTATTTGACATTGCCACTTGTTCTCTTTTCCCCAGTAGGTCATGTATTGTTGTTCTCTGAAATGTATTGGTTTAATATTTGCAGTGTTGCCTTTTGATTGGTAGAGTATGGTGCTTTGTGAGTCCTGGTAGTGCTGTTAGGATACGGCGGGTTTGCTATGGGTTCTAAATGGGCAGTGTTTGTAGTAGTTCCTAATGTGTCTGGCAGTTGGCACTGGATTATAGTAATGTAGAAATCTTTTAGTCTTTCTTTATCCATACACTCATTAAGAGGCACGTTTACTAAAAGTTAGTATATGGTAACATTATGCAAATATTTATGCAAATGAGGCCCACACCCCCCTTGGGCCGCCCCTGCTGGGGGCCCACAATTTTTGTTGGCATAGGGCCTCACTCAAGGTAAATCCGGCCCTGCTTGGTACGATTCTTTTTAACATCTTTGTAAGTGATATTGCAGAAAAGCTGTCAGGTAAGGTTTGCTACTTTGCCGATGATACCAAAATTTGCATTACAATAGACACCCAGGAAGGTGTACATAACATGAGGAGAGATCTAACTAAGTTTGAAGAATGGTCTAGAATTTGACAGCTGAGATTTAATGTTAAAAAATGCAAGGTCATGCATTTGGGCTGCAGCAATCTAAGGGAGCGATATAGTATAGGGCAGCGATGGCGAACCTATGGCACGCGTGCCAGCTGTGGCACGCGAAGGCCTTGCAGCTGGCACGCGGGAAGGTCCGCAATCGAAAAAAAAAAAAAAACCCTGTCTGCTGCCGCTGTCGGGGCCGCCGCGGCAGAATCGAGCGTGCCGCGGGGCCCCCCTGTACCCGGCAGATCCTGCCCTCCCCGTAGCAGCTCTCTCTTCGGAGCTACAGTCAGACGCGCCGGCTTGCAGAGCGCGAAGGGAAGAGTTTCCCTTTCGCGACTCCGTTAAGCCCGCGGGGGCTGATGGGAACTTCCCATCAGCCCCCGCGGGCTTAACAGAGCAGCGAGGGAACTCTTCCCTCGCGCTCTGCAAGCCGGCGCGTCTGACTGCAGCTCCAAAGAGAGAGCTGCTACGGGGAGGGCAGGCTCTGCCGGGTGGGTACAGGGGGGCCCCGCGGCACGCTCGATTCTGCCGCGGCGGCCCCGACAACGGCAGCAGACAGGGTTGTTTTTTTTTTAAATTTTCCCTGGGCTGGGCTGGGCTGGGGGGGGGTGGGGGTTAGGAGTGGTGATGGGCTGGGCTGGGCTGGGCTGGGGGGGGTTAGGAGTGGTGCTGGGCTGGGCTGGGGGGGTTAGGAGTGGTGATGGGCTGGGCTGGGCTGGGGGGGTTAGGAGTGGTGATGGGCTGGGCTGGGGGGGTTAGGAGTGGTGATGGGCTGGGCTGGGCTGGGGGGGGTTAGGAGTAGTGATGGGCTGGGCTGGGCTGGGGGGTGTTAGGAGTAGTGATGGGTTGGGGTGGGGGGTTTAGGAGTGGTGATGGGCACTGGGCTGGGGGGGTTAGGAGTGGTGATGGACACTGGGCTGGCTGGGGGGGTTAGGAGTGGTGATGGGCGCTGGGCTGGCTGGGAGGGTTAGGAGTGGTGATGGGCGCTGGGGGGGTTAGGAGTGGTGATGGGCGCTGGGGGGGTTAGGAGTGGTGATGGGCGCTGGGGGGTTAGGAGTGGTGATAGGCGCTGGGTGGGCTTAAACTAAAAATTGAGTGATGGGGGATTAGGACTGGGAGTGGGCTGATGGGGAGGTTAGGACTGGAAATGGGCTGGTGGGATTATGACTGGGAGTGGGCTATGGGGGGCTAGGACTGGTAATGGGTTGGGGGGGTTGCTAGGACTGGAAATGGGCTGAGTGGAAGGGGGCTTGAACTGCAAATAGCTGTTGGGGATGGGGCTTGGAATGGAAATGGGCTGAGGGGAAGTGGGGGGCTTGAACTGCAAATAGCTGATGGGGACGGGGCTTGGAATGGAAATGGGCTGAGGGGAAGTGGGGGGCTTGAAGAAGGGAATGGATGCTGGGTGAGACTGGAACTAGAAGGGAGCTGATGTTGGGGGAGGATTAGAATGGGATGGGGCTGGGAGAGTAAAATGGAGAGGGGAAAAATATTTTGTGTAGGAGGGATGAAAAATCTACAATTGGCCAGGTATTGGGAGAGTAATTGGGGATTGAGGATGGAGGGGTAAAATTTGTGTGGATGAAATAGGAATGAGGAAAGAGCAAAAGGAGAAAGATTAGTATGTTAAAGCAGATGTAGAGAGAGAGAGAATGGAAAAAAAACTAGAAGAGAGAAGAAAGGACAAATGGACAGCAGACGATGGAGAGTTAGCAGAAAACCATGAAGAAACCAGAAGAAAATGGCTGGACCAATTGCAACTGAAAAAAAATGCACAAAAGGTAGAAAGATATCTCTTTATTTTGAATTTATTAACTGGAATATGTCAGCTCTGGGAAATGTGCATCATTAACATCTGCGCTTTGTTTGGTACAAGAGGAAATTCCTATTTGACGTTGCCACTTGTTCTCTTTCCCCAGTATTCACTGAAATGTATTGGTTTAATATTTGCAGTGTTGCCTTTTGATAGGTAGGGTATGGTGCTTTGTGAGTCCTGGTAATGCTGTCAGGATACGGCGGGTTTGCTATGGGTTCTAAATGGGCAGCGTTTGTAGTAGTTCCTAATGTGCCTGGCGGTTGGCACTGGATTATAGTAATGTAGAAATCTTTTAGTCTTTCTTTATCCATACACTCATTAAGAGACATGTTTACTAAAAGTTAGTGTATGGTAACATTATGCAAATATTTATGCAAATAAGACCACTTATGCAAATGACGTGCTGGCACTTTGAGGAAATTCTTTGGTTTTGTGCGGCAGTTTGGGCACTCGGGCTCAAAAAGGTTAGCCATCACTGGTATAGGGGGTGAAGTACTTCTATCCACAAAAGAAGAGCGGGACCGAGGTGTGATTGTGTCTGATCTTACAAGTAGCTAAACAGGTAGCAAAGGCGACAGCGAAAGATAGAAGGATGCTTGGGTGCATAGGGAGAGGAATGGCCAGCAGAAGAAAGGAGGTGATAGTGCCTCTGTATAAGCCTTTGAGACTTTATTTGGCGTGTTGTGTGCAATTCTGGAGACGGCACCTTCAAAAGGATATGAACAGGTTGGAGTTGGTGCAGAGGATGGCTACTAAAATGATTAGTGGTCTTAGTTATAAAGCATATGAGGACAGACTTAAGGATCTTAATATGTATACTTTAGAGGAAAGGCGGAATAGAGGTGATATGATTGAGATGTTTAAATACCTCCGTGGCACAAATGCACAGGAGAGCCTCTTTCGATTGAAAGCAAGCTCTGCTATGAGGGGACATAAGATGAGGATGGAAGGGGATAGACTCAGGAGTAATATGCAGTAATATGCAGAAATATTTTTTTATGGAAAGCGTGGTAGATGCATGGAATAGTCTCTCAGTGGAAGTGGTAAAGATGAGGACAGTATCTGAGGTTTAGTTGTCTCCTGTTTAATCTGCCCACGGCTCTCTAGTTACTCCATATCTGTTTTCTCTCATGCTGCTCTTCAACCTGCTCTTTGTTTCATCTTACTTTCCTGTCTTTTAATGGCATTCCTTTTCCTTTCTATCTTTCGTAGCCCACAGTTTGTTGTATTGTACACCGTCCTGATGCTGCGGCAAGGGCGGTATATCAAGTTTTGCAAATAAAGATAAAGGATCTCTAAAGGCAAAAATGAGACTGTTGTAGTGGTTGATATGGAAGGGCAGACTAGATAGGCCATTTTGTCTCTTTCTGCCATCATGTTTCTATATGAGAGGTTTGCTTATACTGTTTCCATTGCATGCAAATCTCTTATGCATATTCATTGTGGTTATCCTCGAAACCTGACTGGCTAGGTGTGTTCGGAAGAGTGGGTAAAGGATCCCTGATCCAGGGGTTTGCCATGAGTCAACATTAACTCAACGGCACTTAACAAGAACAGTCTTTCTAGAATCACTCTCTCCTCCCCCCTCCCAGCCCTTGAATGCCTGTTTTAGAAATGGCTCCATGTTTAGAAAAACAAACAAACCAACCAAAAAAGTATCTGTAAGCAACACGAAACCAAGAAGAACAGATACAAAGACTGGCAGTAATTCAGGTAAAACCCCTTTTATTGATGACCCCTACGCGTTTCGGCCAAAGGCCTTCCTCAGGGGGTAACGTAAGAGGGCAAACCTCAAAAAGAATAACAAAAAATCTTAATCATTATAACATATAAATGAATAATAAATTATTAATTAATATCATAAATAAATACTTAAATCATGCATAAATATATAAATAAATAATACTAATACTAATATATTAAAACCAATCCATAATGCAAATTATAAATAAATTTAATAACGATACATGTGAGTAATGAATTACTAATATAAATTAAAAATGTGAATATAAGACCATAAAAACAAAATGAAACTAAAACAAAACAGAGATGAAGGGGGGAGGGAGAAGGGGGGAAGGAAGGGGAAGGAGGGAGGGGGGAGAGGGAGAAGGGGGTAAGGAAGGAGAAAGAGGGAGGGGAAGGGTGAAGAGGGGGGAGGGAGAGAGGGGGAAGAGCGGGGAGGGGGAAGAAGGGAGGGGGAAGAGAGAAAAGAGGGGGAAAAGAAGAAAAGGAAGGAAGGGGGAGAAAAGAGGGGGGATAAAGGGAGGGAAGGAGGGGGAAGGGGGAAAAAAGAGGGGAAGAAAGGGGAAAAGAAGAAAAGGAAGGAAGGGGGAGAAAAAGGGGGGATAAAGGGAGGGAGGGAGGAGGGGAAAAAGGGGGAGGGGGAAAAAGGAGGGGGAAAAAGGAAGGAGGGAGAAAGGGGAGGGGAATTTGTATTATGGATTGTTTTTAATATATAGTATTTATTTATTTATATATTTATGCATGATTAGTTGACGCACTTTGTATGTGTAACTTTTACTGTTTTAAGTATTTATTTATGATATTAATTAATAATTTATTATTCATTTATATGTTATAATGATTATGATTTTTTGTTATTCTTTTTGAGGTTTGCCCCCTGAGGAAGGCCTTTGGCCGAAACACATAGGGGTCATCAATAAAAGGGGTTTTACCTGAATTACTGCCAGTCTTTGTATCTGTTCTTCTTGGTTCCATGTTTAGAAAAGACATTTCTAAAATACTGGCACAGTTGTAAACGTGCTGACCTTGTGTGTTAATTCTGATTGTCGCATCCTATGTAAAGTGTGCCTTCATCCTATTCTAATTTCATTTGATTTTTTTCTGCTGGGTGTAAAGTGTATTTATGCCATAGGGGTTTTTTTTTGTTTCTGTGTGTTTGTGTTTTTCCATTATGCCTAATAATTTTCTGTTCACATTGTAGCCTTTGTCTTTCAAATGAAGATTTGATTAAACTAGTTAATGAAAGCTATTCTAAGAAGTATGGTTCAACTGGAAAAATGTCCAGTAAAGCACAAATTATTCTCTTGCAGGATAGTGTCCTCAGAGAAGATGACAGATCTATGCCGTGGTTAACAGACAGAAGGTAATGATGTTCTGCTAAAACGTTTCAAGGATGATTACTGTTTTTTGCAAGATTATATTTTAAGTGCTTGAAATGTGTACCAGGTAACAACCTTGTGGGTTTGGTTTTGTCTGGTTCCAAAGCTATGTATAATATGTTGTTTGTTCTTAGGTTTATATTGGCTTGCCATCAGCTCTTATGTAAATATGAATTTTTAAATTTTTAGCCTTTACTGTGCTTTGGCCCAAGTTAATTTTTTTTTTTTTTTTAAGAAATTTGGTTAATCCATTTTCTTTCTCTATTCATCAGTCCTCTTAACAATTGTCTTCTTTTGCTTCCTGTCCCAAGTGAGACGAAGCTTGTTAAGGTCTGTAAATGAACTTCCTGTAGCTTTTTCTATCAAGAGCTTGTTTTCAAAGGAAGCAGGTCTGACTGAAGGCTATGGTCTTTGTAGATGGTTATTGGAAAAATATGACTTTTTGAACCACTATAATTCTGTTCTAACAGTTTTTTATATGGTTTACAGTATACTGTATAAAGAAATTGTAAATGATGACTGATAGACTGAATTAGCCTATGCAGTCTGTCCAGCAAGGTTTTGAGAGCTGTCTCTGCTGCTTGCTGTGGGTTACCACATGTCTTTTGTTCTTCAGATGTAGCATAAGTAAGGTTATTAACCCTTTCCACTCGGATTAATGTTCTGTCGCTCATGCTAGATCGGAATAAATTTTAACAAGAAACTGGCCACATTATAACCAGTATGACATACAACACGACTGGTTACTGGAGAAAGTGTATTACGAGCCATAAACTAGCATGTTGTTCATATGTCCCACAAACATTCAGAATTGGAAAATTTAAATGTCTCATAGGGGTGGGACAGCAGAGTGGAAAGGATTAATTTATTACCTTTGTTATGTAACAGTGTTTTGTTTTGTTTTTTTTAATTCTGGGTTTTTTTTTATTTGCCCTATTGATTTGTGTGTAGTGCAATTTTGTTGGTGGATACCAAAACAACCAGCAAATAAAAAATGAGTTAAGGCAATAATAAAGATTTAATATGAATTTCTAGGGGTATTTTCTAGTTTTTAAATGTTTCCCAGTGAAATGTAAGTACTATATATACCAATAAATTATATTTCTATGACTCTTTCAACACAACTAATGCCACTGGGAAATTGAAAAGAAGGATCTTATTTCTTTCTAATTGCAGATATCTTTCATGTTAATTTTCTTTCCAGCTTAATGGCTCCTCTTGTGGGCGAGTATGATAGCCATGTTGAAGATACTAGCGAGCAGCTGCACGTTTATCAGGTACACATGAGTATAATAAATAATACTGAAGTTCAATGCTTATATTTTACTGAATGTAGTTTAAAAAAAATCATTTTTCTGTATTTGTTCCATCAATAAAGTAGCAAATGTTGTTCTACCATAGACTGGAAATATTTTCACTGATGGGGTGGTGGCCATTTGGTGTAAACCTCAAGGTTATAGGAGCCAAAATAGTGGCAGAAGGCAAACGTGTGCTATAGGTGCAGAGGGGAAAATAATTTTCTGTGTGTAAGGTATGCTTTACATATGAAACGTGTATTCATCCACAAATTTTTGTATTGGCCACAGGAACAAGTACATACACTGACAAGATGGCATATACTTATAAAAGGCCTTGCCAGATTTTCTTGAAATCTAGCAGCCAGCCTGAAAATTTAGGAGTTAGCCGCCAATATACCTGTTCCCCCTCCCCCCCCCCCAAAAAGAATAAAGCTGCATCACAGTTCCTTTTATAGATTGTAGGGCCTAAGACTGTTTTCTCATTTCCTTTGGACAAAAAGCTTAATAAATCAGACCATTAATGGGCCACTGTACAGTGCCCACAGAAGGCAGTGACCCCACCCCAGTGACCCTTTTATAGCTGCCTCTGAGGCAACTTCCTTTTTTGCATTGAGATGTGAAGCAAAGAAGCTTCTTATGCCTCTGCACCTTGCTTTCAGCGAATCTGTCTCTTTGCCATGACCCCACCTCAGCCTTCACTGTGTGTGTGTCTGTTTCTCTCTCTCATGACCCCCCTCCATCTTAGTCTTTTCTCTCATAGCGCCCCCCCCCTTCATCCAGTTGTTCTCTCACTCTGATGATTCTTGTGCCTAGCTGCAGCTGCTGAAAAATGTGGCATTCTTAAGCATCCCTCCAGTCCAGGCCAGCAGGTGGAGTTTGAAAAAAACAAACTTGAAACATCCCATATGTTGCCTGTGCTACCTGACTACAGCCAGGATTTCTCAGTGTCCAGCAAGTGGCTGAGCATAGGCTGTACAATTTGGAGTTAGAGATTTGTCCGCAGGCATTGGTAGTGGGCCCAGGGTGCAGAACCTAGTAGAGCCAGGTCCTCTCTTCCCCCCTCCCCTTCTGCCCTAACTGCCCCTCAGTAGGCTCCCTCTTTCCTTCTCCTCAACCTTTTGAGGGTGCCGGGGGTTGAGCACATTCCTATGCCTATAAGGCTCTGTGTATAAATAAAGTAAATAAATAAATAAATAAAGTGAAGACCAGACACAGGTGAGCAACGGCTGCTGGATATGTCCAGGGATTAGAGTCTGGGTGCAGCAGATCACAAGAGAATTGTTTTTTATCGATCGAGCTGCAGAGCACATGACCGACATGGATTGTGGCTGAAGTGCGGCCTGCTGTAGCTGTCTGGCACAGCTCTCTGAGGTTAGGCTGTGCTGTGGCTGAGTTAAGGAGACCATGGTAGCTGTCGATCGACTCAGGAGTGATCCAGAGAAACAAGAGGCTTGTGGGACAGGTGCCTAGGAGCAGAATCATGCTCCTTGGAAGGGGAGGCCCTGTGGTTTTTGTAGGCACTGCTGCCATTTTGAGTGCCACAAGCCCTTCATTTCTGGAGGAATCTAAGCCCCCGGTGCTTCAGTCCATGGTGAATATTCCCCCTGGGCCCACAGCTGAGCTGTCTGGAAGCACTTTGCGAGAGGGAAGTTCTCCCTTTACTCCCAAGTTCAGCTTTCTGCATCACCAGGTCTTTTGCTTGAAGGTAGGGGCTGAGTCAGGGCTCTCCAGCCTGCAGTAAACCTACCCTGTCTAGGGGGCATGGATCTAATGTGGCGGCGAAGTGCCCATGTAAGAAGAGGCTGGATTAGGATGTTGAGGTGGCTCCTCTGCAATACACCACCCTGAACGCTCTGAACTCTTTGGATTATTTTGGAGGGGACTGTGGACCTCTTGGAAGAACAGCCTCGGGAGGAGCTGGAGGAGGGAGAGCCCTCTGTAGGGAAGGATCAAACTGTGGCGTGGATTTTTCATAAGAATGAGCTTCCCTCCCTTGTCTTGCAGTCCCTAACGATGTTGTGTATTGCAGAGGAGCCTAGACCAAAGCCCTCTGAGTCCATGGAGGATCTGCTGCTGCAGGGCATCTGAAAGCCACCGTGGTCCTTTCCTGTTTGCAAGGCCTTAAAGAAGTGACTTTGGCATGATTCAGGGGTCATGTTCAGGGTTAAGCCCCGGCTTCCCATGGGGATGTCATTCGTTTCCTTAGGGGAGTTAAACATCTTTGTTCATCTTGTCAGCCCATAGTTCCCTCTAGGGATCTTAATTTGTTGCTCTCGGCCCTGAGAGCACCTCTTTTCAAGCCTCTTAGGGGGGCCTCTGAAGGATTTGACATTGAAGTAGCAATTTGTTTGGCCTGCCCGATTTCCGAGCTTCTGTCTTGTAGAGAGCCTTACTTGGTGTGTTACAGAGAAAAAGGGATCCTTCGACTGGCGCCGAAGGTAGTGTATTTTTCATCTCAATCACGTGGTCTCGTTGCCAGCCTTTCCTGGGCCGCAGGTTTCAGCAGAGACTAGCATTATCCATAAGCTGTATGTCCGTAGGTCCCTCAAATGGTACTTCAAGGTCACTCAGTCTTTTAGGCACTCGGGCTCTTTGTTTTATTTAATAATCCTAGGAAAGGTGATGTGGCTTCTATTTCCCATTTTATCAGGGAAGCTATTGCGTTTGCTTATTTTGTTGAAGGGTTGTACAGAATCCTCAGGGTTGCGGCTTTCTCTACGAGGGCCCAGGCGTCGTCCTGGGCAGAGATTAGTCTGGTTCTTCCCCCAGGATATTTGTAGGGCGGCAACATGGTCATCTTTTCATTCCTTTGTGTGGCATTATCGCCTGGATGTACAGGCTTGGCAGGACACTGCCTTTGGAGCTTGGGTGTTGCAGGCCAGTGTTAGGTTCCTACCCGTCCTTAATACTGCTTTACTACACCTCATTGGACTGGACTGGAAGGGCACTTAGGAAGGTGAAATTAGACTTTTATCTGCTAATTTTCTTGGAGTCCCAGTCCGGTCCAGTCCAGGACCCACCTGAGATGTTTGCTGTACATGGTACTGTCTTGCATCTGCTCTTGAAGAATGTGTTTGGGCAGGTGACGTCAGGACAGACTGTGCTGTTGGGGCTTCTGGTGTTTGTTTTTTCTCAACGCGGAGTCGCGTTGTGTTCCTTCCTTCTGTTTTTCCAGTGTAGAGGATCTTCACGTTCCTTGTTGAAGTTTTTACAAACAAAAACAAAAGCAAAATGAGAGCAAACAGTTGTGCTGTGTTGTGTTGCCTTTATCGTTCCTTGAAGAGAGCATAGCTGGTGAAGAATTTAGGGTTTGGGGCTCCGTTCTCTGCTTTGACATTCATATTGGCTGTAGTCAGGTGGCAAAGGCTACTTATGGGATGTTTCAAGTTTGTTTCTCAGTCTCCACCTGCTAATAGATAGGCCATATGGTCTTTTTCTGCCATCATGTTTCTATATTTGTATCTAGTCTGCCCTTCCATATCAACTACAATTGCCCCCTTTTTTTCCTTTAGAGATCTTCTGTTTTGTCCATGCTTTCTTGAATTCAGATGCTGTCCTTGTCTCTGCTACCTCCACTGGGAGACTACTCCATGCAACTATCACTCTTTCCATAAAGACATATTTCTGCATATTACTCCTAAGTCTATCCCCTTTCACCCTCATCCTATGTCCCCTCGTAGCAGAGTTTGCTTTCAATCAAAAGAGGCTCTCCTCTTGTGCATTTATGCCATGGAGGTATTTAATTCTGTCATATCCCCTCTATCCCATCTAACGTATACATATTAAGATCTTTAAGTCTTCCCTCATATGCTTTATAACCACTAATCATTTTAGTAGATATCTTCTGCACCAACTCCATCCTATTTATATCCTTTTGAAGGTGTGGTCTGCAGAATTGCACACAAGACTGTAAATGAGGTTGCACCAGAGACTTATACAGAGGCACTATCGCCTCCTTTTTTTTTTTTCTACTGGCCATTTCTCTGTCTGTGCACCCAAGAATCCTTGTGGCTTTCGCCGTCAACTTTTCTACCTGTTTAACCACTTTATGATCATCATAAACAATCACGCCCAGGTCCCGCTCTTCTTCTTTGGACAGAAGTACGTCGCCCCCTACACTGTACTGTTCCCTTGTATTTTTGCATCCCAAATGCATGACACACTCCCTGCTTTAGCATTAAATCTCAGCTGCCAAATTATTGACCATTCTTCAAGTTTGTCTGGATCCCTTCCTCATGTTATCTACTTCTTCCTGGGTGTCTACCCTATTGCAGATTCTGATATCGTCCACAAAGAGGCAAATCTTACTGACAGGCCTTCTGCAATATCACTAACAAAGATGTTGAAAAGAATCTCATGAAGGACAGCTCTCTGCGGCACAACACTGGTAACATCCACAGGCATGCATGGGAAAAGGAGTAACAGAATTTTTGCAAAACGAGAAAAAGCTTTTCAAAGAGTTGGGTCAGCAGGTGAGGAAAAACAAGTGTCAAATGAATAGATACAGTGCAAAATACAGTGTGTTACTCCAAGAACCATTTGTCGATCGAGAATGGACACATGAATGGTTGAGAAAAGGTGAACTGAAACCAAAGGATGAAAGATTGATAGTTGCAGCCTGTGACAGCAGATTACAGACGAGGTAGTTTATCAGGAGTTTTGAAAAAAACTGGCATGACAGACATATGCTGATTCTGTAAGAAAGAGCTGGAAACAGTGACTGGCCTAATAGCAGGCTGTGAAGTTCTGATGGCGGAAAATTTCTATACAAAAAGGCACAACAAAGTAGCATGCCTCCTCCACTGGAAACTCTCTCTAAACACTATAACATCACAGTCGCTGAAAAGCACTGGGATTATGACCCTAAGAGAATAACACAGAATGAAGAGGTTATGGTCACCTGGGACATTCCCATTCCAACAGATAAGAAGCTGGATGCCAGGAAACCTGATATAGTGGTAAAGGAGAAGAACACCAGAATGGCGTTGATAATAGAAGTGTTGGTACCAAGTGATTATTCTGTGAATCGCATGGAGAGGCAGAAGATCCTGAAGTACCAAGAAATACAGTTGGAGACCAAGAAAATGTAGCAAAAAGATATGGAAATATTTTCCATTGTACTGGGAGCCACAGGCTTGATAAAGAAGAATTTCCAAGCACATCTTGACAAACTATCCATGCATGTTATATCTTACGAACTCCAGCAGGAGGCTCTCTTTGGCACGATGCAAGTATTACGCCTAGCATTAGCAGTAAATTTGGGAGATTAAGATCATATTCCGCATACCCTGGCTTAGAAGTGAGGTTCACGACTGCCATGGTATGCTCAAAACTAACCAATTTGGAGAAACTACCCTGAGTGTAACATCCTTCTCCTCAGAGTGAGTTCTATTTTACCTGTACGCTTTGTTGCCTCCCTCTTAACCAATTTCTAACCCAGTCACTTTAAGGTCCATCCCTAGGGTGCTCTACATATTCCTCCCCTTCACACTTGAGTTTGACAATACCGCTTTTGCACTAACTCCTTTCATTACCGTATCTGAAAAATGTCTTATCCTCCCCTCTCCACTCCCCATTTTATTGCATTGGATATTTCTTCTTCTTTTTGTATCTATGCTTTTCTAACTACTTTGCTAGCTTCTCTAAGTTTTTACCAATATAGTTGCTTGTTTTTCTCTTTGTAATCTCTTGAATCTTATAAAGGCCAAACACTATTTCTTCACCTTTTCAGATACTTTTTTGAAAACCATAATGGCCTTGTTTTCCTCTGACATTTATTTACCTTTCTAACAAAAAGATTTGTTGGCCTCTGGAGAGACCCTCAGGTGTGGGCACACCCGGAGGTGCCTTTAAATTTAAAGTCTCGCTTCTGGCCTCTGATTGGCCTTGGGCCGTGGATGTGAAGAGGGGCTTGGCTTCCTGCTCGTTGGCCCAACGCCGATCAGGGGCTATGGATGGTCCATCGGTGGCGGCTGCAGCAGATCTTCGTGCCGGGAGGCGCCTTTAAATTTAAAGTTAAATTTCATGAAGGCTTCCCTCTTTTTCTTCACCTTTTTAGCTACTTCTTTCAAAAGCCATAGCGGTCTCCTTTTTCTTTTACCTTTTATTTACCATTTTAACGAAAAGGTTGGTTGCCCTTAAAATATCCGCTTTTAGTTTTGCCCACTGTTTTTCTACATTCCCCAGCTGTTCCCATCCCATTAATGACTCCCTGAGGTATTGGCCCATCTTGGCAAAGTAAGTTTTCTTAAAGTCTAAGACCCTTGCTTTTGAATGGATTTTATCAGCCCTTGTCCTAATATTGAACCACTAGATGCAAGATGATCTCCCACTATGACATCAGAAACATTTTCCCTGTTGAGCACCAAGTCCAGTATTGCCCTTCACGTGTGGGTTCTGTTACTAGTTGCTGAAATAGTTTTTCCTGTAGAGAATCTAGGATCTCCTTACTCCTAGATGACACCGCAGCAGAGATGCGCCAATCAACATCGGTATATTGAAATCATCTATCAATAGTACTTCTCCTTTCATGGCAATACTGCATATGTCTTCTGTTACATCTCCGTTCACTTCTTCTCCCTGTGAGGGACATCTGTATATCACACCAATGCAAATGGATATGCCTTTCCCTCTTTCTAGTTTAACCCACAATGCCTCCTCCCTCCATTTTACGCCCTGTAATTCTATAGCTTTAAGATTATTTTTAACATATAGTGCCAGTCCACCTTCCCATCATCCTATCCTGTCCTTGACTAAAGTATAGCCCAATATAATTTATTTTATTTATTTAGTATACATTTGTATACCGCTACTTCCAGCGATCAGCAGCGGTTTGATTACAGATTGGAAATTGTCAAGTCATGACAGGAAATTTTTGAGGTATAAACACATTGATTAGACAGGAAAGCACAGCACACAGAGAATTCCTTATCGCTTTTCCGGGCCAGTCCAGGGAAAGGTAGGGTTGTCAATCCCCCATAGTGACTGAGGACTGAAGACTTCAAGCTTTTCCTTGTGATGTGAAGCCACTCCCCCTGAGGTTAATCAAGCAGTCTTTCAGTCCTCAGTGACTAGAGAGGATCGAACTTACCTTCTCCCTCAAAGTACACCTGTAGTGGTTTCAATTTCCCTTTTTTCTTTTCTTAAATTTATGATTGGCTCTAGCAGAGCTAATCTTTTATAGTCCTTTCAACTTTTCTTTTAAAATACGCTGTCACTTTAAGGCCGCAGGAGACGTGGGGGACGTAGTTATTACAGTGTGAGGTAGAGCCTGCCTCTATCACTGTTCCGTCTCCCGGTGCAGAGTGATACTGGGGGCCCCAGATTTCTCCTCTGTCTTACCCGCGGTGAGTTTGCCGGTGGTCCCGCTAAACTGTGCTCCATTCAGCCGGGCACAATTTTACTTCTGCGGTGAGTTTTTAGTCTATTTTCTCTTCCGTGTTGATTTTCGGCGATCGGGCCCGCGGACTCCGGGGCAGTTTGCTTTCGTGTTTAACAACCTTTTTTTCTTTTAATCAAGCTTACTGGTTTTTTTTGGCGATCCCGGAGTTGTTTTTGAACAATGGCTGAAAAGCCTTTGATTAGTTCGCCGGAGCCTTCTCCTCACGCCGAAAAGGCGGGAAAGTCTGCCATTTTACCGGCGTCAGGCAGTGCTCTAGCAGAGCCTCAAAAGCCTCATAAACGGAAAGCGAAGTCCTCTAGAGCAGCGGTTTTACCTGATTTACCCTCCCCAGCTCCAACTTTGCCTCAGGGGACATGGACTCATTTTTTTCGCCAGCTTTTATTCTGGCTATGCACAAAGCATTTCTTATGCGATCTGCTGAGCCTCCGCGGCTTTCTTCTCTTTCTGAACCTGTGTCAGTGCCACTTTCCCTACCACTGCCTGATGATCCCGGAGAGGGATCCTCTCATATTCAAGATATGGTTCAGAATTCCTTAGATCTCTTGTTGTCTCAGGCCCCGCTGTTGCAGGAGCAGGGGGATTCAGAGTCTTTTACAGGACATCCTGGGGAGTGGGACACAGAAGAGTTGGAAGAAGGGGAGATAGCTCCAGGAGAGGATCCTAATGTTTTCAGGGTTTTCCGTAAGGAAGAACTCACAGCTCTCATATCCCAGTCTTTGGCAGCGCTCCATCTCTCCCTTCCCGCGTCTTCTCAGGAACCCTTAGAGGATCCCTTGCTGCAGGGTGTTAAAACTGAACAGAAGTGTTTTCCCTTACACAGAGTGATCAAACAGATGATTGACTCGGAATGGGAGTGTCCGGAGTCTTCCTTACGTGGAAGCCGAGCGTTGGCTCGCCTGTACCCACTTCCTCAGGACGTAAAGGACTTATTTCGCATGCCAAAAGTGGATGCAATTATATCCGCAGTAACTAAAAAGACTACTATTCCTGTGGAAGGGGCTGCAGCTTTAAAGGATCTTCAAGATAGAAAATTGGAGATTCTACTCAAACAGGCTTTTGAGTCTAGTGCCTTGGCTCTGCAATCGGCCGTTTGTGGGGCTTATGTCTCTCGCGCCTCCATTCGTTGGTTGCAAGGCGATACTTCTCCTGATGCTCCTGCTGCAGTTCCCGATGCACCTAAACTGGAATCAGCCGCTGCTTATATGGCAGATGCTTTTTATGATTTGCTGCGAATTGCGGCTAAGACCATGGCCTCTCTGGTAGCTGCCAGGCGTTTTCTTTGGTTACGCAACTGGTCGGCGGATGTTTCTTCCAAATTGAGACTTAGCAAATTGCCCTATCAGGGTAAATTGCTTTTTGGGGAGGCTTTGGAGAAGATTGTTAAGGACTTGAGCGACGCTAAGGGCGGTCGTTTGCCTGAGGACAAACCCAAACCTTCCCGAATGCTTCCTTCCGGCAGGGGGTTCGGAAGGGAATCCCGTAGGTTTTGGGGGGCGCGTTTTGCGCCCTATTCCAGGGGCCGTTCCTCCTTTCGGGGGACTTCCTTTCGGGGAGCCAGAGGATTTGGCAGGTCCTACTTTGGGGCATCCCAGCCCTCCAATAAGAAGCCGCAATGAAGGTCAGTTGGTCCAGCCGCTAATTCCGGTGGGAGGATGCCTACAGGACTTTCTAGCGGTCTGGACCACCATTACCTCAGACAAGTGGGTGTTGGAGGTCATCCGGGAAGGTTACGCGCTCGATTTCGCATGCCCGTTGTTGCCCGCCTTTGTAATGTCTCCCTGTGGTCTCGGTCGGAAAAAGCAGGCCATTGTGGACACCCTGACTCGCCTGTTGCAGCTCAAAGCTATCGTTCCCGTACCTCGGGACCAATACGGTTGCGGTCGATACTCGATCTATTTTGTGGTTCCCAAGAAAGAAGATTCTTTTCGGCCCATTCTAGATCTCAAAGGGGTCAACCGTTCCTTACGGGTGCCTCATTTTCGCATGGAAACCCTCCGTACTGTAGTTCGGGCAGTTCAGCCGGGGGAGTTTCTCTCATCCATCGATCTTACGGAAGCGTATCTGCACATTCCCATAAGGAGTTCGCATCAGCGTTTTTTGCGCTTCGCTCTCCCCATGGGTCATTACCAGTTTCGAGCGTTGCCATTCGGTCTGGCTACGGCTCCGCGTACTTTCACAAAGCTTATGGTGGTTGTGGCAGCAGCGCTTCGGAAGGAAGGGATCAGGGTACACCCTTATCTCGACGATTGGTTGATCAGAGCCGAGTCGCGATCTGCCTCGGTTCAAGCGACGGCTCGAGTGGTGCAACTTCTCGAGCAACTCGGCTGGGTGATCAACCAAGTCAAAAGTCACCTGCAACCGCAGCAGCAGCTGACTTATCTCGGAGCATATTTCGACACCGCACAAGGAAAGGTATTTTTGCCCGAGGTTCGTGTGGAAAAGCTGCTACAACAGATCCGAGCGTTTCTCAACTTAACGGCGCCGTCGGCTTGGACGTATTTGCAACTGTTGGGTTCCATGGCGGCGGCACTGGATCTTGTTCCGTGGGCCAAGGCTCACATGCGCCCCTTGCAGCAGGCGTTGCTGACACGATGGTCTCCGCAGCTTCATCCGCTCTCTCAGCGTCTCCCCTATCCCGAGAGCGTCCGTCACAGTCTGGACTGGTGGTTAGTTCGGGAGCACCTCACAGCGGGAATGCCCTTGCAAGACCCCTCGTGGGTGTTACTGACCACGGATGCAAGCCTCTCGGGGTGGGGTGCTCATTGTCAGTCAAGCATTGCACAAGGAACTTGGTCCACAATAGAGAGTTCATGGTCGATCAACCGTCTAGAGCTCCGAGCGGCTCGCTTAGCTGTGCTTCACTTCGCAGCGCTGCTCCAGGGGACAGCGGTCAAGATTTTTTCCGACAATGCAGTGACCGTCGCCTATATCAATCGTCAGGGGGGGACGAAGATTCCTTCTCTACTGTCCGAATGCCAACAATTGATGGATTGGGCAGAGAGCAATCTCCTGGCCATTTCCGCAGCACATGTCGCGGGCAAAGAAAATCTACAGGCGGACTTTCTCAGCCGTCATCTTCTCGATCCAGGGGAATGGGAATTAAATGCGGCGATCTTTCATCAGCTAACGTTGCGTTGGGGACAGCCAGTGATGGATCTCATGGCCTCCTACAGCAATGCCAAAGCCAGCCGTTTTTTCAGCAGGCGCAGGGAACGCATGTCGGAAGGTCTCGATGCCCTAGTTCAACCCTGGCCTTGCGATGCGCTCCTCTATGTGTTCCCGCCTTGGCCAATGTTGAGTCGGGTTATTCAGCGCATAGCGAATCACCGGGGGAAGGTGATTCTCATTGCTCCCGATTGGCCTCGTCGACCCTGGTATGCCGATCTCATTCGACTCCTTGTAGCTCCGCCGTGGCTCCTTCCAGTTCGGATCAACCAGTTGCATTAGGGTCCCATTCTCATGCCGCGAGTGGATCGCTTCTTGCTTACGGCTTGGCTCTTGAAAGGTCTCGCTTAGAAAGCAGGGGTTATGCAAGTTCTGTTGTAACTACCCTTCTCCAATCTAAACGTCCAGGAACTTCCTTGGGATATGTTCGCGTCTGGCGTCTTTTTGAAGCTTGGTGCAAGCGACAAGAGGTATCACCTCTGGCTTCTACCGTGCCTCATCTTCTCCTCTTTCTGCAACAGGGTTTAGATAAGGTGTTGGCTCTCAGTACCCTTAAGGTGCATGTCGCGGCACTATCTTGTTTTAGGGGCTTGGTACAACATCGCCGTCTTTCCGCTCATCCGGATGTTCGCCGCTTTCTACGAGCAGCGCAAATTATACGTCCTCCTCGACGACCTATCGTACCTCCTTGGGATTTGAATATTGTCTTGGACGGTTTGTCTAGGTCGCATTTAAAGTTCCTCTGCGCTACGCAAATTCGGGAGTGTTCTTGGAAAACGGCCTTTTTAGTGGCTTTGTGTTCCGCTCGACGAATTTCAGATTTGCAGGCCTTATCTTGCCAAGAGCCTTATCTGCAATTTCTGCCGGAGCGAGTGGTCTTACGAACAGTTCCCTCTTTTTTGCCTAAAGTCCTCTCGGTTTTTCATATTAACCAATCAATTACATTACCCGTATTTTCTGAGAGCGATGGCTCGCCAATTGATCGAGCGCTTAAACATTTGGATCTTGGGCGAGTCTTAAAGAAGTATATTAAGCTCTCACGAACGTTTCGAAAGACGGACAGACTTTTTGTCCAGTGGACTGGGCCACGGAAGGGACAAGCTGCGTCAAAATCTTCTATCGCTCGTTGGGTTCGCTCTGCTATTACAGCAGCTTATCAAGCTAGGGAGATTTCCCCACCTGAGGGTCTCAAAGCTCATTCCACTCGTGCGCTCGCAACATCCTGGGCAGAATTTGCCTTTGTTCCCCCAGTGGATATCTGCAGAGCGGCGACTTGGTCTACACTGCATTCTTTTGCTAGGCATTACAGATTAGATGTCCAAGCTAGGGACGATGCCAGAGTGGGAGCATCAGCTCTTATCGCCGGTTTGGCGGGTCCCTCCCATTCTTAGGTACTGCTTTGGTACTGCCCTACCTTTCCCTGGACTGGCCCGGAGAAGCGATAAGGAAGATGAAATTAGTTCTTACCTGCTAATTGTCTTTCCTTGAGCCTTCTCCGGGCCAGTCCAGGGTCCCACCCTGTTCTCTATCTACTACGTGCATTGTAGGATCGGTGTTCGCTTTCTCAGGCCTCTACAGAATTACATCGTCTATATCTTCTAGAGGAGGATGCTTAGGGGCCTCTAGTATTCAGTCTACACCGCTGGCAGCTATTATAGCTTGCATATGTAAATATTTAAAAAAAAAAAAAAAAAAAAAAAAAAGTTTGTAGTAAATGTTTTTTCACGGACTATAGAATGTTAGCAGTATGTGCAGGGTTAATCTACTGTGTTTAGTTTCTTTCTCTTTAGTCGCTTTGTCAGAAGGAGACTGCTTGATTAACCTCAGGGGGAGTGGCTTCACATCACAAGGAAAAGCTTGAAGTCTTCAGTCCTCAGTCACTATGGGGGATTGACAACCCTACCTTTCCCTGGACTGGCCCGGAGAAGGCTCAAGGAAAGACAATTAGCAGGTAAGAACTAATTTCATCCTATTTTACAGGGAACATGGGCTATGGAGGGTTAAGTGGCTTGCCCAAGACCACAAGGAGCACCTGTGGGACTAGAAACCCCAGTCCTTCCGGCCCAAGGTTGCTGTCCTCTAGTGGGATTTGAACCCCCGACCTTCCGGCCCGAAGTACCTTGCCCCAACCACTAGGCCACTCCTCCACTCAATTATGACAACATCCCAGTCATAGTTGTCCATAAACCATGCCTCTGTAATCACTATTAAATTCAAGTCAGACTCTTGCATTAAAGCTTCAACATCTGGGACCTTATTTCCCATGCTACTGGCATTTATACACAATGCTTTCCAGATGTTGCCCTTTTTACCAATTTCTACAGAGGTGTTTAATGTTTTCCTTACCTGAAGGCTTTCTTCACCTATCCCCAATGAATCTAGTTTATAGCCTTGTTCATAGGTTAGCCAGATGAGCGTAACCCACTCGTCTGGACTGGGCTGGGGGGACTCCAGGAAAGAAAATTAGCAGGTAAGGTCTAATTTCACCTTTCACACTCTGCCACCCCCACTGCGATCTGTGCTCTGCATGGTTGAGCCATGTGGTGGAGGAAGTTCTCACTGATCTTGTGCTTTCAAGTCTCGCAGACTTGAAACTGCAAGATCAGCCTGAAGTTCCTCCACTTGCTGCTGAACCACGCAGAGTACCGATTGAAGTAGAGGACGTGTGAAATGGACGTTTTTCAGGAGCACCAGCCAAATTGGAGGCATGAAATCCCTGGCACAAGGGTGCAATTTTTAAACACCATAGTGACTTGGCACCCAGGATTTTTCGAGCCTTGACTTACATTTACACACTGTAGGTGTTTCCAGGTGCAAAACTATGATGTATATGTATGTTTTATAAAATACACCTGTATACATATTAGAGGGCATACATGCACTTGTCTTGCAGAATTCTATCAGTCTTTCTACAGCTTCATTTCTGTTGCCAAGTACATATTTTCCAGCAATTTTGCCTCCTCCTTTGTTGCCAACTTTTGCGTTCCAGTCACCCATGACTATCAGGATATCCTGTTTGCATGACTGTCAATTTCAGCTTGTACTTATTCATAGAAGTCATCAATTCCATCCTCTTCTGCAGCTGTTGGGGCATATACTTGATTTATAGTTGATAGGCATTCCTCATAGATGAATAGAAATTAAGCATTCACTGACTGCATTGTATTTCATTGCAGTTCTTGCAAGTTTCTTCTTAATTATAATATAAATGCAGCACCATTTCTTCTTTGTCTTTCATTTTCAGCATAGTAGACCATGTGATCATCTGATGCAAAGTGCCTGATGCCAGTCCATTTCAGTTCGCTGACACCCAACAGATCAAGTTGTACACGTTCCATTTCATTCTTGACCACTTCCATCTTCTCTTGGTTCGTACTTCGTACGTTCCATGTCTCAATATGTAAGACATCTTTGAAGCTTCTGACTCTCATTTCATGCGCAGCTACATCAGCAGTCAGACGTCCTGAAGGCTTTGATCCAACCACATCATAAATGCTGGCTTTACTCTGAAGAGTCTTCAGCTCCTCCCCAGTAGCCATTTGAGTATCTTCTGACTTGGGGGTCTCATCTTCCAGCACTATAACGCAATTTGTTTTGTTGTGACTATCCATTGGGTTTTCGTGGCAAGATACAGAAGTAGATTGCCGGGCCTGTTCTTCCGTGCAGTTTGTTTTTAGTGGTTGTACCGTTATCACAGAAATGTGATCCTCTTCTGCCAACACTGTCCCATTCTGCTGCTGCCCAGATGGGTGGTTTTATCTTGGTCTGGCACCTCAGCTGAGACCTGTCCACCTTGGGAGACCCTGCCATTAGTTAAACTACCGATAGCTTAACTCTCAGCATCCCTGATGGACACAAACTCTTGCAGCACGACAAACTGCAAACCAAATGAGGGCTTTGTACAAACCTATTCTATAAAGTCTGTCATGCCACAGGTAGGTACGGTATGTCTGTCGTTCTTTCGAAGACATTCACCTTCGTCATGCTGAGCCATTTCAGTGGTGCATTTGCTTTGTGCTTGAGATCATGATTATGCTGAAAGTTGAATCCTCTCCCCATACCCAGGTCGATGGCAGACAACTGGAAGACAAAAACAGCTTTTCCTCTAGAGTCTGCCTGTGTTTTGCACTATCCAGCTTTTCCTCCTCCTTCACAAGCATCCCTTTACCCACTTGTACAAAGCATTCCCACAATATAATACTAGCACCATTGTACTTTACCATAGGATTGATGTTGGCAAGGTGATGTGCTGTGTTTATTTTTTATGCCACACATATTGCTTAGCATTAAGACCAAAACGTTCCACTTTGGTCTCAAAGCACAAAACCTTTACCCTGTCCTTGCAGTCTGTGGTGTTTGCAAGCTCTCTTTGGCACATCATACGGCTTTCCTTCAGCAGTGCCTTCATTATGGCCACCCTCTGATACAGGCCATGTTTGTGAAATATTTTCCCCAGTCTTAGCTGGAGAACTCTGTAGCTTTTGTCAAGTAATCGAAGGCCTCGGTGACCTTCCATGTACTAAAACTCCATATCATCAGGCGCCAGAATCTGCCATCAATCAAATAGTCTTCTATGTCTGGAACCCAATTCCTGCAGAAGACGTCAATTGACATCCAAGCAAAGGGATCTCAATCCAGAGAGCATGATTTTTTACTCGGCAAACTGAATTGCACCTGATCCGTAGATCATCCGATCAGTGAACCTCAATCCTCAATCTAGAAAACCAGGTCATCTTAGGCTAAGCAGTCATACGTATGGAATGAATTTATACACAGACTGAAATTATATGAAAACTATATGCAAATTATTTGAAATCTTACAAAATCATATGATTCATGAAAGATATGGTGTTCATTGTCTGATGTTTGATATTAGAATCATCTGATACAGTGTGGGTTATGGTTAATAATTGTTAAGTGAAATATAATTTGAGACTCTATCCAGGGTGTGGGGCATTCGTATAAATGATTTTATGTATTCACAATGAGTGATTTGATAGGGATGTTTTTATATAAAATAAAGATTTAAAGAGAAATTTTTACACACTCCATATTTGTGGTTCCATTAGTGAAGCGGGTAGATATGGAGTGGAGGAGTGGCCTAGTGGTTGGGGCAAGGTACTTCAGGCCGGAAGGTCGGGGGTTCAAATCCCACTAGAGGACAGCAACCTGGGGCCGGAAGGACTGGGGTTTCTAGTCCCACAGGTGCTCCTTGTGGTCTTGGGCAAGCCACTTAACCCTCCATAGCCCATGTTCCCTGTAAAATAGTTATCTCCAAGTTATAATGCCCTGTTCAATGTAATTTCAGTTTGTTCAATGTAAACCACCTTGATATCATAATAGGCGGTATATAAGAAATGTTAAATAAATAAATAAATTACTTATTGTAAAATAATTCTATACCATTAAGGTGGATAGGTTACATTGAATTTTATTTTGGATAATTTACTGATAGCCATGAAGAGATAACTAGAGAGACAGGCATTGAGGGGAGAGAGGTTGGGGGAAAGTGGGTAGGTATGAAAGGAGAATTATGTCGCCTGCGTAGTAATACACTGAAACTCCAGACTGCTGAATGATCAAGGTGAGGGGGTAAGAAAAAGGTTGAAGAGAAGTTGGGATAGGACCGAACCTTGAGGAACCCCACAAGGAAGAGGGGTTGGAGGAGGAACCCACACAAACCAAGAGAGCGAGAAGACAAAGACTTAAACCAATTAAGGACCATCCCACGCACCCCATAAACAAAAAGACTTGTGAAGAGCATGGGATGGTCTACAAGATCAAAAGCGGAGGATAGATCCAAGGAAACGAGGAGGGAAATGTCACCACATTCGCACACCATATGAATCTTGTTAAGAAGAGAGAGGAGAATGGTTTCAGTGTTATGGCCAGGTCTGAAACCTGATTGATGGGAATGAAGTGCAGATGTAGAGTCCAGGTGAGAGGACAGTTGAGCGAAAACTAATGTTTCAAGAAGCTTGGAAAGAAAAGGAAGGTTGGAAATTGGCCTCCAATGTACAGGCACAAAGGGGTCAAGGGAGGGCTTCTTAAGCACAGGATGAATGATGGCATGTTTCCAGGAGGTAGGGAAGGAACCTGAGGAGAGACTAGCATTAATCAGACTGAGGGCGAAGGGGAGGAGGGCCAACAAGGGTACCAAGAGCCAGTGGGAAGGAATAGGGTCAAGGAAACAGGTCATCTTATGGGATTTATGAAGAGCTGAGAAGAGTTCAGTCTCTGTGACTGGGTAAAAAGTGCTACAGGTATGCATGAGGGAGGAGTAGGATGAGGAAGACACCCCGAGGGGAGTGGCAGGAATAGGAGGAGGAGGGGTGGAAGGAGAAGGAGGAGAGGGGATGGCTAGAGGAGGGGGACAAGAAGGGGAAGGAAAAGTACAGGAAGCGAATCTTCTCAGCGAAGACTGTAGCCAGGCAGGCGGTGTCTGGTGGGGCCGGGGAAGGAGGTGTGGGGCCAGCAGAGGAGGAGTGGAGGGCCGAGTGGGAACAGAGAGTCAGGTAAAGTTGATGGGAAGAGTTAGAGGCTGAGGTGATGGAAGCTGAGTAGTAGGAGAGTTTAGCAGAGCGAAGCAGGCTGCAATAGTAGCTGAGGGTATTCTTGTGGGCTGAAAGAGACTCGGGCGAAGGGCGCTTATGCCAGCACCACTCTGTATGATGAAACTGTGACCTATGCAGATAAAGGCTGGCATGGTACCACGGGTGATGTGAAGGAGATTGAGTGAGCGGGACGGAAACCAAAGGGGCCAGGGAGTCCAGTGGGGATGATAACTTGGAGTTCCAGGTCTCAGCCTTGAAATTGACAGCCATCGAGGAAAAGTCATGTGGAAAGAGGACAGTGGCAGAGGGGAAGTCCAGCATGGTAGAGGGAATAATACACCACATCAGGCGAGATGGGCGGTGAGCAAAAGAGCCCCAGACAGAAGTGGGGTGGGGAGGGAAAGAGAAAAAAATAGAAGATGATCCGTCCAGGGTAGAGGCATGGTGGAAACTGCTGAAGGCACATGTTGTACACTAGAGGGAGTAAGTATTTGATCTAGAGTATGGCCTGCAGTATAGATTGGGCAAGTTAAATGCTGCCTGAAGGAAGAGTCTTCAATAAGTGAAGCCAGGGAATGGTCACGAGGGAGAGAAAGGGAGTCGAAATGGCAATTGAAGTTGCCCAAAACTATCAGCTGGGGGTAGGCAAGAGCTGCTCCCGAGAAGGCCAAGAGAAACACATCCCACAGCTCTGGTCACAGGGATGGAGGGGTATATACAAGGAGGAAATGCACTGGAGGAGCAGCATCCAGACGGAAGAGGAGGGACCCGGGATAGTGGAGAGGGGTGTGAGCTACCACTAGGAGGAGAGAAGAGCAGAAGAGGATGACCACACCACCCCTGGACCACCTGGAGCAGGATGTATGGGCAGCTGAGAAACCTGGCGGGAGACATTGATGTAGGAGAGTCTCCCCCCCCCCCCCATCACGGAGTCATGCCTATGTTCGCCTCAGCCACCAGACATCTCTTCAGTATTTCTTCGTCTCCATCAGATAGTAGAAGGTTTCTTTCCTCTCTGAAGAAAATTTGAAGAATTGAGAGGAACAGATTGATAAAATGCTCATGACGGACCACTTTGAGGGTGAATCTCTCACTTGAGCGTGACGTGGGAAGCTCCACTAGACTGTGGTCTCTTCGGGAGGGAAAATTGGTTCAGCCCCATGCTCTTACCCAGAATAAGAGCCTGTTGAGCAGTTAGAAAATTGGAAGGATGGAATAATTCAACAGCCTTACAAAATTAATTGCCCCCTCCCTCCTCCTCTGTCCCCCCTGCTCTTTCCCAAAGATTGCAGAAGGCTCTGAGGGATCTGCCTGCCAGCCACTTTAAACACAGTGCTGCCAAGCCAGAGAAATGGTATCAGGGGAGTAGAGCTAAGCCTAGCATGGATCCTCTGCCTAGGACTCTCGGGGAGCGAGTACCAAAGCTTGATGTCATCATTGTCCTTGATGGGGGCTCCCGATTCCATCTGTATGGGATGCAATTTGGGGTGGAATGTTGGCAACCATTTGTGCTGTATTGGGGTTTCTTGGCGTTTTCTGCACATGCTAGCAGTGTTTTTAATATTGGGCACCTGGCGGTCACATGGTCCTTGCATGCGTTCCACCCGAGCATCTCCAACGTGTGTTCCTACCTTAGCACCTGTAACATGCATTGTAATAAAAATGCAGTTAATTCATGCCTTTCGGGCTGCCATGGCCTTAGCACCCACTGTCGTGATACTTGTCTTAACTCTGTCTTCTTCCAGGAAACATTGTTTGACCTGTGGCAAACAAGGTGCCTTATCTCCGGCTTCTGGATTCTGCCCTTCTTGCATGGCTGTCTCTGAGTTGTCCCTCAAAGGCCTACTCCCCCTCTTTCAGCTAGGGGATTCTGTTAGTCTGCCCTTGCCTGCTTTGGGGCAGCGAATGGCGCTATAGGTAAGGATATTCAGCCGGCCGGAGACTCTGGCGACCATGCTGTGGGCCTCTCCCCTTCCTCTAGGGGATCAATTGCGACTATGCCCCCTAGTGTGGGGGGTCATTTCAGTGAGGAGAGCCTCGAGTCCCGATTGTCCTCCATGGGATTCTTTTCCTTTTACAGCAGGCCTGGTCATTTTGGCATGGAAATTCAGACCCCGTAGCCTCTGGTTTTCTCCGAGCACAGTTTTTTGTGAGGGGGGTGGGGGACAGAGTGGAAGCGACTGATAGCTGAGCATCTCCAGCAAAGGGAGCCCCCTGGAGATAGGGATCAACTGGGATCTATCTGAGATTTGATGACATACTCTCGCTTTCAGAGGCTTGTGAGGAGGCCGATGTTACCGCTTGTTGTTGGAGTACAAACCGGAGGTGTTGATCCCAGGGTCTTATTCATCTTGAGCTTGATGGATGTTCCAGACACAGAACAGGAATTGAAGAGGCATTCACTCCCGCAAGGGGTGCAGAAATCCACTATGGATTTCCCATTCCCTGATGGGCTCAAAAGCTCATTCCTATTAGAGTGGGATTCCCCCAACTCCTCTCCTAAGGGGCTATGGGTGTATAAGAAGATGCCCGCTTTCCCAGAGAAGGGAGTGATTGTGTGGTTGATATTTCAGAGGTAGATGTGCAGGTCACGGTGGTTACCAGTTGGACCAGTTGTGGAAAGCAGATTGGCCTTGAAAGATACTCTGGTGTATTTGTGTTGAACCACTTTGCTGCGGCAGCTGCTATTCTTCAGTTGGCGGTATGTGCAAACCTGACGTTTCAGGCCCTGCCCCAATGGATTCGGTCTCTTCTGCCAGAT
Organism: Ichthyophis bannanicus; assembly: GCA_033557465.1. Classification (NCBI taxonomy): domain Eukaryota; kingdom Metazoa; phylum Chordata; class Amphibia; order Gymnophiona; family Ichthyophiidae; genus Ichthyophis; species Ichthyophis bannanicus. The sequence continues at coordinate 1,859,152,002 of CM066032.1, read as the reverse complement.
GATTCTACTCCTCTTTTGGCGTCTGCTATAGCCTTACGTTCTGATGCCATGTATGACTTGATGCATCTAATGCCCAGGGATTGTGCCTGTCAACAGTGACATGGTGTTGGCAGGGCATAATCCCTGGGCATTAAATGTACCAAGTCATACATGGCATCAGAATGGAAGGCCATAGCAGACTCCAAAAGAGGACTAGAATCATCCGGCAGAAGAGACCGAATCCATTGGCTTTGACATGGGGCAGGAGACTGCTCTTCCAAAGCCCAGTTGCCCTTCTGGCCTTAGAGGGGCACTTCCGTTAGGTTCAGTTGGGAGAAGCAGGTAAAGGACCTGGGAGAGACAAAATGTTACACCTTCTGGAGGATAGGTCCAAGGCACTTGTGTGGTGAGCAGGACTCCTTTTCAGTCAGCCTCTGCCCATTCCTCGTGGTAGTGCTGGTTGGACTCCTGGGGTTTTTTGGGAATTCTATTGCTACTGACCTGGAGACCCCTTTTTCCTATTATGGACTTCAGACTTATTCTCAGTCCTTTCATGGACCGCATGGACCGTCCTCTCCAGAGGAGGCCCCTCCTGGGCGGCACAATGAAGGTTTGGGAGCCCATTCTTTGGTTCCTCCTTTTGGAAGCAGGCTTTGCCTTTTCTTTCAGGAATGGTTCTGGGTTATCAAGGATTGCTGGGTGCTAGATACCTTTCAGTTAAACTATGTTTTGGAATGCAAAGAGTAGATTCCGAATGCCTTTATCATTTCTCCTTATGGCTCTGCAGTCAAAATGCCACTGTGCGGAGCACCTTGGACAAGTCGCTGCACCTAAAGGTGGTTGTGCTCGTCCCCCCACATGAGGGGGGCAAGGCCAGATACTCCATTTATTTTGATGTGCCCCCCCCAAAAAAAGGACAGTTCCTTCTGGCCTTTTGGACATCAAGAGTGTCAATGAGCACATGCATGTCCTGCGCTTATGGATGGAAACCTTGCACTCTGTGATTCAAGCAGTGTGCCGAGGGAATTCTTAGCTTCTCCGGATCTGGCCATGGTGTATTTTCATATCCCGATCCGGGTGGATCAGCAAAAATAGCTGTGTTTTTACCATGCTTGGTCTCACTATCAGTTCGCTTCCCTCCCTTTTGGGCTATCCACCAACCCAAGGATGTTCTTCAAGATGATGGTGGTGGTGGCGGCTGCGGTGCCGAGAGATCTGTGTCCATTTATATCTGGATGACTGATTACCCAGCTGAAGCTTTCAAAAAAGGAAACCACTCAAGATGCCTCTGAAAGGGAACAGGCCCAGAGGAGTCAATCTGGGAATGAGCTAGCTGTTGCCTTTTCAGTCTCTGGAGTTCTATGGAGCATTTTTTGACACATGAGTGGGCAGAGGAGAAAGTCAAGACCTGTTGGATTGCCTGGCGCTGTTCTATGTGCAGCACGCTCCCAGAGTCTAGGATCATCTTCAGCTCCTCTGACTGATAGCAGCGACCATAGAGCTGGTGCTGTGGGCACTTGCTCACATGTGGCCTCTCCAGTGGTTCTTGGTAACTTGGTCCCCAAGTTCTCAGGAGTTTGAGCACAGGCTCCTGCTCCTGATGATGGTGAAGATATGCCTGTGGTGGTGGCAGCAGCCCTGCTATTTCACCTGGATCCTGCTGATGACTGATGCCAGCCTTTCAGGCTAGGGGCCCATTGCCAAGACCATACAGCCCAGGGCTGTTGGAACTGCAGGGAAGTGATATGGGCTATCAGCCGCCTAGAGATGAGGGCCATCAGGTTGGCACTTCTGCGTTTCTGGCCCCTTGTCAAGGGCTAAGGTGTTTGAGTGTTTTCTGATGATGCAGTGGCTTATGTCAATTGGCAAGGCAGCACAAGGAATGCCAGAGTAGCTCTGGAGACAGCTCTCCTATTTGCCTGGGAAGAGAAGAACCTCCGAGCCTTGTCTACTCAGCCCATTGCCATGGTGGACAATGTCAAAGCGGACTTCCTCAGCCATCACTCTGGATCCTGGAGAGTGGGAGCTGCGTCAGGAGGTGTTTGTTATTCTGCACCACTGGGGTTGCCCTGACATGGTTCTGATGGTGACCCACTCCAATGCCAATGTTTGCTGCTGCTTCAGTCGCCACACGGAGGCGAGGTCTGAGGATGTCTATGCCCTGCCCCTACTGTATGTGTTTCCTCCATGGTCACTGGTGGGGCATGTGATTCGGCATATGGAATGCCACCTGGACAGGATTGTTCTGTTTGCGCTAGATTAGCTGAGGAGAATATAGTTAGGAGACTTGATGTGGCTCCTGCAGGTGCCGCCTTTTCAGATGTCTTCGTCTTGGGGGTCTGTTGTAGCAGCGATCAAGCATCCTGGAGGACCCGGTTCCCTTCTCACTTACGGCTTGGCTCTTGAGAGGAGATGGCTATTGCATAAAAGCTACTCTCCAGCGATGGTCCCCACTCTGCTCAGAGCCCAGAGGAGGTCTACAAAGCTAGCATATGTGCGGATCTGGTGGCTCTTTTAGCAATGGTGCAATGCTTGGCAGTTGGCTCCTGAAGTAGCCAAGGTGCCATCTCTGTTGGCCTTTCTACAGGATGGCCTGGGGAAGGGCCTTTCCCTTAGCTCCCTGAAAGTTCAGGTGGCAGTTTTGGTCTGTTTCTAAGGTCCAGTAACTGGCAAGTCTCTAGCCTTGCACTCGGACATATTGTGCTTTCTCCAGGGAGTTTGGCATCTATGCTTTCCCCTTCGGTCTGTGATCCCGGTCTGGGTCTGGTGCTCAGTGCCCTGATAGTGGCGCCCTTTGAGCCTTTGAAGCACGCTACTTTGAAGGATTTGATGCTCAAGATGCTCTTCTTGATCGTGATTGTTCCACAAGGTGAATTTCCGAGCTGCAGACTCTGTCTTGCCAAGATCCTTATTTGTCATTTTCAAAGGAGGCTATTTCCATTCAGCCTGTTCCTTCCTTCTTGCCTCGGCTGCTTTCCTCCCTTTCATGTGAATTGGGTTGTCTGCCTGCTCTTCTCTAAGGAGTGGTGTTGGAGGAAGGATAAGGATCTTCATCTTGATGTTCAAAGGGTGCTTCTCCGGTACTTCGAGGTTACAAATTCCTTTTTTAAGTCCAACCATCTTTTTGTGCTGTTTGCTAGCCTGCGCAAAGGTGACACAGTGGCTAAGTTGACTTTGGGGTGCTGGATTAAGGTGGCCATTGCCTCAGCATATCTGTTGTGGAACTGGCCAGTTCTAAGGGTTTGCGTACCCATTCTACCTGAGCACAGGCGTCTTTGTGGGTGGAGTGGAGCTCAGTAGCCCCTGCAAACATTTGTCAGGCAGCAATGCGGGCATCACTTTTCATTTTTGTCAAGCACTACTGCTTGAATGACCACATGCAGGCAGTCACAGCATTCAGCTCAAGGATTTTGCAAGCTGCTGTGTCTTCTTCCTGCCCAGTAGAGTTGTAGCTTTGATGCATCCACTTATCTGGACTGGTCTAGCAGGATGATATGGAGGGTAACATTTAACTGATAAGTAAATGTCCTTTCCTTGAGCTCTGCTAGACCAGTCCAGGCTTGCCTCTAAAGCTGTATTGCTCTGTTCTGCTGCGATACCCTTGGGTCCACTCTGATTTATGTACTTGGCTCTGCAAGTTCATCTTCTACTGACAGCCTTCTATTTATACTTTTCTGTACTTAGTTGCCAAGTTGCCCACATTGAGGTTGTGTGAGGCTTGCCATGTTGTCCCATACGATTTGGAATGAATATTGAAGAGACCTCTGGTGGTTGAGGCGAATAGAGGCATGAGAGTGATGTCATTGAAACCTGGGCTTTTCATTGGTTCTTTGTCTCCATCAATCTGTTGGTAGGGGAACACAACCACCCACATCTGGACGGGTCTAACTGGACTCAAACCCCCCCCACCCCCCACAAAAAAAAAACATTAACAGGTAAGTAAAATGTCACCTTTGCTGGTCTTCCTCTGAATCATCTCTCCCCACTTCAATCTGTTCAAAACTCAGCTACACGGCTAATCTTCTGCCTTGTCACTATGCTCAAGTTACTCCTCTCTAAGTCACTTCATTGGCTTCCCATCATTTCCACATCCAGTTCAAACTTCTACTACTGACTTATAAGGGCCTTCATTTGGCTGCTTCTCACTACTTTTCCTCTCGTCTCTCCCTACACCCCTTCTCGGGAACTCCGCTCTTCTGTTAGATCCCTTCTGTCTGTGCCCTTCTCTTCCATTGCCAACGCCACCCTTCAATCTTTCTACCTTGCTGCTCCTTATGTCTGGAACAAACTTCCTGAGTTGGTACATCAGGCTCAATCTGTGGCTGTGTTCAAATCCAGGCTAACATATATCATTTTTTTGAAATGGCTTTTGGATCCTGATCCCCCAAATCTTCTTGTTACCTTCTATGTGTTTCCTTACCATTCCCCTTAGATACATCCTAGTCCCCAGTTGTGTTGTCTCTTGACTAGACTGTAAGCTCTTAGGAGCAGGGACCGTCTCTTACAGCACTGCGTACTCTTTGTAATGCTATATAAATGATAAGTAGTAGTAGTAAGTTAAGTGCCTATGCTTAGCTTTATTTTTGGCTGACCTGGCTAAATACCATGCCCAATGTATTTCTGTCATGGTCTTTCATTCAGCAAGTTAAAGAAAAATGGTATATATGTATATGAATACATGAATCTTTGTCTATTGCTTTAAATGCCTCTAGCATTATGCTAATTATTTTCTTTTTAATGTTACAGGCACAGATAGGTGAGATGAAGCTGAAACTTGAGAACATCATCCAGGAAAATGAAAAGTAAGGTCATTATAGTGATTGTACTGATGCCCCCCACCCCACCTTAATACAAGAAATGCTTCTATAGACATGCAGTGATAATTACAGAAGAAAGTTGTGTAGCTGTTATGTTAGTCCACTTAGATATGTCGAAATAAGGTCAAACAATTTGTAGATAATACCTTGTTATGATACTAATGTAATCTGTTTGATTAGCTTTTGAGAATTGTCAGTGTGGAATGTGCTACAGGTAATCCCAAATGTTCCTGGTAAATTGTTGGATGGATTACAAAGCAGGGTTTCTTTTTTAAATTTGTAAGGATTGTAAAGATGGAGAGGTGATGCGTTTAGAGTAGGGTGAGGAAACTGAAGAAAAATAGTTTGTGTAGCAATAAAAAAAATCAAAAAAACAAACAAACCCCTTTTAGATAGTGTAATAATGGGTTAACGCTATGCTAATCATGCATTAATATATCCATATAAGTGCTTTGTTGGAATACCAGTGATACCATTTTGATTTTGAGGCTGCTGTCAAGTAGTAGGGACTCTGGCTTCCATTTGTCAGTGAAGATTCTAAACCCTTTATCCGGGATAAGTTGGGCTTGAAGGGACTGGTGGGCCTAGACGGTCTGCCGTGTTTTATTTTATTTATTTAGGTTTATACCTCACTATTCATGATCAGCACGGTTTACAGGTTAACAACATTATACATCTGTTTTCATAAGAATAACAAAGTAACAAAATTACATAGAACAAATGAGAATTATATACATAGAACTATTTACAATAAGTGATCATTAAAAGATCGTACATAGCAGGGTAACTATTTACAGTCTGACAGAAGCTAGAGGATGAGATTGATGGCGCAAGAGTGGGGTGGAGGCTGGGCCCATGCTGGGTTTGGTGTGGAGGGGAAGCATTTCATCCCATTGTTTTAGGGGGTGAGGGAAGATTCTTCTCAACCAATCCCTTTCATTTTGGGCCAGTTAAAGCCAGTGGCAGCATTTAGCATAACTACAATGAAAAGTAGCAAGGACAACATTGTTACATTACACATCTCATTCTTTCAGGCCATTGGGCATTGAAACCTGTTACATTAGAGGAAGTGATGTCACCAGAGTAGATGGTGGCTTGAGGTGTAAGTTCCTCTAACCCCCGAGCAATTTCGAAGCAAAATTTGCCTGATTCAGTCTGAATTGCAGCGGCGAAATGGCAACTTGAGAGCAGATATTGCGGCACATCGATTGGCAGCCCAAAAGCATGCCATAGATCTGCAAGAATTTGCTTATGGGTACTCTCGAGCTCCAAGGAAGGAGCATGACAAGATAGCAACTGGGGAGCAGCAATGACAGAAGAGGGATGCAAGCAGAGGAGGATGGGACAGCAGCATGGAGTCTGAGGAAGACCATCTGTCACCTGCAAAGTTCCGAAAATGGTTCAGAGATCCTGAAAGCTCAGATGGTGTCTATGCAGTGTGACATTGCCGCAGTGACCTCAGAGTTAAGAAGTGAACTGGCGGACTTGGGTAAACATGTAGAGGATGTGGAGATGCACATGGAGGAGCACTGGGGTAGTGTGTGGCAGAGTTGGAGAAACAGTTGGTGGCCTTGGAGCAAACAAATTTGGACCTAGCTAAGTTGCTTAAGGACTTGGAGAACTGTAGCCAGTTTACATTTCTCTTAAATTCTGGAGGCGGCAGCATATTTAGATTGTGAAGCAGTGGTTAGAAAAATTGTAGCTCAGTTACTGGAGGAAGTGGAGGACCATAGAGTTTCATTGGAGCCAGGCGTATTGGACCTTAGGCCCACCAAGACCAAACCTCCCGAGGGATGTGGTGGTGTGTTTCCATAGTTTTGCTATGAAAGAAAAGGTTTGTGTCGCAAGATTACCCAACCATCGCTTGAATGTCTATGGAAGATTGATGACAGCGGGCCTAATTGGGAATTATAAGGAGCAGCCAAGGGACGACAATGAGTCTCTAGATACCCAGCTTGGTGTGGCTGGCTGTGGCAGTTATTAGCTCACAAGATTCTCTCTGGGCTCAGCTAAGTGTTATCATCTTTATATATTGAACATTCTGTTGGTTACAGATTTTTTCTGACCGTGAATGATTTAGTTTGGTGCATGCAGCATTTATTTTATGCAGGGGCTGGTCCTATGGGCTGGTTATAGCCTCAGGCATAATTTGGTCGCACTGACCTTTTTAAAAAAAAGTTGAATAAAAGGAGGGTCTGTTACATGAGAGTGTTTTTTACACCCTCGCGACAGACGATCCGACAAAAATTATAAATTCTGAAAAAATTCACCGTGAAAACATGACTATGGTATTTAATTTAGGAAACGGTGAGTGACCTTTACTACAGGATGAAAGAAAAGGTGGCAACTAAGGTGAGGTGGTCTGGGGTACTCCTAAAATAGAAACATTTGAGGCTCTTTTCCCCACTAAGAAGAAGGGACTTGAGGAGTATCACAAGGAGGTTATGAGAAGGGGGCATCTGATACAGATGGCAACTGTCACAGTAAATTAAAACGGCCAAGGACAGCAGGACTGTAAAGGCCCATACCAGATGCCGGACATTGGCCAGCTTAAAGGAACTACAAGTCTCTGAAGATGCAGTAGCTGCAGAGACACTCAGCAGTGAGGTGGAATGTGTGCAGCAAGACAAGGGATACCCGCAGATTCACTCAGATGGCAAGAAACAGGAAGAATTCGTGGACAATAACGAGAGAGATAAAGTATGCTGGGTGGTGATGGTGAAAATGCGATGAAATTAGTCTTGTAAAGAACTGATTGGAGTCTGAAATGACTCTGGAGAGGAGGGTATTTTGGGGGGCAGATGGAGGATTATGAATTGATGAAGATATAAGGGGTGAATGGTATAAAGTGTGGGTTGGTTGAATGAAGGCAAGATGTGAGATGGCGTATGGTGTAGGAAGGTTGGAGTGGCTTAGCATTGCTTGTTAACGTTATGAGGGAAACTTGGGTGAATGGTGGGAATGAAATGGGGGGGTGGGGGAATTGACTGGCCACTATGAGGAATGGACTCAATCCTCTGGAGGAGTGGCTGCCGTGTAGGGATGGGCAGCGGTGTTGAGGAGGCTGCAGGTGGATGGTGAGCAGTGGGAAATCATATTTTCAGATTGGTGGGAAAAATGGAAAAATTTCTGTTTCTAGCCAGATTGTTGAGAATAGCTATAAGATGCTGCGTAGATGGTACTTGATGCTACTAGTTAAGTTGCATACCCTGCTTCCTGTGAAAGAACATAACATGAGCCATATTGGGTCAGACCAAGGTCCATCAAGCCCAGTATCCTGTTTCCAACAGTGGCCAATCTAGGTCATAAGTACCTAGCAGTCTCCCTAAAAGACACAGGTTCCTCAATGCTTGTATTGGCTCAAGCAGTGATATCCTGGGTCCCTTTTAATAATGATTTATGGACCTTTCTTCCAGGAACTTGTCCAAACCTTTTTTAAACCCAGCTACACTAACAGCTCTTACTACATCCTCCAGTAACAAATTCCAGAGTTTGATTACACGTTTGAGTGAAAAAATATTTTCTCTTATTAGTCTTAAATACCCTGTAGCTTCATTGCATGTCCCCTAGTCTTTTTATATTCTGATGAAGTAAACAATCAATCTACGTTTACCCGTTCCACTCCATTCATTAATTTATAGACCTCTATCATATCTCCCCTCAGCCATCTCTTTTCCAGGTTGAAGAGCCTTAACCTTTTTAGCCTCTCATCATAGGAGTATCCTTCTATCCTCTTTACCATTTTGGTGGCTCTTCTTTTCTAATAACGCTATATCCTTTTTAAGATATGGCGACCAGAATTGCACACAATATTCAAGGTGCGGTCGCACCATGGAACGATATATGGGCATTATAATATCCTTTGTTTTATTTTCCATTCCTTTCCTTATGCTACCTAGCATTCTATTTGCTCTCTTAGCCGCCGCTGCACACTGGGCGCAGGGTTTTAACATATCCACGATGACACCCAAATCTTTTTTCTGGGTGGTGGTTCCCAATGTGGAACCTTGCATCGTGTAACCATAGTTTGGGTTCTTCTTTCCAAGGAAAATTAACTTTGCACTTGTCCACATTAAATTTAATCTGCCATTTGGATACCCAGTCTTCCAATTTGTCAAGATCCTCTTGCAATTTTCCACAATCCTCTTGGGTTTTAACAACTTTAAATAGTTTTGTGTCATCTGCAAATTTGATAACCTCACTCATTATTCCCTTTTCCAGGTCATTTATGAATATGTCAAAGCAACAGACTTTACACAGATCCCTGCGGTACTCCACTATTCACCTTTTTCCATTGGGAAAATTGACCATTTAGCCCTACCCTCTGTTTTCTATATTTTAACCAGTTCCTGATCCACAATAATACACTGCCTCCTATCCCATGACTTTTTAAAATTTTGCCAAGTCTCTGATGAGGGACCTTGTCAAAGGCTTTCTGAAAGTCCAGATACACTATATCAATTGACTCACCTTTGTCTACCTGTTTATTCACACCTTTCTTCTAAGTGTTGGCAGGAATGTGGGGTAGAGGGTGATTTATTTATTTACATATGTGGTGGCAGTGTCCAAAGATACAGGGGTTTTGGAAAGAGGTATAAGGGGTAGTAAATTTGTTTGGAGTGTAGAGGGCGTGATGTTGGGGTGGGGAAGGGTGGAGTGTGTTTAAAGATAAATTGTCACATATGTGTGACTGAGGCATGGTGTGAGAGAGGATTTCCAATATAATTCATTCAGGTGCCAAATTTGTACTTTTTTAGCAGTTGAGAATGCATGTATATTTGGTGCGTCTAACAGTGATTAAGTCGGGAAAGATTTCACAATTTGAGAAGTTTGGGAGGCATTTACCCAGAAGTTTAAGTTCATTTTTAATCATAGCAATTATCTCTTGGGAGGGGAAAGTCGGGGGGGGGGGGCACAAGGAGGTTGATGTTAGGGGATAACATGGAGAATATTGTAAAAGTTTGTTGAGTTGGAAATTTTCATGGGTTAAATTAACTCCCCCTCCCCCCAACAAAAAAAAACAACCTGTTTTGTCTGTGTTAAAAGTGGCAAGTAACTTTGTAATTTTGATTTATTTTTAATGAAGCTCAGTACATGGATCCTAAAATTTGCTTGTGAATGAGGAAGCTAATCTCCCTATTAAATTGCACTGTGTGTGTTTTTTAAAGTTTTATTTTTTAATTTCAAATGTCTTAGGTTTCTCGATAGTTTAGATGATCCTTTTCAGAATCCTAGCATAGAAACATAGGCCATGTGGTCTTTTTCTGCCGTCATGTTTCTATCTGGTCTACCCTTCCATATTAACCACTACAACAGTCCCCTTTTTTCCTTTATAGATCCTCTGTGTTTGTCCCATGCCTTTCTGAGTTCAGATACTGTCCTCATCTCTACCACCTCCACTTCCACACATCTACCACCCTTTTTGTAAAAAAATATTTCTACATATTGCTCCTGAGTCTATCCCCTTTCAACCTCATCCTATGTCCCCTCGTAGCAGAGCTTGCTTTCAATCAAAAGAGGCTTTCCTCCTGTGCATTTATGCCATGGAAGTGTGTAAACATCTCACTCATATCACCTTTATCCTGCCTTTTTTCTAAAGTATACATATTAAGATCCTTAAGTCTGTCCTCATATGCTTTATAATGAAGACCACTAACCATTTTAGTAGCCACCCTCTGCACCGACTCCAACCTGTTTATTTTCTTTTGAAGGTGTGGTCTCCAAAATTGCGCAAAATACTCCAAATAAGGTCGCACCAAAGACTTTTATACAAAGGCACTATCGCCTCCTTTCTTCTGCTGGCCATTCCTCTCCCTGTGCACCCAAGCTTCCTTCTAGCTTTTGCTGTTGCCTTTTCTACCTGTTCAGCTACTTTAAGATCATCAGACACAATCACGCTTAGGTCCCACTTGTCTTTTGTGGACAGACGTACTTCACCCCCTATTCTATATCACTCCCTTGGATTGCTGCAGCCCATATGCATTTTTTAACATTAAATCTCAGCTGCCAAATTCTAGACCATTCTTCAAGCTTAGATCCCTCCTCATGTTATTTAACCTTCCTGGGTGTCTGTTGCAGATTTTGGTATCATCTGCAAAGAGGCAAACCTTACCCGACAGCCCTTCCGCAATATTACTAACAAAAATGCTAAAAAGAATTGGACCAAGGACAGATCCCTGGAGCACCCCACTGGTAACCACCTCCTCCTCAGAGTGAACTCCATTTACCTATACCCTTTGTCACCTCCCACTCAACCAATTTCTAACCCAAGCAGTAACTTTAGGGTCCATCCCTAGGGTGCTCAGTTTGTTTATAAGTCGCCTGTGCAGATGGTGTCAAAGGCTTTACTGAAATCTAAATACATCACATCTAGAGCTCTCCCTTGGTCCAATTCCCTGGTCACCCAGTGAAAGAAATCGATCAGATTTGTCTGACAAGACCTGCCTCTGGTGAATCCATGCTGGGTCTGATCCAGTAATCTGTTGGATTCCAGAAACCTCACTATTTTCTCTTTCAGTAGTGCTTCCAATAATTTACACCCCCACTGAGGTTAAATTAACCGGCCTGTAATTGTCAACCACATCCTTGCTTCAGCTTTTGTGTAAAAGGACCACATGTGTTCCTATTTGTGGGTGTTTTCTGAGGTCCTGCTCCTAATTCTTCATCTGTGAACATAAAACAGACAAATTTGTTAAGCAATTCTGCTTTTATTCTCGTCAGCTTCTACATATTACTCCCCTTCACTCTTGAGTCTGACAATACCACTTTTGCCCTTCCTCTTCTCACTAATATCTGAAAAATATCTTATCCCCCCCCCCCCCCCATTTTATTACATTGGCTATTTCCTTCTCTTTTTGAATCTTTGTTCGCTTCTCTAAGGTTTTCCAAATATAGATGCTTGTCTTCCTCTCTCTGTGATCTCTTGTATTGCATTCATTCATTTATTTATTTAGCTGTTTTTATATACCGTTTTTCTACAAGGCAAAACGGCTTACAAAGAACAGGAAATGAATGTTTACATAGAACAGTTGAAACTATGTACAAGTCAGCTTTGATGCAAAGTAATTAAACAATTCAACACGTGTATGTTTACATAGAACAAATGAAACTATTTACATGCCGCTTAGATATAGTGAGGCTAGGTGTTTTGCTCATCTTCTGGGATAGGGGATAACTGTGGCGTAATGGGAGGGTGGGGAGGCAGATTTTAGGTGGGGTGTTGGTTAGAGGGGGTGGGTCATGGGAACAGTGAGAAGCAGGTATTCTTGTGCAAGATTTGCAGCAGTGGATGTGTTAAAGTGTTCCTCAAAGAGAAAGTTCTTGAGATGTTATTTGAAAAGGGTGTGGGATTGGAGGCAGCATATGGGGGGGGGGGTTTCCAGTCGGGAGCGTAACATTGGAAAGCTCTTGTATAGGTGTGCTGAGGTCTTTTGGTGCTTTCTAGTGATAGAAGGAGATTTATTGCATTTTGACGCCGGAGTCTGCTGTTGTCAGGTCGATGAACTAGAGATTGTAGCTGTTCCGCAGTGGTGTTGAGGAAGGCTCTGTGGATGATGACAAGAGTCCTGAATCTGATATGGGATGCAACTTGGGAGCCAGTGTAGGGATTTTAATATGGGAGTGATGTGGGAGTGTCTGGGCGCTCCAGCGATAAGTCGAGCAGCTGTGTTTTGTGTGAGCTACAGAGGGCCAAGGGTGGTTTTGGGTAGCCCATGGAGGGATTGAGTTGCAATAATCGATGAGAGGAGTGATGGAGACATGGCAAACTGTGCGGAAGCTGTTGTAGGATAGTAGGGGGCATAAGTTGCAGAGAGTTCTGATTCTGAAGTAGATGTTTTTGGTAGTGCTCATGATGTAACATAGTAACATAGTATATGACTGCAGATAAAGACCAGTATGGTCCATCTAGTCTGCCCAGCAAGGTGGCAAAAGTAGGTGCACTTGCTGCTCTGTGCAGGTCATCTCTCCCCATACCTTTGTTTAGGGGTGTACCCACTGCTCTGTGTAGGTCACCCCTATTTGTTCAGATAGAAGAGAAAGTTATGCTTATTTTGATTTTATCCTGTTGCTATAAAGGGATCCACTGTCTGGAAGTTCAGGAAGCAGTCGAGGGTCACGCCAAGGTACTTGATCTGTGGTTTGACTTGAATTTCAGTGTCGCTCAGTATGACGCTTCGTGGGGGAGGGTAAAGCTGGAATCCCTGGAGATACGAAGGAGCTCAATTTTACTGGTTAATTGCAAGATTGTGTTGCTGTAACCATATAATGATCTCTGTGAAACAGGCTGTGAGGGTGGAGTAGTTGGGGGAGGAGGTGTTGAAAGGGGTGAAGATCATTATATCGTCTGCATAGAGTGGGTATCAGACGTTGAGGCTCTGGAGGATGTGACAGAGGGGTCTGATATAAATATTGAAGAGGAGGGAGGAGAGGGCGGATCCTTGGGGAAGAGTGATAAAGATTGGTTGCGGGTTCTCACTTGCTGAGTTCACTGGGAGAGGTAGGAGTGAATCCATTTGAGTGGGGTGCCTTGGATGCCAATGTTGTTGAGTTGATTGATGAGAGTCTGGTGGGATACCGTGTCAAAGGCTGAAGAAATGTTGAGGAATAGTAAAATAAAACCTGAGCGGGGTTTTTCTATTCTAGTTATGAATATGTTTAGGAGGGATATCAGCAGTGTTTCAGCACTGTGGAATGGACAGAAGCCATGTTGGTTACGGACAAGAGGGGCAAATCTGTCAAGGTGCTCCTGGAGCTGAATTTGTACTGATTTTTCGATGACCTTGGAGAGGAAAGGAATGCTCGCAATGGGTCTGTAGGAGGTGGGTGAGGTGGGGTCAAGGGGTTTTTTTTCAGGAGAGGTCTCACAGAGGCTAGTTTGAGCGATGACGGGAGGTAGGCTGGGTTGAGAGAGATGTGGAGGATTGTAAAGATAAATGGTAGCATCAAGGTCTTTATTTGCTTGATCCATGTTACTGGGCATGGATCCAGGGGGGAAGAGGTGGTGGCCTTGATGAGAGTGATGATGATCTATAGTTCATCAGGAGGGATATCCTGGAATGAGGTCCATGGATTGAGTTGCAGAGGTTGAGGTGGTAGGAGGAGGTATGGTTAAATTTAATTAAGCCAGAGTGTTTGTGTTTAGATATGAGAGAGTCTGCCATTATTTGGGGGTGGATGATGTTGTCTTGAAGGGGTTGAGATGGGTCATTTGTGAGACTTCTGACGATGTGAAAGTTCTTTTGGTTTGTTTATGGGGCAGAGTAAGATATTGCTGTGATGTTTGTGCTTGGCATTGAGGGTGTTGGTGGAATAAGCCACGCATTGATCGAGGTAAGTGGTCAGAAGGTGTGGATCTTAAGTTTTTCTCCATCTAATTGGCTGGGTGGGATGGGTGTTAGGGATTGGGCCCCAGTAGGGGGGGGGGGGGAGGTGGGAATGTAAAATAGTAGGGATTGTCTCCTGTGCTGATAGTTGTAATGTGGGGTCGTAGTGTAGTGAGATATGGGTCTTGTGAGGTAAATTATCGGAATGGAGGAGGGAATGGTGGGGTGGGTTGAGAGTCAATATATCAGTAGGGATGAAAGGTATAGGAGGGTGAGCCAGTTGGGTAGTATGCTCATGTTTGTATGGTTTGATTGGGCTAAGTGAAGCTAAAGTAGAGTGGGGGTGATGGGGCTGTAGGATGAGCAGGAGTATGAATGGAATTGAATAGGTGAAAGAGAGGAGAGATGTTATGAAGGAGTGCGTGCTTAAGAAGGTTTTTGAAAAACTTACGGATAGATGGTTAGTGAGTCCAGGTAGGATAGGTTTGGTAGTTTAGGGTCCACACCTCAGGTCCGCTCCTAAGGGCCATGCCAAAAGGCCCTCTGGTGAGGCCCTCAGGCGTGGGCAGGGGCGGCCCAAGGGCGGTGCGGGCCATGTGCGGAGACTCGGTGTGGGGCCTCATTTGCATAAGTGGCCTTATTTGCATAATGTTACCATACACTAACTTATAGTAAACATGTCTCTTAATGAGTGTATGGATAAAGAAAGAATAAAAGATTTCTACATTACTATAATCCAGTGCCAACCGCCAGGCACATTAGGAAGTACTACAAACGCTGCCTCTTTAGAACCCATAGCAAACCTGCCGTATCCTGACAGCATTACCAGGACTCGCAAAGCATCATACCCTACCTATCAAAAGGCAACACTGCAAATATTAAACCAATACATTTCAGAGAATACTGGGGAAAGAGAACAAGTGGCAATGTCAAATAGGAATTACATAAACAGAATACCTCAGCTCAGTTACACATGCAGAACATAGATCATCACCAAACAAGGAATCACAATTTAGAAACAGGAAGGCAATAATTAAACTGGGAACCCCAAAAGCCAAACTTGGAATGTACAACAACACTGTAGAAATAAAACTATAAATTAATTTCCTCTTGTACCAAACAAAGCGCAGACGTTAATGATGCACATTTCCCAGAGCTTTCATATTCCAGTTAATAAATTCAAAATAAAGACATATCTTTCTACCTTTTGTGCATTTTTTTTCAGTTGCAATTGCTCCAGCCACTTTCTTCTGGTTTCTTCATGTTTTCTGCTAACTCTCCATCGTCTGCTGTCCATTTGTCCTTTCTTCTCTCTTCTAGTTTTTTTTCCATTCTCTCTCTCTACATCTGCTTTAACATACTAATCTTTCTCCTTTTGCTCTTTCCTCATTCCTATTTCATCCACACATGTTTACCCCTCCATCCTCAATCCCCACTTACTCTCCCCAATACCCGGCCAATTTTAGATTTTTCATCCCTCCCACACAAAATATTTTTCCCCTCTCCATTTTACTCTCCCAGCCCCATCCCATTCTAATCATTCCCCAACATCAGCTCCCTTCTAGTTCCAGTCTCACCCAGCATCTGCTCCCTTCTAGTCCCCGCATCAGCCCATTTCCAGTCCTAGCCCCCCCATCAGCCCATTTCTAGTCATTTCCTAGCCCCACCATCAGGCCATGTCAAATCCTAGCTCCCCTCCACTCAGCCCAATTCCAGTCCAAGCCCCCCCATGAGCCTACTTCCAGTTCTAGCCCCTCCATGAGTCCATTTCAATTCAAGCCCCCACCACAGCCCATTTCCAATCTTAGCTCCCCCCCCAACAGCCCATTTCCAGTCCTATCCTAGCTGCTCCATCAGCCCATTCTCAGTCCTAGCTCCCTTCCCTCACAGCCCATTTCCATTCCAAGCTCCCTCCCCATCAGCTATTTGCAGTTCAAGCATCCCCTTCCACTCAGCCCATTTCCAGTCCTAGCAACCCCCAACCCATTACCAGTCCTAGCCCCCCCATCAACCCACTTCCAGTCCTAACCCCCCATCACCCCATTTCCAGTCAGCCCCCCATAGCCCATTGCCAGTCCTAACCCCCACAACAGCCCACAGCCCATTACCAGTCCTAACCCCCCCCCAACAGCCCACAGCCCATTACCAGTCCTAACCCCATCAGCCCACCTCAATTCCTAACCCCTCCCCATCAGCCCATTTCCTGTCCTAGCCCCCCCATAGCCCATTATCAGTCCTAACCCCACCATAGCCCATTACCCGTCCTAACACCCCATCACCCCATTTCGAGACAGCCCCCATCAGCCCACAGCCCATTACCAGTCCTAACCCCCCCATAGCCCATTACCAGTCCTAACCCCCCCCCCAACAGCCCACAGCCCACCTCAAGTCAAGTCCTAACCCCCCCCCCAATCGGCTCATGGAAAATTTAAAAAAAAAAAAAAGCTGGCTGCTGCCGCCGCGGCAGCGGCAGAATGGAGTGTCCCGCGGGGCCCCTGTGCGCCGGCTTTCAGATACGCGAAGGGAGAGTGTCTCCCTCGTGTCTCTGTTAAGCCCGCAGGGGCAGATGGGAAATTTCCCATCAGCCCCTGCGGGCTTAACAGAGATGCGAGGGAGACGCTCTCCCTTCGCGTATCTGAAAGCCGGCGCAGAGGGGCTCAGCCGGGTAGGGAGAGCTCAGCCGGGCAGAGGGGGCCCCGCGGGACACTCCATTCTGCTGCAGCGGCAGCTGCAGCAGCCAGCTTTTTTTTTTTTTTTTTAAATTTAATTTTTAAAAAAGCAGAATGTTCTTTGCGCGGGGCCCTTTGCAAAAAAACATTTTTGCTCAATGGACGGGCCGGCCCTGGGCGTGGGCATGCCCGGAGGTGCCTTTAAATTTAAAGTCTCACTTCTGGCCTCTGATTGGCCTTGGGCCGTGGATGTGAGGTGGGACTTGGCTTCCTGCTCCTCGGCCCGATGCCGATCAGAAGCTGTGGATGGTCCAGCGGTGGCGGCTGCAGCAGATCTTCGTGCCTGGAGGCGCCTGTAAATTTAAATTTCCGCTTTTTCTTCACCTTTTCAGCTACTTCTTTCGAAAACCATAGCAGATCCTTTTTCTTTTACCTTTACCATTTTAACAAAAAAGGTTGGTTGCCCTTAAAATATCCCCTTTCAGTTTTGCCCACTATTTGTCTACATCCCCCAGCTGTTCCCATCCCGCTAATGACTCCCTGAGGTATTGGCCCATCTTGGCAAAGTGTTTTCCTAAAGTCTAAGACCCTTGCTTTTGAATGGATTTTAGCAGCCCTAGTCCTAATACTGAACCATACCATCTGATGATCACTGGATGCAAAATGATCCCCTACCATAACATCAGAAACACTTTCACCATTGGTAAGCACAAAGTCCAGTATGGTCCCTTCACGTGTGGGTTCTGTTAGCAGTTGCCTGAATAGTTCTCTAGAGAATCCAGGATCTCCTTACTTCTAAATGATGTTCTATGTAAAACAAACTTAGCTTTGTTAAATGTTGTTGTTTGTACACCGCAACTGATCTATGGAAGATGCGGTATAAAAATGAGTGTTAAATAAAATAAATAAATGTGTCAATCAAGATCTGGCATATTGAAATACCCTATCAGTAGCACTTCCCCTTTCCTGGCAATGCTGCATATATCTTCAATTAACTCTCCGTCCACCTCTTCTCCCATGAGGGAGGTCTGTATATCACACTAATGCAAATAGATTTCTCTTTTCCTTTTTCTAGTTTAACCCACAGTGCCTCCTCTTTCTCTTTTAATCCCAGTAGTTCCAGAGCTTTAATATTTTTTACATATAATGCCTTCTTCCTACCCTGTCCTTTCTGAATAAAGTATAGCCTGGTATAGTTACATCCCAGTCATGGTTGTCTGTGAACCATGTCTCTGTTACTGCCACTAAATCCAAGTCAGCCTCTCCCATTAAAGCCTCAACATCTGGAATCTTATTTCCCATGCTACGGTCATTTATACATGCTGCTTTCCATATGTTGCCCCTTTTACCCCTTTTTATAAAGGTATTTAATGTTTAAAACCCTCTTCAGTAGGTTCGCCAGTCTGCTACTGAAGATACGTCAACCCTTCTTGGATAGATGGATGCCATCTCTGTTCTGCAACCCTTGGAACAGCATCCCATGGTCCAGGAAACCAAACACTCTGACACCATCCATGCAGCCATGCCTTTATCTTCAGGATGCAAGCTTCTCTGCCTTGGCCTTTACCCTCAACAGGGAGGATTGAAGAGAACACCACCTGCAAAACATCAGCTGGGAGAACTCAGCGAAGGCTGGAGAAAAGTCTGGGATTCTTCATGCGTTGGCCTGCGCCTGGCCAAGCAGATCTAATCTCTCTCTGTTCTGGGTTTTCTCTCTCTATATATATAGGCTGTAAGTGTGTTGCAGCCGGCCATCACATGATTTCTCACATGAGCTTATCTCTACAGTTATTCTCCACCCCATACACCTTTGCTAATAGTAGTTTGACCAGTCCTTCTCCAGCCTTTGTTTGCTCCCAGCCTCTGTTTGTAGTCAGTCACTCCCCACAGCTCCTGTCTTCCGGCTAGTAAGCTAGTAAACAGCTAGCTCAGCAGGATTTCTCACAGGATGGCTCAAAAGTTCAATTTCCTTGCAAAGTTCAATATTCCTTGCTGATCCAAATAAATCTTTAATTAGTAATACATTCCACCCGTGGATCAGTAAGGATATTGTACGTAAGCAGTGTCTGAATTGCCTTTGCAATTCATTTAGAAATACAATAATAACATGGGATAAAACATAGTGGATAACATTTAAGGTAAATGCTTGAGGGGACAAGAAGTCACGGTATAAACTAGGTGATATTTTTCCAAGATATCTAATATACCATTCCCACCGGCATTACAATTGCCAAAGCCAAATGGCTTGTGGATCTCAGTTACGTTTATCAGTTCCCCATGCAGTGGGGGACTCATTTCACCTGCATATTTAGGACTTTTTCTACTGTATATCTGCCCCATGGATTTCAATCTACTAGTTATATATTGAGGGTAGTGGAGCAAGTGGTGAGGGACTAACAACCTCAATCATATTACAACTACTTCTCCCTCCACCAACTATGAATCTGATCTTTCATATTTTACCCAAACGTTTACACTGTTGACCACCCGTGGATTCAAAAAGTAGTATGAGCAGGAGAAAGAGAAACCACAGCAATAACTAAGATCTGGGGAACAGGTGAAATAAGCAATTGGGCACATGATGTTCAGCAGAAAAAATCTGAGATACTAGAATTAGTTACTTTCCAAGGAAACAATAATAAAAGGATAACAATACATAAAACAAAAAATCATTCACAAAAGCCCCCCAATCAGTCCAATAGTCCTCTTCCTATTTTCAGATAATTTGGTCCTGCTTCCCAGCAGTTCTTCAGGACTTTGTAGCGGGCTTCACCTTTCTCTGAAGTTTAAGTTTGGTTTCTCTCAAAAGTTGAACCTCTCATTCTCATGGATGGATATCTTGGCCCTTTTTTCAATGTGACACACTGATCCAGGTAGGGATGCCTTCACACATTTTTGCGGTGTGTAGTTCGGAGTTCTTTGGATGGTCTGTTCCATCTGGATTATGGCCAATACCCTCTGCTGGAATCTCTGGATTGCAATTGGTGACATGGCTCCGGGCCTCATTCAGAAGAGTAGCACCAATATTAAATGAAAAGACTAAACATTCTAGATTAGATTTCACAATGAGACAAACTTAATTTCATCCATATTTACTAAGATCATATCCTATAAATATTGCTTTATAAACTTTCAATGGTCTACCAGTAACTATCTCGTCCTTCCTCTTAATATCCCACTTCATCCCTCACAACACGTTTTCATCACTTGTATCATTCCACCAACTAAATGCATAGGTCCTTTTCATGTTTTTTATACCATACTAATGTATCCTTATTTGGCAAGGCTGCTAAGAATATCAAACAATTGTTAAAAACTTAGTAGTGGTGTAAACAAATGGTAGGCTGAAAATATAAATTTAGATTCTTCTCAATAAGCATAACAGTATGAGTAAACAGTGTCCCTTTCCCATTAACTTAATTGGTCCAGTACTAAGTGGACATGTGCTCATTCTAAATAGGAACAATTTGGGTAAAGTCCTTACAATATAAAACTATTATTTTGCAACATTTTATAACATCAATCCCAATAGAAAGAAATGCGGCTCCTAACATGACAGCCACATATCTCTCATGTATGACTTGAGTCTATCGTATACACTGTTCTCAGTGAGAGTGCTGTAGGAAACTTACTGTGCTGTAGGAACTTGCTGTGCTGTAGGAAATACTTGGACTGATCTTGAAATTGCAGTGTCCACAAGGATTTGTGTAAGCTACTCATTAATTATGGTGTCAAAAAGAGATCTAAGAGGGTACAAGGCATTGGTGGTTGGGCCTCATGGCGATACTTCTTCAGGTTCTTCTTGGCCTGCAAGGCATTTGTGGCTGGTCCTCATGGCGATACTTCCTCGGGTTCTTCTTGGCCTACTCTCCACTGCCTATTCATGTCTCTTCAGAGGCATAAATATACAAGGTTCATGTTCTTCAGGCCTTGTGGGTCCTCGAGGAGTCTTAGAGCAGTCAGAATTCTGGTAGCCCAGATCATCACACTGGAAGCAGCACATTTATTGTCTTTTCCTATCCTAGGCTGTGGCCTCACCTTTCTGCCTCTCTCTCTCTCTCTCTCTCTCTCATTCTTTTTCTCAAACCTCTCCTGGATCATTGCTGACAAGCAAGATTTGGTTTTGTCCAATCAACTCAAGTTAATGTTATCGTTTTATTTGTAAATAATTTTACAAATATTCTCATTTTCTGGGAATTCAGTTCCATCTTTACTCTATATTTGCTCTATATGCTTGGGAACAAAGCAATTTCATATCAGCCTCTGTCTAAAATTTCAACAAACTTATTAATATTTACTCATCTTGTAATTGCTGAGTGTGTACTGGACCTCTGCATAATGTACTACTACAACAAGTGTATTTGGTAACATAAGTGCAAGTGTATAAACTAAAGAAAATTAATATCTCACAGTGCTGCAACATACATCTGTTTTCTCAGGAACTGTACTCCTGAAACTGAAATAAAAACTTTCAAAACAAAGTACACTTTTTCTCTGGACACCAACACGTAAAATTCAAATACAGAAAAACAGGTGAATTTATCCTAAAATCCAATAACGTATGGTGTTACTGTCCTGTTCATCAGTCATCAGTGCAGAACTTAACAATGCAAAATAATTACCTTGAATCTTACAGTTCAGGAAACACGCATTCTCAAATGACATGAAACTGCAAAGAGGTGAATTCAAAATCATGCTTTGTCACATTTAAATTAAAACCTTATACATAATACCTGAGACTGGTATCAAACTGATCTGAAAACAATGCAGCCATACTGGATATTTCTGTAATATATGAACAATAATTATGTCCTCTATGAGGTGCTTGCCACAATATATAAAATCCCCTTTTAACGTTTAAGTTTGCTTGATAGCATACACAGTCAGACAAAGAATAGATGCATAACATACAAAAGATAAAGCTTAACCAGGATTACTTTCTTATTTACTCAGGATTTAAATCATTTTCAAGTTGCAATCTGGTAACTACTGGCTCAGGATGCCCCATTGTCCTGACAGAGCGCTTAACCTCTACTTTGAAGGTCAAAGGAAAACAAAAACAGTTTCCTTAGTTTCATCCCTTGTTTGTTTGGTCTAGTCACTTCAGCATAGAGGGGCACTTGAGCAACCAGTGATTAAAGAAAAAAACAGGATTCACTTTTAAACACAGGACAAATCAAAGCTTACAAGTGCTTTATACCTAACAGCCTATCTGATCAGAATATAAGAAATTTCACTAAACCCTCCCCCCTGGGTAGTTCTGAAAAGCAACATGCTTTAACAACAACTTGGGAAAACCAGGGACCTTAAAAAAAAATAACAAGTAAAGTCTTCACTTCTTCATAATCTTATAAGGATTTTCTCCATAACAATTACTGTAATACTAGCTCTACAGTTTAGGCATTTTGTTCAAGGCACTGAATTAAACATCTTTGCATCACAAGGTTACATATTTTCCTAAACAGTTTTTTATTATTTTTAGATCTCCTTTCCTCGGCTGCAGAATCCAGCTGCAGTCATTTCCCTTATCAATTTGAAATTAAATTTGTAAAGTCATAATAACATGACAAAACTGATCTTCTATCAGTGGGTCAGAACTAATCAAACAGAATTTCTTAGCATCACCATGATCTATCATTAATCTCTTGTTGATTAAAATCACCCACAGGATCTTCTAGATTAATTTTGGGGAGTACTTCCTCCTATAAATTGGTTTAGCAATAGACGTGCATTTTCTTTTTCTTTCTTTTTCCCCGTCTCTTACGGTATTTATACTCAGCCACCCTCTCAGCAACTTGCTGATAAATGTCTAGATTTGATTGCACGGACAGATAAAATAATTTGCTAGAATTTGTCTGATGCATCTTACAATATGCAGGCAACAAAAGCCATCTCCTTCTCCCTAACGTACTCAATTCTGTCCCTTTTTCAACAGGTATCTTTTGCAAGCATGTAAAAACATTCACAGGTTCAGCATAATCCCAATTCTCACTTAGTCTTGACCCGCAGGACCATTCTCTAGCTAGCATTTCATAAGATGCCTGATCCCAGCCGGGAATATTTACAATATTCACATCTTTACCCCCTTTACAGTATTTACACCATTTCCTCTTCTTTTCAACATTGTCCAAGCCTTTTTTTCGTACCCCACTTCTGGTACCAAAATGTCTTACTACATCAAAGGCTAACACCTTGTAATGAAGACGTGCAGTTTATTTACAAACAAAGCAAGGATACTTATTCAGAAAGGCAAGTAATTCTCTTAGTTACACATGAGTAGTTAGAAAAGATAACTAGAAAGCAATTATTTAAAGGAGAATAATACTTCACTGAAAGAGTTATGAGATAGTGCTGCTATTTACAGAGAATAATACTTCACCAAACTGCTTCATGGCAGCCCCTTTAAAACATCAGCTGGGAGAGCTCAGCGGAGGCTAGAGAGAAGTCTGGGATTCTTCATGCTTGGCATGCGCCTGGCCAAGCAGATCTACGCTTTCTCTCTGTTCTGGGTTCTCTCTCTCTCTCTCTCTCTCTCTCTCTCTCTCTCTCTCTCTCTCTCTCTCTCTCTCTATATATATATATATATATATACTGTAAGTGTGTTGCAGCCGGCCATCACATGATTTCTCACATGAGCTTATCTCTACAGTTATTCTCCACCCCATACACCTTTGCTATTAGTAGTTTGACCAGTCCTTCTCCAGCCTTTGTTTGCTCCCAGCCTTTGTTTGTAGTCAGTCACTCCCCACAGCTCCTGTCTCCCGGCTAGTAAGCTAGTAAACAGCTAGCTCAGCAGGATTTCTCACAGGATGGCTCAAAAGTTCAATTTCCTTGCAAAGTTCAATATTCCTTGCTGATCCAAATAAATCTTTAATTAGTAATACACACCTGCACTCCTGTCTGCTTCACCCTCTGTCCCAGAGCCATGAAGTCACTTTTGATATGCTCAGAGGGATAACTGGCAGTATCATTTGTGCCAACATGGATAAGCAGCATTAGGTAATAGTCAGTGGGCTTGATGAGTCTCGGCAAACTCTCTGTAACATCTCAGATTTTGGCACCTGGCAGACAGCATACCTCTCTGGACATCGTCTGGTTGGCAAATGGACACCACAGTACCCCCTCAGAAGAGTCACCAACCACCACTCTCCTTTGCTTCCTTGTGGTCACTGATTCTGCAACTTTGAGGTGCTCTAGCTCTGCTTCTTCCCTTTCCAGGGATGCTTTCACCTCCTTCACTTCCAGGGCTGCATAATGGTTCTTCAATTCAAGGGCTGGAGGAGTTGGATTGGTGATTCTGCAGGCCCTAGTGACTCATGTCCAGCCTTTGTCATTCTGTAAGCTCCCATCTTCTCCTCTGCTGGAGAGTTTGGATGTTTCAAGAAGGATCTCATCAATGTACTTCTCACCATCTTGAATGCTCCTCAGCCTCGCCACCTCTTCTCTGAGCTCTTCCACTTGTTTCCTGAGAGCTTCAGCATGCAGGCAATCTTGCACATAAAACCGATCCTTCAACTGGCATTGGGATCTCTGTCTGGACTGAGGCAGAAGCTGTAACGTGGGCAATAGTTTGGGCGATACGATTTTTCTCAGCCATTGTTCAGTTGGTGGAGCTTAGGTACTTGTGGAAGCAAAAGAGAGAGAGAGAGAGATCTACCAAAGTACCAGCAGGTTCTCCTAGGACAAGCAGGATGAGTCAGTCACACCTGGTGACGTCATCCGACGTCGCCGAGACGGAAGTACTCTCCATAGCTCAGAAGGGCTTTCCGCACTTCTGAGCATGGGCTAACTGGCCCCTCCCCCTGCCCGCCTCTAGCTAGCTGGTTTCAGTTCTTCCGCCTTGCTAGCAAGACGGACCTCTCTCCTCTCCAATTGAAATCTACCATAATACTCCTTTTACTCACTAATTCATGCATTAAATGTCTTTAATGATGTTCTCTGATTCTTCCTTTGCTCAGATTTGCTCCGGTGTTTCTACGATCAGAGTGGCCGCACTCAGAGCCCCTGTGTCTGTCAGCCATGTGCTTGCATGCCAGCTGCTGTCCTCCCGGCAGATACTGCTGACCCTACAGCCACATCCTGCAATACCAGTTGAAGTTTCCCCAGTACTGGGGAGTTCCGTCGGGCTGCTAATCGAGGACTACCCCACTCTCACATTGCGAAGAGAAGAAGAGAGCTGACCCTGCGGCATGGGACGTGCCCCGGGCCTCCGTTCCCATGTGTGTGTGTGCAGCCAGAACCAAGTGGATGATCTTCACCTCCTCAGCCCGGGATGTGCTGCGCAAGGCCTCCATCCCTGGCTGCTTCCATCCCCGACTGTGCTGCCGGCCACATGTGTGGCCAGGTCCAAAATGGCGTCTGTTCACCTCCCCAGCCGGGATGGGAGGCTGCCGCCGCCCCGCCACCATACCTGTCACTATCGGCTCCTTCTTCAGCGGATCTCCTTCGAGGCACATACCCGCACTGGAGAGGATCGAGACGGATCGCTTCCCCAGAACAGGTTGCAGGACGTGCCTCCAGGGCCTCCATCCTAGCCTGCTCTACACAGGCTCAGCAATTCCAGCAGCATCAGTGGTGCGATAGCACAACGGCGCCGAAGGAAAAAACTCTCCCTGGTGTGTCACAGCCTGCCTCGGTGCCGAGGGGTGGAGTCTCCAACGAACATGTTACTTCCACCGTGACGTTCATATCACTTCCGGTGTGCCTGCAGGCCTGCCTTGGCGCCGATGGGGAGAAAATCACTGCTGCGCCCAGCTTGGGTCAGCTGCGACCGCCGGATCCACCTACGCCATCCCATGATAGAAAAGGGATTTTCCCCGGGCGCCTTAACCCTTCACGGTCCGCACTTGGCTATTGTGCGCTCTTCTGGTAAGGGGTCGCGAGCATGGTTGTAGCTGAGTGGAGCTGCTCAAAGGAAAATCGTGACTTGCCCTGTCTTGTGTCGGTTGACCGTGTGCCTATTCCCAGCCTGGAGACCGCATGTGCTCCGCAGGCTACCAGAATCCTGCTTTGCTGCGGTACTGGGCTGATGCTGGTAAAAGATCAAGCTAAACTTTAAAAACAAATCCTGCATGTGAACTGAGCTGCACCATTTACATAGAGATATAACCTATGGCAGCACTGTGGCTCAATGCACACAGTTGGTGTATATATGAATGGAGGGTCACAGGTTCAGGTCCTGGCTGTGGATTATGCATTCATGGTGGTATGCATAAGTTCATACAGGTTTGTACAATGACGGTCCAAGCTGTGGTCATGGTTCAATCCCTCTTTGGCTGTCGCCCACGGCAGTACAGCCTGCTGTGAGTGCAGACGCTACCATCCAACATCCTGCCTGGACATGCTCTCCCCATAGCAGATACCACATCACTGCGGCTTCATGACGCTCCTTGCCGGGGCCCTGAAACGCCCGAGCAGAGATCACATCAAGCAGCCATAAGGGGGGGGGGGCGCTCTTACCGCCAAGTCCCTGTGCTGAACCCGTGGCATCAACACAGCCTGCCAAGGAATGGAGATTTAGCCTACTGAAGCGGGGCTGCAGACATGGTCAAACCTAAAGGGGACAGCTCTCTGCCATCAGCCAACACCGAGTCAGTCAGTGGCGACAGCGCTCCAGGTCAGGCTGAATGGGTGAGGTTAACCATATATCTGCCTCGTCGCTTCGGGCCTCGGCGACGAGCCATGGCACGGGTGAGGCAGGCAGGAAGCGAGGTCTGTATCCAGCTCATACACTGCATGGATAGCTGCCCTGTGGCTCCTTCTAAGGGCCACTAAAGACTCCAGCCTAATGGTTAGAGCATCTAGCTAGTATCGGGGAAGGCAGGGTTCAAATTTTGCCTTGTACCCCTTGGCTGTCCCCCCATAAATCTGTAAAAGAAACCACTAACTCCCTTTTTTTGAATCATTTCAAACATTTGTCGGATATCACCGGAAAGGGGCAAGTATTGCAAACAATGCCCTCCACTCGGTTTTATCCTTTTAATTACGTGCAAATCCCAAAATCCTTCCAAATGAGTGGAATGAAACAACAACTTAACTTAATTTTGATGTGATGTGAAGATATTCAAAGTCCAGCACGACGTGCACGTTTCGGGTTTCCACCCTGTCTCAAGTGCCACCTTCATGTCTTTTCATAACCACTCACAATGCTGAAACATCAGCTGATCCATTTAAAAGGCTTTCTCTTCAGAGGATGGCTAGACCCTACCATCAGTCAAGAACAATCAGCCAATCAGACCGTCAGGGAGTACCCACTAACACAGGGAAATCCCATGGTATATAAAATGATATCAAATAATACTGGACCAATCAAGTTCTTTATTGAGTCCTGTCGGATGCACAGTATGTAGATGAAATATCCAGAACTGCTCCCGTTCCTGAAGGATCCGGACGCGGTCTCCTCCGTGTGGATCATGAGGAATGTAATCAAGTACTGTCCAGTGAAGATCCTGAAATGTGTGGTTCAATGCAAGACAATGGGCTACTATCGGTGCTGTATCTTTCTTTAAACGAAGTCGTGAAGCATGTTCTCCAATACGAATCTTAATCCGGCGTATCGTTCTTCCTACATATACTAAAGGGCAGGGACATTGTATTAAATATACTACATAAGAGGTGTTACAATCAGTCTCCCATTTACGAGCAATAGAACGCCCCGTCAAAGGATGAATCCATTCAGTCCCTGTTAAAGATGTTTCACAATATAAACAAGCACCGCAAGGACGATGGCCCGTGGACAAAGACGGCGGTGTCTCGGGTCTGTCCATTATTACAGTTGATCTTGCCACAACATCGCCAAGATTAGCTCCCCTAGAGAAGGCAACCCTAAAAGATGTTTGAAAACAAGAGTGCAACTCTAATACTGAACAATGTTTCCGAAGAATTTTAACAACTGCAGCACTAGATGTCATATACGGTAAGATCCCCACAATGACAGACGACAAGCTGTTGTTATCTGCAGTTGATTGTAAAAAGAGCCATTCACGATGTGTGTACAAAGCTCGACGGTATGCCCTTTGTATAACATACTCAGGGTATCCCCGAGCCCTAAATCTTTGCAAAAGTTCAGCCGAATGGAAAGAACTGAAATCTGCCATTGGTAAAAATAATCCTGGAAACATTTATGAACTGGAAAAAATTGCAGTTAAGGGTGGGAGAAACTACCAGCAGACAAATGTATGAAATTTATAGATGGCTACAAGAAACATTTGGAGGATATCATAACTGCCAAGAGTTGTGCAAATATTAGTGAAGGGTGCCATTAATCATGTCCAGGTCATATTTTGGGTTTTTTTCTCAGAATGGACTATGTCTAAGTTGTATGTTTATGTTTATTAGTTTGATATATCGCCGTTTCAATAAGAGCACAGCAGTTTACAAAGTTAATAAATGTACAGGAAAGGCCAATGAGCCAGAAAAGGAAAGGAAGTTACAAAGTGTGATAGGAAAGCACTCAAGACATTTAAATATACAAGACTAAAGAGAAGAGGAGTGAGAGAAAAGGAGACTAGGAGGGCTTCACACACAAGGGGAAGGGAGGTCAAAAGCAATGGAGAAAGGTGCGTTTTTAGATCTCTCTTGAAGGTGGGATAGTGTTGTTCGAGTCTGAGGGAAGTGGGGAGGGAATTTCAGTAGGCAGGGCCAATGAAAAAGAAAGCCGAGGAGCGTGTAGATTGTAAGTGGGCATGTGATGGAGAGGGGAGATGAAGGCGGTTAATATGTAATGATCGAAGTGAACTAGAGGGAGTATGGAATTGGAGTAGATCTGCCAGGTATTGAGGGGTGTGATTGTATAATACTCGGTGGGCCAGTGTGAGAACTTTGTAACGTATGCGAAATTGGAGGGGAAGCCAGTGAAGGTGAAGAAAAAAGGGAGTGACATGATCGCGGAGTGAAGAGTGAAAAATAAGGCGTGCGGCAGTGTTTTGAATACGTTGGAGGTGATATAATTGTGAAAGAGGAAGCCCAGTCAGAACCGAGTTGCAGAAATTGATGCGTGACATGACCAAAGAAAGAAGAAGGGTGGTGAGAGCCTGAGGGATAAGGAAAGGACGGATAGCTCGGATCTGGCGAAGAAAGAAAAAGGAGGTTTTAGTAATGTGGGAGATGTGAGCACGAAAAGAAAGGTCAGAATCAAAGAAAAAACCTAGATAGAGGAAACTCGAAACAAGAGGAATGGATGAGTCAGAAAAGGAGGGAGGGATCGGGGGGGGAGGGGGGGCTATCATAAGTGAACCAGATGGCTAATGTTTTTGTTAGATTTAAGTGCAAACAGTTTATAGTGAGCCAGTTAGCAACAGCAGAAAGACAGGAGCTGAGTGGGACAAGATCAGGGTGAAGTGGGGGAGTGTGGTGAAGGAGGAACAAATCATCAGCGTAATAGAAAGCAGAAATACAAAACTGTTGAACTAATGGTGCCAGGAATATGTTGACGAGGAGAGGTGCTAAGACGGATCCCTGAGGGACACCACAGGGCAGTGGAAAGGAATCAGAGGAAGTTGAAGGGATAGAAGATGAAATCACCGTGCAGGAACGGGAGGAAAGAAAAGAGTGGAACCAATGATAAACTGTGCTACAGAGACCAGCTTTATGTAGACGAGAAAGAAGAAGAGAGTGATCAACTAAGTCAAATGCTGCTGAAAGATCCAGGGATACTGCCACCGAGAAGTCACCGTGGTCGTGCGCTACATGGAGTTCGTTAAGAAAGCCCAAGAGAACAGTCTCCACGCTGTGACCTTGTCGAAAGCCTGACTGACAGGGATGAAGAAAATGGGTAGAGTCAAGATGATGTGATAATTGTGTGAAGACAGTTTTCTCGAGTATCTTGGAGAGAAAGGTAAGATTGGAGACGGGATGATAGTGAGCAGGAATCTGGGGATCGAGTGAGGGTTTCTTCAGGATGGGGCGGATAAGGGCATGCTTCCAGGAGTGGGGGAAAACACCTGTGGAGAGACTGGTGTTTATCATGATAAGGATGGAGGGAATGAGAGCAAGGGAGGGGTGAATAACCAGGAAGAAGGGATAGGGTCAAGTGGACAGAAAGTTTTATTGGAAGAAGATATGAGTCCCATGAGTTCTCCAGGACCAAGCAGGAAGTCAGTCCTCACATATGGGTGTCATCGACACCGATGAAGCCCTAGCGGAGCATTTCCCCAGCTTTCCATGAAAGCCTTTGGGAATGCAGGCACGCATGCGCGGTTCCCTTCCCGCCTAAAGGTGTCATCTTACCTCAGTCTCTCTTTTTCCGAGAAGCCCACCGGATGTGTGTCCTGTCATCCCGGGTAAAAGTTTGATTTTTTCGGCGATTCTCGCTATTTTTCTTCCCCGGTTCGATGCCAGTTCCCCTCCCGCCGGGTTCGGTACACCGGTATCGAGCCCGTTTCTTCTTTTTCGTTTTTTGCCCTTCGTGGCTGGCGTTCACGCCCTTTTTTGCTTTTTCCCTGGCAGCCCGGGCCTTTGACCTCGCGGGGACTCTTTTTTTCCCCGATGGCTTCCAGCGGTTTTAAAAAGTGTGATCGGTGTAAGAAGTTGATGTCTCTCACCGACACACACGACTGCTACCTTCGGTGCCTCGGTCCTGATCACGACTCTAAGATGTGTGGACCATGTGGGAAGATGTCTTCCAAGGCACTCCGAAGTCGCCAGCAGCAGAAAGAAAGGCTTTTTTCTGACTCAGCCTCCGGCCGGGCCCGGACCTCGTCTGAGGCCTCGACATCTCGGGATTCGGATCCCGAGCGCTGTCGTGGCTCCTTGGACAGGGGGTCTCCCGATCGGGAACGCAAGAAGAAGCGGCTCGTGAGGGCGTCGTCGGAAGAGGTCCCTGGCTCCTCGAGGGCCAGGTCTAAGACCCCCGACCGTCGCCCCAGGCCCGTGGAACAAGAGAAGCCTCCCAAAGTTCCTCGCATGGAGCTGGAGTCTGCTGGACACGTAAGTCCTGTAGTCCTCGAGGACTCTCCTCCCAGAGAGCTGATGTCGGGCCCGGCGCCGCCGGGGCCCAAGTCGGTGGCTGCTGCATCTCCCGAGCTGAGTCTCAGGATGACAGCCTTGGAGTGCAGACTGTCTGCCTTCATGGAGCAGCAGCGGGCACTGATGGCCAGCCTGTCTGGCGCATCTGCCCCGACCACCGGGACATCGACATCGAAGTCGACCCGGAGACCGAGCCGATAGTCGAGACCATGAAGGCTCGAGGTCGACCTCGGTCGCGGTCTCACTCGACCTCCAATTCGGGACCGAGAGCGTCGACGCCGGAGCCTCCGGCGTCTGAGCGGGTGCTTCCGGGCCCCGCGGGGTCGGATCCTGACTCCTCGTTGGACGAGTCCGCCTGGGAGACGGAGGATGAGGAGTCCCCCGACACATTCAAGACTCGGTGCGTCCCGTCGGACTCACCGCAGTCTGAGCCCCGGAGTAAATCCCCTCCGGAGGATACCCGGTTCTCGGAGTTTGTCCGGGATATGGCCGCCGCGTTGGCTATCCCGGCGGACCCCAACGAAGAGCCTCGAGCCGATGAGCTCGAGGCCCTGCAGTACGACTCTCCTCCGAAGATGGCCTTTACTGTCCCGGTGTGATAAGGAAGCTTATCATAGCTCAGGAAGGGGCTATAGAAAAGGTGAAGTGTCTCTGAACAAGCAACCTGTCAGTGCTGGTAGAAATGAGAAAACAGAATTTTGCCATAAAAGACTACCAGTCCCAGAATGCACCAGGTTTCCAACAGCCATGAGAGGAGCTGAAGTGAGAAAACGTGTGTTCAATCAAAAGGGCTATGAGGTAATCCCCAAGCACTCATTGCAAAGGGCAGGGCTTGATTCAGCACAGCTGCGCTGTGCTAGGATGGAACACTCATCTCAAAGGGCAAGGCCTGATTCAGCACAGCTGCGCTGTGTTAGGGAGGAGCACTCATCTAAGCAGAATAAGAGCAGAGTTTATTCTACAGATGACCATCTTCATGATCACCTTGGATATCCAGAGAATTGTCCTCAATATCCTGAGAATCAGCTTGAGTTTGATCATCAGTTTCATCTGAAGGATCATCAGAAGCAGAAGCCAAACCGGACGGACAGAGAGGGAAAGAGACCCTTTGGAAGAAGGAAGAGAAAAGCCTTTGAGAGGTCTAGAAGAGTCCAAAGCAGTACGTATACTGGGAGGTATTCCAAGGGCCAGCATACACCATTGGACTGGGGAAAGCCAGAGGAATGGTGCTGCAGAGCTAGGAATCACCAGAGGCTACCTGTGAGGAAGACGGCTGCACGTGGAAGGGACCCTAAGACCTGTGCCAGAAGGTATGTGAAGAGAGATCCAGTGTCCAGGGATCTGGATTGGAAGGCTGGACATAAGAACTGGACTACATACTGGCCAGGCTATATAGAGAGGAACTCTAGCAGCAATGGAAGCTCAGGTATGAACACTGATCTATGCCCTAGCTATAACCTTGAAAGACAGCAGGGAAACAAGTATTCTCCTGAAAATGCTCCATTGAGAGATTCATCTGTGCCAATCCATGATATTGAACCCATGCTTGTTGAACAAGGGGGAATAATAGCAGATGAGGATCCTGTTTATATGGATTGCTCTCTATCTAAACTCCGTTGGTAACTTTCTGTTATAAAGTACAGCAACCATCACAAAGAAATACAAATTTGTTCTTTAATCTACTCAGAAAAGCTCCTGAAGCAGGATTTGACCCACACAGTGGAAGGCAAGCCAGCTAAGGGGTTTCAGCTGGTAACTGCTAGCAATTAAGCCTTACCTAATTGCTTGTGAGCTAGGAGAGAATCACTTCTGTATCTATGTGGGAAGTAATCAGAAGTTAACCTGAAAAGAACAGTTTGTTTCTTGCTTTGTGGCTTTTCATTTGTTGTTTTCCTGATTTTAACTTTGTTTTTTCCAAGTTAACACTGAAAGCAAGTAACCTAATTTATGTGCTACCAAGCATATCTGTGTTGGGAGAAATAACCCCATAAATAAATATCTTATTGGCTTTACCCAAGAGCACAACTAAATTATTGTCAGCAGCTGTGTCTGGTGTGAATGAACTACATTGCCCACAATACCTTGCAAATCATATAGATATATGCATTGCCAAGACTGTGAAGATTCTCACCCAGGCAGCCGTCTGACACCCGGTTCCTCCGATGCTGGAACGGCTCCTCTTCCGGATGTGGGAGGCACCGGCCTCGGCGCCGGTTCTAAGCAAGCGGGTCGATTCGATCTATCGACTCCGGAAGAGCCCTGGCTTCCAGAAGGCACAGCTACCACACATTCCATGGTGGTGGAATTGGCCATGCATCGCCTGAAAAGTCAGATGCACTCCGCGGTGCCTCCTGGCAGGGAGGCCCGAAACCTCGATGGTTTTGGTAGAAAGTGCTTCCAGGGCTCGATGCTTGCTTGCCGTGTCCAGTCTTACCAGCTGTACATGGGCATGTACTTGCAAGACCTGGCCAAGGAGTTGGCCGGGTTCTCTGCTGGTCTCTCCAGGGAACCCTTGCAGAAATTCAAGTCCTTGTCCTCGGGGATTCGGGAATGCTCCAAGTTCATGTCACGCGCAGCCTACGATGGCTTCGAGGCTTCGGCCTGAGTTGCGGCAGCCGGCATCGCAGCTCGACGCCAGGCATGGCTGCAGTCATCGGACCTCGAGCCATGGGTTCAGGACAAGTTGGTCGATGTCCCTTGCCGAGGTGAAAACCTTTTTGGCAAGTCCATGGCTGAGAAGGCTGCTCAGCTCGAGACCGAGCACCTTACAAGGACAAGGCTGTCTAGGAAGACCTCTGCCCCTTCTCACAAGAAGAAGGGCTCGGGTAAAAAGCCCTTTTACCTGAGGAAGGGCACTGCCTACAAAACAGTACCCTCAGTATCAGGCTGCCCAAGCTGTACCCCAGGGTCAGCAAGCCAAGGGGCAGGGTAATGGGTCCTGTAGGCAGAGGACCCCCAAGCCTCCGGCCCCTGCTCCCACTAAGCAGGGTGGGGGATTTTGACTCCTCAAGCATAGCCTGTCCATCCCTGCTCCCCCAACCCTGCACAGGAGGTCGCCTCGCCCTCTTTGCCCACCAGTGGCCCCACATCACTGGGGACAGTTGGGTGTTAAACATAGTCCACAGGGGCTATGCACTTTCACCAACTGCCTCCTCCATATTTTCCAGGAGAGCCTCCAAAGCCTCCCCTGCACACAGATCTTCTCCTCCAGGAGCTCCAAGGTCTGTTGGTGGACAAGGGCGGTGGAGCCTGTGCCCCTTCAAATGCAAGGTCAAGGGTTCTACTCCAGATATTTCCTGGTACCCAAAAGAACCGGTGGCCTTCGACCTATCCTGGACCTCAGGAATCTCAACAAGTTCCTAGAGAAAGAAAAGTTCAAGATGCTTACTCTTGGAACACTTCTGCCCTACCTCCAGCAGGGAGATTGGCTATGCTCCTTAGATCTAAAGGATGCGTGCACTCACATCCTCATTCATTCAGACCACAGAAAGTACCTCCGGTTCATTGTGGGAGGAAACCATTATCAGTACAGAGTACTGCCTTTTGGCCTAACCTCCGCTCCCAGGGTCTTTACCAAATTGCCTGGCAGTGGTGGCGGCCTACCTGAGAACTCAAGGCATCTTTGTCTTTCCTTATCTGGACGACTGGCTCATAAGAGGTCAGACGTGCCAGGAGGCCCGACAGGCCACCCTCAGGACTATTGCTCTTCTTCAAAGCTTGGGGTTTGTGATAAACTTCGCAAAGTCCACTTTGCTCCCCTCCCAGAACTTGGATTTCATAGGGGCGAGGTTGGACTCTCTGCTGGCAAAGGCATTCTTGCCAAAAGACAGAGCTCAAAGACTCATAAACTTAGCAAACCAGTTTCTCAGCAGGTCACTGGTCTCCGCCAGACTCTGCCTGAGGCTTCTAGGCCACATGGCTTCGACAGTACATGTGACCCCCAATGCCAGGCTCCATATGAGGCCTGCACAGTGGTGCCTTCGGAGTCAGTGGTCACAGGCCACCGGCCGCCTCAGACACAGGATAAGGGTGTCCAGACCTTTTCTGGACTCCCTCAACTGGTGGTTGCACCCACCCAATCTACTGAAAGGGGTGCCTTTTCAAATTCCTGGGTACACAGTGGTACTGACCACAGAAGCCTCCCTGCAGAGCTGGGGGGGCTCATTGTCTGAACAAGTGCACAAAGGGCCTGTGGTCTCCCTGGGAGGCCGCACAGCAGATCAATCTCCTAGAACTCAGGGCTATTCGATTAGCACTCAGAGCTTTCTGTCCTGTCCTGGCTCATCAATCTGTCCTGGTTCAGACAGACAACCAGGTAGCCATGTTTTATGTGAACAAGCAAGGTGGGACTGGGTCCAGGCTTCTTTGTCAGGAGGCACAGGACCTTTGGTCATTTGCCCTCAAGCACAACATGCTCCTCAAGGCTGTATACCTTCCAGGCCAGGAAAATTACCTGGCCGACAGGTTGAGCAGAATTCTGCAGCCCTACGAGTGGCAGCTGCATCCTTTGGTAGTTCAGAAGATCTTCCTGAAATGGGGTCTTCCTCTGATAAATCTGTTTGCCAGTCCACTGAACAAACAGCTGCCTCGGTTCTGCTCCAGACAGCCGCATCCTCTGCGGGTAGCAGCAGATGCTTTTCTAATACCATGGTCTCAGGGCCTCCTGTATGCGTTTCCTCCCACGCCTTTGGTGGCCCGAACTCTGTTCAAAATTCTTCAGGAAAAGGCCTCAGTCCTGCTGGTGGCTCCCAGGTGGCCGAGACAGCCTTGGTTTCCACTTCTGCTTCAGCTAGCAGTGGATCCCCCACTGCCTCTGGGGTTGCAACCCAACCTTCTTTCTCAGGATCAGGGTTCCCTTCTGCACCCCAATCTCAAAGCTCTCAATTTGATGGCCTGGAGGATGCAAGGGTAGTTTTAGCTCCCTGGGGCCTACCTCCTGAAATTGAGGAGGTTGTCCTAGCCTCTAGGAAAAACAGTCCACTAGGAAGACCTATGCTCTCAAATGGAAAAGGTTTTCTATGTGGTGTCAGCTACGTACACAGGATCCTTTCTCCTGTACTGTACCAGTAGTGCTTCAGTACTTACTGCACTTATCCAATCAGGGACTTAAGTCCAATTCTGTTCGGGTCCGCCTCTCAGCTTTAGCAGCTCACCACTCCCTGGTGGAAGGACATTCTCTCTCTGTTCACCCCTTGGTGTCCCGCTTTCTCAGAGGCTTGCTTTTGCTCAAGCCTCTAATCCGTCCTCCTGCTCCTGAGTGGGAATTGAATGTGGTCTTGCAGCAATTGACTCGCCCTCCTTTTGAGCCGATGGCTACTTGCCCCCTACACTTCCTGTCCTGGAAGACACTCTTCTTGATAGCCCTAACCTCGGCCAGGCGAATGAGTAAGCTTCAGGCCCTGGTCTGTGACAGGCCTTACACTCGCTTCTATAGGAACAGGGTAGTCCTTAGGACTCACCCAAAGTTCCTCCCTAAAGTTGTCTCCTCTTTTCACATCAACCAGGAGGTGGTTCTTCCAACATTCTTCCCTAGGCCTCATGCAAGCCAGGCTGAAGCAGTTCTACATATCCTGGACTGTAGGAGGGCCTTATCCTTCTACCTTGACCGTACGCAGGGTCATAGAAGGGCTACTCAGCTCTTCATGTCTTTTGACCCTAATAAGTTGGGGTTGGCTGTGTCCAAGCGTACCTTGTCCATGGGGGTAGCTGACTGTATCACCTGGGCTTACAAGGCGGCTGATCTTCCTTTGCAGGGTCGGGTCACGGCCCACCGTGTCAGGGCAATGGCTGCCTCAGTGGCTCATCTCCACTCTGTACCGTTGGTAGACATCTGCAGGGCTGCAACTTGGTCTTCAAGCCAGACGTTTGCGGCCCATTACTGTCTGGAGAGGGAGTCCCGTAGGGACAGTGCTTTTGGCCAAGCAGTACTCCGCAATCTCTTTGAGGTTTAGGCAACTCCTGCCCTCTGTTGGGCTACCGGTGGAGGTTGTGTCAGTGAAAAGCCTTTCTTTGATGCTGGGACTAGAGGGAGTTCTCTTGTTCAGCCTGGGTTCCTTGGTAGCCCAGAGCTAGGGAGTCACCCATATGTGAGGACTGACTTCCTGCTTGGTCCTGGAGAAAGAGTAGTTACTCACCTGTAACAGGTGTTCTCCAGGAGCAGCAGGAATCAGTCCTCACAATCCTCCCTCCTCCCCTGGGAGTTGCAGTTGTACATAGTTTATTTTTACTTTTTGTGTGCTGTTCTTAGCTATGTCATTTGACGGAGGTAAGATGGCACCTTTAGGCGGGAAGGGAACCGCGCATGCGTGCCTGCATTCCCAAAGGCTTTCATGGAAAGCTGGGGAAATGCTCCGCTAGGGCTTCATCGGCATCGATGACACCCATATGTGAGGACTGATTCCTGCTGCTCCTGGAGAACACCTGTTACAGGTGAGTAACTACTCTTTCCAGGGTGGTAATAGAATGGAAATATGCCCAGGTATGGGAGAGCTGAGGGGGAGGAGAGGAGATGGGTGGAGGACAGTGAGGCAGAGACATTCTCAGATCCAAAATCTTGTTACTGAAGAAGGCTGCAAGTTGAGAGGGGGAGGAAACGGTGGAGGTGGAGCGGAGGTAGAGTTGGACTGGAGGGACGTAAGGGACCTAAGGACTGTATACAAGTGACGAGTCTAGTTAGGTGCAGAAGAAATAGCGGTAGAAGAGTAAGATTGTTTTTCCGTTGCATCTCCGTTGAAGAAGAGCCAGGAGGATATATGGCTCGAAACACAACGTTGGGTCACTAACTAACTATATTATGGATTGTTGCATTTTAAGGAAATATCACTGGCTGACAATATTAGGAGAGGATAATCTTCGTGGAGTTGCCATCATTGTTTGGTGGTGTTTTTTGAGGAATGAACACCAGCTGATAAAATCAACAAAGAGCATTATGGTGGATCAAAGATACGCCATGTACCAACTGAAAGAGCCTTTGAGCTTTCACGTCATGAACTTTGAGTTTTGAATAACGTCAACTCCAAACTTCATTTTGAAGAATAACTCCTGGACAGCTAAGTGAAAATAATTTGATTAATTTCTATGATAGATTGATTCTTTACCGGTTGGTTGAACTGAGGGGTTTATATACCCCTTAGGGCAGGGGTCTCAAACATGCGGCCCGCGAGAGACCTTTGTGCGGCCCGCGATGCATAGGGGGAAAAAAAAAACACCCCGGCTTCTGCTGCTGCTGCCGCCGCTGCCGTGGCCGGCAATAGCAGCAATATCGCAAGTCCCGCGGGCTCCGCTCCCCCCCCTCCCCTCCCCTCCCTCCCTGCTTGCCTGCCAGTTCTCCGCTTCCGCTTCGGCTTCGCCTTTCAGAGCCGCGAAGGGAGAGCTTCTCCCTCGCGACTCTGTTCAGCCCGCTGGGGCAGATGGGAAATTTCCCATCTGCCCCAGCGGGCTGAACAGAGTCACGAGGGAGAAGCTCTCCCTTCGCGGCTCTGAAAGCCAAAGCCGAAGCGGAGAACTGGCAGGCAAGCAGGAAGGAAGGGGGAGGGGGGGAGCGGAGCCCGCGGGACTTGAGATATTGCTGCTATTGCCGGCCACGGCAGCGGCGGCAGCAGCAGCAGAAGCTGGGTTTTTTTTAAAGTTTAATTTTCCCGGGAGGGAGGGAGGGAGCAGGACTTGATGGGGGGGAGCAGGACTTGATGGGGGGAGAGCAGAACTTGATGGGGGGGAGCAGGACTGGGGGGGGAGCAGGACTTGATGGGGGGGGAGAGCAGGACTTGATGGGGGAGCAGGACGGGGGGGAGCAGGACTTGATGGGGGGGGAGCAGGACTGGGGGGGGAGCAGGACATGATGGGGGGGGAGCAGGACATGATGGGGGGGGAGCAGGACTGGGGGGGAGCAGGACTTGATGGGGGGGAGCAGGACTTGATGGGGGGAGCAGGACTGGGGGGGGGAGCAGGACTTGATGGGGGGGAGAGCAGGACTGGGGGGGGGGAGCAGGACTTGATGGGGGGGAGCACGACCGGGGGGGGGAGCAGGACAT
Source organism: Ichthyophis bannanicus (assembly GCA_033557465.1). Classification (NCBI taxonomy): domain Eukaryota; kingdom Metazoa; phylum Chordata; class Amphibia; order Gymnophiona; family Ichthyophiidae; genus Ichthyophis; species Ichthyophis bannanicus. The sequence goes on along the minus strand of CM066032.1, from coordinate 1,859,113,219 downwards.
GATGGGGGGGGAGCAGGACTGGGGGGGGAGCAGGACTTGATGGGGGGGGAGCAGGACTTGATGGGGGGAGCAGGACTGGGGGGGAGAGCAGGACTTGATGGGGGGGGAGAGCAGGACTGGGGGGGGGGAGCAGGACTTGATGTGGGGGGAGCAGGACTTGATGGGGAGAGCAGGACTGGGGTGGGAGAGCAGGACTGGGGGGGAGAGCAGGACTTGATGGGGGGAGCAGGACTGGGGGGGGAGCAGGACTTGATGGGGGGGGAGAGCAGGACTGGGGGGGGAGAGCAGGACTGGGGGGGAGCAGGACTTGATGGGGGGGGAGCAGGACTTGATGGGGGGGGAGAGCAGGACCTGGGGGGGGAGCAGGACTTGATGGGGGGGAGAGCAGGACGGGGGGGGGAGCAGGACTTGATGTGTGGCTGGGGGGGGGGTAGTACTGAAAATGGGGTGAAGGGGGTTAGGACTGGTAATGGACAGATGGGGGTTAGGACGGGAGGTGGTCTGATGAGGGTGCAAAGACTGAAAAGTGGTTATGGGGGGCTAAGAATAAAGATAGGGCGATGGAAGGGTTAGGCCTGGAAGTGGGCTGTTGGGGGGCTTAGGACCGATAATGGGCTAGGGGGGGGGGGGCTAGAACTGGTAATGGACTGGGGGGGGTGCTATGACTGGAAATGGGCCGAGTAGAAGGGGGAGCTTGAACTGCAAATAGCTGATGGGGACAGGGTCTTGGAATGGTAATGGGCTGAGTGGAAGGGGGCTTGGAATGGAAATGGGCTGATGGGGAGGGGGGCTTGGAAAGGAAATGGGCTGTGAGGGGAGGGAGCTAGGACTGGAAATGGGCTGATGATGCGGGGACTAGAAGGGAGCGGATGCTGGGTGGGGCAGGAGCTAGAAGGGAGTTGATGTTGGGGGACGATTAGAATGGGATGGGGCTGGGAGAGTGAAATGGAGAGGGGAAATATATTTTGTGTGGGAGGGAAGAAAAATCTACAATTGGCCGGGTATTGGGAGAGTAAGTGGGGATTGAGGATGGAGGGGTAAAATTTGAGTGGATGAAATAGGAATGAGGAAAGAGCAAAAGGAGAATGATTAGTATGTTAAAGCAGATGTAGAGAGAATGGAAAAAAACTAGGAAAGAAGAAAGGACAAATGGACAGCAGACGATGGAGAGTTAGCAGAAGACACAAAGAAACCAGAAGAAAGTGAATGGAACAATTGCAACTGAAAAAAAAATGCACAAAAGGTAGAAAAATATCTCTTTATTTTGAATTTATTAACTGAAATATGTCAGCTCTTGGAAATGTGCATCTTTAACGTCTGCACTTTATTTAATACAAGAGGAAATCAATGTATAGTTTTATTTCTACAGTGTTGTACATTCTAAGTTTGGCTTTTGGGGTTCCCAGTTTAATTGTCTTCCTGTTTCTAAATTGTGATTCCTTGTTTGGTGATGGTGTATGTTCTGCATGTGTAACTGAGCTGAGGTATTCTGTTTATGTAATTCCTATTTGACATTGCCACTTGTTCTCTTTCCCGAGTAGGTCATGTATTGTTATTCTCTGAAATGTGTTGATTTAATATTTGCAGTGTTGCCTTTTGATAGTTAGGGTATGGTGCTTTGTGAGTCCTGGTAGTGCTGTTAGGACACGGCAGGTTTGCTATGGGTTCTAAATGAGCAGTGTTTCTAGTAGTTCCTAATGTGTCTGGCGGTTGGCACTGGTTTATAGTAATGTAGAAATCTTTTAGTCTTTCTTTATCCATACACTCATTAAGAGGCATGTTTTCTAAAAGTTAGTGTATGGTAACATTATGCAAATATTTATGCAAATGATGCTCTTATGCAAATGATGCCCTTATGCAAATGAGGCCTGCGTCTTGTGCGGCCCCCGGGTTACTCTACAAGTCCTCATTTGGCCCTCAAAGCAATTTGAGTTTGAGACCCCTGCCTTAGGGATTGTTTAAGGTTGCGTCCCTATATAAAGAATAAAAAGGAACATTAAACCACGAGAACATGTTTTTATCTTCATGGTGCTAGTTCCGACAAAAAATAGGTAATAGAAGGATATTGCCCTTGATAGTTGGAATAATTACTATATCCTCCAGCATAGCTGTGGGTGTCTGGTCTATGTGGAGATGTGCAGAAACAGCTTGCAAAATTGTTTTTTATTGGACTGAAACTCTTTAAATGTAAAGTTAAGAAGGCTGTTTAACGTCTGACTACAGTATGATGCTTCAAAGCTATCTCCAGTGCTGTCTCCAAGCCAACCTCCATCTCTAGGAGATTCTTATTGATGGCAAGCGTACGCTTCAGCCCCAGATTATGAATGCAAACTGCTTTCTATAAATTGTGTTCAGTTAAGCAACTGAAGCCTTATCTGAATGTGTCTGTCCTTTAGTTATGCAAGCTTTGGTTGGCAGTGTCCTGGACTATTGTAATAGCCTGTATGTGGATTTACCAGCCACAGCAATACAGAGGTTGCAAGTCATCCAAAATATGGCTCACGAGTTTCATAACTATTCCCAGAAAAGAGCGATCAGCCAAACCTATACCATTTGCAATGGCTGCCGATTTGGGAGTGTGCATTTCCATTTTAAGCTTTTAGTGCTAGCGTCTAAGATCCTAGGTAATTTCCTTCCAGTCTTTTTGGCAAGGAAAGTGGCGTAGTATGTACCTAATAGATATTTGTGTTCTGATTATACCTTCTGTCAGATGTATGAGGCAGTCTACCCTTTGAGATCGGCATTTTCTATTGTGGTCCCAAAGCTATGGAACTCATTGTCGATGGAGATGCAAACTGAAAAAGATCTTCTGTCATTTTGAAAAAAGTTCAAGACCTATCTGTTCACTAATTGTCAGTTTTGAGGGGGGCTTGCTGACATGATCTATTTGAGGTTGGAGGCTGAGCAGGTTCTTTTTATTTTGGAAAGCTCATGTTTTTATCAGAGTATTGCTGTGCCTAGTTTGAAGGAGGTACACTAGTTTGTAGATTTTATATTTTAATGTATATTTGATATGTATTATGTTTTTAAACAGCTTTGAATGTTCACTCAGGAAGGTGCTATACAAGTATTTTATAAATAAACAAATGCTGGAGTAGAAGCTATTTAACACAAAAACAACCATGCTTTCAGACAACAACAGAGCTTGAGATGTTACCATTGTGAAAGTAGAAGCTCGAAGCTCCACACAATTACCTAATCCAGGGGTGGGCAATTCCGGTCCTGGAGGGCCGCAGACCAGTCAGGTTTTCATGATGTCCCTAATGAATATTCATGAGATCTATTTGCATCCACTGCCTTCCATTGTATGGAAATAGGTCCATAAATATTCATTAGGGACATCATTTATTTTATTTTATTTATTTAGCTGTATTTATATCCCGCTTTTCACCGGGTCAAAGCGGTCAGTTGGAGGATACATTTAACATGAGGGGATATGAGACACATACGCTAATACTTACAGGGAACATGGGCAATGGAGGGTTAAGTGGCTTGCCCAAGACCACAAGTTGTGCCTATAGGACTAGAAATCCCAGTCCCTCCGGCCTGAGATAGCTGTCCCCAGGTGGGACTTGAACCTCCGGCCTGAAGTACCTTGTCCTAACCACTAGACCACTCCTCCCTCATGAAAACCAGACTGGTCTGCTGCCCTCCAGGACCAGAATTGCCCACCCCTGACCTAGTCAAATGTAAGGGTGAGATTTTGACATTTCCAGAGGCCATAGCCAGTGTATTGTAGTTATCTTTCCAGATAAGTACCATGTTTAGGAAAAACTGAGGTTATGTGCAAAGCATTGGCTCATAATTCCTATAGTTGGTTGATATGAGAAGGCATACATCTTGTTTCAATTGGAAATCCTTTCAAGTAGCCCATTGAAGAGAATGAATTAATGAGATTAGAGAGAGTTGCTTTCTTGCAGGAAAAAGGAGGGATTTTTTTAGTCAAGGTATTTTCTGATCTTGGAACAAACATAGGAGGATATCGTCCCACCCTAGATCTAATGGCCTTAAATGTGTTTTGAGAGTGAGGTTCAAGATCCTTCCCCCTAGGCACATTACTACCCTTTTTAAATGAAATAGACAGACTGTCTATACTTTTCTGATCTGAAAGAAACTTACACCTACATAGAGCTACATCTAGGTCATAGGACGTATCTGAGATTTGTTAACAGGACTCATTACCTCCAGTATTAGGAGAAACCTTTGGGCCTAGTGTTAGCTCTGCATGTGTTTACAAAAAAGTCTGTCCATGTAGCATTTTATGCACACATGTTCTCCTTTAAGTGTAACCCCCCCCCAAATTTGTACGTGTGTATGCCTTTGGGCACTTTGGTGGCATATAAGTGTTTTAAAATAAAATAATACAATAAAATAAATATGTATATATAAATAATATAAATGCAGGAACATGGACATGCTTTCAGATGAGCCCAAATGCAGTTGACACAAGCACATCAAGGCCCTAGCATAGTAAGACTGATAACACTCATTAAAGTTATTGCCTTTAATAAGGGCTTCTGAACAGAGAGGTGGTTGTGAGCAGTTGTTAGAAGTAAAAACATTTTAGATCATCAAGTGGTGCTGTCAGACACATGCCCTGTACTATCTGTCTTTCTAGGTCTGTTTGGCAACACACTACCTAAAATGTTGCCTTTGCTAGTCAGTTTTTTTTCTGTATCTTAACAGAGTAGGGTATTATCATGCTAATCATTATTAATGGATTCTTTACAATCCAGTATATCTAAAGCTGTCAGAGAGACTTTTAAAAACCTGAGTAGCTGCCATATAAACAGCTTTTTTCGTACCTTTACACAGCAAGAAATACTAAGAACTAAGTATTTTGAACAAAAATAAAGAACTGAAAACAAGACCCATGATTGGAAGACTATCATAAAGAACTAATGAATTTAGCAGGCTATAAGAGAATATATAGCTTGTGTAGTAATAGCTGTTTTTGCAGAGCTATTGAATTCCTGCTATCTGTTTTGATAGGCTGCATAGACAGCTAAGAGAGTGTGTGGAGAAACAGTTGGAGTCTCTGCCTGCTGCGTCTGATACAGGCAGCGACTTCCATCCCGAAGAAGAGATGATTAAAAATCTACAGGAACAGTTGCACCTGGCCAATCAAGTAAGTGAAAGCACAGATACAAGCACTATTCTAGGTCTCTCTTATTTATTTATTTAACAATTATTTTTATACCGCTCTTTCCCAAGTATCAAGTGCGGTTTACAATGAACAGTATGTAATATGGTATGGGTAATATCATACCAAGTCATTTTACATAGAACAGGTGGAACTAGATACAGGTACAATATAAAGTTTGAACATTAAACTATTAGAACAATATAAAAGTTTGAACATTAAACTATTAGAACATATTTACATTGTAGATATTTACAAATTATATCATTTATCACTTGTGGTTGTATACATTATTCTAAACTTCAAAGCACGTAGTTATAGATATTTGTAGTATGGTTGTTAACCTGTGTCTCTTTGTGTAGTCTGGTTAGATTCTGCTCCTTTGTAGTGTAATGAGAATAAGTGGGTTTTCAGTTTTTTTCTAAATTCCTTTATGTCTGACAGTAAGCGAATGTTGTCAGGAAGGTTATTCCAGAGGATAGGTGCTGAATGTGAGAAGGCCCTCTTGTTGGTTTGTTTTCTAGCTTTTGTGTAATCTTTTGGTACTGCTATAGTGTTTGTGTTTCTACTCCTTTGTGAGCGTTTATCAATTTCTACATTTATGAGTGTATTGAGTACAGATGGTGCTAAGTTATTTATTAGCTTAAATGTGGTTAGAAGAATCTTGTATTTTATTCTGCTGTAAATAGGTAGCCAATGCAGTTCAGCCAGGATCAGTGTGATATGTTCTATTGCGCTTATATTCATTATTATTCTTGCTGCTATGTTCTGGGTTAATTGTATCTTTTTAATATTTTGCTTTGTGATGCCATTAAGGATTAAATTTGCAAAATCAAAGTGTGGGGTTATGATAGCTTGTATTATGGTTATGAAGTCTTGTAAGTGAATTAAAGGTCTTAGTTGTCTCAATGTCTTAAGTTTGTAGTGTATGTTTTTTGTTAGATATTTTATGTGTGAATCCATGTTAAGCTTATTATCAAGTATCACACCTAGGTATTTTATTTCTTTTTTTATGTTGATCTCATGGTTATCAAGGGTGATGGTGCTTGGGGGTGTGTATGTTTGGTTTTTAGTGATATATAGTACATCAGTTTCTCCAGGACCAAGCAGGAATCAGTCCTCACTTATGGGTGACGTCGGCGCCGACGGAGCCCTCGCGGAGCAATTTTCCCCAGCTTTCAAAGAAAGCCTTTGGGAATTGCAGCGCGCATGCGCGGTCCTCTTCCCGCCCGAGGGTGCCATCTTAGCCAGTCTTCTTTTTTCCGCGGAGCCCTACAGACGTCCCCGTCTTGTCCCCGCGAAAAAGTTGATATTTCTTCATTATTTTATTCTCGGACTCGCGACGCCGGTCACGAGTCCTCTCACTTTTTTTCGATTTTTCCCTGGCAGCCCGGTCCTTTGACCTCGCAGGGGCCCTTTTTCCCCCGATGGCTGCCAGTGGGTTTAAGCGGTGTGGTCAGTGTGACCGAAATATGTCACTAACTGACACACACGACTTTTGCCTCCGCTGCCTGGGCCCGGATCATGAGGAACTGATCTGTGGGCCCTGCGGCAAAATGTCCTCAAAAGCGTTGAGAAGTCGGCGGCATCAGCGTGATAGAATCTTCGCTGACCCCAGCCGTACCCGGACCTCGTCGGAGGCCTCAGCGTCCAAGGGCTCCAGCTCGGACCGTCGCCGGAGTTCCTCCGACCGGGGTTCTCCCTCCGGGGACCATCGTCGGACGGTGAAACCCGCGAGGGCGGCGTCGGTGGACGCTCCTGGTTCTGCGAGGGCCAGGTCGCATAGCCCCGATAGCCGCCCCGGGTCCTTGGAGAAGGAACACCTCACGAAGCGACCTCGCCTGGAGTCGGAGATGCCTGCTCGGGTAAGTCCTGTGGTCCTTCTGGACTCGCCTCCGCGACAGCCGACGTCGGGCCCGACGCCGTCGGGGCCCGAGTCGGGGGCTGCTGGGTCACCTGAGCTCGGACTCAGGTTGACGGCCTTGGTGAGCTGACTGTCGGCCTTCATGGACAAGCAGCGGGCACTGCTCGTGGGCCTCGCTGGCGCCGCTGCCCCGACCGCCGGACGTCGACGTCCAAGTCGACCCCGGAGACCGAGCCGATCCTCGAGTCGATGAGAACTCGAGTCGATCCTCGGTCGAGGTCACCCTCGGCCTCCCGTTCGGGACCGAGGTCACCGACGCCGACTCCCTCGGCGTCGGGGCGGCAGGCGCCGCGCCCTGCCCGGGCCGACCCCACCGAGTCCTCGTCGGAGTCGGTCTGGGAGTCTGAAGAGGAAGAGTCGCCTGATTCTTTCCGGACTCGGTGTGTCCCCTCGGACTCACCGGAGTCCGAGCCTCGGAAGCAGTCCCCCCCGGAGGATGCCCGGTTCTCGGACTTCGTTAGGGATATGGCCAAGGCTTTGGCCTTCCCTGCGGATCCCGAGGAGGAGCCTCGAGCCGAAGAGCTCGACGCCCTCCAGTATGACTCTCCCGCGAGGGAACACTTTACTGTACCGGTTCCTCCTATGCTGGAACGACTACTCTTCCGCATGTGGGAGAGTCCGGCCTCCTCGCCGGTCCTGAGCAAGCGGGTCGATTCTATCTATCGAGTCCGCAAGAGCCCTGGCTTTCAAAAGGCACAGCTACCACACCATTCCATGGTAGTGGAATCGGCCATGCATCGTCTTAAGAGCCAGAAGATGCACTCCTCGGTGCCCCCTGGCAGGGAGGCCCGTAACCTGGATGGCCTTGGTAAGAAGTGTTTCCAGGGCTCTATGCTCGCATGTCGTGTCCAGACTTACCAGCTATACATGGGCATGTATCTCCGGGATCTGGCTAAAGAGCTAGCCGGATTCTCCGCTGGTTTGTCCGAGGAACCCTTGCGGAGGTTCCTGGCCTTGTCCACTGGCATTCGGGAATGCTCAAAGTTCATGTCCCGGGCAGCCTATGATGGCTTTGAAGCATCGGCTCGAGTGGCCGCAGCCAGCATCGGTGCCCGCAGACAGGCTTGGCTTCAGTCGTCAGACCTTGAACCCTGGGTGCAGGACAAGTTGGTCGATGTCCCCTGCCGAGGCGAAAACCTCTTTGGCAAGCCCATGGCGGAAAAGGCTGCGCAAATTGAGACGGAGACTCTCACCAGGACCAGGCTTTCTAGGAAGACCTCCGCCCCTTCCCAGAAAAAGAAGGGCTCGGGGAAAAAGTCCTTTTACCCGAGGAAGGCGGCTGCCTACAAACAATACCCCCATTATCAGGCCCCTGCAGCTCCCCAACAGGGCCAGCAGGCCAAGGGACGGGGTAACGGGTCCCGTAGGCAGCAAGCCCCCAAGCCTGCACCACCAGCCCCTGCTCAGCAGGGTGGGGTTTTTTGACTCACAAAGCATAGCCTCTCCCCCCCCGCTGGTTCCTCCCAGCACCGGAGGCCGGCTGGTTCACTTCGCCCACAGGTGGTCCAGCATCATCGCAGATGCCTGGGTGCTTCACGTCGTGCGAGAAGGCTATCTTCTCCACTTCCACCAGGTCCCTCCCTCCTATTTTCCGGGAGAACCTCCACGACCCCCTCTGCACAGGGAATTACTCCTTCAGGAGTTAGCAGGTCTTCTGCAGGAACAGGCGGTGGAACCGGTGCCACACCACCTGAGAGGTCAAGGCTTTTATTCCAGGTATTTTCTAATACCAAAGAGAACAGGGGGCCTCAGACCCATCCTGGACTTGCGCAACCTCAACAAGTTCCTTGTGCGGGAGAAGTTCAAAATGCTTACCCTTGGAATCCTTCTGCCCTACCTCCAGCAGGGAGATTGGCTATGCTCCTTGGATCTAAAGGATGCCTACACGCACATCCTCATCCACCCAAGCCACCGCCAATACCTACGGTTTGTGGTGGCAGGAAATCATTACCAGTACAGAGTACTGCCCTTTGGCCTGTCCTCCGCGCCGCGAGTCTTCACAAAATGTCTCGCGGTGGTGGCGGCACATCTCCGGCTTCACGGCCTCTATGTCTTTCCGTACCTCGACGACTGGCTCATCAGAGCAGCGTCCGCTCGGGAGGTCACCAACGCCACGCGCCGCACGGTGACTCTTCTGCAGCACTTGGGCTTTGTTATAAACTTCGCAAAGTCCACTTTGCTCCCCTCACAGGATCTCGAGTTCATCGGCGCAAGGCTGCACACTCCTCAGGCGCGAGCATACCTACCGCTCGACAGGGCTCAACGGCTCATGGACCTAGCCGACCGCTTTCGCAGCCAGCCCCTGGTTTCCGCCAGGCGCTTCCTGAGACTACTCGGCCATATGGCTTCCACCGTCCATGTGACCCCCAATGCCCGCCTGAATATGCGGCCTGCTCAATGGTGTCTCCGCCAGCAGTGGCGACAAGCCACAGGCGGCCTAGCAGACCTAGTGCTCGTCTCCGAGCCGCTGATCTCGTCTCTCCGGTGGTGGCTTCGGCAGCCGAACCTGATATTCGGTATGCCTTTCCAGTCGCCTCAGCCGACCCGGGTGCTGACCACGGATGCATCCCTCCTGGGCTGGGGAGCACATTGCCAAGGGGCACGTACTCAGGGCCTCTGGACCACGTGGGAGTCTGCTCAGCAGATCAACTTTCTGGAGCTCAGGGCGATCCGCCTGGCTCTCAAGGCCTTCTCCCACCTGACTTCCCACCAGTCCGTCCTTGTCCAGACGGACAATCAAGTTGCCATGTTCTACGTGAACAAGCAGGGGGGCACGGGCTCCTTCCTCCTCTGCCGGGAGGCACAGAAGCTCTGCTCTTGGGCCGTCAGTCACGGCATTCTCCTCAAGGCAGTTTATCTCCCGGGCCAAGAAAATTGCCTGGCGGACAAACTCAGCAGGATCCTCCAGCCGCACGAGTGGCATCTGGATCCCTTGGTAGTTCAGAAGCTCTTCCTGAAGTGGGGCCTCCCCACGGTGGATCTCTTTGCCAGTCCTCACAACCGGCAACTTCCTCGCTTCTGCTCTCGTCAGCCGCATCCCCTTCGAGTTGCGGCGGACGCTTTTCTGATTTCATGGTCGGGGAGCCTTCTGTACGCTTTCCCTCCCATCCCGCTAGTCTCTCGGACTCTCTTCAAGGTTCTCCGAGACAAAGCCTTCATGATCCTGGTGGCCCCTCGCTGGCCCAGACAGCCGTGGTTTCCGCTCCTGCTGCAATTAGCGGTGGAGGATCCATTCCCTCTGGGGGTACAACCGGATCTCCTCACTCAGGATCAGGGGTCTCTACTACACCCCAACCTCAGGTCTCTCAACCTCATGGCATGGCTGCTGAGAGGGTAGTCCTTGCTCCCCTTCTCCTGCCGGCAGAGGTGGAGGAGGTCGTCTTGGCTTCGCGACGGCCTTCTACCCGCAAATGCTACGCCCTTAAATGGCGTCGCTTTGCCGTCTGGTGTACCCAACAGTCTCAGGATCCCTTCTCCTGCCCGGTGTCGGTGATCTTGCAGTACTTGCTACACCTCTCTAATCTGGGACTTAAGTCCAACTCCGTCAAAGTTCACCTCAGTGCTCTTTCGGCACATCATGTACCGGTGGACGGTAGACCTCTCTCCAACGACCCTCTCGTAGCGAGGTTTCTCCGAGGTCTCCTTCTACTTAAACCACCTCTGCGCCCGCCAGCGCCTGACTGGGACCTGAATGTGGTTTTGCAGCGGATCACCTGTCCGCCTTTTGAACCTATGGCTACCTGTTCTCTCCGTTTTCTGTCTTGGAAAACGCTGTTCTTGATAGCCCTCACTTCCGCTAGGCGCGTAAGTGAATTGCAGGCCCTCGTGTCTGATCCCCCTTACACTCGGTTCTACAAAAATAGGGTAGTCCTACGGACTCACCCAAAATTTCTTCCAAAGGTGGTCTCCCCTTTTCACATCAATCAGGAGGTGGTACTTCCAACCTTCTTTCCCAGACCACACTCCAGCCGAGCTGAAACGGTCCTCCATACCCTGGACTGTAGAAGGGCTTTGAACTTCTACCTTGACCGTACGCGGGAGCACCGTAAAGCTGCTCAGCTTTTTGTGTCTTTTGACCCCAATAAATTGGGGCTCCCGGTCTCCAAGCGTACTCTGTCCATCTGGGTTGCGGACTGTATCTCTTGGGCTTATGGGGCAGCCGGACTCTCCTTGGAAGGTCGAGTCACGGCTCATTGTGTTCGGGCAAAGGCTACGTCAGTGGCTTACCTCCGCTCTGTTCCGCTGGCAGACATCTGCCGGGCCGCTACTTGGTCTTCGAGCCAGACTTTTGCGGTCCATTACTGTCTCGAGAGGGAGTCCCGCAGGGACAGTGCTTTCGGACAGGCAGTCCTCCGTAATCTCTTTGAGGTCTGAGCAACTCCTACCCTCCATCCCGGATGTGGGCTACCGGTGGGTGATAATTCAGCGAAGATTCTTTCCTTCTGTGCTGCTGAGCTAGAGGGAGCTCATTTTTGTGCTTAGGGTCTCCGGTAGCCTTGAGCTTGGGAGTCCCATAAGTGAGGACTGACTTCCTGCTTGGTCCTGGAGAAAGCGTAGTTACTCACCTGTAACAGGTGTTCTCCAGGAGCAGCAGGAATCAGTCCTCACTACCCTCCCTCCTCCCCTTGGAGTTGCAATCGTCTGCTTATGTTTTTGCAAATATTTTTATGCTGTCTTTTTTAGCTATGTCATCTGACTGGCTAAGATGGCACCCTCGGGCGGGAAGAGGACCGCGCATGCGCGCTGCAATTCCCAAAGGCTTTCTTTGAAAGCTGGGGAAAATTGCTCCGCGAGGGCTCAGTCGGTGCCGACGTCACCCATAAGTGAGGACTGATTCCTGCTGCTCCTGGAGAACACCTGTTACAGGTGAGTAACTACGCTTTTTGAGAAATTAATGTGTAAGTTCTGATCCTTGAGCCATATTGTTAGTTCTTTAAAACATTCTGTTATTTGTTGTAGTGGGGGGTGTGGGATTTTAAATGGGAGGTAGAACATTATATCATCGGCGTAAATATGGTAATAGACGCCATGACGTTTAAAGATGTTGCTGATTGGTTGTAGGTAAATGTTAAATAATAGTGCTGATAGTGCGGATCCCTGTGGGAGGCCTTGTGTTTGGTTGAAAGTGTTAGATGTTTGGTTAAGAATTCTTACTGTTTGGGTTCTGTTTGATAGGTAGGATTTGAACCAGTTATAAACGGTGGATGTAATTCCTATTTGTTGTAGTCTGTTGAGCATTGTTATATGATTGACGCTGTCAAATGCGGCAGAGATGTCGAGGAATACTAGGATGAAGGCTTGTTTAGTGTCGTCAATTCCTCTTAATAGGGTGTCATAAAGGATTGTTAGCAATGTTTCAACCCCATGGAATGGTCGGAAGCCATATTGGTGTTCGTCAAGGAGGTTCAATGTATCAATAAATTCCTGTAGTTGGGTTTGAACTATTTTTTCAATAAGTTTGGCCATGAAGGGAATGCTCGATATGGGTCTGTATGATTTTGGGGATAATTTGTCTAGTGTTTTATTTTTAAGTATTGGTCGTATTTGAACATGTTTGAGGGATGGTGGTAAGTATCCTTTTTCTAGTGATATGTTGACCATAGGGAGGATGAAGGAAGAGAGTATCGATAGTGTCTTTTTTATCCAATCTACTGGGCATGGGTCAAGATATGATGTAGTTGTATTGATGTTAGATATGGTAGTTTTGAGTGTGGTCTTTGAAATTGGACTGAAGTTGGACCAGGTATTAGAGGTTGTGTGTTTCATTTCAGTGTGTGTTATTGGGGGGTTATTCATTTGTATTTTTGTTTTGTTAATATAGTATTGTGCTAATTCTTGTGGGGAGATATCTATGGATATTTCGTCTGAGTTGTATGTTTTGTTTGTTAGTTTCTGTATTATACAGAATAATTCTCTTGGTCGGTTAATTGAATTATTGAGTATGTTAGAGTAGTAGTTTCTCTTAGAACTGTCTATTGTTTCCTTATATATGTGTAGGGTATTTACGTATTTCTCGTAAGTTGTTGGTGATTTATTTTGTCTCCATTTCCTTTCTTCCATTCTTAGTTGTCTTTTAAGATTTTTGATTGTCATGTTAAACCATGGGGCATCCTTCTTGTCAATTGTATTGTCATTGCTATTTTGTTGGGACAGGTTTGGGTTTTTTTCTGCTGCTGTTGATATAGTTTTGTTCCAAGTTTTGATAGTTTCTTCCAGATTTGTAGGAGTTAGGGTGAGGTGAGGAATTATTTGATCTAAGAATTCTTCTTCATTGAACTTTCTGAATCTCTTATTTTGTGAAGGTTGAGTTCGTTTAGTATGATTGTTGTCAGGGATGGTGATGTCAAATTTCAGAAGGTAGTGGTCTGACCAGGGAACAGGTATGTTTGAGAATGATTTGGGGTTATATAGGTTGTGGAGTGAGTTTGGTAGGAAGACCATGTCAAGTGTTTTTCCTTTATTATGTGTTTGTTCTGTTATTATTTGGTGGAAGTCCAAATTGCTTACTGCTTCTGTGAAGTGGTTTGATTGGTTGTTGGGTGTTGAAGGGAGGTTATGTTATGTTAGGGAAATCATATCCCCTTCAGCTTTGGTAAAGGTATGCTAGTTTGTGCTTGCCATCCTTTTAGGGGATGGAAATAAAAATCTGCTTTCATCTTTAATAGAGGTCTTCCCGTCTTCCTGCCCCGTGCCCCCCCCCCCCCATTTCCTTTCTCCACTTTCTCTCTGCACATGGTATCCTATGACTCAAACCTCCTGCAATTGGGAGAGCAGGAGAGTCTCTCCAGTGGTTATGTTCAATGTCGCTTGTGACAAGGCATGTCGGTATGTTTCATCTTTATTTTGTTATTTTAAATGTATATTTCACTTCTCAACCATCTCAAAGCACAGTGAAATGCCAAGCTTTATTTGCCTCTGCAACACTCACAGTCTTTGTTGGCCCTAGATATAGGAGGTCAATGACTTGGCTGTTTGGGGAAAATAAAGAAGGGCGGGGCTAGTTAAAATCCTCGGGGTGGAGGGCAGGGCCGGATTTACGTATACGCCATGTACGCCATGGCGTAGGGCCCACAACCGGCAGGGGCCCACAAAAAATAGAACCAGTTTTTTTTTTTTTTTCAACTCGATTAAAAAAAAAACCTGGTGGCTGCTGCCGCGGGGCCCCCTCTGCTGCCGCGGGGGCCCCGTCTACAAGATGGTCTGGTCGGGTCGGGTCGGGTCTCGTCTCCCTCCCTCCCTCCCGGCTGCGAGAGACGCGAAGATAGAGCGTCTCCTCGCGTCTGTGTTAAGCCCGCAGGGGCTGATGGGATTTCCCATCAGCCCCTGCGGGCTTAACACAGACGCGAGGAGACGCTCTCCCTTCGCGTCTCTCGCAGCCTGCAGCGAGGGAGGGAGAGAGACCCGACCGGACCCGACCCGACCGGACCGGACCCGACCAGCTTGTAGACGGGGCCCCCGCGGCAGCAGAGGGGGCCTCGCGGCGGCAGCCACCAGGTTTTTTTTTTTTAAATTAAATTTTACTTTAGGCTGGGGGGGGGGGGGTAGGAGTCCTACCCCCCCCCGGCCTAAAGTAAAATTTAATTTAAAAAAAAAACCTGGTGGCTGCCGCCGCGGGGGCCCCGTCTACAAGCTGGTCGGGTCCGGTCGGGTCTCTCTCCCTCCCTCCCTCGCTGCAGGCTGCGAGAGATGCGAAGATGCGTCTCTCGCAGCCTGCAGCCTGCAGCGAGGGAGGGAGAGAGACCGGACCCGACCAGCTTGTAGACGGGGCCCCCGCGGCAGCAGAGGGGGCCCCGTGGCGGCAGCCACCAGGTTTTTTTTTTTTATTAAATTTTACTTTAGGCCGGGGGGGGTAGGACTGGTAATGGGCTATGGGGGGGGGGGTAGGACTGGTAATGGGCTATGGGGGGGGGTAGGACTGGTAATGGGCTATTGGGGGGGTAGGACTGGTAATGGGCTATTGGGGGGGCTGGGGCTGGAAATGGACTGGGGGGGGGGTAGGGCTGGTAATGGGCTATTGGGGGGCTGGGGCTGGAAATGGGCTGGGCTGGGGGGGGTTAAGGCTAGAGGTGGGCTGATGGGGTTAGGACTGGTAATGGACTGTGGGCTGTTGGGGGGGGCTTAGAACTGGCAATGGGCTTTGGGGGGGGTTAAGACTGGTAATGGGCTGTGGGCTGATGGGGGCTGTCTGGTAATGGGCTATGGGGGGGGGCTAGGACTGGAAATGGGCTGGGGGGTTAAGACTGGAGGTGGGCTGATGGGGTTAGGACTGGTAATGAGCTGTTGGGGGGGGGTTAGGACTGGTAATGGGCTTTGGGGGGGTTAAGACTGGTAATGGGCTGTGGGCTGATGGGGGTTGTCTGGTAATGGGCTATGGGGGGCTAGGACTGGAAATGGGCTGGGGGGTTAAAACTGGAGGTGGGATGATGGGGTTAGGACTGGTAATGGGCTGTGGGCTGATGGGGGGGGGGTAGGACTGGCAATGGGCTATGGGGGGCTGACTGGAAATGGGTTGATGGGGTTAGGACTGGAAGTGGGCTGATGGGGGGTTAGGACTGGTAATGGGTTATAGGGGGGGCTTAAACTGAAAATGGGGTGATGGGGGGTTAAGGACTGAAAATGGGGTGATGGGGGGTTAAGGACTGTAAGTGGGGTGATGGGGGGGCTAGGACTGGAAATGGGCTGATGGATGGCTAGGACTGGAAATGGGCTGATGCAGGGACTAGAAGGGAATGGATGCTGGGTGAGGCTGGAACTAGAAGGGAGCTGATGTTGGGGGAGGATTAGAATGGGATGGGGCTGGAAGAGTAAAATGGAGAAGGGAAAAATATTTTGTGTGGGAGGGATAAAAAATCTACAATTGGCCGGGTATTGGGAGAGTAAGTGGGGATTGAGGATGGAGGGGTAATATTTGAGTGGATGAAATAGGAATGAGGAAAGAGCAAAAGGAGAAAGATTAGTATGTTAAAGCAGATGTAGAGAGAGAATGGAAAAAAATCTAGAAGAGAGAAGAAAGGACAAATGGACAGCAGACGATGGAGAGTTAGCAGAAGACACGAAGAAACCAGAAGAAAGTGGCTGGAGCAATTGCAGCTGAAAAAAATGCACAAAAGGTAGAAAAATATCTCTTTATTTTGAATTTATTAATTGGAATATGTCAGCTCTGGTAAATGTGCATCATTAACATCTGTGCTTTGTTTAGTACAAGAGCAAATTAATGTATTGTTTTATTTCTACAGTGTTGTACATTCCAAGTTTGGCTTTTGGGATTCCCAGTTTAATTATTGTCTTCTTATTTCTAAATTGTGATTACTTGTTTGGTGATGGTCTATGTTCTGCATGTGTAACTGAGCTGAGGTGTTCTGTTTATATAATTCCTATTTGACATTGCCACTTGTTCTCTTTCCCCAGTAGGTCATGTATTGTTGTTCTCTGAAATGTATTGGTTTAATATTTGCAGTGTTGCCTTTTGATTGGTAGAGTATGGTGCTTTGTGAGTCCTGGTAGTGCTGTTAGGATACGGCGGGTTTACTATGGGCAGTGTTTGTAGTAGTTCCTAATGTGTCTGGCAGTTGGCACTGGATTATAGTAATGTAGAAATCTTTTAGTCTTTCTTTATCCATACACTCATTAAGAGGCACGTTTACTAAAAGTTAGTATATGGTAACATTATGCAAATATTTATGCAAATGAGGCCCCTTATGCAAATGAGGTCCGCACCCCCCTTGGGCCGCCCCTGCTGGGGGCCCACAATTTTTGTTGGCGTAGGGCCTCACTCAAGGTAAATCCGGCCCTGGTGGAGGGTGACACTTGTGTCAGCAGTAAAGGGACAGTAATGGCACTTCTGAACAGAGCAAGGAAGGACCCCTAGTACTATGTGACTCTAGTGCAGTTGTATCAGTTCCCTCCCTGCACTACTTCTCTTACTGATGGTAATATGCACACTGAATACACTCCAGGAAATTGTGCCAGAAAAATCAAAATAATGCACCAGAAGAATATGGTATATTAAAAAGACCAATATTTGCAGTATTCTAGAAATGTTTGCGGGTTCTTGAACATGCGGGTCCCAGGCCAACATCTTCTGATGGCCATGTGAACACTGATGTTCAGGACTGTTGTAGCCTTTATTCTCAAGTTGCCAAACATGTTTGGACTATCTGTATTAACTATACCATTGCTTTTGAACAAACCACCTCCAGAACCAGGCATACTGTGAAATATACAAACAAGCCTACCTAGGGAAAAGCAGCACTAAACTTAGTGAGCTTTATAACATCCAAAGACCTATTGGGAAAACTAAACAAGCTTGATTGCCACAGTTCGATCCTGCGCAGACATTGTGCTAACAACCTGGCCTCTTTCACACATGCAGAGCACAAATAGATCCTCAGCAAATATAGAATAAGTAACCACAAACTAAAAATAGAAATATGCTGACAAAAATTAAACTGAAACACCAAGAAGCCAGAAGGCAGGGCAACACCAGAGAAAAAGGAATAGCGATGCATTATCTCCAGAAACAAGCAGGAATGAGTCCTCACATATGGGTACGTCGGAACCGACGGAGCCTGCGCGGGAAAGCTCCCCAGCTTCCCAGAAGGAAAGCTTTTGGGGCCTCCCACAGCGCATGCGCGCTGCCTTCCCACCTTCCTGACCAACTCTCCTCAGTTCTTCTTTTTCCGCGGAGCCAGCAGGTCGTGTTCCTGTCACCGCTGAAGAAGTTGTTATTTTAATTTGTTTCTTTGGCCGCGTATCTGCCTTCCCCGATTCCGGACCGGTACTGCCGGTCTTTTTTCTTTACCTTCTAAAAAAAAAAAAAAAAAAATTATATCTATTTTTCCCCACTTGGTGTATTTCCAGTTAGGCCTCTAGGCCTTCACTAAATTTCACTCATGGAGAAACCAGCCTCTGGTTTTAAAAAATGCACCAAGTGCAGCGGTACTATCCGGTTACAGACACCCATGAATGGTGTCTTAAATGTTTGGGGCCTGACCACTCCATTCCGGATTGCCCATCCTGCTCCCTGATGTCTAAACGTGGCTTACAGAACCGAGCAGCCAAGTTTCATATGCTGTTTTCTACAGATACTCCAGCATCGGCATCATCCAGGTCTTCCTCTCCTGATGGATCTCAGGTAACCAAACATTCTTCTGGCAGGTCCTCAAAGGGCAAATCTCCCTCTAAACATCGAGATACCCCTGGGCTTGACTCTGAGGACCCTGCCCCAGCCAAACAAACCCGGCGGGAAGCTCCGGCTTCCAAAGCTCCTCCTATGGGGTTACAGGTTGACATCAATGGCTCGGCCTCGACCGATCACCTGTTAGACTGCTCTGGGGTACCTGCTCAAGTTTCCGGTACCGACATCCAGACAGTCGTGGCGTCCATGGATCATACAGTTCAGTCCATGCAGCAGGCCATCATGGCTTTCATTAGAGCTGCGACGCCCGCGGTACCGCAACAAGCGGTACCGACGCCGGTTCCGGTACCACAACCGATACCGGTACCCAGGGCATCCACATCAACCAGGATATCGGTTCCGGTTCCCGGTTCCGGGGTTTTTCCCGATACCGACCCGGTTCCGGGTACCCCCGATGTGGATACCGATCGGTACACTTATCGATAGACGATACTTCGAGTCTTCTGATGATTCTGACTCATCAGATGACTCTGCTGAGGTATCTCTTACTCTTCCTGAAGAGCCCTCTTCTCCAAAGAGGAGAATGTCTCCTCCAGAAGATTTGTCCTTTCAAGACTTCATCCTTGAAGTAGCTAAAGGTCTATCTATTTCAGTTACTTCTGAAAAAGAACCTAGAGCAAAAAAATTAGAGTGGAGGAGTGGCCTAGTGGTTGGGGCAAGGTACTTCGGGCCGGAAGGTCAGGGGTTCAAATCCCACTAGAGGACAGCAACCTTGGGCCGGAAGGACTGGGGTTTCTAATCCCACAGGTGCTCCTTGTGGTCTTGGGCAAGCCACTTAACCCTCCATAGCCCATGTTCCCTGTAAAATAGTTCTCTGTGTGCTGTGCTTTCCTGTCTAATCAATGTGTTTATACCTCAAAAATTTCCTGTCATGATTTGACAATTTCCAATCTGTAATCAAACCGCTGCTGATCGCTGGAAGTAGCGGTATACAAAATGTATACTAAATAAATAAATAAAATATTTTGGGATACTCTAAGGTTCCCAAAGAGGCAGTCACCTTGCCCATTCATGAAATTCTTCAGGAACACATGATGGACTTATGGGAGACTCCCCTCACCCTATCTCCACATTCTCGTCATTTGGACACCATGTATCGTGTCCCTCCTTCTCCTGGTTTTCAAAAAACTCAGCTCCCTCACCACTCTATTGTGGTGCAATCAGCTATGAAAAGGATAAAGAGTACCAAAAGACACTCTTCTACTCCTCCAGGAAGAGAATGTAGGACTTTGGATGCTTTTGGTAGAAAAATCTTCCAAGCCAGTATGCTTATAGCCAGAATCAATTCCTACAGTCTCTATATGGGCATGTTTCTGAAGGAGATTGCACAAAACATACGCCATTTTCTCCCCTTTATCCCAGAGGATAGGAAGGAGGAGTTCCTTCTTTTGCTAAAGCATACCCAAGATGTTTCAAAATTCTCCAACAGGGCAGCCTTTGACTCCTTTGAAGGTGCTAGCAGAGCCTCAGGCATTGCCTTAGCTGCTCGCAGAATTGCTTGGCTCCAGGCCTCTGACCTTGAACCCTGGGTCCAAGATGGGTTGGGAAACCTGCCCTGTACAGGTGAAAATCTGTTTGGTAAGGAGTGGCAAATCAAAGCCACTCAAATGGATGCAGAAAATGCTGCATTAGATAGACTTTCCAAGTCTACCTCTACCCCTGCCAAGAAAAAGTCTTTTAAGAAGCCTTTCTATAAGAAGGCCAGATTTTCTACAAATACTGGCCAACAATCTTCTACAGTTCGCTTTGCTCCTAAGCGTCAGCAATCTAAACAGGCCAGGGCAAAGCCTGCAGGGACTGCTACAGCCCAGCAGTCCCAACCCCCTCAGGGATTTTGACTTAATACTAGAGAACTTAACCTTTCTGGCTCTACAACAGCCAGAACCTCTCACCATTCCAGGAAGGTTAACTCATTTTGCTCCCAGATGGGAGCAAATCACATCAGAACAGTGGACCCTCTCTATCATCAGAGAGGGCTACAAACTACATTTCTCCAGCCTTCCTCCCCATACCATGGTGAGACTTTTCAATTCTCCCCCATCCCTCCTAGACCTATTGGGTCAGGAGGTGACTACCCTTCTCGCCCAAAGGGCAATAGAAGAGGTTCCTCTTCTTCAACAGGGGTCAGGGTTTTACTCCCCTTATTTTCTCATACCCAAGAAGACAGGGGGGTACAGACCCATTCTAGATCTGAGAGAATTGAACAAATTCCTGTGCAAGGAGAAATTCAAGATGCTATCTCTAGGTACTCTCCTTCCATACCTGCAGAGTCAGGATTGGCTTTGTTCTCTAGATCTCAAGGATGCGTACACACATATACTCATCCATCCATCCCACAGAAAATTCCTACGGTTTCTGTTCCAGGGAAAACATTTCCAATACAGAGTACTTCCCTTCGGTCTAGCCTCTGCTCCAAGAGTATTCACCAAATGCATGGCAGTAGTGGCTGTATTTCTATGCGCCCTGGGGATTTTTGTCTTCCCATACCTGGACGACTGGCTCATCCGAGCTCCATCTCAGTCCGAAGCCCAGACTTCCCTGGACCGCACCAAACGCATTCTGCAATATCTGGGACTTGTGATCAATCTCCCAAAGTCTCAACTCACCCCTACCCAGTCCCTGGAATTCATAGGGGCCTGGTTAGATACCACCACTGCAAGGGCCTACGTTCCTCAGGCCCGTTGCCATCGTCTAGTGTGCTTAGCCTCCCAGACACAGTCCAGAAGCCACTTGACTGCCAGGGAGATGCTACAGCTACTAGGCCACATGGCCTCCACAGTATATGTGGTGCCTTATGCTCGCTTACATATGAGAGCAGCTTAATGGACTTTGTCCACCCAGTGGACTCGAGCATCAGGAGCTCTCTCAGACCAAATAGCAACCTCCAAACGTCTCTTTTGGTCTCTCCAATGGTGGATATCCACTCAAGATCTGTTGTTGGGGGCCCCCTTCCAACCACAGTTGCCCCAAGCAACCCTTACTACAGATGCCTCCCAAACAGGTTGGGGGGCTCATCTTCAAGACCTCTCCACACAGGGCATCTGGTCTCCACAGGAGACCGCCCTTCATATCAACCTCTTGGAACTGCGAGCAGTATTCCTAGCTCTCAAGGTCTTTCATACCCTCCTCAGCTACCAGACAGTCCTCATTCACACAGACAATCAGGTGGCAATGTTCTACATAAACAAACAAGGAGGGACTGGCTCTCTGTCGCTTTGCAACGAAGCTCTAAGATTATGGGCCTTCGCCAGAGAGCATCAAATCCATCTCCTGGCAGTATATCTCCCAGGAATCCAAAACTCTTGGGCAGACAGACTCAGTCGAGTTCTGCTTCCACACGAATGGTCCCTGCACAGGGATCAGGTACTCAGAATCTTTCAGGAATGGGGAACCCCGGACATAGACCTATTTGCAAGTCCGTGGAATGCCAACCTTCCCCGGTTCTGTTCCAGGATTCCGTGTCAGGGGGCTCAGGCCAAGGATGCCTTCCTCCTTCATTGGGGTCGGGACTTCCTATATGCCTTTCCACCCATTCCTTTGATTCCCAAGACTCTGTTCAAACTTCAGAGGGATCAAGGATCTATGATCCTCATAGCTCCACGCTGGCCCCGCCAAGTGTGGTACCCTCTACTTCTGCATCTCTCCCAAGCCCCCTCCCTGGACCTGGGAGCTGCTCCAGACCTTCTGTCTCAAGAGGAGGGGACTTTGTGGCACCCAAACCCCAAGTCCCTTCACCTCAGAGCTTGGTTGCTGAAGGCCTAGACCTTCAGGACTTCAATCTTTCTCAGCAAGTGAAGGATATCCTCCATGCTTCTAGGAAACCTTCTACTAGGCGTTCTTACGCTTTTAAATGGAAAAGATTTTCCATTTGGTGTGTTAAGAGTCTTGACCCTCGAGCACTCCCTTTGAATTCTCTATTGGAATATCTCCTGCATCTCTCCAATGCAGGCCTCAAAACGAATTCTGTGCGGGTCCATTTGAGTGCTATCTCAGCATCTCTTAAACCTCTCAATGGACAACCTATCTCCTCTCATCCTCTTATTGCAAGATTCATGAGAGGCTTAACTTTAACTAAACCTCCCATTAGACCTCCTCCGGTTGCATGGGACTTAAATTTGGTTCTTGGTCAGCTTATGAAGCCACCCTTTGAACCATTAGCCACTACCTCCTTGAAATTTCTTTCCTGGAAGGTTATCTTCCTTATTGCAGTCACTTCAGCTCGCCGTATCAGTGAACTGCAAGCCCTAGTGGCTAATCCACCTTATACAAGGTTCCATCATGATAAGGTGGTCCTCAGGACCAATCCCCACTTTATGCCTAAAGTGGTCTCCCCTTTTCATCTTAATCAAGAGGTATATTTACCTGTCTTTTTTCCAGCTCCTCATGCATCCAGTGCAGAGAGGAACCTTCATACTCTAGATTGTAAAAGAGCTCTTGCCTTTTACCTCCATAGGACACAGCAACATCGAAAGTCTTCTCAGCTTTTTGTTGCTTTTGATCCTTCCCATTTAGGACTTCCAGTCTCCAAGCGAACACTGTCCAATTGGATTGCTCAGTGTATCTCTTTTGCTTACCAGAGTAAGAACCTTTCTCTGGAGGGCCATGTCACAGCTCACAACGTGAGAGCCATGGCCACCTCTATGGCTCATCTTCATTCTGTGTCCATCGATCAGATCTGTCGAGAAGCCACCTGGGCCTCGGTTCATACCTTTACAGCCCATTACTGTTTGGACAAGGACTCCCGCCAGGATGCCTTGTTTGGTCAGGCTGTCCTCAGACACCTGTTCCATTCTTGAACAACTCCTGCCCACCTTCCCTCAATGGATGCCTGAGATCCATAGGAAGATGAGGAACCTTTCAGGGTTCTCATACCCTTGGGGGATCTCCCGGGCATCTCAGCTAGGGAGTCCCCATATGTGAGGACTCATTCCTGCTTGTTCCTGGAGATAGCAGTTACTTACCTGTAACAGGTGATCTCTGGGAACAGCAGGAATTAGTCCTCACAACCCACCCACCTCCCCTGGGAGTTGTATCTCTCTCTCTTTCCTTTCCTCTCTCTATTGTCTCAGCTTTAAACTCGAACTGAGGAGAGTTGGTCAGGAAGGCGGGAAGGCAGCGCACATGCGCTGTGGGAGGCCCCAAAAGCTTTCCTTCTGGGAAGCTGGGGAGCTTTCCCGTGCAGGCTCCGTCGGTTCCGACGTACCCATATGTGAGGACTAATTCCTGCTGTTCCCAGAGATCACCTGTTACAGGTAAGTAACTGTGCTTTCTCTGTACAACCAAGTGGATGTAAATGATAAACTGCCACACTATCAACACCACAATAGAAATTTAAAATGTTTTATACCTTTGTCTGGCTATTTTTTTCCTAATCTAGTTGGTCCCAGTCTGTGGGTTCTGCATTCCTCTGTCTTCTCTTAACTCTTTCTTCAGGGTCTTCTGTCCATTTGCCACTTTTCGCTCTCATCATGTCATCTTCACTTCCTCCCCTACATCCATCTCTGACATTGAACTTTTCCTTTCATATATCTTCAGTTTTTCTTTCACTATCCACCCAGAGTTTGTTCATTACTTTCTAGTGATTTGTCTCTCTCCTTTTACTGTATCTTCCTACAACTTTCCATATTTTCATCTTTCCCTCACCCTCGCATGCCCATTCTCCTTCCTCTTATTCCCTATTTTTTTCTTAACTCTTCCCCCTCTTCCCCACATGCTTGTCTAGCATCTCATTTCTACTACTACTACAGTGCCTTGCGAAAGTATTCATCCCCGTGGTTTTTGCCCTGTTTTGTCATATTACGTACAACCTGGAATGAAAATGGAGGTTCATTTGGATGTTAGGTAATGGATCTAACAATATAGTCCAAATTGGTGAAGTGAAATGACCATAAAATACCTTGTATATATAAAAAAAATTAAAAAGAAAGTAAAAACCCCTAAATAAGATCTGGTCCAACCAATTAACCCAGAAGTTAAATAATTAGTTGATTAGAGTCCACCCTGTGTGCAATCAGTGTCACATGATGCCTGTATAAAATAAATCTGTTCTGAAAGGCCCCTGACTCTACAACATCAGTAAGCAAGCAACATGAAGGCCAAGGAGCACTCTAAACAGGTCAGAGACAAGGTTGTGGAGATCAAGGTTGTGTTACTCAGAATCTGGGATATTTTTTTTTATATCCCACGGAGCACCATTAAATCCATTATAACAAAATAGATAAATATGGCACCACTACAAACCTATTACCAAACTCCTAATTCCCTATCTAATCCCCTAATATCTAAGTTCACAATAATATATTTTTGTCGGACTGTTTGCCTTGAGAGGATATCCCCCTCTCTTGTAGCAAACTGCCCTTTTCTTCGTTTTTATGAGTAAAACTCAACTTCACCAAAAAACAGTGAATAAATAAGGAGCACACCATCTGTGAACCCCTCTAATACAATAAAATAACGCCAACTTAACTTTCTCGGCGGTTCTTCACTCTCCAACGTTTTCCAAAATGTAGTTTCTCAGGGATAAGGACCGCTGCCTTGAATCTCTAACAGTCACCATTAGCAGCACACTCAATCCCTCTAATTTCCTCAGCGCCGTCAGTTGAATTTTCCAAAAAATGGCAAGTAGTTGGCTCTTAAATCCAAACCAAAGCGACATAGCACCATGCTTCAGGTCTTGAATCCTCTCGACCCTTCATCAGGCTGTTTCCGAAGCTATATGTGGAGGAGTGGCCTAGTGGTTGGGGCAAGGTACTTCAGGCCGGAAGGTCGGGGGTTCAAATCCCACTAGAGGACAGCAACCTTGGGCCCGAAGGACTGGGGTTTCTAGTCCCACAGGTGCTCCTTGTGGTCTTGGGCAAGCCACTTAACCCTCCATAGCCCATGTTCCCTGTAAAATAGTTATCTCCAAGTTATAATGCTCTGTTCAATGTAATTTCAGTTTGTTCAATGTAAACCGCACTGATGCAGAATAGCGCGGTATATAAGAGAATGTAAATAAATAAAATAAATAAATATATGCCTCGCCCCATTCACAGTTCTAACATATGGGGGATTTCCATGTGACGTCATGTAAAGACTCTGTTTTAGAACCGTTATCACAATTCTGTGATTGCTTTTTACAGCCATTAGTCACTATAAAATCTTATATTAAGGATTTATACCATATTTCAGTTTTACAACAGATCACTTTACTATATGAGGATTCGATATTGGTAACAATGGACGTGACATCACTACACAAATATAGATCAGGAGGAAGCATTAGAGATTTTATCCTCTTTACAGCTAAAATTGCCAGCTCGATTACCTACAAATTTTGTACTATCTTTATTTCAGTTGGTATTGAAACGTAGCTATTTTTGATATGGGTTAAGTTTCTATTCACAGATTTATGGGATTCCAATGGGAGCAACAGTGGCTCCTATAGCCACTTTGTACATGGCACATTATGAAGAAACTTATGTATATCCTTCTCCATGGTTTCAGTATGTTTCCACTTGGATTAGATTTCTTGATGTTGTTTTCTTTATTTGGAAAGGATCTTTGTTCCACCATGTCGGAATTTCATATCCATGCAACAGATCTGTCACAGTGATTGATAGCCAGGGGCTATCTGACTGATTTGGTCTGCAAAGCCTACAAACGGGCTCAGTTTAATCATCCTGAGTGGTGGAAGATGAGAAAGATGCACCTATAGTGGGGGTTCTTCCTTTTATGCATATGATAGATCGAGTGAGTTATATTCTGAGAAGATATTGGCATATTCTGCAGGTTCATTTTGCTTTCAGCACCCTTTAATGTTAACCTGTAGGAGGGGCCACAATATAGCTAATTATGTTATGTGGCGAGATGACCCTTTAGGTTTGACCTCCACGATGCAGGCTGAACATTTGGGACATGATTCTTGTGGGGAATGTGATTTTTGCAATACCACTTTGGGTGGCTCACAATGGACTGATGTATTACAGTTTGATAAAATGCTCTATATACCTTGCCAGAGGATACATCACATGTGGTATACATGTTGGTATGCCCTTGTTCTCTAAAATATATTGGACGGGCTATTAGATCTATTAAGATACGATTACAAGAACACAGATCATGACATCGTACGCAAATTCTGACCACTCCGGTGGTATCACATAGTGTGTGTAAAGGGCATTCTCCAGGACCAAGCAGGAAGTCGGTCCTCACATATGGAAGTCAGTCCTCACATATGGGTGTCATCGGCGCCGATGAAGCCCCAGCGGAGCATTTCCCCAGCTTTCTATGAAAGCCTTTGGGCATGCAGGCACGCATGCGCGGTTCCCTTCCCGCCTAAAGGTGCCATCTTACCTCAGTCTCTTTTTATTTATTTATTTATTTATTTATTTTATTTAACAATTCTTTTATACCGCGCTATTACAATCAGTGCGGTGTACAATGAACAAGAACATACTACAATGCATACAAGTAACATTGAGTTTTACATTAAACAGGGAACTTCAACAATAGGACAACCGGGGGAACTATGTGCAGATTAACTTAATGTACTATGTACAGATTAACTTAATGTTATATACAGTAATATGAAACTCGTTTGGATGTTGTAATGTGGTTCACTAATAGGACTAGAGAGAAGGTTGACCAGCTAGCCCTTTTCAGGTTGTATTGCGGAGCTAGTTTTGATAATGTCTAGGTTGACTTCTGGGTAGCATTTTGTAAACAAGTGGTATTTCAATGCCTTTCTAAATAGGATTAGGTTTTTGATAGCACGGATTTCGTGAGGTAGCGCATTCCAGTTTAGAGGTGCAAATAAGGAGAAGGCCCTGTTGGAGGTGGCCTTAGTGCACTTCGTTATTATTTTTGGGACTATTAAGGTGTTCATTGATGTGGTTCTCCTTTTTCTGTTTTCCAGGGTGACATGGATGAGCTTGCTGATTGGCGTAGGGGGGCAGTTATTTAGTGCCTTGAAAGTAAGGACTAAAGACTTATACTGGATTCTGGCATGTAATGGCAACCAATGCAGTTCTTTCATGATGGGTGTTATATGGTCAGATCTTGATGAGCCAGAAAGGACTCTGGCGGCTGTATTCATGGCTAGGCGGAGCGGGTTCAAAGTTGATTGAGGGAGGCCATGAAGGATGATGTTGGCAAAATCCAGGTGTGGGAGGATTAATGCCTGGAAGGTTGTTCGGAAGTCTGTGGGATCAAGTAGGGAGCGGAGGTGACGTAGCGATTTGATCTTATAATATATAGTTTTTGTGATGTTCTTGACATGCGTTGTCATATCCAAGTGCTGATCCAATGTGATGCCGAGGTAACGGATGGTGGCTTTTGATTTCAACTCTATGTTGTTGACGAGTAGAGATGGAGGAGGTATGAACTTACGGTTCCTTGTGACAAAAAGAACGTCAGTTTTGTTGTGGTTAATCCGAAGGTTTTGAGATAGTAACCATTCGGCTGCAGCTTCAAAACAGTTGATTATTGGGGAGAATACTGGGTGTTCAATTGTGAACGGCATATATAGGAGGATGTCGTCTGCGTATGCGAGACATTGTACATTAAAGGATCTGATCAAGTCACATATCGGCTGCATGTAGATATTAAACATTAGTGCCGATAGGGACGATCCTTGGGGTACTCCCTGTGATTGCAGGAATGGTTCTGAGGATTCGTGGCCTGTTTTTACTTGTTGCCACCTGTTAGATAAGTAGGATTTACACCACTCGAGTGCTGTGCTTTGAATCCCCTTATCTTTCAAGCGTTGTAGGAGTATGTCATGACTCACAGAGTCGAAAGCGGCGGAGATGTCCAGGAAAATGAGGACATTTTCTGTGAAGCCCACCGGACGTGTGTCCAGTTTTCCCAATTAATAATTAGATTTTTTCAGCGTTTTTTTTTGCTCTTTTTCTACCGGTTTGACGCCGCTTCCCCTCCCGCCGGGTTCGGTACACTGGTATCGAGCCCGATTCTTCTTTTTCGGTTTTTGCCCTTCATGGCTGGCGTTCGTGCCCTTTTTTCTCTTTTTCCCTGGAAGGCCGGTCCTTTGACCTCGCGGGGACTCTTTTTTTTTCCCCGATGGCTTCCAGTGGTTTTAAGAAGTGTGATCGGTGTAAGAAACTAATGTCTCTCACTGACACACACGACTGCTGCCTTCGGTGCCTCGCCCCGACCACGATCCTAAGTCGTGCGGGGCCTGTGGAAAAATGTCTTCCAAGGCACTACGAAGTCGCCAGCAGCAAAAGGAAAGGCTTTTCTCGGACTCAGCCTCCGACTGGGCCCGGACCTCGTCTGAGGCCTCAACATCTCGGGATTCCGATCCCGAGCGCCGTCGAAGCTCCTCGGACAGGGGGTCCCCCGACCGGGAACGCAAAAGGAAGAAATGGCTTGCGAGGGCATTGTCGGAGGAGGTCCCTGGCTCCTCGAGGGCCAGGTCTAAGACCCCCGACCATCGCCCCGGGCCTGTGGAACCGGAGAAGCCTGCCAGAGTTCCTCGTGTGGAGCCGGAGTCTGCTGGACACATAAGCCCCGTAGTCCTCGTGGACTCTCCTCCCAGGGAGCCGACGTCGGGCCCGGCGCCGCCGGGGCCCGAGTCGGTGGCTGCTGCGTCTCCCGAGCTGAGTCTCAGGATGACAGCCTTGGAGAGCAGAATGTCTGCCTTCATGGAGCAGCAGCGGGCACTGATGGCCAGCCTGTCTGGCGCATCTGCCCCGACCACCGGGACATCGACGTCGAAGTCGACCCCGGGGACCGAGCCGATACTCGAGTCCATCATGGCTCGGAGTCGGCCTCGGTCGCGGTCTCCCTCGACCTCCCGTTTGGGACCGAGGGCATCGACGCCGGGCCAGGGTAATGGGCCCCGTAGGCAGAGGACCCCCAAGCCTCCGGTCCCTGCTACCACTCAGCAGGATGGGGGCTTTTGACTCCTTGAGCATAGCCTCTCCTCCACTGCTCTCCCAACCCTGCACAGGAGGTCGCCTCGCCCTCTTTGCCCACCAGTGGCCCCTTATCACCGGGGACAGTTGGGTGTTGGAGATAATCCACAAGGGATATGCCCTCCATTTCCACCAACTGCCACCCCCATATTTTCCAGGGGAGCCTCCAAGGCCTCCTTTGCACACAGACCTTCTCCGTCAGGAGCTTCAGGGTCTGTTGGTGGACAGGGCGGTGGAGCCTGTGCCTTCCCACTTGCAAGGTCACGGATTCTACTCCAGGTATTTCCTGGTGCCCAAAAGGACCGGTGGCCTTCGTCCCATTCTGGACCTCAGGAACCTCAACAAGTTCCAAGTGAAAGAAAAGTTCAAGATGCTTACTCTTGGAACACTTCTGCCCTACCTCCAGCAGGGAGATTGGCTATGCTCCTTAGATCTGAAGGATGCGTACACTCACATCCTCATTCATCCAGACCACAGAAAGTACCTGAGGTTCATCGTGGGAGGAAACCATTATCAGTACAGAGTGCTGCCTTTAGGCCCCTCCTCTGCCCCCAGAGTCTTCACAAAGTGCCTAGCAGTGGTGGCAGCCTACCTGAGAAATCAGGGCATCTTTGTCTTCCCCTATCTGGATGACTGGCTCATCAGGGGTCAGACAGGTCAGGATGCCAATCAAGCCACCCTCAGGACCATTGCTCTTCTACAACACCTGGGGTTTGTCATAAACTTTGCAAAGTCCACTTTGCTCCCTTCCCAGAACTGGGAGTTCATAGGGGCAAGGTTGGACTCTCTCCTGGCAAAGGCATTCTTGCCAGAAAACAGAGCCCAAAGGTCGATGGCCTTGGCAAGTCAGTTTCTCAGCAGCTCCCTGGTCTCCGCCAGACTCTGCCTGAGGCTTCTAGGCCACATGGCTTTGACAGTACATGTGACCCCCAATGCCAGGCTCCATTTGAGGCCTGCACTGTGGTGCCTTCGGACTCAGTGGTCACAGGCCACAGGCAGCCTCAGACATGATAAGGGTGTCCAGACCATTTCTGCACTCCCTCAACTGGTGGCTGCACCCACCCAATCTACTGAAAGGGGTGCCTTTTCAGATTCCAGGGTACACAGTAGTGATGACAACAGATGCCTCCCTGCAAGGCTGGGGAGCTCATTGTCTGGGCAAGTGCACCCAGGGCTTCTGGTCTCTCTGGGAAGCTGCACAGCAGATCAATCTCCTCAAACTCAGAGCTATTCGATTAGCACTCAAAGCTTTCACTCATACCCTGGCTCACCAGTCTGTCCTGATTCAGACAGACAACCAAGTTGCCATGTTTTATGTGAACAAACAGGGTGGAACTGGGTCCAGGATCCTTTGTCGGGAGGCTCAGGACCTTTGTTCTTTTGCCCTCAAGCACAACATGCTCCTCAGGGCTGTGTACGTTCCAGGCCAGGACAACTACCTGGCAGACAGATTAAGCAGGATACTGCAGCCCCACGAGTGGCAGCTGCATCCTTCAGTAGTTCAGAAGATCTTCCTGAAATGGGGTCTCCCTTTGATAGATCTCTTTGCCAGCCCCATGAACAAGCAGCTGCCAAAGTTCTGCTCCAGGCAACCACATCCTCTGCGGATAGCAGCGGATGCTTTTCTGATATCTTGGTCTCAGGGCCTCCTCTATGCATTTCCTCTCATGCCCTTGGTGGCCCGAACCCTGTTCAAGATTCTCCAGGACAAGGCCTTGATCCTGCTGGTAGCTCCCAGGTGGCCGAGACAGCCTTGGTTTCCTCTTATGCTTCAACTGGCGGTGGATCCTCCACTGCCTCTGGGGTTGCAACCCGACCTTCTCACACAGGACCAGGGTTCCCTTCTTCACCCCAATCTCAGGTCTCTCAATTTGATGGCCTGGAGGCTGCAAGGGTAGTCTTGGCTCCCTGGGGCCTACCTCAAGAAGTTGAGGAGGTTGTCCTAGCCTCTAGGAAACAGTCCACTAGGAAAACCTATGCTCTCAAGTGGAAGAGGTTTTCTGTGTGGTGTCACCTATGTACAGAGGATCCTTTCTCCTGTACTGTGCCAGTAGTGCTTCAGTACTTACTGCACTTATCCAATCAGGGCCTTAAGTCCAATTCCTTTCGGGTCCACCTCTCAGCTCTAGCAGCTCACCACTCATTGGTAGAGGGGCAGTCTCTATCTGGTCACCCCTTGGTGTCCCGCTTTCTCAGGGGCCTGCTTTTGCTCAAGCCTCCCATCCGTCCTCCTGCCCCTGAGTGTGAGCTGAATGTGGTCTTGCAGGAACTGACTCGCCCACCTTTTGAGCCAATGGCTACTTGTCCGCTACGCTTCCTCTCCTGGAAGACACTCTTCCTAATAGCCCTTACCTCGGCTAGGCGAGTAAGTGAGCTTCAAGCCCTGGTCTGTGACAGGCCTTACACCAGGATTTACAGGAACAGGTTAGTCCTCAGGACTCATCCAAAGTTCCTTCCTAAGGTTGTCTCCTCTTTCCACCTCAACCAGGAGGTGGTTCTTCCAACATTCTTCCCTAGGCCTCATGCTAGCCAGGCTGAAGCAGTCCTGCATACCCTGGACTGTAGGAGGGCCTTATCCTTCTACCTTGACCGTACGCAGGGGCATAGAAGGGCTACTCAGCTCTTCGTATCCTTTGACCCCAATAAGTTTGGGTTGGCTGTGTCCAAGCGTACCTTGTCCATCTGGGTGGCTGACTGTATCACCTGGGCTTACAAGGCAGCTGACCTTCATTTGCAGGGTAGGGTCACGGCCCATCGTGTCGGGGCGATGGCTGCCTCAGTGGCTCATCTCCACTCTGTGCCCTTGGTAGACATCTGCTGGACTGCAACTTGGTCTTCAAGCCAGACCTTTGCAGCCCATTACTGCCTGGAGAGGGAGTCCCGTAGGGATAGTGCTTTTGGCCAGGCAGTACTCTGGAATCTCTTTGAGGTTTAGGCAACTCCTGCCCTCCTGCCCTCTGTTGGGCTACCGGTGGAGGTTGTGTCCTTGAAAAGCCTTTCTTTGCTGCTGAGACTAGAGGGAGTTCTCTTATTCAGCCTGGGTTCCTCGGTAGCCCAGAGCTAGGGAGTCACCCATATGTGAGAACTGACTTCCTGCTTGGTCCTGGAGAAAGAGTAGTTACTCACCTGTAACAGGTGTTCTCCAGGAGCAGCAGGAATCAGTCCTCACAACCCTCCCTCCTCCCCTGGGAGTTGCAGTTGTACATAGCTAAGAACAGCACACAAAAATTAAAAATAAACTATGTCATTTGACTGAGGTAAGATGGCACCTTTAGGTGGGAAGGGAACCGTGCATGCATGCCTGCATTCCCAAAGGCTTCCATAGAAAGCTGGGGAAATGCTCCGCTGGGGCTTCATCGGCGCCAATGACACCCATATGTGAGGACTGACTTCCTAATGTGAGGACTGATTCCTACTGCTCCTGGAGAACACCTGTTATAGGTGAGTAACTACTCTTTCCTTCCAAGATTATATCTGGCGGGTTATTGACCATGTCCCCCCCCCATCGTTTCGAGGAGGAGATAGGACTCGGACTGCAACATTTGGAACAAAAATGGATCTTCCGTTTAAACACAGTAACCCCAGGGGGTTTGAACCTTGAACTAGATTGGTGGAGCCTGTTGTAAGTCAAACGCTGGAACTTTGTAATTGGTACTGTCAGACGGCTGCCTGGGTGAGAATCTTCACAGTCTTGACAATGCATATATTTATATGATTTTTGTAAGGTATTGTGGGTAATGTAGTTCATTCACACCAGACACAGCTGCTGACAATAATTTAGTTGTGCACAAGTGTTAAAGCCAATAAGATACTTCTTTATTTATGGGGTTATTTCTCCCAGCACAGATATGCTTGGTAGCACATAAATTAGGTTACTTGCTTGTAGTGTTTAACTTGGTAAAACAAAGTCAAAAATCAAAATCAGGAAAACAACCTTCAAACTTGTCAGGCAATTAGCTAATGTTTTCTTAGCATATCTCTAACAAACGAAAAGCCACAAAGAAAGAAATAAACTGTTCTTGTAAGGTTAACTTCTGATTACTTTCCACACAGATCCAGAAGTAATTCTCTCCTAGCTCACAAGCAATTAGGTGCAGCTCAATTGCTATCAGTTATCCAGCTGAAACCCTTTAGCTGGCTGGTTTTCTACTGTGTGAGTCAAATCCTGCTTCAGGAGCTTTCCTTAGTGGAATAAAGAACAAATTTATATTTCTTTGTGATGGCTGCTGTGCTTTATCACAGAAAGTTACCAACAGAGTTTGGATAGAGAGCAGTCCATATAAACAATATCTTGATCTGCTATTATTTCCCCTTCATCAACAAGCATAGGGTCACTATCATGAATTGGCACAGATGAATCTTTCAATGGAGCACTTTCAGGAGAACACTTATTTCCCTGCTGTCTTTCAAGGTTATAGCTAGGGCATAGATCAGTGTTCATACCTGAGCTTCCATTGTTGCTATAGTTCCTCTCTATATAGCCTGGCCAGTATGTAGTCCAGTTCTTATGTCCAGCCTTCCAGTCCTGATCCCTGGACACTGGATCTCTCTTCACATACCTTCTGGCATAGGTCTTAGAGTCCCTTCCACGTGCAGCCGTCTCCCTCACAGGTAGCCTCTGGTGATTCCTTGTTCTGCAGCACCATTCCTCTGGCTTTCCCCAGTCCAATGGTCTATGCTGGCCCTTGGAATACCTCCCAGTATACGTACTGCCTTGGACTCTTCTAGACCTCTCAAAGGCTTTTCTCCTCTTCCTTCCAGAGGGTTTCTTTCCTTCTCTATCCGTCCGGTTTGGCTTCTGCTTCTGCTGATCCTTCAGATGAAACTGATGATCCTTCTCTGCATCTCCAAGGTGATCATGAAGATGGTCATCTGTAGAATAAACTCTACTCTTATTCTGCTTGGATGAGTGCTCCTCCCTAATACAGCGCAGCTGTGCTGAATCAGGCCCTGCCCTTTGAGATGAGTGCTTAGGGATTACCTCATAGCCCTCCTGATTGAACACACGTTTCCCCACTTCAGCTCCTCTAATGGCTGTTGGAAACCTGGTGCATTCTGGGACTGGTAGTCTTTTATGGCAAAATTCTGTTTTCTCATTTCTACCAGCACTGACTGGTGGCTTGTTCAGAGACACTTCACCTTTTCTATAGCCCCTTCCTGAGCTATGATAAGCTTCCTTATCACAGTACTAGTTCCCTGATGTCAGATGGAAATCACCC
The DNA here is from genome assembly GCA_033557465.1 of Ichthyophis bannanicus. Classification (NCBI taxonomy): domain Eukaryota; kingdom Metazoa; phylum Chordata; class Amphibia; order Gymnophiona; family Ichthyophiidae; genus Ichthyophis; species Ichthyophis bannanicus. The sequence goes on along the minus strand of CM066032.1, from coordinate 1,859,078,820 downwards.
ATATGTTAGAACTGTGAATGGGGCGAGGCATACAGCTTCTGAAACAGCCTGATGAAGGGTCGAGAGGATTCGAGTCCTGAAACATGGCGCTATGTCGCTTTGGTTTGGTTTCGATTTAAGAGCCAACTACTTGCCGTTTTTTGGAAAATTTAATTGACTGTGCTGAGGAAATTAGAGGGATTGAGTGTGCTGCCAATGGTGACTGTTAGAGATTCAAGGCAGTGATCCTTATCCCTGCGAAACTACATTTTGGAAAACGAGAGTGAAGAACCGACAAGAAAGTTAAGTTGGCGTTATTTTATTGTATTAGAGGGGTTCACAGATGGTGTGCTCCTTATTTATTCACTGTTTTTTGGTGAAGTTGAGTTTTACTCATAAAAACGAAGAAAAGGACAGTTTGCTACAAGAGAGGGGGTATCCTGTCAAGGCAAACAGTCCGACAAAAATATATTATTGTGAACTTAGATATTAGGGGATTAGATAGGGAATTAAGAATTTGGTAATTGGTAGATACATTTCCCTGGGTATTTTTGATATTGTACCACTACAGATCTGACAACAGAAGGCCGCCCACCAAAACTCAGAGACTGGTCAAAGAAGGCATTAATCAGAGATGCTACAAAGACACCAAGGATAACACTGAAGGAGCTGCAAAGATCTACAGCGGAGATGGGTGTATCTAGCCATAGGACCACTTTAAGCCGTACACGCCACTAAGTGGGGCTTTATGGAAGAGTGGCCAGAAAAAAGCCATTGCTTAAAGAAAGAAATAAGAAAACATGTTTGGAGTTTGCACAACAGTATGCGTCGGACCCCCCCAAACACATGGAAGAAGGTTTTCTGGTCAGATGAGACGAAAATTGAACATTTTGGCCATCATGGGAAATGCCATGTGTGGCGCAAACCCAACACTTCCCATCACCCCGAGAACACAATTCTCACAGTGAAACATGGTAGTGGCAGCAGGACTGTACCTAGCCCTGTGCGAGCGGTGCAGCTGCACAGGGCGCAAAGGCTTAAGGGGCGCATTTTGGCTGTCTGACGTTGTCTTCCACCGACACTTTTTCTTCACTCAGTGGCATCAGGCAACGGCAGACATGTGAAATGCGCCCCTTAAGCCTTCTCATGGCATGCTAAGCACATCTGTCCCTCCCTGCTCTGACGCAACGTCAGAAGGGAGGAACAGATCTGCTTTGCGCGCCAGCAACTTACACAGCGGGCGTGCCTCTTCTCTCTCGCCACAGGGGAGGGGGCACGTGCACGTTATGCAAGTCGCACAGGGCAACCTCGGTACAGCCCTGGATGGCAGCATCATGCTGTGGGGATGTTTTTCATTGGCAGAGACAGGAAAACTGGTCAGGATTGAAGGAACAATGGGTGGCATTAAATACAGGACAGTTCTTGAGGAAATCTGTTTGTCTGCCAGAGATTTGAGACTGGGATGAAGGTTCACCTTCCAGCAGGACAATGACCCTAAACATACTGCTAAAGCTGGTTTAAAGGGAAACATTTAAATGTCTTGGAATGGCCTAGTCAAAGGCATGACCTCAATCTAATTGAGAATCTGTGGCATTACTTTAAGATTGCTGTACACCAACGCAACCCATCTAACTTGATAGAGTTGGAGCAGTTTTGTCGTATGGAATGGGTGAAAATCCCAGTGGCTAGGTATGCTAAGCTACTAGAGACGTACCCCAAGAGACTTGCAGTTGTAATTGCAGGAAAAGGTGGCTCTATAATGTATTGACTTTGGGGGGGTGAATACATATGCACACTCCTCCTTTTAGTTTAGGGTGGTTGTTTTTTTAATCTTAATTGTTTGTGCACAATAAAGGATATTTTGCACCTTCAAAGTCATAGGCATGTTGTGTATATCACATGGTGCTAACCCCCATAACTGCATTTTAATTCCAGATTGTAAATGCGACAAAACAGGACAAACACAGAGGGGATGAAGACTTTTGCAATGCACTGTAATATTAATGATCATCTGTATACATTAATGTAAACCGCACTGATGCAGAATAACGCGGTATATAAGAGAATGTAAATAAATAAATAAATAAATAAATATAGTGCTACAAGACTCTCTTCACCTACCATGTCTGTCCTTCATCTTCCTCCCTGCTGCCACTGCTGTTTCCTGGGACCTGCAGCAGCAAACAGAAAAGGGGCATGGGGCCACTGAGTACTTCTGCTCTGTGGATGTCTCTCCCAGTCCTACTTATCAGAAACGGGAAGTCGCTTCAGAGGGGTGTTTTTCATTTTATCTCCAAATTCAGTCCTCTGAGATAAAATGCATTTTTTTAAAGGAAAGTTTGTAGACCTTAGCATTTCCTTTTCTCTCAGTGGTTAAGGAAAATAATTTATCATCCCCACACATCCAGCTATGACCATTGATATGTGTAACAAGGTAACCTGAAGCAGGACAAATGCTATCTGAAAGTTCTTATTTTGATTGGTGAGAGATAAGCAATCATCCACTTCAACACTATCCAATGGCTGGTAAATGAATGTATGATAGAATAATTCCCAGTAATATATATCGGAGAAAGGGCCAGCCCTAGAGTTGATCCAGAGTGTTGGAACCCTTGGCTAACCTCAAGCTTTACACCCTTTCTGGCTGTCAAAATCTATTATTTAGCTTTGAATGACCTGCTTTTGCTGCCCTCTAGAGGTTGCTGCCCTAGGTGACTGCCTAGTTAGCTTAGTGGTTGGGCTGGCCCTGATCGGAGGAAAATGATCGTAAATGATTATTTCTTGACAATTTCTTATGCGTCAGCTAAACATTATTCTACCTCCTCCTTTTTGCTACACTGTACACCTGTACAGTTTTCAGATAGCCTCCTTTACAGGAGCAATAGTAGCACTTAGTATCCAGGCAGGACTGGCGCAAGGATCCTGCCACCCCTCTCTGGGTGGTGGCAGTGGCACTAGCCCCAAACTGCAACGCAACGCAACACAACACAAACAATTCATTGCATTGTGGTTTCCTTCCTTTCACAATGTGCCGTTTCTACCCACTCTGACACCACTTCTGGTTTCAAAGGGAAACTGAAATGGCACATTGTGGTGTGGGGGGGGGGGGGGAAAGTAAACCACGGCACAGTGCTGGAGTGCCTTAGTGCTGCGTCATGGTTTGGGAGCTATTGCTGCAGGTCCCGGAGAGGGGAGGCGGTGGGTGTTGTCAAAGGGCCAGCTCCCTAGGTGACCGACTAGTTAGCCTACTGGTAGCACCAGCCCTGCATCGAGACTATGTGAATGATATCATTTTAAAGTAGTTTGATGGCATGGAAAGTAAGGGATTCTTCAGTCCGATTTCTGTTCTTTTTTTCTAGGAAAAGGAGCACGCGTTGGAACTCTGGCAGACTGTTGCTCAAGAACTAGATCGGTTGCAGCAGCTGTACCAGGAACACATGACAGAGGCGCAGATTCATGTGGTTGAGAGGCAAAAGCAAAAAGTAATTCATTTGCTCCTAGTCTTTTTGTAATGAATTTCATGGTTCCTATCAAAGAAAGGAACTGGGAGTAGATTCCTCTTTTGTTTGATGTACCAAAATATGTGTGTGTTCTTCTTTAAGAGATTTTTGAACTCTGCATTGACGAGTATGTAAGTAACATATGGGAGGTTAGTGCTTAAAAAAAACCAAAAAAAAAAAAGAACAGGTAAGTGGAACAAGTAGCATCAGGATTGTTGCAAAAGATGGGCAAGCAGGGCAATCTCCCTGCATGCCAAATCTGGCGGAAGCACCATGCTGCCCTTTTGAGTCTGCAAATCTGATTCAGAAAAGAGTGCAAAAAGCCTCCCTTGCCCTGGGTGCCATTTTATGCAGCATTTTGCCGAGTAGCCTCTCCTAGATTTTTGTTTTCATTTGCTTTATCTTATTTTCCATTTCTTTCATGGTATGGTACAAATAGTAAAACTGCTATTCCATAGCGTCCCTCCAGTACAGTCCAGACTAATGGGTTTTCATCCCCTTCCGGCAGATTGGAGACTGAGAATTCCAAGCTTTGATGATGTCATCCCATAAAGGGCACACATTCCTGTCACCTGGCCAGTATTTTCTGTCTCCCAAGCAGGAAGGGGATGAACCTTGCATAGCTAGGCTCCTCGTTTGAGAATTCTATCCAAAACATTTAAAAGAATTATAAAAAAAAAAAAAAAGTTTGAGACAGAAGAGGCTTTAGTGCTGAAGAGATCAGGTTTTTTTGCTTACAGCCATATCTTAATATCAACCGCAGTACAGAGGACTGTCCCAGAGCTGCTACTTTTCGAGCACATTGATTTCAAAGCCCAGTCTTGTTGAGTTGGGGGAGGGGTTTCTGCCAATGAGGAGATCAAATGTTTCAAAATTTCCTGTAACCTGATAGGTGATTCTGACTAGCTGCATAGCTTAATGGCAGTTTAAAACCACTATTTCCCTCTAATTTGCTACATAGGGAGTCTTTGGGGATTTCTGACTGGGAAGACATGTCTGCCCAACATGATTTATGTTGGGGTGGCATCCACACATTATTAAAAAAAATACTTTACTGGCTTAATTTTGTACACTGCCACATTCTGCACCTTCATGCCCATGAGAAAGGGTGGTCTAGTAGTTAGAACAATGGGTTGAGAACTAGGAACATCTAGGATTCAAATCCCACATTTCCCAGTGACAGTCCTTGAATACTTCACTTTCTCTCTCATTGTCTCAAGTACCACTTAAATTGTAAGCTTTTGGAGGCAGGGAGTTACTTGAAATCTATTATGAGCTGCATTGAACACAATTTGAAAGGCAGGCTAATAATTAAAAAAATATTATAATTATTCTGTCAAATTAATAAAGGAAATTCTTTGTGCAGAGCTTCTTTCTTCTTTGTTACTATGCTTTTAATGTATGCAGATAAGAGTGGGGGGGACGACTAAACATTTCTGTAATTTCTCCAGGTGTCCTATTGCTTTCAGAAGTGTTTGACTATATCATTGACACATTTCAAATATTTGTGCTGGTATTTGTCTTGATTGACAAGGTTTTTTTCCTAATTTGGTGTTGTGGAATTTTCTTTTATTAGAAGTTTTATGGAATATAGCAAAAATAATAGCAATTCAGAAAAAAACCCATTATGTTATTAACAATGTATTTCTATGAACAATCATTTATACATCTCCCATTGTGAAGAGAGAGGAAGTTCTAATCAGAACCTCAATAAAAAGGTCACATCACTAAATCTTATAACTTCTTTCAAATTCCTGCCCCTTAAAACAATGATATTTCTCAAACTCTAAGCTTAAACTACAATACGTTATTATTCTTAAGAAAAGTCTCCAGCTGTAAAACATATTACATGTTTTGAAAAGTTACCACACATTTGCAGGAAAACTTTAAAAAGAAAGTAGCACCACTGCCAAGGTACAAGGTCTCAGCTACAGGAATGGTTTCCTTCTTTCTTGAGTAACTTGACTAATATTGGGAAATTTTTGTCTAGAACAAGGCAATTACTTTTTCCAAAAATAAAGTTTAAACACATTCATTTTATCTGTTTCGCTTAGGAACATGAGCAAAAGAAAGTGGTCCTGTTTTGAAATATATTATCTCCAGGAACAAGCAGGAATGTAGTCTTCACACATAGGTATTGTCAGTAACGATGGAGCCTGCGCAGTAACTCTTCCCAGCGTCCAATAGGAAAGCTTTTGGGAGCATCCCACTGCACCTGCTTCGCTGCCTTCCCAATTGTCCCTCTTCAGTTCTTTGTTTTCTGCGGAGCAGACAGGCAGCAAACCCTGTCACCACAGAAACTTTTCTTCTTGTGGTCGCATCTGCCTTCACCGTCAATGCCTACACCAGTTCCACCGGTCTTTTCTTTTTTTTTTTTTAAATATTCTTATTTTGGAGGGTCTGTCCCCTCTAGGTGCCAGGCGCCATTTTGGGTACTAGGTGCTCTTTTCTTCCAAAATGGAGAAACCAACTAGTGGTTTCAAAAAATGTTCAAAGTGTAGCGGTACCATTTCCGCTACCAACACCCATGACTGGTGTCTTAAATGTTTAGGTCCTGATCATTTACCATCGGAGTGTCTCCTCTGTAGGAAGATGACCAAGAGAGGCCTGCAGAACAGAGCTTCAAAACTCGGCACCCTCTTTGCTGCAGATGCGATGTCCGTTGCATCAATGTCTTCCAGGGCTTCATCTTCCTCCCATGGATCTCAGGTAACTAAACCCAGGTCTTCCAAGACCGGCCAGTCCTCAAAGGGTAGATCTCCTTCAAAGCATTGAGGTGCTATTAGCGTTGCCCTTGAGAAAAACTGCCCTGGCAGGAGGCCTCGGCCTCCAAAGCACTAACGGGGCCCCAGGATGTTCCAGAGGCTTGGGAGAACTCCTGGTGCCATGTTCTGGTGTCATGGCTGCTTCCTCTGGCATCGGCAGGAGCTATGGATCAACGAATCCTAGCCATCGAACGCAGTCTGGCGGCCCTCTTAGTAGCTTCGGTACCGCTAAGACCGCTTCAGACAGTTCTGCAGTCAGCGGTACCAATACCAGTACCGACCGTACCTACTTCAACTGATGTGCTTCTCCCCATGCCGGCTCTTTAATCCATATCCGGCATCGAGGGCCCAGTATTGAAACAGTCCGATGCCGACTTCGATTGATACCGGCACCGAGCAATGCAAGTGCACCCGGCGCACAGATATTTCAAGTCCTCCGATTCTGATGATTCTACTAGTACCGGGGTGATTCTACCGGAGGATCCATCTCCTTCTCCTCAACACAGGATGTCTCCTCCAGAGGACATGTCTTTTCAGGATTTCATACGTGATGTGGCCCGAGGACTTTCAATCACGGTGACTCCTGAGAAGGAACCCAGAGCAGAAGAATTAGAAATTCTTCAATATCCAGCAGCTCCTAAAGAAGCAGCTACCCTTCCCATTCATCGAATCTTGCATGACCTCATGCTAAGGATGTGGGAGGCTCCTTTAATGGTGTCTCCACACTCTTGGAGACTTGATACTATGTACCAAGTTCAACAATGCCATGGGTTTCAAAAAACTCAATTACCACACCATTCAATGGTAGTGGAATCGGCAATGCGTAGGATCAAGAGTGTTAAAACACATTCTTCCAATCCTCCAGGCTGGGAAGTGAGGACACTCGATGCCTTTGGGCGTCTGTTTTCAATCCTCAATGTTATCAGCCAGGATTAGCTCTTACATTCTCTACATGGGAATGTTTCTCAAAGAGGTTACAAGAGAACTAGAGCTTATGGCTCCACCTCTCCCTGATGATAAAAAGGACAGACTTCCTCATTCTGGTCAAACATGCCCAGAATGTGTCTAAGTTCATGAATCGTGCAACCTTTGACTGCTTTGAGTGAATTAGCAGAACCTCTGCTATTTCCATCGGTGCACGTTGCATTGTCTGGCTTCAGGCATCTGATTTGGAACAATGGGTGCAAGATAAGCTGGGGAACATTCCTTGCACAGGAGAAAAGCTCTTTGGCAAGGATTGGCAAGACAAGGCTAATCAGATTGAATCTGAAAATACAATCTTGGATAGATTATCAAGGGTTACAGCCACCCCAGCAAAGAAAAAGACAACTAAGAAACCCTTTTTCAACAAGAAAAATAAATTCTACCCATCTTACACCCAGACTGTCCACTGTCCAGTTCATGCTCCCCAGAAGGGGCAGCAACAGCCCAGACAGCAAAGGAAGGCACAAGTCCCAAGAGCTCAACCAGCTCAACAGACTCAGCCTCCTGAGGGGCTTTGACGCCTTCCTAGTCATCCTGCCCCTGAAAGGTCCAGAACCTCTCACCATCCCCGGCAGACTTTGTCATTTTGCCAGAAGATGGCAACAAATAACATCAGAAAACTGAACTCTTTCCATTGTACGAGAGGGGTACAAACTCCATTTTCACAGTATGCAGGCTGCATACTGCATTGTATTTCATTACAGTTCTTGCAAGTTTCTTCTTTATTATAAATGCAACACCATTTCTTCTTTGTCTTTCATTTCCAGCATAGTAGACCATGTGATCATCTGATGCAAAGTGCCTGATGCCAGTCCATTTCAGTTCGCTGACACCCAACAGATCAAGTTGTACACGTTCCATTTCATTCTTGACCACCTCCAACTTCCCTTGGTTCATTTATTTATTTATTTATTTATTTTATTTATTTAACATTCATTTTTATACCGCATCTTCCAGAGATCAGTTGCAGTGTACAAATAACAACTATTAACAAATCAAAATTTGTTTTACATAGAACATCTTAGATATACATAGAACATCTTAAAGTATCATAAATTAAACAAATTTAACTGGAACTGAGTTAAAACAATTAACTAACAGAAAATGGTGTTAACGTACATAATATAGTACATAACAGATACAACTATATACAAGAGGAAGGTATTAGGGCATAAGAGATTGGAAAGTCTTTTCATTTGCGCTATGTGTGTGGTCTATTTATGTGGAAGGGTTGTGCTTTATGTTGTCAGTTACTTGTTTAGCCTTTATCTAAGTTGAGTGTAAGGTTTTCCATGGTGTTATAGTGTTTGGTGAATAGATACGTTTTTAATTTTTTGCGGAATTCCATGATCTCTGTTAGAGATCGTAGATCCTCTGGTAGGGAGTTCCAGATAGTAGGAGCTATATGAGAGAAGGCTCTATTGTTGGTTAATTTATGTGCTTTTATGAAGTCCTTCGGAATTTTTAGTTTATTTAATTGTTCTTTTCTGTGGGTAGTCTTAGGTGTTTCTTTGCATATTAAATTACATAGTGTAGTTGGAGCCATATCATTTAATGCTTTGAATGAGGTAATTATTGTTTTGTATGTTATCCTACTCTGTATTGGTAACCAATGAAGGGATGCTAGTATTGGTGTTATGTGTTGGAGTGAGTTTATTTTTAATATAATCCTTGCCGTTGCATTTTGGGCTAGTTGAATTCTTTTAATGTTCTGTTTTGAAATGCCCATAAGTATTAGGTTGGCAAAATCAAAGTGAGGGGTTATAATAGCTTGTGTTATATTAATGAAATCTTGTACAAATACTAGCGGGCGTAGTTGTTTGAGAATTTTAAGTTTGAAATAGATTTTCTTTGTGGTGTTTCTAATATGTGTTTCCATTGTAAGGTGTGTATCTATTATATAACACCTAGATATCTTATTTCATTTTTTATTTTAATTTCTTGATCTTGTAGTGTTATATGGGTTGGGGGAATAAATGATTGATTTTTTGTTACAATTAGGACTTCGGTTTTAGCATGGTTTATATGGAGGTTTTGAGTTTTTAGCCAAATTGTGATTTCGTTATAACAGTCTGAGAGGAGTTGTAATGGTAGGTTAGGGATAGTAAATGGAATGTACATCATAATATCGTCTGCATAGAGGTGATATTGTACTCCAAATTTTTTAAAGATATTGCAGACCGGTTTTATGTAAATGTTAAAAAGTAGGGCTGATAAAGCAGATCCTTGTGGTAAACCTATTTCTTGGTTATATGTAGTTGAAGTTTGATTGCCTATTCGTACATTTTGAGTTCTGTTGTTTAAATAGGAAGTGAACCATTTATGTACTGTAGAGTTTATGCCTATCTGTTTTAAGTTTCTGAGCATTATTGAGTGATGTACACTATCAAAGGCTGCTGATATGTCAATGAAGAGGAGGATGAATGCTTGTTTATGGTTGTCGATTCCTCTTAGGAGAGTATCAATTAATACAGTAAGTAGTGTTTCAACTCCGTGGCGGGGTCGAAATCCATATTGTTGCTCATCAAGTGGATAAGATGTGTCTATGTATTCCTGTGTCTGTAATTGCACAACTTTTTCTATTATTTTGGCCAAAAATGGTATGCTAGAGATGGGTCTGTATGATATTGGGGATGTTTTATCTAATTTGCTATTCTTTAGAATTGGGCGTATTTGTGCGTGCTTGAGTGATTGTGGTAGGTAACCTTGGGTTAATGAGAGGTTGACTATTGGAAGAATGAATGATAGAAGAGTTGGTAGTGTGTTTTTTATCCATGATACTGTGCATGGGTCTAAGTATGAAGTTGTGGTATTGAGACCAGATATGATAGTTTTTAATGACGTTCTTGAAATGGGGTAAAAGTCTGACCATTCGTCAATAGGCTGCTGAAAGGTGTTAATTGTATCTAGTGACATTTGAGGTTTTTTTGATTTGTTTTGGTAGTGATTGGCTAGTGTTTGTACTGAGATGTCAGTGATTTCATTGCTAGAAGTTTGAGCGTTATTGGTAAGGTTTCTGACAATAGAAAATAGCTCTCGAGGTCTGTTAAATGATTTTGATAATGTTGCTGCGTAGTAGTTTTTCTTTGTACTATCTAGTGCTTCTTTATATTTTATGAGATGGTTATTATATATTTCCTTATGTATAGTCAACTTAGATTTTCGCCATTTAGTTTCGTGTTTTCTTAGTTCTTTTTTCATTTGTTTTAGTGTATTATTGAACCATGGTGTACTGTTTGTTTTGAGGTGTATTCTTTGTTTATTTGTATGGTTGCTTTTGGCTGCATTATTGATGGTTTCGTACCAGTTGTTGACAGCGTCATCTAGATCTGATGTGGATGGCAAGAGGTGGGGGATTATAGAGTCAAGGAATTCCGTTTCATTAAACTTTTTAAATTTTGACGTGGGGCCACTTAATGTATAGTTTTTGACATTAGAAGTATGATATTTGAGGTCTATTTTGATAGTATAATGATCAGACCAGGGTGTCTCTGTGAGTGCTATGGAATTTGGGTTGATTAGTTTGAAGAGTACATCGGGAAGAAAAATCATGTCTAGTGTTCCTCCTTTTATATGTATTGCGGTATTTATTATTTGATGATAATCTATATCTGATATAGCATCCAGAAATAATTTGGAGTTATGTATTGATAGTGATGGGAGATTGAAATCACCTAGCATGATTACAGGGTTTTGTGCAGTGGATGAGCTAAGGAGATCAATAAAGGAGTCTAGGCAATCTGCACTTTGGTCTGGAGGCCTATAAATTAAGCAGATTTTCATGAGGCCGATTTTTATTAATAATGTGTCTATGTTATTAGATATGTTTGTTTGGATTGATTTAGCATTTAATATCTTTTTCGTCATCATTAGGACTCCTCCGCCTTTTTTGTTAGACCTATGTTTGTAAAAAAGGTCATAGTTTTCATTATCAAGTTGATTTAGGTAGACTGTGTCCGTTTCAGAAAGCCAAGTCTCTGTGACACATAAAATGTCTGGTTTGGAATCTGTTATTAGATCATTAAATATGGGGAGTTTATTTTTCATTGATCGTGCATTAATAAGAATGCATGATAGGGAGGATAAGTTTGAGGACGTTTCCTTGCAAATTTGAGGTGAACTTGTTTGTTTTATGTGTATTAGTCTATGGTAGTTTATCTTTGGATAGTTGTTTGGGTGAATGTGTCCAATATGGTTGTCATATTGGGTATGATTGTGTATTATAGGGATGGTCCTGTAATTTTTGCTGTTTAGACTTAGTGATAGGTTAGTTATTATTGTCAATAGTATAAATGTGTATAATATTCTTGGAAACATGATGTTGGAGTGTGCCATTTTCTGAATCTGGATCAGAGGTATGTTAGCCAATGTGTCTGATTCGGTGGGGTGTTGAGTAGTGTAGAGGTGGTGTGGTAATCTCTGATGAGATAATATAAATAATTACTGACAACAGTAGGAAGGACAGTTAATGACTAGTGTAGAGATGTAAATTGGCTTGCTCAGTAGAACAATCAGTTGTTACATATTAGAAGGTAGTGGTAGGTTGATATAGAGGCCACGTCAGAAGTTAGATGTGAGTTACTGACAACAGTAATAAATCTGGTATGAAACACAGATAGCAGTGATATTTCAAATTAAGTTACTGACAACAGTAATAAATCTAGAGTGAGTCAAAAGTGGCAGGAATATATCTAAAGTGAGTTATAGATAGCTGTAATATATCTGAGACCTAATACTGACAACAGTAATATATCTGCGATGAATCACAGGTGGCAGGAGTATATCTAAAGAGAGCTACTGACAACAGTAATTAAAACACAGTAATTAAAACACAAACACAGGAGTATATCTAAATAGAGCTACTGGCAACAGTAGCTAAAACACAAGGCTAAGTTCGTACAGGATAATGTTAAAGCTTAAATTGTGTTGGTATTGCTAATAGTGAGGTATTCTTCTATAAGTAATGCTGAGTACTGTGATAGATTTAAGCAGTATAATATTAGTGCATCTATGTATAAAGGATTTGAACTGTTACCAAAATTAGTAAGGTGGCACAATAATATATAATGTTTAGGATAGTCCGGCAAGATTTGGTTATTCAAGTTAATTCGTTTATAAGCAACAATATTGGCTGAAAATACTTATGGCAAGTTGCTGGAGTGTCTCAACGGTGGTTCCCTGCAAGCTCAACTCTAAAGGAGCTCAGCAATACCTTGTGGAGTCTCTTTTTCTATTTGTGGTAATTCTTTTGCGATTTTTGGCAGAATCGATGATCTAGAAGCGCTTTGCAGCTTTTTCAAACTGGTGCGTGCAGGGTGATTACTCTTTCCAAGGTTGTTTAAGATAGAATGATGCCTATGTGGATGGCCACTACCTAAGGGCCACGCCAAAGGGCCCTCTGGCGAGGCCCTCCGGCGCGGGCCCGACAGGCGCGGGCCTGCCTGAGAGCGGGTTGCTCTTTGTAAGCTGCTGCTCCTCCTCCCACAGCTCCGATTGAGCTGGAGCAATTAGGCAGGTCAGCTGGGACGATGCTCTACCCCGATGCAGGGGGAGTTGAAATGGCGATTTTCCCGCCGATCGCGGGCTGCTCTTTGTAAGCTGCTGCTCCTCCTCCCACAGCTCCGATTGAGCTGGAGCAATTAGGCAGGTCAGCTGGGACGATGCTCTACCCCGATGCAGGGGGAGTTGAAATGGCGATTTTCCCGCCGATCGTGGGCTGCTCTTTGTAAGCTGCTGCTCCTCCTCCCACAGCTCCGATTGAGCTGGAGCAATTAGGCAGGTCAGCTGGGACGATGCTCTACCCCGATGCAGGGGGAGTTGAAATGGCGATTTTCCCGCCGATCGCGGGCTGCTCTTTGTAAGCTGCTGCTCCTCCTCCCACAGCTCCGATTTGAGCTGGAGCAATTAGGCAGGTCAGCTGGGACGATGCTCTACCCCGATGCAGGGGGAGTTGAAATGGCGATTTTCCCGCCGATCGCGGGCTGCTCTTTGTAAGCTGCTGCTCCTCCTCCCACAGCTCCGATTGAGCTGGAGCAATTAGGCAGGTCAGCTGGGACGATGCTCTACCCTGATGCAGGGGGAGTTGAAATGGCGATTTTCCCGCCGATCGCGGGCTGCTCTTTGTAAGCTGCTGCTCCTCCTCCCACAGCTCCGATTGAGCTGGAGCAATTGATGCTTCGTACGTTCCATGTTCCAATGTGTAAGACATCTTTACAGCTTCTGACTCTCATTTCATGCGCAGCTACATCAGCAGTCAGACTTCCCGAGGGCTTTGATCCAACCACATCATAAATGCTGGCTTTACTCTGAAAAGTCTTCAGCTCTTTCCCAGTAGCTAGTTGAGTGCCTTCTGACCTGGGGGTCTCATCTTCCAGCACCATAGCACAATTTGTTTTGTTGTAACTATCCATTGGGTTTTCATGGCAAGATACAGAAGTAGATTGCCGGGCCTTTCTTCCGCGCAGTTTAAGTTTGGTGTTGTTGCCGATGTCACAAAAATGTGATCCTCTGCCGTCAACACTGTCCCATTCTGCTGCTGCCCAGATGGGTGGTTTGTCTTGGTCTGGCACCTCAGCTGCCCATTCCTTTCTGAATACACTACTAAGGCACTTATCCACTCTTTAGTCACCTCCTTTCTAGACTATTGTAACCTACTCCTTGCTGGTCTCCCTCTGAATCATCTCTCTCCCTTTCAATCTGTTCAACACTCTGTTGCACGGCTAATTTTGTCATGCTCATATTACCCCCTTAAGTCGCTTCATTTGCTCCCTATCCGTTTTTGCATCCAGTTCAAAATTCTCCTGCTGACCTATAAGTGCATTCACTCTGCTGCTCCTCACTACCTTTCCTCTCTTATCTCTCCCTACACCCCTCCTCGGGAACTCCGCTCTTCTGGCAAATCGCTTCTTTCTGTACTCTTTTATTGTTAACTCCAAACTTCGCTCCTTTCACCTTGCTGCTCCTTATGCCTGGAACAAACTATCTGAGTTTGTATGTCGGGCACCTTCTGTGGCCCTTTTCAAATCCAGGCTGAAAACTCACCTCTTCGTTGCCGCTTTTGGATCTTGACTCATCTAGTCTCCTTTGTGTTTCCTTACCATTCCCCTAGATGTATCCCATTTCGACAGCTACTATGTTGTCTGTCTTGACTAGATTGTAAGGTCTGATGAGCAGGGACTGTCTCTTACAGGTCTGTGCAGTACTGCATACATGCAGTGTTGTGTACTTCTTGAAGCGCTACACAAATATTCAGCAGTTTTTCTCTAAAGCTACTTTAGTTTCTTTTATAAATGAATGTGATAAGTCTTTGATCCTTAAGCAGTACTTTAGAAATAAGGATTCTTTTTTTCTGTGGTTTCAAATTGCAGAGTTTTCCTGATGTTTCAAGGGCCACCCAACTGAGGAGGAAACCTTTTTCTTTCCTTTAAAACTAGGGTTCTTGCTCTCATAGGCACCTTTTATCTTAGATATCCCTGTATGTGTTTAATTATGTAACAGAGTGTTAAATACATTTTTCTAGATCCTTCTCAACTGGAAAAGCTCTTGATCCAAAGGGAGGTTTCCAATCTGATATCCCAGGATGGAAGGGAGGACGACTAGCACTGTGTGCTTTTGACGTTATTAAGGAGTAATTAGAGTATTTATAGCTATATCATGTAGTATTTGCTACTTTTTTTCCTTTAGGTCTTATTTTCCGCTTTAGATTATGCTCCCCTTGATGAGGGCTAAATGTCCCAGTATGTTTCTTTTGTTTGTTTTACTTTTTCATTATTTATTTATTTATTTAATGTTTTTTCTATACCACGCTATTTGAAATCAGTGCGGTTTACATGTAACACATTTGTCCAGTGCAGGCTAGTCTGCAGGGGATTTACAATGAATGGGGTTTTATATACAGGGCTAACAGGGTAACTATGTATATTTTGGCTATTGCAGGTTATAGGGCAGCTAAGCCTTAGCTACAGCGTTAGCAGCGTAACTATGTACATCTTATCTGGCTGTCGCGGGGTGTGTGGACATTTCATTATTATCTACTGTTAGGGTTTCCTATACACAAGGTGGTAAATTTGAGGGAGTGGGGCTCTCAAAGGCAGGGCTGGAGATGTATGCGGTGTCTATGCTGGGGACACTGCTCTGGGTCATAGGAGTGGCTGGCTGTGAGACGTCATCCGGTTCAGCATAATATTGGAGGAACAGATGGTGTTTCAGTGCCTTTCTAAACTGGGCGAGGTCATTGGTGGCCCGTATGGCCGGTGGCAGGGCATTCCAACAGGAGGGTGCATAGAAAGTAAAGGCTCTGTTTCTCGTGGACTGAGAACATTTGGTGATCGCCTTCGGGAGTATAAGAGTATTGATGGCAGCTGACCTCCTTACTCTGTTAAGGGGGTTGGTCTGGATGAGATTTGTGTGGGAGGTGGAGGAGTACCTGTTGATGGCCTTGTAGGTCATTGTCAAGATCTTAAAGGAGATCCTGCATTGTACCGGCAGCCAGTGCAATTGTTTCAGAACTGGGGTGATATGGTCCCTCCTGGATGCTCCATGCAGGATTCTGACAGCTGCATTCATTGCAAGCTGTAGGGGGTTAAGCGTGCTTTTCGGGAGGCTGTACAGTATTGCATTGGCATAGTCGAAGTGTGGCATTATTAGTGCTTTGAAGACTGTCCGGAAGTCTTTTGGCTCTAGGAACTGTCGCAGGTGCCGAAGCGTCCGGATTTTGTGGTAGATCACCTTTACCATGTTGCCTATCTGAGCCTTCATGTTGAGCTGTTGATCCAGCGTGACTCCTAGGTATTGAATCGTGGGCTTGCTGAGGAGCTCTGCATCGTGTACCTTTAGAGAGGTGGGTGGAGTGAATGTGAGGTTCCTGGTGATGAAGAGGACCTCCGTCTTCTTGAAGTTTATTTTGAGCTTCTGCGTGTGTAGCCAATCTGTGACGGCATCGAAGCAGGTGACCAGCGGGGAGAGGTCTGGATGTTCCGTCGAGATTGGCATGTATAGCAAGACGTCATCCGCGTAAATCAGGCAATTGATGTTGAAGGATCGGATGAGGTCGCAGATGGGTTGCATGTAGACATTGAACAGTAGGACTGAGAGCGAGGATCCTTGCAGCACGCCTTTCTCTTGGGGGAAAGGTGTGGAGGTGGCGGGACCGGAGCGGACATGCTGTCTTCTGTCTGTCAGGTATGATGCACACCAGGACAGTGCCGTGCCATGTACTCCCTTCTGTCTGAGGCGTGACAAAAGTAGTTTGTGGCTGATGGAATTGAAGGCAGCGGCAATGTCCATGAAGATCAGAGCAAAGCCCTGTCTAATGTTGTCCTCTTGTTATGTTACTTCATTGTAATTGGGATATGTTTCTTTGCTGTTATGGATTGGGTATGTATATAACCTGTAAAAGACAAAATTAAAATTAAAAAAATCTTACCTCAATTTCCCTGGGAGTCTATTTGGGATCACTGAGCTATTTTAGCACTGTTCACTAAATAGGCTTCCTTCTATTTCTGGTCTTCAGTGCAGCTCTTATGCGAATACCTGTAACCATTAGTCTTTAACCTCTGGGTTGTCTATTTCAGTGTCTAATGCAATAAAACATAAGAATTCAAATAATTATGATCTCATCAACCACACCAGCACTTGTTGACCACACTATGCTCTTTCAAGTGACTTGGGGAAAAGACAGTGACTTCTGCACAAGGATCATCTATGTTGGAATGCATCTGTTCAGGTTGTATTTGAACCAGCATTCCCAGTAGCACAAAGTATTTTTCAGCACAGTTCTCCTGACCTAGAGGCAGCATGCCAGTGGCTTTAATAGACTAGGAGATTCATGCTGCAAGGAAGGATGAACTATTTCCCTCTTCCTATCTAATTTAGAATTTCTTATTGATAGTGAGACCTTGAGCCTCTTTTGATTTCAGTAGTAACTTGGTTTGTGGGTATCACAGGCCTTGTAGGTATCCCTCCACTTTTGAAAGAACACACACAAAAATGAGGATAAAATTTAGCCTTTTTAATATTTCTCACCATCAGTAGGGAGAAGTTGGCATACAAAGATAACTAGAGTTCAGCTGTAATGAAAAGATCATTGTCTGCTTCATGTCTGTGGTATATAAATCCTGGCATTACTAACTGCAAATTTTTTACCACTATTTTAGGACCAGTTGACTAACTTTCAGCAACTGACTAAGCAACTTCATGATGCTAATGAGCAAGTGGAATCGGTAAGCAGATATCTGAAACCTCATGCATAGTCTCAAATTATGAAACCTTATTTGTCTGTTCAAGAGTTCATCCTTTGCTCTTTTGGGCTATTCAGGACGGGGGATGCTACGAAGCTTGCTTTATTAACCTTTACGACTATGATGGGAAAGAAAATTCCAGTTTCTGCAAAACAGTGAAACCTACAGGCTGACTGAAAAGTGCACTTATGGAAGGTTCCAAAGGTGTTTCTTAGCCAGAGTACTATCACTGGAATCTCTGAACTAGATAGGAGAAAGTTAAAAATATTGAGAAGACAAGCAGTAGCTATGAATAAAGGCTTATGGTGCTATAGCCCAGTTAAGGGCTTATTTCCATTTGAGCTGGTAGCCCAAAGGAGCAGGAGGAAACTGCTGGGCTAAAAGGTATCAAATCACTATTTAGCAAAAGTCACATTTAATGCCACCAGTGTTGGCAAATATCCATACAAATAATCATCTGGATTCAATTTCTGCATAATTTTTTTTTTTTTTTTTTGCTTTTGAACTCCCTTCTTTTTCACAGGTTATTCTTCATGTACAAGCAGGATAGGTCCTTACGTATGGATGATGTCTGACCAAGTTCCCTTTGGGAATTTCCTCAATCCGTGTGGCCTAGTGGTTGGGGCAAGGTACTTCAAGCCAGAAGGTCGGGGGTTCAAATCCCACTAGAGGACAGCAACCTTGAGCCGGAAGGACTGGGGTTTCTAGTCCCACAGGTGCTCCTTGTGGTCTTGGGCAAGCCACTTAACCCTCCATAGCCCATGTTCCCTCTAAAATAGCTATCTCCAAGTTATAATGCCCTGTTCAATGTAATTTCAGTTTGTTCAGTGTAAACCACACTGATGCAGAATAGCACGGTATATAAGAGAATGTAAATAAATAAATAAATAGAAGCTTTTAGAAAGCTCACAACACAGGGGCGCCTGTTCCTGCTGCCACGCCTGAGAGCCTCAGCTAGTTTTTTCCATGGAGCCATTTGAATGCTTTTGTTGTCCGCATGCCACTCTTGCTCCTTTTGTGTTTTTCTCGCTATTCTTGTGTATGTGCTTTTGCCTGCCTGTTGCCGTGCTAGTTTTCGTCCCATTGCTTCCTTCAGTCAGGTTTTTCAACAATGTCTGTTTTCTTTTTTACTTTCGCCAATACTTGTGCTGCATTTGGGTCTTGGGCATGCCTGGCCGGGTTACTGTATTCTTTACTTTCAAATTTGAGCCATTTTATTTAGTTGCGGCTATTTTTCCATCCACTGTGTCTGAGAAACTTTACAGCAGGTTTAAGAAGTGCACCCACTTGGGCAGGACAATGTCCATTATGGGCTTGAAGCCCAATCATAACCCCTCTGTCATTTATGTTCACAGATGACACAATGAGGGCTGTGTGGGGTCAAGAGGAGGAGCGCAGTCAACTTTTTAGTACTGAGAAGACAGCCCATTTGCATAGGCAGCATTGGTCACCATGGACCCCAGAGCTGCACAGTATGCAGGCAGAGTTTCTGCATTGAGGAACCATCCATCCTGCTTGGAGCTGAGCAAAATTAGGGCTTCCTGGGATTGGTGTTCTACCAATTCCACCCAGAGAGATTTCAGTACCAATACATTGAGCAGAGGTTTTTATACATCGATATTGAGGTTCATCTGAGCATAGTTCCAGGAGCATTGGGGAATTGAGTGATGCATGACTTCCGAAGTAGCCCCAACATGGGGATCACTCATCCTCCCTGTCATTGGAGGGGCAGTGCCAGACTCCAAAGGTCCATTACCAACCAGCCGATACTCTTCAGCTGGTTCTGAAGTCATTGACCGAGACTTCTGAAGCCCCATGACTTCATTCATGGTAGCCCTCGAGGAGCACGAGGAAAAGCTTATGATGATGCTTCCTCTGTAGGAGTTGTTTGCTTTGGCTACTAAGCAGCAGCATTGAGCTGATTCTCAAAACTGTCTGTCTGCAGGCGATGTATCAACATCAAGACTAAGGGTCTTGACACAGATCTGTGCCTGGCCTGGCACTCCTGGAGGAGATCTGACTCCTGTGCAGAGTGGAAGTCAGCCCAGGTAGAGACTCTGACATCTCTTGAGTACCTCTCTGAATCTGCGTGCTCTTGGGTAACAAATTAACTGAATATTTCTTGGAAAATAAGTCTCTAGAGTTTGTGTCGGACTCTTTTCCACTGTATGAGAGGATAGATCATTCTGTGAGTTTGTATGAGTAACAGTTAAGTCCATTCCATTTCATAAAAACATAAGAGATGCCATGCTTGGTTAGACCAAGGGTCCGTCAAGCCCAGTATCCTGTTTCCAGCAGTGGCCAAACCAGGTCACAAATATCTGTCAGGTTCCCAGAAAGGTACACAGATTCCATGCTACTTATCCCGGGCTAAGCAGTGGATTTCCCTGGTCCTCTTTAATAATGGTTTATAGACTTTTACTCCAGGAGCTTGTCCAAACCTCTTTTAAATCCAGAGACACAGTTGGACACAGGGGAGGACCCAGAGCCAAGAAATTGGAGATCCTTCAGTATCTGAATCCCCAGCCCCCCAAGGAAGTGTTGACAGTGCCTATCCACAATCCGTAAAATAAAGCAAAGAAGTGGCTGCTCAGGTTTTCCGAAGAGGTGGTTGCTCAAATAAAGGCAAAAAACACAGCTTTCACAAAATTCAAAAGCAATAAAAGAACTCCAGACATTCTGGAAAGCTAAAAACACTTCTCTTTGTTGAACACTTTAACAACAATGCCTGCACAATTGTTCACTCCGTCTTGCCACAACCCATGTATATAGTTGTTGATATCCTTCTAATTGTCCTGAGCCAAGAGGATACCTTGTACATAGTTGAATGGTTTTTCTGTAACTGTACATAGTTATACCATGTTATAGTTTGTAATATCTGTTCTCTGTAAAATTATCTGTTTAATGTAAACCGCCCCTGATCTCTGGAAGGGGCGGTATAGAAAAACTGCTTAAATAAATAAAAATAAATCAACCCAGATAGAAAGAGGTTTTGACATTTTGAGATAAGGTGATAATGCTCTGGACTAGTATTATCCAGGCTTGATTTTTTTTCTAGTTGCAACTTCACTATGGCCCTCCACAGTGACTGAAAAAATCCCTAATTGCAGAGAGTGATTGATAATTTTGCAGAGAGACTGCGAATGGAGATCATAATTAACGACAATCAGCCCAGAAGTGCAAGGGTCCACAATCAAAGTTGTTGGACAGATGCCCCCCCCCAACAAATCTTCAACCGATTGTACTGTCAGTTGCCTAAATGTGGTTAATACTGAGGAAATACTCAACCCACCTACCATACTTCCTGCTCATCTCCCCTCTTCTTCGCTTTATCTTCCTGATTCCCAGTCAGCTCTTCCTAATCCCCAACAGAGATTACATTCCAGTAGCCAAACAAACTTTGGCAAATTGACTAGCATCTTAAATCCAATTCTGTTAAAAACAAACTGGTACTCCTGTAACCAGTAAAGTCAAGCCTCATCAAATCAGAGTCACTACATCTATCATGATTCTCTTGAAATCTGTTTTGCTGGATGCCATAAGCAGAGCAGCAACTTGGCCTTCCCTTCATACTTTCACTTTGTACTATTATTGGGATCAGTCCACAATTGTTTGGTCAGGCTATACTGATCATCCTGTCTTTGTAATTTTGGCAACTTTCACATCTTTCTCTATGAATGAGTTGTTCCCAGTCAATAGACAAATTTTAGCTAAATGAGCAGCCCTAAGCTTGGGAGTCACCAGTTCATATACCTAAGTCAGCCCTGCTTCTTCATGGAAATTGAGCAATGTTTTGTTTCCACTCTAGGCCTCCCGTGGCCTAGTTGTTAGAGCAAGGGGCTGCAAACCAGGGATGCCAAGGTTTAAATCCTGCTTCTGCTGCTAACACTCCTTGTGACCTCGGGCAAGTCACTATCTCCTATCATTTCTCATGGGAGCAATGTCTTCAAATGGTATTTTTGCACATACCATGATAATAATGACTGTCACTCATAAGCCAAGGTATGTGAAGTATGATCTCAGTCTCTCAAATTTATGGTTAACGTAGTACTTGTATCCTCCCAAAGAGAGCTTACCTTTGGAGTTCATAGGATATAATATGTATAGGTAATAGGGTGGTCCAAAAAAACGAACAGATTTTAGCTCTCCGCAAGGGTGGTTTTGTTCTTTGTCATATTTATAACAAACGCCCAAAATTTAAATGAAAATAAACAACATTTAGAGGTCACCCCATTTGGCAGTTTTTATGTCATCTGAACCAAACAGCAAACAACTGGAAAGTTTGATAACAGCGGTCGCTGAAGGTTCTGCACCATCTTTTTCTTTGTTTCTGCTGAGACTCTGTCACCAAAAAGGGCTAAGCCTGCCAAATGTTCAGACATTGAAAATAAAACAGCCTGGTTTGGGTAAATCTTAAGAACTGATAAAAATTCAGTGTCATTGACAGGAGCTCAGATTGCAAATGGTGCTTCATTCCACTGTCTTGATGTAAACAAGACTGATGGAGCCAAATCTGTGATATTCTTGGACTCGTGTGCATTTGTCCTGACCTGAGCCTTAAAAAGAAATAGTTTTAATACATAAATGTCTTTTCCCGTCGCTTATGAAGATTCATGTTGTTAGCCCCTTGCACTGGGCGTGGCAGTCCCTTTGTAATCTGTTTGGACAAAACTCGGAGGTTTCAGATTTTTTGCCTCTTCGGGGCAACTCTGACTTCCCAGTGGGTGACACCTCCCAGATGTTTTGAGGTTGGGGGCAGCATGGCCGTGTGAAGAGAGCCAGTCAGGTATAGTATCAAACTTAGAAGAACCAGGGAGACAAAAGATGAAGAATAAGTGGGAAAACGAAAAAGAAGTTGGATGTCATCCAAATATATAAACGATGTGATACCAAGAGAAGAAATCAGGGAAGTCAGAGGAGTCAAGTAAATGTTAGAGAATGGGACCAAGAACAGAGCCTTGAGGGATGCCACAGTGAAACTGCTGAGGGATAGAAAGAGTAGATGACCAAGAGACCCAAAAGGAATGATTGTACAGATAAGAGTGAAACCAAATCAGGGCAGAACCTGTGATACCAATAGAAGAGTTGAGAAAGAAGAAGGGAGTGATTCATCAGGTCGAAAGCCGCAGAGAGATCAAATGAGATGAGCAGAATCTGATGATGGGAATCCAGGGAAGTGTGGAGAAAAGTAGAAATAGCCCGATGTGAGTGCTTAGTTGAAAGTTGGAGAGGGAAGCCAGTTTGTGTGAAGTGAAGGGCCACCAGTATGACAGAAGGGCAACCAGGCATTCCATAACCTTAGGAAGAAGTTGTTGGGCAACCAGGCATTCCATAACCTTAGGAAGAAAAGGGAGAAGGGAAATGGAGCGGTAACTAAGGGGATCAGAGGGGTCCGGTGCAGAGGGCTTGAAAATGGGGAGAAAGTTCTTTGCTCTCATCTCACACCTGGCCTGTGACCACACCTACGGGTCTGAGACCGGCTGCAGGAGCTGCATGAGCTGTGGATGTTTCCCAAAGCTAAGACTAATTTTCTTTCTCATCTCTGCTGGTTTCAGAGTTTAACTGTCTGTTTTGTGGGAATTGCTGATATTAAGATTAACTGTGCTTATAAATTAAGCTTGGGGATAATCTGACTTACTACTTTTCTGGGTAGCCTTGGAGCAGATATCTGTGGGTGCCCCCAGTTCAGAAAAAGCCTACTGGTCAGAGACACTTAGGTTCCTGCCCACCCTACCCCTCACCCCACCCACCACAGGGGCTGCATTGCCTATATAGTACTCGCATACTTTGCCATCTATCCCTTTAACTTGGGTTAGAGCCCACATCTTCTTCCTCCTTTTTTCTTCCTCTTCTCCTTCTAGGACTGCTTATTCAGCATGTCATCTATTCAGTGCAGTAACTGCAGTACTTTTATTCCAAGACAAATCATTTGGAACCTCAGAACTTATCCTATGTGCCTCAGGTCAGCTGCCATGCATAAAGAACTGACTCTACTAAGGGAAGACCTAGCTGCCATGCATAAGGAGGTGACCCTACTGAGGGAGGAACTGGCTGCAATGAAGATAGTCAGGTGCCTCCCAAGCTCTTCAGCCAGCAAGAACACAAACCACATTGTTGAAGTACTTAGCACAGAACGTAAACACTCCAAACTAGATGATGTTATCCACTTGGGCACAAATGACCGGGCTAGAAACAGTGCCTCTATAGACCAAAAGGACTTCCAGTCTCTGGGAGAGAAGCTCAAGCCCATTGTTAACACTGTTGCATTCTCAGAGGTTCTACCTGTGCTTGGTAAGGGGGCAAAAAGGCTGCATCACATTAACAGCTTTAATACATTGCTCCAGACCTGGTGCAAACAAGAAGGATTCAGATTTATTGGCGACTGGGGTAACAGATGGAACAACAAGAGGCTATACTGTGCTGATGGACTACATTTCTCTGTTGCAGGGAAAAGAATCCTAAGTGAAAAATTCAAGCAATATGTGGATATACATTTAAATTAGAAAAAGAGGGTGACGGATGTAGAAGGTCAAGCTCTGGACGTCACCCCCTGCAAAAGCAGATTAAAATCAGAAACAGCCACACTTTTAAACCACACATCAAAAACAAGTGGGAAGATGTAGGCAGAACAAAATCAATGCTAAATACACACAAGCCAGGTAAATGCTGGAAAGCAATTAGCACAAATGCTCGAAGCTTAGCCAACAAAGTTCCAGACCTAGAAGCCCTAATGGTGGAAACGGATTTGGACATTGTGGCCATTACAGAAACATGGCTAAACGAATCGCATGATTGGGATATAGTCATTCCTGGCTATAATCTATTCAGAAGAGACAGAGAAAATGGAAGAGGAGGAGGAATAGCCTTGTATGTCAAAAGCAATATTAAAGCTACTGAAATGCAGGGGGCATGGGGAAAGAAGAAGCACTCTGGATTGTGTTGGAAAGAGGAGATGGCACTGTCATCCATACTGCTGTAGTCTACAGACCTCCAACACAAATTGAAGAGATAGATAACGAATTGATTATAGATATTGCCAAGATAGCCACAAAAGGGGAAGCAATCATATTGGGAGACTTTAATCTACCTGATGTGGATTGGGTTACTCCTGCAAATCTGGAAAGAAGCAAAAAAATCATGGATGCTCTCCAAGATGCGTTACTTAGACAAATGGTGATGGAACCAACCAGGGAAAGCTCAACGCTGGATTTAGTGCTCACCAACGGTGATAGCGTGTCGAATGTCTGCGTGAGTGCCCCTGTGAGCAGCAGCGATCATCACACGGTGTGGTTTGAGATAAAAGCCATGGTACAAGCCAATCATAGCAAGCTCAAAATCCTAAACTTCAAAAACATCGACTTCAATAAAATGGCCGAGTACCTAAAGGAGGAGCTGACAGGGTGGAAGGAGATAAGGGAAGTGGAATTGCTATGGGCTAAACTAAAGGTGGCAATAAAAGGGGCAACAAATAAATATGTAACAAAAGTAAACAAAAACAAGAGGAGAAGAAAACCCATTTGGTTTTCCAAAGAAGTGGCTGTTCAAATAAAGGCAAAAACAACAGCTTTCACAAGATTCAAAAGCTCACAAACAGAGGAACACAGAAATGAATACAGGATCAAACTCAAAGAGACAAAAAAAGAGAAATAAGGATAGCAAAATCAAAGGCATAGGAAAGGATGGCTAATGATGTTAAGTGTGGCGACAAAACCTTCAGGTATATTCGGGAAAGGAAGAAGATCAGAGGTGGAATTGCAGGACTCAGAAGTGCTGCGAATGGACTGGTGGAAAGTGACATTGAAAAAGCGAAATTGCTAAACAAATACTTCTGCTCTGTTTTTACTAAAGAAAGTCCTGGAGAAGGACCACCTGTGACTCCCAAATATTATAAAAATGGGAATGAAGTAGATACCACACCATTCACAGAAGATGATGTGTTAGAACAACTTGCAAAACTGAAAGTGGACAAGGCCATGGGACCGGATAGGATACATCCCAGGATTCTGAAAGAGCTCAGAGAGGTTCTTGCAGGGCCGTTAAAGGATGTTTCAACAGATCCTTGGAAACAGGAGAGGTTCCTCAGGACTGGAGAATGGCTGATGTCATACCTTTACACAAAAGTGGTGACAGGGAAGAAGTGTCAAACTACAGGCCCGTGAGCCTTACCTCGGTGGTGGGAAAAGTAATGGAGGTGCTCCTGAAAGAGCGAATAGTGAACTTTCTCAAAACCAACAGGTTGCAGGACCCGAGGCAACATGGTTTTACCGAATGACGATCTTGCCAAACAAATCTGATTGAGTTCTTTGACCAGGTGACCAGGGAGCTAGATCAGGGACATGTGATGGATGTCATCTACCTGGATTTCAGCAAAGCCTTTGATACTGTTCCTCATAGGAGGCTTATCAGTAAACTCAGTAGCTTGGGGATGGATCCTAAGATGGTAAATTGGATCAGAAATTGGTTGACTGACAGACGACAGAGGCTGATGGTAAACGGAGCTCACTCGGATGAAGGGAAGGTGATTAGCGGGGTGCCCCAGGGGTCGGTCCTGGGTCCGGCACTGTTCAATGTATTTGTGAGTGATATTGCTGAAGGACTGAATGGAAAAGTATGTCTTTTTGCAGATGACATGAAAATTTGCAACAGAGTTGACTCCCCTGAGGGAGTGGTTAACATGAGGAAAGATCTACAAAAGCTGGAAGAATGGTCTAATGCTTGGCAATTAAGATTTAATGCAAAGAAGTGCAGAGTCATGCAGTTGGGTAGCAGAAATCCAAGGGAAATGTACGTGATAGGGGGCGAGAGGTTACTATGCACGGATCAGGAGAAAGACCTTGGTGTGATTATTTCTGAAGATCTCAAGGTGGCAAAACAGTGTGACAAGGTGGTGGCAAAAGCCAGGAGGATGTTGGGCTGCATACAAAGAGGAATCACCAGCAGAAAGGAAGAGGTATTTATGCCACTGTACAAGTCACTGGTGAGGCCTCACTTGAAATACTGTGTTCAGTTTTGGAGACCGTATCTTGCAAAGGATGTAAAAAGACTGGAAACTGTTCAGAGGAAGGCGACCAAAATGATTTGCAGCCTGCGTCAGAAGCCTTACGAGAAGAGACTTGAAGACCTAAACATGTACACTTTGGAGGCGAGGAGGGACAGGGGAGATATGATTCAGACTATTAAATACTTAAAGGGAAATAATGAACAAACAAACCTCTTCCAAAGACGGAGAAACTGTACAACTAGAGGGCACAGCATGAAGCTGCGAGGTGGTAAATTGAAAGGCAATGTCAGGCAACACTTTTTCACTGAAAGGGTGGTGGATGCTTGGAATGACCTCCCGATGGAAGTGGTAGGGGCATACATGGTGACGGAATTCAAAATGGCATGGGACAGACACAGTGGATCCCTATACAGCAACAGGATAAAATCAAAATAAACTGAACCATCTAATTTCTCAACAAATAGGGGTGTCCTACATGGAGTGGTGGGTTCACCCCTAAACAGGGACGTGGGGAGGGGTGGTGGAGCGGCAGGTGCACCTACTCTTGCCATCATGCTGGGCAGACTAGATGGACCATGCTGGTCTTTATCTGCTGTCATTTACTATGTTACTATGAAAGAAGAAGAGATGATTATGATAGAGAAAGAAAGGAGTCGTTGACTAGTTGGAACAGCTTAGAGGGCATAGAATCAGAGGAAGCAGTTGTGGAGCGGGAAGAAGAGAATGCAAGAGAGCTCTCAATAAGTCGGAGGAGTTAAGGCAGAGAGGAGTCAGTAGAAGAAGAGAGCTAGGGATCTGACAAAGGGGGGAGGGTAGATGTGGGAAGAGTAGATTGAATTGCAAGGATTTTCTGGTGAAAGTTGAAGGTAAAGTCCTGAGGCAAAAGAGATTGATCACCTGTTACAGGTGAGTAACTATGTTTTTTCTATATTCAGCAGGATTGATAAGGCACATTATCCCTCTCAGCTCTTCAAGAATTTTATTTCCTCCTTGAACTATGGTAGTAGCTGAGAGACTGAAGAAAACACTTTGTATGGGAAGGGCCATACGTGCTCTATTCGCTCTTTCGCACTAGTTTTGAGCTCTGGGAGAGTTGTTCTGTCCCAGAGTGACTAGTGTGCTTGATCAATCCTGCTTTCTACAAAAAGCACCTGTTCCTGATCGTATCCCCAGTCTAGTCCCGGACCTCTGAGTTGTACACCTCATTCAGCAGCTTGGAGACTGAGGAACCACCACCTTTTTGTGATGTCATCCGTATATCCCTCTGGGAGCCGCCTTCCTCCATCAGTTACCTCAGTCTCCAAGCAGCTGAATAGGCCGGTGAGCCTGGGGGTCCGGACTCACTGGAGGAACAATTAAGTCCAGTTTGGTTAGATTTAAGGGTATTAGTTAAAAAAAAAAAAGCTTAAAGCAGAGCTAGCTAAATTAAATAAAGCAAGGGGCAGCTGTTTCTTTAAATTCCAGGACTGTTCCCTAGTAGTGCGACAGGCTCTCCTCTATCTGCCGAGGCCCTACCTGGGGGGCTGGTAGCTCAGCGGTGGGCCTTGGGTGAGACCGGCTTCGCTCCCATGGAGAGTCAGTGGAGCTGAACCGGGATGGGAGAGCTGCACCGCCAGGCGTGATACAGACAACTTGCCTGTGAGCGCTCTTCTGGCTAGCCGCGGAGGTACCTGGTGCCGGGCCCCCACGAGGTGCATCGGGCGGACAGCAAAAGTGGAGCCTCAGTCTTCTTCGCAGTGCGGGGAGACGGCGGAGTCCCGCTAAGCTTGACCTGCCTTGGCGGCAGAGGTAAGGAGGCGGGCTGGTGAAAGCATTGCTGCGGCGTGAGGGAGCGCGCACCGCAGAGCAGGCCCGGCCACGTGGTTGGAGCGCGGGGAGCACAGGCCTCCAGAGTCGGAGTGTTCAGCGGGGTTTTTCGACGGCGGTTTCTGCAGCGGTGGGGAGCTGCCGTCTGGAAAGCCCACGGGACAGTTGTAGGGTCCGATTTGGAGCGATTTAAAAAAAAAAAAAAGAAAGAAAGAAAACAGGAACGAGATTGACTTCAGGGGTTTCCCTCCTGTTTCGGGGTCCTGTGCTCTCCGGTGGCTTTTTTGTAGTGGCTATGCCGTCAAGGCCCCATTGTTTTATTTGTGGGGCCAAGCGAAGTGCGCTTTCGGACTCCGGGGTGTGCAAGTCCTGCGCTAAAGAGGCTGCTACCCTGGAGCTCCCCGGGGAGGAGGTGCAGGAGCGACCGGGGACGGGGACGGAGGCAGGCACCTCAGTCACTCAGGTAGCCAGTTTGCCCCTGGGGGAGCCTATAGCGGGGCCATCCTCCGCCCCAGATGCCCCCGCCTTGCAGGCGACCTGGCCCAAGGGGTTGGAGTCTATCTTCTCGCCAGGGTTCGTGGCCCTCCTGCAGCAGGCGGTGGGGGGCTTCCCGCCAAATCCGACAACAGGCAATTGCGTAGGGGGCGGAGCGAAGAGGCTGGGGCAAGCCCCCATCTCAGAGGCCCAACTGGGGGTCAAGAGGCCACGGCTGGAGGCGGATTTCGGGGCTCAGTCGGCCGCCTCGGAGGGGCACCTCGCGGATGAGGAAGTGGGGAGCATGGCCCTCGAGGATGAGCTAGAGGAAGGAGAGCTCGAGGACAAGGAGGAGCAGGCTAGAGTAGTGCGGGTCTTCCGTAGGGATGAGCTGCCGGCTCTCATCGCGGAGACGCTGCGTATCCTGAACATGCCGGCCCAGGGACCGGCGGAGGATGAGACGTTGGAGGATCCCCTGCTACAGGTCTTTCGGAAGTCTCAGAGAACGTTCCCGGTGCACCGGGTATTCCAGGAGTTGATACAGGAGGAGTGGAATGTCCCGGAAGCTGCGCTCAAGAGCTCCAGAGTGATGAGCCGGTTGTACCCGCTGGTGGACCAGGATAAGGAGGTCTTCAAGCCCCCTAAGATGGATGCAGCCGTGGCAGCGGTAATAAAGAAGACCACCATTCCGGTGGAGGGCAGTGCGGCCCTTAAGGATGCGCAGGACAGAAAGTTAGATGCGTTGCTGAGACAGATTTTTGAGACTAATGCTCTGTCACTCCAGGCGGCTATTTGTGGGGCCTGGGTGGCCAGGGCATGCCTGTGCTGGTCACAGCAGCCCCTAGCGGGGCAGGAGGGGGTACAATCCAGCGATGCTGCCCGCCTGTAGTCGGGGGCGGCCTATTTGTCAGACATCCATTATGATCTCATGCGAGGCTTGTCCAAGAGTATGGCGTCGGCGGTGGCAGCCAGGCGCTATCTGTGGCTCCGTAATTGGGTGGCGGATAATTCCTCTAAGGCACGGTTAAGTAAGCTTCCATTTAAGGGTCGTCTCTTGTTTGGTGAGGACCTGGAGAAGTTGGTCAAAGAATTGGGCGAATCCAAGGGCGGCAAGTTGCCTGAGGACAGGCCTAAGCAGGGGCGCGCAGGTCCGGCTGGCAAGGGGCAGCAGCGGGATTTTCGCAGGTTTCGTTTTCAAAGATTCAGTTCTGGACAACGAGGTAGATTTCCCGGCAGAAGCCAGGGCTTTCGGGCAGCGGGGAGAGGATTTGGGGCGTCCTCCTCTGCTCCCGCCTCCTCTTCCTCGACCCTTAGAAAAGCGCAATGAGATCAGGCGGACTCAGGGGCCTCTAGTCTCCATGGGAGGGAGGTTGCAGGAGTTCTATGCCTCCTGGGTCCACATCATGTCAGATCAGTGGGTCCTCAAAGTCATTCGAGAGGGCTATGCTCTGGAACTGCAACGCCCAGTGCGCGATGCCTTCGTAGTCTCCCTGCAGGGCAGCGACCAAGTGCGGAGCGGTGCGGGAGATGGTACAGAGGCTGCTAGATCTCAGGGCGATAGAACCGGTCCCGCCAGACCAACTCGGCGTCAGTCGTTACTCCATTTATTTTGTGGTGCCAAAGAAGGACGGCGGTTTTCGGCCCATTCTGGACCACAAGGGGGTAAATCGGTGTCTGCGCGTGACCCACTTTCATATGGAGACCCTGCGGTCGGTAATTGTGGCGGTGCGGAGGGGAGAGTTCCTCACCTCCCTGGATCTGTCGGAGGCGTATCTTCACATTCCCATCCAGCCGGAGCATGTCAAGTTTCTCCGCTTCGTGGTTCCTTTCGGTCACTTTCAGTTCCGAGCCTTGCCGTTTGGCCTGGCGATGGCCCCACGCACGTTCACAAAGATCATGGTGGTGGTGGCGGCGGCCTTGCACAGAGACGGCATTCTGGTGCACCCTTATCTGGACAATTGGTTGATCCGAGCAAAGTCCAGGAGCGAGAGCGAACGAGTGACGTCCAGGGTGGTGAGTTTTCTGGAGAGCCTGGGTTGGGTGGTCAACCGGGCAAAGAGCAATTTAGTGCCATCTCAAGGTATGGAATACTTAGGGGCTCGGTTCGATACGGAATCGGTTCAGGTGTTTCTCTCGCAGCAGAGGGCGCGAAGGCTTCGGACGCTTGTCAGGAAATTCCTAAAGAGAAAGGAGTCGACAGCATGGCAATACCTGCAGTTGTTGGGAACAATGGCGGCGACCATAGATTTGGTGCCGTGGGCAAGAGCACACATGAGACCACTGCAAAGGGGTGCTCCTGCGGTGTTGGTCTCATCAGTGGGACCCGCTGTCACTGAGACTCGCCTGTCCAGACGAGACCCGAGTAGCGCTTTGCTGGTGGTTGGTTCCCAGTTCGTTGGAGAGCGGGAAGCCGCTCGAAGTGCCCGAATGGGTGGCCCTAACGACGGATGCCAGCCTTCTGGGCTGGGGGGCCCACTGCCAGGGACAGTTCGCCCAGGGGCAGTGGTCCGCCCAGGAGAGAGCGTGGTCGATCAACAGGTTGGAGTTGAGGGCAGTGTTCCTGGCCCTGCAGAGTTTTCAGGCAGAACTCCGCGGGACGGCGGGACGGGTGTTTTCCGACAACGCTACCGCTGTGGCGTACATCAGTCGACAAGGGGGCACCAACAGCGTGGCGCTGGAGGCCGAAGCAGAGAGCCTGTGCGGCTGGGCCAAGATGAATCTCCTGGCAGTGTCGGCAGCGCATGTTGCAGGGGTAGACAATGTGGAAGCTGATTTTCTCAGTCAGGTGAAGGTGGATCCCGGAGAGTGGGTCCTTCATCAGGAGGTGTTCGACATGCTAGTGCGCCGCTGGGGCACGCCGGTGATGGATCTGATGGTGACACTTCAGTCGGCGAAGGCCAGTCGCTTCTACAGCAGAAGAAGGGAGAGAATGTTAGAGGGCCTCGATGCTCTCATCCAGCCTTGGCTGGAGGGGCAGCTCCTGTATGTCTTTCCACCGTGGGTGCTGATAGGCCGGGTGGTCCAGCGGATAGAGCGGTTCAGGGGGCAGGTGATCTTAATTGCCCCAGATTGGCCTTGTCGGCCGTGGTACGCGGATCTTCTAAGGCTTCTGGTAGCGTGACCGTGGCGGCTCCCAGGGCGGCCGGACCTGTTGTCGCAGGGCCCTCACCTCATGCCTCACGTGGATCGATTCTCGCTTACGGCTTGGCTATTGAAAGGGCTAGGTTAAGGTCGAGAGGTTACTCTTCGGCAGTGGTCGCCACGCTGTTGAAGGCCAGGAAGAGGTCTACATCGTTAGCGTATGTCAGAGTCTGGAGAGTCTTTGAGGCTTGGTGCGGAGAGAGGGACACGGAGGCGCTTAGGGCGTCTATCTCACGGATCCTGGAGTTTCTGCAGGACGGTTTTGACAAGGGGTTGGCCGCTGCATCGCTGAAGGTGCAGGTGGCGGCCTTGTCCTGCTACAGAGGACAGATTGCTGGTCGTTCCATCGGGGACCATTTGGATTTCAAGCGTTTTCTGCGAGCAGTGTCCCTTTTGCGGCCGCCAAGTAGGCGGCTGGTGCCCAAATGGCAGCTCCCTCTGGTCCTAGAGGCGCTGGAGCGGGAGCCGTTTGAGCCACTGAGTAGGGCATCGGTGAAGGATCTCACATTGAAGGTGGTGTTCCTGGTGGCTATTTGTTCTGCGAGGCGGATTTCGGAGCTCCAAGCGTTGTCCTGCAAGGAACCCTACCTCTCCTTCTTTGAGTCGAAGGTGGTGCTGCGGCCTGTTCCAGCGTTCTTGCCCAAGGTGGTGTCGCCGTTTCACTTGAATCAGGATATTTCGCTGCCCGTGTTCAGGTCGGGCTCAGCAGAGTCGGTACGGAGGACATTAGACATCCGGCGGGCGTTGAAGAAGTATCTGCAGCATATCGAGAGCTTTCGCAAGTCAGAGAGGCTGTTTGTCCTTTTTGCGGGGCCTAGAAGGGGAGAGGCAGCGTCTAAGGCTTCCATTGCGCGTTGGATTACGGAAGCCATTGCGACGGCTTATTTGCTGAAAGGTAGGACGGTCCCGGAAGAGCTTCGGGCCCATTCCACCAGGGCTCAGGCGACATCATGGGCGGAGGTTCGGATGGTGCCGCCGGCGGACATCTGCAAGGCGGCCACGTGGTCCTCCTTGAATTCGTTTGTGAAGCATTACCGTCTAGACGTTCAGTCGGCTCAGGATGCCTGCTTTGGTTCGGCGGTGCTTCAGGCCGGTGTAGTGGGACCCTCCCGTTAGACTTACTGCTCTGGTACTTACTCAGAGGTCCGGGACTAGACTGGGGATACGATCAGGAAGGTGAAATTAGACTTACCTGCTAATTGTTGTTCCTGGAGTAGACCCAGTCCCGAGTCCCGTCCCAGTGTTGAGGGCGCAGGAGGTGCAGTCTGCGTTGCTGGAAGGTGACAGGTAAGAGGAGTTGATTCCGGGGATGTTCTCTCTGGGGGAGTTTAGGGTCATCTTTCCAGGTTGGCGTTCGAGCAGGTGAGAGGACAGCATGGGCACTGTTAGTGATTGACAGTTCTTAATTAGCAGTTCTTCATTAGTTGTTATAATATGGTTAATTTTGGGGAGGGGCCAGATTTGGTAAGTGGCCCCTTGCAGGGCGTTTGTGGAAGTGAAGCTTACTTGTTGCTCTGGTGAGTCTGCTTTGTCAATAGGGTACTGATGGAGGAAGGCGGCTCCCAGAGGGATATACGGATGACATCACAAAAAGAAGGTGGTTCCTCAGTCTCCAAGCTGCTGAATGAGGTGGACAACTCAGAGGTCCGGGACTGGACTGGGTCTACTCCAGGAACAACAATTAGCAGGTAAGTCTAATTTCACCTTACAGATCAGAAAATATTTTTTCACTCAGAAAGTAATTAAGCTCTTGAATTTATTTCTGGAGAATATAATAAAAGTTGTTAGCATAGTGGGGCTTTAAATAGGTTTAGACAAGTTCCTGGAGGAAAGTCCATATACCATTATTAAAATGGACTGGGGGAAATACACTGCTTACCCCAGGGATAAGCAGCATGGAATCTGTTTACCTTTTGAGATCCTGCCAATTACTTGTGACCTGGATTGGCCACTCTTGGATATAGGATACTGGGCTTGATGGATCTTTGGTCTGATTCAGTGTGGCAAATCGTATGTTCTAATGCTGTATTACTTCACATGGACTTGACTGTTTGGCATTAAAAGCTGTGTTAACATGATTTAAAGTGTGTTAGTTGTCCAATAATGCAGGTTAATATGGCTTTGTTTGTTTTTGTAATGACAGAGCACATTTTGTGATCACCACCTGTAATAAATATGGTACCGTTGTAGCTTATTTAAAGGTCTTATAGTGTGAATAGCTGCTGTAATTTCTTATGCATAAGTCTATTTTCATCTCTCCATCTTATAGTACTTTTGGACAATATGCATTAATTTTGTGTATACAATAGAACCCTCTTTATTCAGTAATTGAAAGAAGGGAAAAAACATTATCTCCAGGAACAAGCAGGAATAAGTCCTCACATATGGGTACGTCGGTACCGACGGAGCCCGTGCGGGAAAGCTCCCCAGCTTCTTAGAATAGAAGCTTTTGGGACCTCCCACTGCACATGCGCACTGCCTTCCCGCCTTCCTGAACAGCTCTCCTCAGTTTCTCTTTTTCCGCGGAGCCAGCAGGTCGTGTTCCTGTCACCGCTGAAGAAATTGTTATTTTATTTGTTTCTTTAGACCGCGTACCTGCCTTCCCCATACCGATACCGGTATCGCCGGTCTTTTCTTTCTTTCTTTAAAAAATTATAATTCTTTTTTCTTATTTTTTAGCTTTTTGGTCACTTCAGAGAGGCCTCTCGGCCTACTCAATTTCTCCTCATGGAGAAGCCAGCCCCTGGATTTAAGAAGTGTACCAAATGTAATGCTGTTATTTCAGTCACAGACACCCATGAATGGTGTCTGAAATGTTTGGGGCCTGACCATTCCATACCGGACTGCCCATCTTGCTCCCACATGTCTAAACGTGGGCTGCAGAACCGGGCCAACAAATTCCATGTGCTGTTTGCTTCAGAGAATACAGCATCACAGTCATCCAGGTCTTCTTCTCCGGATGGATCTCAGGTAACCAAACCTTCTGTGGGCAAGTCCTCAAAGAGCAAATCTCCTTCAAAGCATCGAGAGGCTCTTAGCTTAGAACTTGAGGACCCTGCCCCAGCCAAACAACCCCGGCGGGAAGTCCAACTTCCAAAAACGCCAATTCAGGGGTCTCAGGTTGATATCGATGCTACGGCCTCGACAGATCACCTGTTAGCCTGCTCTGGGGTACCGGGTCACTCCGGTACCGACATCCAGGCAGCTATGGCGTCCATGGGCGATACTGTACAGTCCATGCAGCAGGCCGTCATGGCTTTCATTAAAGCTGCAACGCCATCGGTTCCGCTTTCAGCGGTTCCGGGCCCGATACCGGTATCGTCCGCCATGCCGGTATCGAGGCCGTCCACCTCTAAACGCAAGTCGGTACCGTATGGGCTTTCGCTCCATACCGGTTCCATACCCGATACGCCCGATATCGATACCGATCGGTACGCGTATCGTGCGTTAGAGGAAAGCACCGATTCCTCTGAGGATTTTCACTCCTCTGATGATTCTGCTGAGTTTTCACTCAACTTACCTGAGGAGCCCTCTTCTCCTAAAAGGAGAATGTCCCCTCCAGAGGATTTGTCCTTCCAGGACTTTGTTTTAGATATGGCTACAGCCCTTTCTATTACCACATCCTCTGAAAAGGAACCCAGATCCAAAAAACTGGATATTTTGGGATACTCAAAGGCCCCTAAGGAGGCAGTTACCCTGCCTATCCATGAAATCCTTCAAGAACAACTGATGGATTTCTGGGAAAATCCTTTGACTTTGTCTCCTTATTCCCGTAGGTTGGACACCATGTATAGGGTCCCTCCTTCTCCTGGTTTCCAAAAGACTCAATTGCCCCACCACTCTATTGTGGTGAAGTCTGCAATGAAGAAGATTAGGAGTACCAAAAGGCACTCTTCCACCCCTCCAGGACGGGAATGTAAGACTTTGGACTCTTTTGGTAGGAAAATTTTCCAGGCTAGTATGCTTATAGCCAGGATTAATTCCTACAGTCTCTATATGGGCATGTTCCTGGAGGAACTTGCCAAAAAGGTGCGGCATTTTGCCCCCTTTATCCCTGAGGATAAAAAGCAGGGATTCCTTTCCCTAGTGAAACAACTCTTAGAGGTTTCTAAGTTCTCTAATAGGGCAGCATATGATTCCTTTGAGGGAGCCAGTAGGGCTTCGGGCATTGCTATTGCAGCCCGACGTCTTGCTTGGCTCCAGGCCTCTGATCTGGAACCTTGGGTTCTAGATGGCTTACGGAATCTGCCCTGTACAGGTGAGAACTTATTTGGGGAAGAGTGGCAAATCAAAGCCACCCAGATGGATGCTGAAAATGCCACCTTGGAAAGACTTTCAAAGTCCACTTCAATTCCTACTAAGAAAAAGTCTTTTAAAAGGCCTTACTATAAGAAGGCCAGAGTTGCTTCAAATACTGGCCAGCAGTCTTCTCAACCTCGCTATACTGCTAAGCGTCAGCAATCCAAACAAGCACGAGCTAAGCCTGCAGCAGCTACTGTAGCTCAGCAGGCTCCAACCCCTCAGGGGTTTTGACTTGCTCCTAGGGAACTTGCCACTT
The DNA here is from genome assembly GCA_033557465.1 of Ichthyophis bannanicus. Lineage (NCBI taxonomy): Eukaryota > Metazoa > Chordata > Amphibia > Gymnophiona > Ichthyophiidae > Ichthyophis > Ichthyophis bannanicus. Next base: position 1,859,042,374 of record CM066032.1, on the reverse strand, counting down.
CTGGTTCTAACACAACCAGAACCTCTCACCATACCCGGAAGGTTGGTTCACTTTGCTCCCAGATGGGAACAAATCACAACAGAACAATGGACCCTCTCTATCATTCGAGAGGGTTACAAACTTCATTTCTCCAGCCTTCCTCCCCATCATATGGTGAGACCATTCAATTCTCCCCCATCTCTCCTAACCCTGTTGGGTCAAGAGGTTTCCTCTCTTCTTGCCCAAGGGGCCATAGAAGAGGTTCCTCTTCCTCAACAAGGGTCCGGTTTCTACTCCCCTTATTTTCTCATTCCAAAGAAGACAGGGGGATTCAGACCAATCCTAGATCTGAGAGAATTGAACAAATTTCTCTTCAAGGAGAAATTCAAAATGCTGTCTCTCGGCATTCTCCTTCCTTACCTCCAGGGTCAGGACTGGCTTTGTTCTCTAGACCTACAGGATGCGTATACACATATACTCATCCATCCATCCCACAGAAAGTATCTTCGCTTTCTGTTTCAGGGAAAACATTTCCAATACAGAGTACTCCCCTTCGGTCTAGCCTCTGCTCCAAGAGTATTCACAAAATGCATGGCAGTCGTAGCCGCATTTCTAAGAGGCATGGGAATCTTTGTCTTCCCATATCTGGACGACTGGCTCATCCGAGCTCCAACTCAGTCACAGGCCCAGATTTCCCTGGACCACACAAGGAGCCTTTTGCAGTATCTGGGACTGGTAGTAAACCTTCCCAAGTCCCAACTCATCCCTACTCAATCTCTAGAATTCATAGGGGCCCAGTTGGACACCATCACTGCAAGGGCCTACCTTCCACATGTTCGAGGCCAGCGCCTCCTGAGTTTGGCCTCCCAAGCTCAGTCCAGCACTCACTTGACAGCCAGGGAAATGCTACGCCTACTGGGTCATATGGCCTCCACAGTGCATGTGGTGCCCTATGCTCGTCTTCATATGAGAGCAGCTCAATGGACCCTGGCCACTCAGTGGACTCAGGCGTCAGGAGCGCTCTCAGACCAAATACAAACCTCCGATCGTCTGTTTTGGTCCCTCCACTGGTGGACTTCCACCAAGAATCTGTTGTTGGGGGCTCCATTTCAACCATTGCTACCCCAAGCAACCCTCACAACAGATGCCTCCCAAACAGGGTGGGGAGCCCATCTGCAAACTCTCTCCACTCAGGGCGCTTGGTCTCTACAGGAGACCACCCTTCATATCAATCTTCTGGAACTGCGAGCAATTTACCTTGCCCTCAAGGTCTTCCACTCCCTCCTAGCCAACCTCACTGTCCTAGTTCAGACGGACAATCAGGTGGCCATGTTTTACATAAACAAACAAGGAGGGACGGGCTCTCTGTCGCTTTGCAACGAAGCTCTAAGACTATGGGCCTTCGCCAGAGAGCATCAGATTCACCTGCTAGCAGTGTATCTCCCAGGAGTTCAAAACTCTCGGGCAGACAGGCTCAGTCGAGTTCTGCTGCCACACGAATGGTCCCTACATTTGGACCAAATAAACCGAATCTTTCAGGAATGGGGGACCCCGGACATAGACCTCTTTGCAAGTCCGTGGAATGCCAAACTTCCCCGGTTCTGTTCCAGAACTCCGTGTCAGGGAGCTCAGGCTACGGACGCCTTTCTCCTGAATTGGAATCAGGCATTCCTATATGCCTTTCCACCCATTCCTTTGATTCCCAAGACTCTGTTCAAACTCCAGAGGGATCATGGAACTATGATCCTCATAGCTCCACGCTGGCCACGCCAAGTGTGGTTCCCTCTACTTCTACAGCTCTCCCAGGGATCCTACCTGGATCTGGGAGCTGCGCCAGACCTCCTGTCTCAGGAGGAGGGGACTTTGTGGCACCCAAACCCCAAATCCCTTCACCTCAGTGCTTGGTTACTGAAGGCTTAAGCCTTCAAGACTTTCATCTTTCCCAACCAGTGAAAGATATCCTTTCTGCCTCTAGGAAACCCTCTACCAGGCGTTCCTATGCTTTCAAATGGAAACGTTTTTCCATTTGGTGTGCTCAGCAGGGTCTTGACCCTCTGGCACTTCCTTTGAATTCTCTTCTTGATTATCTCCTGCATCTATCCAATGCAGGCCTCAAGACGAATTCGGTAAGAGTCCATTTAAGTGCTATTGCAGCATCCTTGAAACATATCAATGGACAACCTATCTCCTCTCATCCTCTTGTTGCAAGATTCATGAGAGGCCTGACTCTCACTAAACCTCCCATCAGACCACCCCCGGTCGCATGGGATTTGAATCTAGTGCTCGGTCAACTTATGAAGCCACCTTTTGAGCCAATGTTTTCCACCTCCTTGAAATTTCTTTCCTGGAAGGTCATCTTCCTCATTGCAGTCACTTCGGCTCGCCGCATCAGTGAGCTGCAGGCTTTAGTGGCTAATCCACCTTACACAAGATTTCATCATGATAAGGTGGTCCTTAGGACGAATCCCCACTTTATGCCTAAAGTGGTCTCGCCTTTTCATCTTAATCAAGAGGTATATCTACCTGTCTTTTTTCCAGCTCCTCATGCATCCAATGCAGAGAGGAACCTTCATACTCTGGATTGTAAAAGAGCTCTCGCTTTTTACCTTAATAGGACTCAGCCACATCGAAAGTCTTCTCAACTTTTTGTGGCCTTTGATCCTTCCCATTTGGGACTTCCAGTCTCCAAGCGTACACTTTCCAATTGGATTGCTCAGTGTATTTCTTTTGCTTACCAGAGCAAAAACATTGCTCTGGAAGGCCATGTCACTGCTCACAATGTGAGGGCCATGGCAACTTCTATGGCTCATCTGCACTCTGTTTCCATAGATCAGATCTGTCGAGCCGCTACCTGGGCCTCGGTTCATACCTTCACAGCCCATTACTGTTTGGACAAGGACTCCCGCCGGGATGCCTTGTTTGGCCAGGCTGTCCTCAAGCACCTGTTCCATTCCTAAACAACTCCTGCCCACCTTCCCAGAATGGATGCCTGAGATCCATACGAAGATGGCGAACCTTTACAGGGGATCCCATGCATCTAAGCTAGGGAGTCCCCATATGTGAGGACTTATTCCTGCTTGTTCCTGGAGATAGCACAGTTACTTACCTGTAACAGGTGATCTCTGGGAACAGCAGGAATTAGTCCTCACAACCCACCCACCTCCCCTAGGAGTTGTATCTTTTATCTATCTATCTTCCTGTCCTCTCTCTGTTGACTCAGCTATAAACTCGAAACTGAGGAGAGCTGTTCAGGAAGGCGGGAAGGCAGTGCGCATGTGCAGTGGGAGGTCCCAAAAGCTTCTATTCTAAGAAGCTGGGGAGCTTTCCCGCACGGGCTCCGTCGGTACCGACGTACCCATATGTGAGGACTAATTCCTGCTGTTCCCAGAGATCACCTGTTACAGGTAAGTAACTGTGCTTTACTGTCTCCACTCTGTATAATCCAGCTCACTATTTTTATTTGCAGATAAACAAACAATTTTTGCAGACAGTGACAGAACAGAATTTGGAAATCGAGCAGCTCCGCAAACAACTAAGGTAGAACTACAGTTGTATGTATGTATTTCTTTAGTTTATGTAACAGTGGAAGGGCCTGCCAACACTGACGGGCAAAAAGGGCAGGTATGAAAATGTGCGCTCACTGCTCTGACTTCCCTCATCCCAAGACTTTTTCTTTTGTCAGTTTTGAATGTAATATGGGCAGACATTTCACAATTAGTAAAAGTGCATGCACTTTTTTGCACCAGCACCTGTACTTTTATCTGCAGAGAGGTAAGCCTGTGCTATGATGCTTGATATATGGATGCACTGATATGCCAGAAATGCATGAAAGACAAAATTTATATTAGGGGAGAGGGTTCCCTTTAATTATGATTTCTAAGTGACAGTTTTGGGTAGGATTTCCAGAGGATACTGTAAAAAAACAAAAATTAATCATCTTGTGTTCCCAGAAGTGATGGGAAATAGTTCTTCTGTGTGTCATGCTTGAAAAGGCATATTACACTCATTCTCCAAGGTTGTATTTAGGGATAAACAAATCCACTTTGTGGATGCAGAACTTATAAAATCTAAGGAGTTTGGTATGCAACGTTATGTCGGAGCTAAGAAAACAGATTGTGTCATATGTATTCAGAATGAATCTTAGTGCACTACTGAATTTTGCAAAGGTTCAAGGTTGAATGTTAGACTTATATAAATAATAAACAAATTAAGAGCTTTTATCTAATAAATAAAGTATAAGGACAAGGAGGTAGATGAGAATTAGCTTGTGTGCTGGTTTTTTAGGATTAAATGGTCCGACAAAACTTTTTTCTAAAGTAGAAGTGATTTTCTACTTTTGGGGATAGGAGAGTGTACACAGAATAAGAAGGCAATTCTAGATAGAATACATAGATGCTTATGTACTGCTTCTTAACTAATTAACTTTACCTAATCACATCTGTCAATTATTTACTAAAACAGTAGCAGGGCCTGAGCTAGGTATTTGCCCTCTATAATTCCTTACTTCCTCAGCAGACCTTATAATGGCTCTTCTCTAATTAGGTAGCACACTAACAGGCCGATGCAGAAAGCCGGTGCTGAAGTTTATTTATTTATTTATTTATTTATTTATTTAACATCTTTTATATACCGCACTATTTATAATCAGCGCGGTTTACATAGAACAATAAAACATCAGATAAGATACATATTATCTGTTTTTTTACATGGAACAGGGACAAAAACTTGGGTAACCGGGGTAATTATTTACAATGAATAATAGTAATTGAACTATTTACATATGGACGGCTTATTGTATGAAGAGAACTTTGTTAGGATGAGAGAGAGGTGAGTTGCGTTCTACCAGCTTTTTACGCCTGTTTGCAGTGCACCGATAGCTCACGATTTCAGTGCAACCATGCAGAAAGGGACGAGCATGCAAATTAATCACACATTAAATTGTATGCATGCAAATGAGCCACCCCTTAAACTGGGTGCAAAATGGCAGCATTAAACTGGGAGAAATCGGTGCTAGTTTGGCATGCTCTCCAGAGAAATGGGCACCGTGTGGCTAATTTGCTTATCAGTTCCAACTATTTTGATGACATCGGAGTCAATCACGGCATCGGGGAAAATTACTACTACTATTAATCATTTGTATAGCGCTACAAGGTGTACGCAGCCTCTGTGAAGTTGGCTGTAAATAGGTGAGCCTTGAGGGCCTTTCTGAATGTTAATAGGTCCTTTGTGTCCTGGAGTTTGCATGGGATTGAGTTCCAGAGGGAAGGTGCATATAGGGAGAAGGCTCTTCTGAATGTAGTGGTGCTGGATCTGATGAAGGATGCTGGGGTAGCTAGGGTGTTCTGGGAGCCAGTTCGCCTTGTGCAGTCATCTTTGGTCTCATATATTATTGTTTGAAGGTGGGTGGACAACAGGCCATTGAGGATCTTGAAAATTGTAAGGATGGCTTTAAATTTTATGCATTCAATGGTGGATAGCCAGTAAAGCTGTTTGAGCAATGGAGTTATGTGCTCGGTTATGCTTGTATTGTAGAGGGTACATGCTGCTGTGTTAAAGGCTAATTGAAGCAGGTGGACTGTTTTCTTAGGTAGGCCTCGAAAGATGAGGTTGCAGTAGTCTAGATGAGAGAAGATGAGAGCTTGAAGGACTGCGGAAGTTTTGGTGTGTTAAGAGAGGCTTGAGATGTTGTACAGTCTTGAGTTTGTAGTATATGCTCCTAGTGATGTTTCTTATGTGGGCAGAGAATGTGCTGATTGAGGGTGATACCCAGATTGTATCTCTTGTCGTACATGAAGTTGAGTTCCATTTAAGCTAATGGTGGCTGGTGGGATGAAGCGGCTGGTGATATATAGAGCTTCAGTTTTATTGATGTTTATAGTCATGTTGTGGCTGATGAGCCATGAATTGATTGCAGTGAAGCATTTTGTTAAGTTTGTGATACCAGGGTTCAGTGTATTGATGGGTGCATAGATCATGACGTCAGCATATATGTGGTAGAGGACATTGAAGGTTTGTATGACTGTGCAGATTGGCTGAATGAAGATGTTGAATCATAGGGTGGAGAGGGCAGATCCTTGGGGAACTCTTTGGGTTTGAGTGTATGGTCTTTACTTTGTGGATCCTGATTTTACCTTAAGTCGTCGGTTTTGATAAATAGGATTTGAACCAGCTCAGAGGAATTCCTGTTAGTCCTATTGCTTGCAGTCTTTTGATGATTAGGGCGTGAGAGATGGAGTTGAATGCTACCTTGATGTCAAGGAATATAAATAAGTAACCTGTGCGTGGTCTGCCTATGCCTGTTATAAAGTTGTTTAGGAGTGCTGTTGTGAGGGATTCAACTCCATGGTGGGTCGAAAGCCGTATTGTTGGAGGTCAAGAGGGGAGTGTGTGTCAGTGTGATCCTGAAGCTGGTGGAGTACAATCTTTTCCATTACCTTAGCCATAAATGAAGACTAGCAATGGGTCTGTAGGATGTTGGTTGGTTGATGTTGTTGGTAAATAGGATAGTTCTAATTGTAGGTCTAATGGTAAATTGTTCTATTATCACAGGGCAAAACATTTAAATGCTTTTTGTTTTGTGATTACTAGCCATATTTCTGGGTGATCTGGTGCAGATAAGAATGCTTGTTGGGAGAAGCACAATAACCAGAAGATGGTATAGGGAAGTAACAATGATACTTCATCTCTGTGAATGCTGTCATTGTCTGCTCTGAATACATTTAGGGGCATGTTTACTAAAGGTTAACGTGCTAAGCGCCACTACACCCATAGAAATAAAACTGTTCTGGGCACTTAACGTGTGTTAGATCCTTTAGTAAACGTGCCCCTTAAATATTAAACCAGCGGCTTTTAAATGGATACGAAACTCAGTAGGTGGACAGTGAAAATCTTGAAGCCGGGGAGAAACATGGTCAAGCTTATTCTCTTGCCCCCCCCCCCCCGCCCCCATTACTAATCATCAAACTTTGTTCCTAATGTAATCTTCTGGAAAAAAAAATTCTTGCCTGTAATTTCTGGATATACTAATAATGGTTCTTGCCCTCAACTGGCATATAACAATTATGTTTTTTCCAGTTTTAATTTTAGTTATATGCTGTAAGCAGCAGTTCGACTTTTGAATAGCTTGTGTGAGATCTTTCATTACTGGTAAAACTAGTTGGATGTCCTCTGCAAAGAGATGACATTTTACCCCAAAGGACCTACAATGGGTTAGAACAGCAATTTCTTTATCTTGTCAGACCAGTCCAGACAAGTGGGTTATGCTTCCCAACCAGCAGATGAAGGCGGAGAACTATGACTTTCCGTGACGTCACCACCAGTATAAGGATTGATGCAGCCTTGGAACTTGCCAGTATTCTGCCTCTAGCAGATGGTTGCAGTTTGGATTGGTATTTGGTCTAGTACCCATGGTACAGGCTTTAGCCTATAGCCAGTGGGTGAGCCTGGTCACCAGCTCTTATGGATAGGTCTGTGAACCCATTGCCCTAAGTGAGCCTGCACTTTAGCCCCTCTGCCAGGACTTGACGTGTGGGTCTCACATGGCAGGATGGGAATTCAGAGCTAGTGCGGGCCCTATGGGGCTGCTGCCAGGGTAGGTGGTAAGATGGAAGACATGTGCCCACTTGTTTTCAGTTCCCCTCTTCCCCTTTTCTCTTTCTTTCTCCCCCTTCCCCCCTTTGTCCTTCCTGGTTGTTTTCTGCCTCTGCTTCTCTGCCCTGGTTATCTCTGCATAAAGTTGATAGTTTTAAAAAACAAAACAAAACCAAAAAAATCCTCACACAACAGGGGAACTCCAGCCTGCAAGGCAATGAGAGATTACCAAGGACCTGTTATGAACTGATGAGTAACTCCGTGAAGGGGGGGGTGTCTCAGGTTACCAACCCCAACAAGGGCAGAAGATGCAGAGGACGTAGGAACCGCCATGTCAGCAGTGCGGCAGGTCCCTTCTGTCCATTTGATGGGACATTGACTGAGCTGAATGGAGTGGAATCTCTGAGTATGGTGGGTGGCACTTCAGGCCAGGAGATACTGAGATCACTGATCCCGTGACAAGTACGCCATTTCTGCTGGTGGGAACGGCAGTCATTTTGCTGGATAGCTACAGGTCTCCCATGTAGTACACTGCTGCAGGGGGTTTGGCCTTAGAGGAAGCTATGGCCTTAAAGCCTCAAGGTGTGTCGGTGGCTGGCAGAGAAACTCTCGATTTGGCCTGGTCAACCTTGCTTACCCAGCACTTTATGCGGCAGCTTTCAGAGTGCATGCAGAAAGCCCTGGAAAGCTGCTAGGTGCTTGAGCTTTTGGGTTGGTGGTTGTCGGGTGCTACAGAGGCAGAGGAGGCATCAGGGTCTCGCTTCAGTGACCAAACGCAGAAATAGCTGAGGGTGATGGAACCTGACTTGAAAGAACTGAAGGGTTCTATACCCACCTCGATCTTTGAAGAGGATTGACTTGGTGAAGCAGATGATGCAGAGCTGTCTCCAGAGGGGAAGGCAAAATTGCGCCCTCAGAAGGGGATGAGTTCCTTTTCAATGTTCCTGTTTAATGTACTTTACCAAGTTTAAATTGCAATGTAAACCGCTTTGACTGAAATAATGATAAAGAGATATTAAAAAAACTGTTAAATAAATAAAATAAATAAATGTGCCTCTTTGGGCATGGGGCGCTTGCATCGATTATTGCACAACTGATAACCCTTTTGTGAATAAGAATATAAGAGATCCCATACTGGGTCATACCAAGGTCCATCAAGCCCAGTATCATGTTTCCAACAGTGGCCAATCTAGGTCATACGTACCTAGCAGTTTCCCCAAAAGACACAGGTTCCACAATGCTTGTATTGGGTCAAGCATTGATATCCTGGGTCCCTTTTTAATAATGGTTTATGGACCTTTCCTCCAGGAACTTGTCCAAACCTTTTTTAAACCCAGCTACACTAACAGCCTTTACTACATCCTCCGATAACAAATTCCAGAGTTTGATTACACGTTGAGTGAAAAAATATTTTCTCTCATTTGTCTTAAATAGTTTACCTTGTAGCTTCATTGCATGTCCCCTAGACTTTCTATATTCTGATAACGTAAACAGTCGATCTACGTTTATCTGTTCCACTCCTTTCATTAATTTATAGACTTCTATCATATCTCCCCTCAGCCGTCTCTTTTCCAGGTTAAAGAGCCCTAACCTTTTTAGCCTTTCTTCATAGGGGTATCCTTCCATCCCCTTACCTCTGAACCTTTTCTAATAATGCTATATCCTTTTTAAGATATGGCCACCAGAACTGCACACAATATTCAAGGTGCAGTCGCACCATGGAACGATACAAAGGCATTATAATATCCTTTGTTTTATTTTCCATTCCTTTCCTTATGATACCTAGCATTCTATTTGCTCTCTTGGCCGCCGCTGCACACTGGGCAGAGGGTTTTAACATGTTATCCACAATGATTTATTTATTTATTTATTACTTTTCTATACCATGCTCTTTAAAATCAGTGCGGTTTACAGGTAACATTTGTGCATATCGATATATCAGATATGCCTTTACAGAAAACAGGGATACAACTTGGATTTCAACTTGGGTAACTATTTACAATATCTACAATTCTGTACAACATAGCTACAAAATGTTTTGTGGGTCATCGATGTTTAGCTGGGTGTGTTGTGGCTAATATTGGGCTGTGAATAGTGTAGGAGAAAGAGGTGATGTTTTAGAGTTTTTCTGAATTGTATAATATCGGTAATTGCTCGGATTGAGGGTGGGAGTGCATTCCAGCATGTGGATGCATAGAACTTAAAAACTCTGCTCTTTGTCGCTTGTGAGCATTTGGTTATTTCGTTAGGGATCAGAAGGGTGTTGATGGAGAATGATCTCCTCTCTCTGTTTGCCGGGGTAAGGTGGATCAACTCTGTAAGGGAGGAGGAGGATATGTTGTTGATGGCCTTAAATGTTATCAAGGCTACTTTATATGTTGTCCGACAGTAGATTGGTAGCCAGTGTAATTCCTTTAGAATCGGGGTGATATGGTCTCCTTTGGAGGCTCTGTGGAGGAAGCGAGTCGCGGTATTCATAGCTAGTTGTAGTGGACTTAATGAGCACTTGGGTAGGCCATGAAGAATCGTATTGGCATAGTCAAAGTGGGGGGTCACAAGTGCCTGAAATACTGTCCTGAAATCGCCTGGTTGCAGTAGAGGTCGGAGATGTCTCAATGTTCGTATTTTATGGTGGATCTGCTTGATGGTGTTGCTGATGTGTGCTTTGAAATCTAGCTGCTGGTCTAATGTAACACCAAGGTAGCGGATCATGGGTCTGGTTGTGAGCTCAGTGTCTTTCATCTTTAGCGCAGGTGGAGGGGAGAAATTTTGATTTCTTGTAGTGAAGAGTACATCTGTTTTGCTAAAGTTTATCTTGAGGCCTTGTGCATGGAACCAGTCCGTTACCGCCTCAAAACATTTAATCAGAGGGGAGAAATCCAGCTTATCAGTCAAGAATGGAATGAAGAGTAGTACGTCGTCAGCGTAGATTAGACATGAGACGTTGAAGGAGCGGATTACTTCGCATACTGGTTGCATGTATATGTTGAATAATAATGCAGAGAGTGAGGAGCCTTGAGGTACACCATGTTTTTGCTGGAAGGGTTTAGAGGTTGTGGAACCTGTACAAACTTGCTGCCATCTGTCCGTTAGGTATGATTTGCACCAGCTCAGTGCTAAATCGCTGATTCCCTTATCTTGAAGCCGTCTCAGGAGTTGATCATGGTTTATGGAATCAAACACGGCAGTAATGTCCAGGAAAATCAGTGCGAATCCTTGTTTGATGTTATCGGTTCCTGTGACCAGTGTATTGATTAGTGTGGTTAGGAGAGTTTCCACGCCGTGTGATTCTCGAAAGCCATGTTGGGCTGGGTCCAGGGGAGCCGTTGAGTCAATATGGTCCTGTATTTGGCATTGCATGACCTTTTCAATTAACTTTGCCAACAGTGGAATGCTTGATATTGGTCAATATGATTCAACCTTCTGTGGATCCAGTTTGGTGTTCTTCAGAAGAGGCCTGATTGACGTCTGCTTGAGGCATGATGGGAATAGACCTGTAGAGAAGAATAGGTCCATGATCTTACATAGTATAGGGCTGATTTCCTTTCGTAGAGCTCTTATCCAGAATGCTGGACAGGGGTCATTTGGTGCAGTGGTGGCATTGACGGTAGTGATGATGTCCTCAACTTGTGTGGTTGTTGGTGTTACGATAGTTGTGAGTGGCTGGATATGTGGTGAATTGCTGCTAGGGTTGGATAACGTGGCTTTGCTGACATTGTTGGTTTTGGCCAGTAAGTAATCTGCATAGTCCTGTGAATTAATCATGTCCAGATGGAGGGGCAATGGCTCCTTCATTAGGGTTTTTACAATGTTGAAAAGCTCATGGGGTTTGTTTAAGGCACGGTTTAGGAGATTTGAGTGATGTTCTTTCATTGTCGTTGATATTAACTCCCGATGTTTTTTAAGGTGGGAGGTGTGTGCTATTAGTTCCATTGGGGCCCGTGTATGTCGCCATTTTCTTTCCAGTGTCCTTAGCAGGAGCAAGGAGGTTCTTAGTTCGGCGGTATACCAGTGTGCGGGTTTTCTACTTCTTGGACACTTGTCAGGGTTAAGAGGTTTAGTTTGGACAGGTTTGCGGGCAAAGGAGCTCAGGCGATTGTTCCATGAAGCCATCATCTCTTCAAGGTCTGGATGCCTAAATCTTTTTCCTGGGTGGTGGTTCCTAATGTGGAACCTTGCATCATGTAACCATAGAAACATAGAAATATGATGACAGAAAAAGACCACATGGCCTGTCTAGTCTGTCCTTCCATATCAACAACTAAAACAGTCCCCTTTTTACCTTTAGAGATCCTCTGTGTTTGTCCCATGCTTTTTTGAATTCAGTTACTCTCCTCATCTCTACCACCTCCACTGGGAGACTATTCCACGGATCCACTACTCTTTCCATTAAGAAGTATTTCCGCATATCACTCCTGAATCTATCTCCCTTCACCCTCATCCCATGTCCCCTCGTAGCAGAACTTGCTTTCAATTGAAAGAGGCTCTCTCCCTGAACATTTATGCCACGGAGGTATTTAAACATCTCAATCATATCACCTCTAATCCCGCCTTTCCTCTAAGGTATACATATTAAGATCCTTCAGTCTGTCCTCATATGCTTTATAATGAAGACCACTAAACATTTTAGTAGCCACCCTCTGCACCGACTCCATCCTGTTCACATCCTTTTGAAGGTGCGGTCTCCAGAATTGCACACTATACTCCAAATGAGGTCGCACCAAAGACTTCTTATACAGAGGCATTATCACCTCCATTTTTCTGCTAGCCATTCCTCTCCGTATGCACCCAAGCATCCTTCTAGCTTTTGCCGTCGCCTTTTCTACCTGTTTAGCTACTTTAAGATCATCAGACACAACCACGCCTATTTCCCGCTCTTCTTTAGTGGACAAAAGTACTTCACCCCCTATACTATATTGCTCCCTTGGATTGCTGCAGCCCAAATGCATGACCTTACATTTTTAACATTAAATCCCAGCTGCCAGATTCTAAACCATTCTTCAAGCTTAGCTAGATCCCTCCTCATGTTATCTACACCTTCCTGGGTGTCTACCAATGTTCCCTCTAATTTTCTGTAGGCTGTGTGTGCATAAAATATCAGCTGTGTAACTTTTGAAGGAAGGTTAAATTTTTGTGCGCCACATAATGACACTCGGAGTTATATACTTTAAAATTTGACTACATGTCAGAATACAGTATGTACTGTGGTGACGAGACGGTAATAGAGCCCAAGAAAGTGGGGAAAAAACAGCCATTCACTTCTGAGCAGAGAAATGGTTCAGGGAGTTTTAGGATTAAAACTCCGGTTAAGAAAAAAAACTGCATTCACAGAGCTGTTGAGAGTGAGCCACGCCCCAGATCCAAGGTAACCAGGGAAGGTTACGAGGAATGCTTGGGGGTGGAGTTGGATGCCATAGGACAGTCTCACTCATATAAGCTCAGGGAAGCAGGAAGGAAGAGGTGTGCATCCACCGGGGAGGAGGTTTCTACCAAGAAGGGAGAGTCTACCAGGAGAGTAGAGACTTCCAGAGAGTCTGGTGAGGAAGCAGGGAATGAGGAGACCAGGAGAAGACCTGAGAGAGGAAGGTACTCCAGGAGCTATCTCAAGAGAAATCCCTATTGCACTCAGCATACAGAAAACTCTAGCCCTGAACAGAGCCCAGCTGGTAGGGGAATTACAGCTGGCCTGGAAGACAGGAAAGTTCATTCTGTGAGAGATGCTGTTTCTGAGCAAGGTACGGGACTGTCTTTAAGAGAGCTTGGGGGAAGTGTTTCATCTTCAGCAAAGCCTGGGAAAAGACTAATTGCTGGGAAAAAGGTGAGCACATTAGAAGCCTTAAAGAATCTGCTAAAGAATAATGAACTCCTCTGTCCTCCCACTGTTACTCAGCGGGGAGAAGAATCCCAGTGGGGAAAGGTTTTAAAGTTACTAGAGAAACTAAAACCTGCTGTTTCACACGCTGAGCCCAGCCAGGTGCCAATTGACCTAGATGAGGAAAGTATGCAAATAGATGAGTGTGTTTCAGATAACGTTTCCTCTGATTCTGAAATGGATTGCTCATTCTGTGTAAGCCAGAAGTGACAAGGCTATAGGGTTTGAAAGTTGTAAAAAACCCGGAAGCTTTCCTAACTGCATGACCTGCTGGAGAATTGGGTTAAACAAAGTGCTAACATTTTGAGCTGAACAGAGGTTCAAAGGGGTCATGTGGAGCCTTGAACCCAAAATGCAAATGTTAGCAGCTTGAAGAAAAGAATATAAATGTTAGCAGCTTGAAAGTAGAGAATACAAATGATAGCAGCTTAATGTGAAGAATGCAAATGTTTAACAGCTTGAATTGAAGAACTTAAGGTGCAGTCTAGAGCGCTGCAAAACCCTGGGTTTGTGCTAGACCCAGCTGGGAACCTGGAGCTCTGATCTCTGCTGAAGGAAAAGACTTTATTGCTGGTTTAAGACAAGCTGTCTGAAACAATGCTGCATTGACCGTTCTGAAAGTTTGCTGTGAAGTTTTGTTGCCTTTTGTTTTACAATGGAGAAGTATCCGACTTTGCTTTGCTGTATATGTGAACTCCTTAAAAAGAAGTTCATTGGCTAGGAAAAGAAAATTATAATAAATTTCCTGTTTGCTTTTTTGAAACCCCTCGGCTATTCTTTATTGCACAACTACACAATCCAGATGCTGCGGCTCTGGACCTAAGCTGACAAAAGGGACATTAAGAGGTACGTCCACTGCTCCTAGGCAACCGCCTAGCCCGTTGTGGGCGCTACAGTACACCACATTGATTTTAATCAAATTAAATTAAAATAGACGATTACTAAATGAAGCGGAAAATTTCTAGTAATTACAATCACAACTTTTAAATTTTAAGATGTCTGTGTTGTTTTCTATCAGAATCAGAACCGTAATTTTTGTGCGCTCTGTTGTAAAGTATGTGCGTTCGCTCGGCGAGATGTGTGTGCGCGCACAGCTTAGAGGGAACAGTGGTGTCTTCTCTATTGCAGATTTTGGTATCATCCACAAAGAGGTAAACCTTACCCGACAGCCCTTCCGCTATATCACTAACAAAGATGTTAAAAAGAATCGGACCAAGGACAGATCCCTTGGGCACACCACTGGTAACATCCTTCTCCTCAGAGTGAGTTCCATTTACTTGTACTCTTTGTCGCCTCCCACCCAACCAATTTCTAACCCAAGCAGTAACTTTAGGGTCCATCCCTAAGGTGCTTAGTTTGTTTATAAGTCGCCTGTGAAGAACAGTGTCAAAGGCTTTACTGAAATCTAAATAGACCACATCTAGGGCTCTCCCTCGGTCCAACTCCCTGGTCACCCAGTCAAAGAAATCAATCATATTTGTCTGACAAGACCTGCCTCGGATCCTGTGATCCGCTGGACTCCAGAAACCTCACTATTTTCTCTTTCAGCAGTGTTTCCAATAATTTACTCACCACCGAAGTTAAACTAACCGGCCTGTAGTTTTCAACCACATCCTTACTTCTGCTTTTGTGTAAAGGCACCACATGAGCCTCTCTCCAGTCCTTTGGCACCACTCCCGACTCCAACGAGGCATTGAAAAGGTCAGTCAGTGGAGCTGCTAGAATGTCCCCAAGTTCCCTCAGTATTCTAGGGTGTATCCCATCTGGTCCCATCTCTTTGTCTACTTTAAATTGAGCTAGTGTCTCATGAACACAGTCTGAAAATTGTTCAAGATGTCCCTCGCTTCTGTTCCTGTTTGTGGGTGTTTTCCGAGGTCCTGCTCCTGGTTTTTCGTCTGTGAACACAGAACAGAAATATTTGTTAAGCAATTCCGCTTTATCCTTATCAGCTTCTACATATTCCTCCCCTGCACCCTTGAGTCTGACAATACCACTTTTGCCCTTCCTCTTCTCACTAATATATCTGAAAAATGTCTTATCCCCCCATTTTATTGCATTGGCTATTTCCTCCTCCTTTTTAATCTTTGCCTTCCTGACTAGTTTGCTAGCTTCTCTAATTTTTTTCCAAATACAGATGCCTGTCTTCCTCTGTCTGTGATCTCTTGTATTTCATGAAGGCCTCTCTCTTTTTCTTCACTTTTTCAGCTACTTCTTTCGAAAACCATAGCGGTCTCCTTTTCCTTTTACCTTTATTTACCATTTTAACAAAAAGGTTGGTTGCCCTTAAAATATCCCCTTTCAGTTTTGCCCACTGTTTTTCTACATCCCCCAGCTGTTTCCATCCCGCTAACGACTCCCTGAGGTATTGGCCCATCTTGGCAAAGTTAGTCTTTGAATGGATTCTAACAGCCCTAGTCCTAATACTGAACCACACCCTCTGGTGATCACTGGATGCAAAATGATCTCCCACTACAACATCAGAAACACTTTCACCATTGGTAAGCACCAAGTCCAGTATAGCCCCTTCACGTGTGGGGTTTGTTAGCAATTGCCTGAATAGTTCTCCCTGTAGAGAATCCAGGATCTCCTTACTTCTGGATGATACTGCAGCAGGAATGTGCCACTCAATATCTGGCATATTGAAATCTCCTGTCAGTAGCACTTCCCCTTTCCTAGCAATGCTGCGTATGTCTTCAATTAACTCTCTGTCCACCTCTTCCTCTTGTGAGGGAGGTCTGTATATCACACCAATGCAAATAGATTTCTCTTTCCCTCTTTCTAGTTTAACCCACAATGCCTCCTCTCTCCCTTTTAAGTTCTGTAATTCCAAAGCTTTAATAGTAGTTTTTATATGTACCGCCACTCCTCCTCCCCTTCTTCCTACCCTGTCCTTTCTAAATACAGTATAGCCAGGTATAGTTACATCCCAGTCATGGTTTTCTGTGAA
The DNA here is from genome assembly GCA_033557465.1 of Ichthyophis bannanicus. NCBI lineage: Eukaryota > Metazoa > Chordata > Amphibia > Gymnophiona > Ichthyophiidae > Ichthyophis > Ichthyophis bannanicus. The sequence goes on along the minus strand of CM066032.1, from coordinate 1,859,025,986 downwards.
CCATGTTTCTGTAACTGCCACTAAATCCAAGTCAGCCACTCCCACCAATGCTTCAACATCAGAGATCTTATTTCCCATGCTACGGGCATTTATACACACTGCTTTCCATATGTTACCCTTGTTACCCATTTCCATAAAGGCATTTAATGTATCACCTACCTGGGGGCTTTCTTCACCCATCCCCAACGAATCTAGTTTAAAGCCTTCTTCAGTAGATTAGCCAGTCTACTACCGAAGACGCGTCGACCTTTCTTGGACATAGTTTGGGTTGTTCTTCCCTAGGTGCATAACTTTGCACTTGTCCACATTAAATTTCATCTGCCATCTTGATGCCCAGTCTTCCAATTTATCAAGGTCCTCTTGCAATTTTCCACAATCCTCATGGGTTTTAACAACTTTAAATAGTTTTGTGTCATCTGCAAATTTGATAACCTCACTCGTTATTCCCTTTTCCAGGTCGTTTATGAATATGTCAGAAAGCAGTGGACCCAGCACAGATCCCTGGGGTACACCACTATTCACCTTTCTCCATTGGGAAAATTGGACATTTAGCCCTACCCTCTGCTTTCTATCTTTTAACCAGTTCCTGATCCACAATAGTACAGTGCCTCCTATCCCATGACTCTTTAGTTTTGCCAAATGTCTCTGATGAGGGACCTTGTCAAAGGCTTTCTGAAAGTCCAAATACACTATAGCAACCGACTCACCTTTGTCCACCTGTTCATTCACACCTTCAAAAAAATATAACAGATTAGTAAGACAAGATCTTCCTTGTCTAAAGCCATGTTGGTTGTCTCCCATTAAGCCATGACTATCTACATGTTCAGCAATTTTGTTCTTTATGATGGTTTCTACCATTTTTCCCGGTACTGACGTCAGGCTCACCGGTCTGTAGTTTCCTGGATCACCCCTGGAACCCTTTTTAAAAATTGGTGTTACGTTGGCCATCCTCCAATCTTCAGGTATTACAGATGATTTTAATGATAGTTCACATATTACTAATAGCAGGTCTGCAATCTCATATTTCAGTTCTTTCAACACCCTTGGATGTATACCATCCGGTCCAGGTGATTTGCTACTCTTCAGTTTATCAAGTAGTTGTAATACATCTTCCCGATGTATCAATATTTCCTTCACTTCTTCCGCACCTTTAAAAACCACTTCAGTCATGGGTAACATCCCTCTATCTTCCTCAGTAAAGACCGAAGCAAAGAATTCATTCAGTTTCTCCGCTATCGCCTTGTTGCCTCTTAATGCCCCTTTAACTCCTCTATCATCTAATGGACCAACTGACTCTCTCACAGGTTTTTTGCTATGAATGTACTTGAGAAAATCTTTATTACGCGTTTTTGCTTTCTCAGCAAGCTTCTTCTCAAATTCTCCCTTTGCCTGTCTTATCAGTGCCTTGCATTTAACTTGCCAGTGCTTGTCCTGTTTCCAGTTTTCGTCATTTGGTTCTTTTATCCATTTCCTGAAAGGTACTTTTTTGGCAACCACAGCCTCTCTGACCTCACCTTTAAACCATGCTGGTAGTTTTTTGGACTTCCTTCCACTTTTCTTAAAGCGTGGAATACAGCTGTTCTGGGCTTCCAAGATAGTATTTTTCAACAACACCCAAGCTTGATGTAAGTCTTTAACCTTTGCAAATGCTCCTTTTAGTTTCTTCTTAACTATTTTCCTTATTTTATCATAATCTCCCTTTCGAAAGTTAAAAGGTAGTATTGTGGATTTCCTTACCATCCTTCCTCCACTAATTAAATCAAATGCGATCATGCTATGATCACTATTGCCAAGTGGCCCCAACACCCTTATCTCTTGCACCATAGCTGGTGTTCCTCTAAGGACTAGGTCCAATATGGCTTCCTCTCTAGTCGGTTCATGAACCAGCTGCTCCAATAAGCAGTCATTTATTTAATCTAGGAACGTTATCTCCCTAGTATGTCTTGCCGTGACACTGACCCAGTCAATACCGGGGTAATTGAAATCACCCATTATTATTACTGTGCTGTAATCTTTGTTATCTTCCTTGATTTCTTTGAGCATTTCTTCATTCATTTGTTCATTCTGGCCAGGCGGTCGTTAGTACACCCCCACTGCCATCGCCTTCCCCTTTTTACATGGAATTTCAATCCATAGAGATTCTACAGCAAATTTTGCTTCCTGCAAAACTTTAATTCTTTCTGACTCAATGCCCTCTCTAACATAGAGAGCAACCCCTCTACCAATTTGATGAGCTCTATCATTACGATATAGTTTGTACCCAAGTATCACAGTGTCCCACTGGTTGACTGAGGCTCCTGTGGAAGAGACAGCAGAAAGCAACTTGATTTTGGAGAGTCTCAGGGGACCCAGCAGATCCTTTCTCCCTTCATAAGGTGCTGAATAGAATGGCTCTATTGGCATGGGAGGCTCTGGAGATTTTATTTATTTATTTAGGCAGTTTTGTATACCACCTTATCCTAAGCCTGAAGACTTGGCTTTCAAATCACAACCTCATAATTAACCAATCTAAAACTGAAGTCCTTCAAGTATTCACCAACGCTTCCTATACCCCACCTACAACCCTTACACTTGGAGATTTCACCCTCACCATTAAAAATCAAGTGAAATATCTCGGTCTTATCCTTGATCAGAACCTTACATTCCATGAACAGATAAAAAAAACCTCTAACACAATATATGCAAAACTATGCACCCTTCGGAACCTCCAACCTCTCATAAACCCAGACTCCTTTCGCACTGTCTGCCAGGCCCTCACCATCCCAACCCTTGACTACTGCAATCTCATATATCATGGCCTTCCGAAGAACAGCCTACATCCCATCCAAATGGCACAGAACACAATAGCTTGGCTCATCACAAATAACCCCAGACGCTCACACAACGCCAATCCTCTACAATCTACACTGGCTCCCCATTCAGTCCAGAGCTAAATTCAAAGCAGTCACCCTCATTCACAAAATCATTTCCAATGAGTTAGCTGCTTTCCTCTCTTTGCTCCTATCCAATTCCAATAACAATAGAACACGCCGCACCATCACCAAAAACCTTCTACCCATCCCAACATCTAAGACAGGGGTCTCAAACTCAAATTGCTTTGAGGGCCAAATGAGGACTTGTAGAGTAACCCGGGGGCCGCACAAGACGCAGGCCTCATTTGCATAAGGCCATCATTTGCATAAATATTTGCATAATGTTACCATACACTAACTTTTAGTAAACATGACTCTTAATGAGTGTATGGATAAAGAAAGACTAAAAGATTTCTACATTACTATAAACCAGTGCCAACCGCCAGGCACATTAGGAACTACTAGAAACACTGCTCATTTAGAACCCATAGCAAACCTGCCGTGTCCTAACAGCACTACCAGGACTCACAAAGCACCATACCCTAACTATCAAAAGGCAACACTGCAAATATTAAATCAACACATTTCAGAGAATAACAATACATGACCTACTCGGGAAAGAGAACAAGTGGCAATGTCAAATAGGAATTACATAAACAGAATACCTCAGCTCAGTTACACATGCAGAACATACACCATCACCAAACAAGGAATCACAATTTAGAAACAGGAAGACAATTAAACTGGGAACCCCAAAAGCCAAACTTAGAATGTACAACACTGTAGAAATAAAACTATACATTGATTTCCTCTTGTATTAAATAAAGTGCAGACGTTAAAGATGCACATTTCCAAGAGCTGACATATTTCAGTTAATAAATTCAAAATAAAGAGATATTTTTCTACCTTTTGTGCATTTTTTTTCAGTTGCAATTGTTCCATTCACTTTCTTCTGGTTTCTTTGTGTCTTCTGCTAACTCTCCATCGTCTGCTGTCCATTTGTCCTTTCTTCTTTCCTAGTTTTTTTCCATTCTCTCTACATCTGCTTTAACATACTAATCATTCTCCTTTTGCTCTTTCCTCATTCCTATTTCATCCACTCAAATTTTACCCCTCCATCCTCAATCCCCACTTACTCTCCCAATACCCGGCCAATTGTAGATTTTTCTTCCCTCCCACACAAAATATATTTCCCCTCTCCATTTCACTCTCCCAGCCCCATCCCATTCTAATCGTCCCCCAACATCAACTCCCTTCTAGCTCCTGCCCCACCCAGCATCCGCTCCCTTCTAGTCCCCGCATCATCAGCCCATTTCCAGTCCTAGCCTCCCTCCCCTCACAGCCCATTTCCTTTCCAAGCCCCCCTCCCCATCAGCCCATTTCCATTCCAAGCCCCCTTCCACTCAGCCCATTACCATTCCAAGACCCTGTCCCCATCAGCTATTTGCAGTTCAAGCTCCCCCTTCTACTCGGCCCATTTCCAGTCATAGCCCCCCCCCTAGCCCATTATCGGTCCTAAGCCCCCCAACAGCCCACTTCCAGGCCTAACCCTTCCATCGCCCTATCTTCATTCTTAGCCCCCCATAACCCCATTTCAGTCTTAGCCCCCTAATCAGACCACCTCCAGTCCTAACCCCCATCTGTCCATTACCAGTCCTAACCCCCATCACCCCATTTTCAGTACTACCCCCCCCCAGCCACACATCAAGTCCTGCTCCCCCCCAGCCACACATCAAGTCCTGCTCCCCCCCCGTCCTGCTCCCCCCCCGTCCTGCTCCCCCCCGTCCTGCTCCCCTCCCCGTCCTGCTCCCCCCCCGTCCTGCTCTCCCCCCCCGTCCTGCTCTCCCCCCCAGTCCTGCTCTCCCCCCCAGTCCTGCTCCCCCCCCAGTCCTGCTCTCCCCCCCCCATCTAGTCCTGCTCTCCCCCCCCAGTCCTGCTCCCCCCCATCAAGTTCTGCTCTCCCCCCATCAAGTCCTGCTCCCTCCCTCCCCCCCCCGGGAAAATTAAACTTTAAAAAAAAACCAGCTTCTGCTGCTGCTGCCGCCGCTGCCGTGGCCGGCAATAGCAGCAATATCGCAAGTCCCGCGGGCTCCGCTCCCCCCCCCTTCCTTCCTTCCTGCTTGCCTGCCAGTTCTCCGCTTCGGCTTCGCCTTTCAGAGCCGCGAAGGGAGAGCTTCTCCCTCGTGACTCTGTTCAGCCCGCTGGGGCAGATGGGAAATTTCCCATCTGCCCCAGCGGGCTTTACAGAGTCGCGAGGGAGAAGCTCTCCCTTCGCGGCTCTGAAAGGCGAAGCCGAAGCGGAAGCGGAGAACTGGCAGGCAAGCAGGAAGGAAGGAAGGAAGGAAGGGGGGGGGAGCGGAGCCCGCGGGACTTGCGATATTGCTGCTATTGCCGGCCACGGCAGCGGCGGCAGCAGCAGCAGCAGAAGCCGGGGTGTTTTTTTTTCCCCCCTATGCATCGCGGGCCGCACAAAGGTCTCTCGTGGGCCGCATGCGGCCCGCGGGCCGCGTGTTTGAGACCCCTGATCTAAGAGAACATGTAGCCAAACTACCTGTAATCGTGCATTCTCCCTTTACGCCCCCTCTATCTGGAATGCCTTACCATATGAATTACGGAACTGTCCCAATCACTCTGAATTCCGGAAGAAAGTGAAAACTCATCTCTTCCAAGAACACGTTTCCCTACTTACATAGCTCCCTCTAACCTCCTATATAATTCTCCATGTAAATAGCCCTTTAAGCCTCCATGTAAATAGTTTTTAAGCCTCCGCAAGGAGTAAGTTTCTTGTTAATCATTTATACTGTAATACTTATTGTTACAATGTATTCAGTTGAAATATACTGTCTGTTATGTTCCTTGTAAACCGTCTTGAATTGTAGAAAGTTGGTATATAAAACCTGTTAAATAAATAAATAAATCCTTCAATCAAAGTGGTCACAACACAATTGGGGGATACATTTTTTAACACAAGGGGATATGAGACACATACACTAATACTTACAGGGAACATGGGCAATGGAGGGTTAAGTGGCTTACCCAAGACCACAAGGAGCACCTGTGGGACTAGAAACCCCAGTCCTTCCGGCCCAAGATTGATGTCCTCTAGTGGGATTTGAACCCCTGACCTTCCGGCCTGTAGTAACTTGCCCCAACCACTAGGCCACTCCTCCACTCCTTGGGACAATCTGAAGCAGATGTTCTGCCTCCCCTGAGTGGATGTTCTTGTCATGGCAGTGACTAAGAAGACTACATTTCCAGTGGAGGGCAGTCTGACCCTGAAGCATTCGCAAGACAGGAGAGTTGAAGTTCTCCTGAAAAAGGTGTTCACCTCATCCATCTTGGAGGTGCAGGTCTATGGGGGTTACATGGCTTGAGCGCTTATATTTATTTATTTATATTTCTTATATACCGCGCTATTCAGCATCAGCGCGGTTTACATGTAACAATAACTGTTCAGTGAAGACAATCTACACTGAACTTACAATATAACAGAAATGTACAATTTTAATAATTTAATTTATATAATTTTAATTTTATATGTTGGGCACAGTAGCTACCAGAGTCCCTCGAGATACCATGGCTGGAGTCTCGCACAGCATCTTTGGCAGAATACATTGTATGACTGAGTTAGGAGCTAGGTCAGTGGCTTCTATGGAAGTAGAGCACCACAAGTTACCACTGGTTACGCAGCTGGTTAGCAAGTTCCCTATCCAAGATGTGCCTTTGCAAGCTTCCTTTTCAGATGAAGCCCTTATTTGGGGAGGACCTCAAGAAATTATTCAAGGGCATTGTGGAATCTAAGTCTCAGATTCATAGAAGACCATGTACAGGGCCCAGCAAAGGGCTTTTTGGTCAAGCCTTGACTGAATAATCGGGTCATTTTTGGTTGAACAGGCAGGATCCTTTGTTCTTGTCATATCCATCTATATATATCAGGAGGAATCGGCCTTTTGAAGGGAACCTGGAAGTTCTCGGACAGCACTGGATGCTCGTTCACAGGAGACAGAGGGCTCAATGAGGGCCTGCGGGGGAGGGGGGCACCTGTTTTATTTTAAATGGGCTTGGATGACATCATACTGTATCAATGAGTTCTGGAGGTGATGTGACAGGGCTGTACCTTGGAATTTGTAGAGCCCCTTCCATCATCTTTTTGGTTTTTCCCTGTGGTTCCATCCTCAGAGGGAAGGAGGTTGTTGAAAATTTTGCCCATTTGCTTCAACTGGGTCACTCTTATATACTTTTTGGTCCCTAAGAAGGGTGGAGTTTTTCATCCTATCTTAGATTTCAAAGGGGTCAACACCATTTTTCAAGTGCTCAGTTTTCATATGGAGACCCTCCTGTCCTTTTGGGAGCTTAATCTTCACATCTGATTCAGGATGTTCACCAGAGATTCCTCCAGTTCTGCATCCTGGGTGAACACTATCAGTTCAGGGCTCTGTCCTTTGGTTGGGCCACGGCTCCTAGGCTCTTAAGGTCATGGTAGTAGTAGCTTTTTTGCATAGAGAACAGGTAAACAGTGCACTCTTATCTGGATGAGTGGCTGATTTGGGCTGATTCTATGGATAAGACCAGGGTGGCCGTACTCAGGGTGGCTGAAGTCCTGGAGTTTCTAGACTTAGAGGTAAATTATCTCAAAAGAAGTCTGATGCCATTGGAGTATCTGGGGACATGGTTCAACACTGTTATTGGCAAGGTGTACTTGACTAGGCAGAGATTAGTCAAGTTTTGCATCAGCTACAGATCTTTTGCCCCCATGGAATGCCAAAAGCATGCAATTACTTGCAGCTCCTGGGGTTCACCAGCTTTGGATGGTCCGTAGTGCCGGACTGTATGAGAGACTGCTAACAGAATTGATTTAAATAGAAGAGAATACACCACAGAGTTTTGACCCCTGAAGAAGGCTCTTTACGAAACACGGCTCATGTTGGGTGTTGTGGTATTAGTAGTCCTATTTATTGATTGACCTATGTGGTTTCAATAAACTCTTCTTTTGAGTATCTCACTTCTTTGAGTGCCATTTATTTAGCCAGGCACATCTCAGCGTTGCAAGCTTTCTCTATCAGGACCCTTATTTGTCCTTCTCGGAGTACTCAGTTCTTTTCTTTTTGCCTAAAGTGGTCTTACTGTTTCACCTCAAATTAGTCCATTTGCCTTCCAGCATTCTCCAAGAGGGACTGAATGGTTCTGGATGTTTATAGTTTTTTGATTTGCTACTTAGAGGTGACTAATCCTTTCCGAAAATCGAATCGCTTTTATGTCCGTCACAGTGGTCCGCACAAGGAAGAAGTGGCATCTAAGGCTGCGTTGTGCTGGATCTTGAGAAACTATTGAGTCTGTTTATCTTTTGAGCCACGGAAGTGTGCTGTTAGCACTCCAGTACACTAGGGAATAAAAAATGTCTGGTAAGGATGTGGGGGCTGTTGCTCTAGAATACATTTGCCAAGTAGCAACATGGTTGTCATTGCATTCATTATGAAGCATTATAGATTGGATGTCGGGGTACAAGAAGGTTATGCCTTTATGAAGGTGATCCTTAAGGGGGGCCTTGTCTTCCTCCCACCTGACCCAGTAAAGCTTGGATACATCCCACTTGTCTGGACTGGTCTAGCAGGAGGATACGGAAGGAGAAATTTAGATCTTACCTGCAAACCTTTTTTCTTGAGTCCTGGCATTGGCACGGGGGACCTGAACTTTCAAGGTTCTGACCCATCTAGGTCCCACCCTAGAAAACAACTGGTTCTTGGATGGTTCCTTCACTGCTAGAGCTCAGGATTTAAGGACTACTCTGTCATAGCGGCAGAAGTTTGAAACAGGTATGAGTTCATCGAAGCTTTGATCTTGGTGTTCTTGTCCATCATTCTCAATGTTGTTTATGGCTAGAGGTTTTGTTTTTGTCTTTGGTAATGTATACCGATATGTTCCAGAAATGCACAAAGCCTTATACTGACAATGAAATCACTGAAAGTCATTGTTCTCTGCTTCCATCTGCTGGTTGTGGAGCATAACTCACTTGTCTGGACTGGTCTAGAAGGATTCAATGAAAGAAAATTAGCAGGTAAGACCAAAGTTTACCTTTTCTCTCTGGTTGGGTTATCTTTCTCCTCCTTGGGTCTTCTGTATCCGCTCATCTTACCCTCGGTCACTAAGTGTGAGGACCTTCCTCCATTGCTTAAATACTTTTAGAATACAATCTCCAGGAACAAGCAGGAATGTAGTCTTCACATATGGGTATCGTCGGTATCGATGGAGCCTGCACGGGAACACTCCCCAGCGTCCAATAGGAACGCTTTTGGGAGCATCCCTAAGCACATGCGCGCTGCCTTCCCGCCTTTCCAACTGTCCCTCTTCAGTTCTTCGTTTTCTGCGGAGCCGACAGGTCACAAACCCTGTCACCGCAAAAAATTTCTTCTTTAAACTTGTTTTCTTGTGGTCGCGCCTGCCTCTGCTCGACACCTACCGGTACCGCCGGTTCTCTTTTCTTCTTCTTTTCATACAAAAATAAAATATATATACTTCTGACGTGTTTCTCTTCAGAAACTTTTTCATTTTGGTGCTAGGTGCCACTTTGGGCATTAGGCTCCATTTTCCTGAAAAATGGAAAAACCAGCTAGTGGTTTTAAAAAATGTACTAAGTGTGGCGGTACCATTTCCGTCACTGACACCCATGACTGGTGTCTCAAATGTTTAGGCCCTGACCATTCTCCATCGGAGTGTTCCTCTTGTATGGGGATGACTAAAAGAGGAAGGCAGAACCGGGCTGCAAAGCTCGGTACCCTCTTTTCTTCAGATGCGATGTCCATTGCATTGATGTCTTCCAGAGCCTCGTCTTCCTCCTATGGATCTCAGGTAACTAAACATAAGAGCCAGTCCTCAAAGGGTAGATCTCCTTCCAAGCATCGAGAAGCCATTGTCATTGCCCTTGAGGAAACTATACTGGCAAAACAGCCCCGGCGGGAGGCTTCAGCCTCCAAGCACTAACGGGGCTCCAGGATGTTCTCGAGGCCTCGACCTCGGCAGAACTACTGGTGCCATGCTCAGGGGTTCCGGCCACTTCTTCCGGTACTGACACCCAGGCATCGGCAGTGTCGATAGACCAGAGATTCCTCGCTATCGAATGCAGTCTTGCAGCTCTCTTTACAGCTGCGGTACCGTTGACACCGCTACCAACGGTTCAACGGGCACCGGTACCAACACCGATACTGGTGCCAGTACCGGTACCAGCACCAGTACCGGCCCTGGTGGGAATTCTGCCCATGCCGACTTTTTCGGGCATCGACAGATCGGTACCGGACCAACTCGGTGCCGACTTCGATTGATACCGATACAGTGCTTTGCATAAACATCGGGATCAGAGATGCTTCGAATCTTCCAATTCCGATGACTCAGATAACTCGGTCGGTACCAAAGTACTTCTTCTGGAAGATTCTTCTTCTCCTCAATGCAGAATGTCTCCTCCGGAGGACATTTCTTTTCAGGATTTTATTCGTGATGTGGCCCGAGGCCTATCAATCACGGTAGCTCCTGAAAAAGAACCTAGAGCAAAGGAATTGGAAATACTCCAATACACTAAGGCTCCCAAAGAGGCAGCTACCCTGCCCATTCATGAAATTCTTCATGATTTGATGCTCAGGATGTGGGAAACGCCTCTGACCACATCTCCTCATTCTAGGAGTTCCACCATGTCCTGGTTTTCAAAAGACTCTGCTGCCACACCATTCAATGGTAGTGGAATCAGCCATGCGTAGGATGAAAAGTGCAAAAAGACATGCATCCAATCCTCCAGGTCATGAATGCAGGACTCTTGACGCCTTTGGGCATCGAACATTTCAGGCTTCCATGCTTTCAGCTAGGATCAGCTCATATATTTTATATATATCGGAATGTTCCTCAAAGAGATCACAGAAGACTTTGAGCTTATGAGCCCCCTTCTCCCTGATGACAAACAACAAGACTTCCTTACTCTTGTCAAGCATGCTCAAGACGTTTCCAAGTTTGTAAATCGTGCAGCCTTTGACTGCTTTGAATGCATCAGCAGAACCTCTGCTATTGCCATTGGTGCACATCGGATTGCCTGGCTTCAGGCATCAGACTTGGAGACTTGGGTACAGGACAAATTAGGAAACATCCCTTGCACAGGAGAAAACCTCTTTGGCAAGAATTGGCAGGAGAAGGCTAATGAGATAGATACTGACAATCTCACTTTAGACAGGTCAAAATCTACAGCCACTCCAGCCAAAAAGAAACCCTATAAAAACCCCTTTTTCAGCAAAAAGAGGAAGTTTTATCCATCCTATATTCAACAAGGGCAAGCTTAGGGTCAAGTTGCCCAAAAGGGACAACAGCAACAATCCAGACAACAAAAGAAGCCAAAAGGCCTGAGAGCTCAACCAGCTCCACAGGCTCAGCCCCCTTAAGGGCTTTGACTCCTTCCTAGAGAGCTTAGCTTTCCTGCCTCTGAAGGGTCCAGAACCCCTAAACATTCCAGGCAGGTTGTGTCATTTTGTCAACAGATGGCACCAAATAACAGCAGAAAATTGGACTCTGTCCATTGTAGGGGAGGGGTACAAGCTTCATTTTCACAGCATGCCCCCTCCTACAATCGTAAGACAGTTCAATTCCCAAACCTCTCCAGACAATCTACTGGATCAAGAGGTCTCAACACTCCTTGCTCAGGAAGCAATAGAGGAAATGCCCATTCCCCAGCAGGGTACAGGGTTCTACTCCCCCTATTTTCTTATTCCAAAGAAAACAGGAGGACACAGACCCATTCTAGACCTCAGAGAATTGAACAAATATCTGTTCCGAGAAAAGTTCAAAATGATTTCTCTGGGAACTCTTCTGCCATACCTTGTGATGATGAGAGCGGCCAAGAACAGATGGAGATAGAAGAAAACCATTTTTCTGCCTTTAAAACAAGTGACAGACAAGCTGTGCACAGAGCTTGCAGAGCAGGAAAGAAAAAAAAATCCTGTCTCTGCTGAGGCTATGCCATGCCCAGACTCTGAAGTGGGGGCAGGCTTAGATACTGATTGGAAAGGCCTGTGCGAAGGCAAGGGTGTGGCAGGGAAGAAACAGTTTTTAAAACCTCACTCTGACCAGAGAGGAAGAAAGGAAGGGAGAGTCACTTCCACAGGAGAAGGAGAAATCCTGGAGCAAGGGGATTCCAGTGGGAAGAGATATCCCAGAGCCCTGGGAGATCCTGGAGAGGAAGAAGGATTCCAGGAAGGCTTTCAGGAGAGACCTCATGAGAGAAGGAGTGGAGAAAGGCACAAGAAGTCTGACTTCCAGAAGCTGAAAGAGGTCAGTAGAAAAGGAAGCAGTGGGTGTCTGAGAAATGCTCCTAGAAGTGAAGCCAACAGACGTATAGCTGAACAGCTTACAGATGAACAGGAACAGTTTGCAACAGCTAGTGTACAAGAGCCAAACCTGAGCCCTACAACTGCCAGAAGGTGGGTGGAGACGCTTGAGAGTGGAAAAAGCCAAACCCCAGCAGTGAGCAGAGCAGCTGAGCTAAAAACACTAGAAACATTAGCACAAGTGTTCCCTGAGAGAAAGGCTTATTCTCCCAAAGTAACTGTGCCCAATCAGAAAGATTTGCTGTGGAGCCAGTTTCAAAAATTCCTACAAGACAGAGAAGCTGAGCAAGCTTTTAAGACTGTAGAAGGCAATGAGCATTCTTTAGCCCAGGAGGAAATGCAGGTCAATTCTTATGTGCCAGAGTCTGACCTAGGAATCTCTCCAATGGATTGCTCATTCTGTTTAAAAGAAGACTGAGCCTTACTAAGCAGAGCTGAGAAAGAATGAGAAGCTGTATTGTGCATAACTCTGTAACTGCTAATAGTCTTCCAAAGCTAAGAATGTGTTTTACCAAGTGAGAATTTTCTTCTAAAGCAAAGAAGCTGTGTGTTACCAGAAGTTTGTTTGAACTGGGAAAATAACAGTTGTGCAAAAGCTGTGTGTTATCAGAAGTTTGTTTAAAAGGGAAAACAACAGTTGTGCCAAGAAGAAAGTTTACCTTTTGTTGAAAGAGATACAAGAAGCTGTGCTGAGTACTCTTTTGTTTAATGAAAAACAGCTGCTAAGGTTAGCAGGACTTTTGGTTTCCATTTACCTCAGTTGCCAGTTATCTTCTGTTATCCTTTGTGTTGGAGAAGTATCCTAATGCCTTGTGTTTGAATTTTAATGCCTTGGAAATCCCCATAGAAAAATAAATATTCTTGTATGCCTTACCAACGGTCTCACACTACATTTTGTCCTTGCTCAAGAAAAGCCTAACTACAAGGGCCAGAATTCCACTGGGGACAGTCAGAAAAGCTTTATTTAAGGACATTACAAGGCAGCCCTAAGCCTGTAAGCCCTCGGGCCCAAGCTAGGGTCCCACAACCTTCAAAGTCAGGATTGGCTTTGCTCTCTAGATCTAAAGGATGCATATACTCATATTCTGATCCATCCAGATCACAGGAAATTCTTACGATTCCTTTTCAAGGGAAAATACCTCCAATACAGGGTTCTTCCTTTTGGTCTGGCTTCGGCACCAAGCGTATTCACGAAATGCATGGCAGTAGTAGCTGCATTCCTGCGAATCCTAGTGATATTGGTCTTCCCTTACTTGGACGACTGGCTCATTCGAGCCCCCACGATTCCAGAAGCCAGCTCAGCACTGTCTCGCACAATGCGAATTCTCCAATACTTGGGATTGGTCATAAACTTCCCAAAATCCCAACTTGTTCCTTCTCAGACCCTGGAGTTCATAGGAGCTTGTTTAGATACCAGACAGTCAAGGGCTTTCCTCCCACAGCCCCACTGTCTTCGCATAATGCAACTAGCCTCTCAAGCAGCGGGAAAGTCCTCCCTAACTTCTCGAGAACTGCTGCAATTACTGGGACATATGGCATCGACAGTTCATGTAGTTCCCTATGCTCGCCTCCACATGTGAGCAGCCCAGTGGGCACTATCCACACAGTGGACACAGGCCACAGGACGTCTGTCGGACAAGATATCAAACTCAAAACGACTGATCTTGTCCCTACAATGGTGGCAATCACTGGAGAATCTTTTAGTGGGGTCTCCTTTCCAACAACCCCCATTCCAGGCCACCCTAACAACAGATGCATCACAGGTGGGATGGGGAGCACACCTGCACCATCTCTTCACCCAGGGTACCTGGACTCCACAGGAGGCTTGTCTTCACATAAACCTCCTAGAACTCAGAGCAATCTATCTAGCTCTTCGAATATTCCATGCCCAGCTCAGCTACAAGACAGTCCTAGTCCAAACGGACAATCAAGTAGCCATGTTCTACGTGAACAAGCAGGGCACAACAGGCTCTCTGTCATTATGCAACAAAGCTTTATGACTGTGGGCCCTCACCAGAGAGCATCAAATTCACCTTCTCGTGGTATATCTTCCAGGCATTCAAAACCTTTGGGGAACCCCAGACATAGACCTCTTTGCAAGTCCACTGAATGGCAAACTTCCCCGGTTCTGTTCCAGAATTCTGTTCCAGAATTCCGGCTCACAATTGCCAGGCAAGGGATGCCTTCCTCCTTTACTGGGATCAGGACTTCCTCTATGTCTTCCCACCCATTCCCCTCATCCCCAAAACACTCTTCAAACTTCAGAGAGACAGAGGTCGTATGATGCTCATAGCGCCACGGTGGCCACAACAAATGTGGTATCCCCTGCTTCTACATCTCTCTCAAGCTGCACCTCTGAAGTTAGGGTGTGCTCCAGACCTTCTTTCCCAAGAGAACGGGATGCTATGGCACCCGAATCCCCAGTCCCTGCATCTCAGGGCCTGGTTGCTGAAAGCCTAGACCTGCAGGATCTTAACCTTTCCCAACAGGTAAAGGATGTCCTTCATGCTTCCATAAAACCTTCCACAAGACGTTCTTACGCCTTCAAGTGGAAACGTTTTACTATATGGTGTTCTCAAAAGGGCTTAAAGCCCCTTGTGATACCTTTGGAATCGATACTAGAGTACCTACTTCATTTATCAAATTCTGGTCTAAAGACAAATTCATTGAGTCCATCTTAGTGCAATTGCAGCTTCCTATAAGCCTCTAAATGGAAAGCCAATTTCCTCTCATCCACTCATAGCAAGATTTATGAGAGGTCTTCTATTAACAAAGCCTCCCATCAGGCCAACACCGGTGGCATGGGATTTAAATCTAGTTCTCGGACAGCTCATGAAACCGCCCTTTGAACCTTTAGCCACTACAACCCTAAAGTTTTTATCCTGGAAGGTCATCTTCCTAATTGCAATCACCTCCGCACGTCGCATTAGTGAATTGCAAGCTTTAGTGGCTGATCCCCCTTATACAAGGTTTCATCATGATAAGATAGTTCTCAGAACTCATCCACATTTTATGCCAAAGATGGTTTTGCCTTTTCATTTAAATTTATTTATTTATTTATTTATTTAACAGTTATTTATATACCGCTCTTTCCCTTGTTTCAAGTGCGGTTTACATGTAACAGTAGGTTAATTGGTATGAGATATACCAGGACATTTTACATAGAACAGATAATTATAAATTACAAGGAAAATTGTAACATTACAAGTATAACATATTAGAACATATATACATTGCTAGTTAAATTATTAATCATCATGTAAATGAGTGTGTAGTATGGTTAAATTAGTGTATTAAATCAATCAATTTACCTTCCTGTATTCTTTCCGAGGCCTCATGCCTCTAATGCAGAAGGAAACTTCATACTTTGGCCTGTAAAAGAACCTTGGCTTTTTACCTACAAAGAACACAGCATCATAGAAAGTCTTCTCAACTTTTTGTTGTTTTTGAGTCTAGTCATTTGGGACTTCCAGTCTCCAAAAGAACTCTATCTAAATGGATTGCACAATGTATATCCTTTACTTATGAGAGTAAGAGTCTTCCTCTTCAAATCCATGTCACAGCACATATTGTGAGAGCCATGGCAGCCTCTATGGCTAACCTTCACTCTGTGTCTATCGATGACATCTGTCGAGTAGCCACCTGGGCTTCAGTGCACACCTTCACAGCCCACTACTGCCTAGATAAAGCCTCCCGTTGGGATGCCTTCTTTGGCCAGGCTGTTCTTCAACATCTCTTTCAGACTTAATTCAACTCCTACCCACCAACCGTGGTAGGATGCCAGAGATCCATGGGAGGAAGCATGGCCCACCTCACTATAGGTGGCAGCTTCCTGGGGCCATCTCCCTGGCATCTTCAGCTAGGGAGTCCCCATATGTGAAGACTACATTCCTGCTTGTTCCTGGAGATAGCATAGTTACTCACCTGTAACAGGTGATCTCCGGGAACAGCAGGAATTTAGTCTTCACAACCCACCCACTTCCCCTAGGAGTTATCTCTCTATTTCTCTGTCTCTTTCCTCTCTCCCTCTATCCTTTCACTCAGCTACAAACTTAACTGAAGAGGGATAGTTGGAAAGGCGGGACGGCAGCGCGCATGTGCTGAGGGATGCTCCCAAAAGCGTTCCTATTGGACGCTGGGGAGCGTCCCCACACAGGCTCCGTCGGTATCGACGATACCCATATGTGAAGACTAAATTCCTGCTGTTCCCGGAGATCACCTGTTACAGGTGAGTAACTGCGCTGTATGGGATAGTGAGAAAAAATGATTTTTGGAAGCTTGTAAACTTATAATCTGTGTCATAGTGCTTTTTCAACTTCTCTGAAAATAGAAAAATATATTTGCCAAAAAACATAGATGAAAAAGAAATAAGAAAGATGATTTTTAAAATACCAGATATTTCACTTGGTTGTTTTGAAGGAACGGATACATTGATTTCCATTGAATAGTTTATGGTTTGCTTTTACTCAAGTTACATGTATCTAAAAATTTTTATACTTCAACACAGACAAGCAAAACTGGACATGAAAACAGCAACTGTGAAGGTAGAGGACGTGACCAAGCTGGTGGAAGGTCTGCAAGAGCAGATAAAGCTAAAGGTATATTAACAGAAATAAAGTACCTGCAGAGCTTGGAAGATTCAAGCTCCTCCTGCCCAAGGGCTTATTAATTCTGGTATTACAATACAATGTGTGCCTTCGAGTCCGTGCTGACTCACTAGCTCCTGGGTTTTCTTGGCAGTATGACCAGAAGTAGATGGCCAGGCCTTTCTTCCGAGGCAGTGGAGGGTTAAGTGATTTGCCCAAGGCCATAAGAAGTGCTAGTGGGAATCAAACCCTGGTCTCTTGGATACCAAGCCAGTGCTCTAACCATTAGACTAATCCTCCACTCAAATTCTGATATCAAATAAGTGTTATTAAAAGAGCATTTGGCCACTGAAACAGTAAATTGCTGGGCTGAGCAGGATGTAGAAGTGAAATTGAGGGAGAGAAAGAAAAGATTACCAATTTATTTGATTTCTGTGTTCTATTTAGTGTTTTTAGATTCTTTGACCAGAAATAAAGAAATATTTTGGAAGCTTAGGCACCAGCCAAAACTTACAGAAACTAGGAGAGAACATCTAAGTAATTTAGATCTTCATTTTTTTTTTCTTGGCCAAAACCAAACTTCTTATTTTTCCCTCTAAACCTTCCTCCCCCTCTTCCTCCTTTCTTTATCCTATTTCCTCAGTCCGTAACCTTGGTGTCATCTTTGACTCCTCGCATTCCTTCTCCTTACAAATTCAACAGATAGCTAAAACCTGTTGTTTCTTTCTCTATAACATTAGCAAAATTTGCTCCTTCCTTTCTGAACACACTACTAAAACTCTTGTCCATTCTCTAATTACTTCCTGTCTCCACTATTTCAACCTTCTTCTTGCTTGTCTCACTCTGAGTCACCTCTCTCCTCTTCAGTCTAGTCAGAATCCTGCTGCACGATGCCACGGTATACTCATACAACCCCTCTTCTCAAATCACTTCACTGGCTTCCCTTCCATTTCCGTATCCAATTCATACTTCTTCTGACTTTTAAATGCATTCATTCTTCTGCCCCTCATTACTTTTCCTCTCTCTTCTCTCCCTACACCCCTCCTCGTCAATTCCACTCTTCTACTGGCTTGCTTCTCTCTTTAACCTTTTCTTTCACTACCAACTCCAGTCCTTTCACTTTTGCTGCTCTTTATGCCTGGAACAAACTACCTGAATCTGTATGTCAGACCTCATCTCTGCCCCCTTTCAAATCCATGCTAAAGGCTCACCTCTTTGAGGCTGCTATTGCATCCTGATCCCTTATTTTCCTTGTGTCTTCTTGCCCTTCCCTATTCTGTCCTTATTCTTGTCTTTAGTCTTGTCTGTCTTAATTAGATTGTAAGCTCTGATGAGCAGGGACCATCTTTATATGTGTATGTATAGCACTGTATATGCTTTGTATGCTTTATAAATGATTAATAGTAGTAGTAGTAGTACAAAGTTTGTTTTTTCTGCCTTGCTCTTTAGTTGATGTAAGGGAGGGGTGCAGGGCTGGCCCAAGGGTTTCTGCTGCCCCAGGCAAAGCCTCGGTTGCGCCACCCCCACTTCCGAGCCATGCCACTGCTGATTCTGTTGGCGAGATGATATATAGTAACATAGTCTATGACGTCAGATAAACACCAGTATGATCCATCTAGTCTGCCCAGCAAGGCGGCAAGAGCAGGTGCACCTGCCACTCCATGCAGGTCACTCGTCCGCATGCCTTTTTTTTAGGGGTGTATCAACTGTTCCGTGTAGGTCACCTCTATTTGTTGAAATAGTTATGTTTATTTTGATTTTATCTTGTTGCTATAAAGGGATTCACAGTGTCTGTCCCATGCCATTTTGAATTCCGTCACTGTTTTTGCCCCCACCACTTCCATTGCTGAAGGACTGAATGGGAAAAGTCTGTCTTTTTGCAGATGACATGAAAATTTGCAACAGAGTGGACTCCCCTGAGGGAGTGGATAACATGAGGAAAGATCTACAAAAGCTGGAAGAATGGTCTAATGCTTGGCAGTTAAGATTTAATGTGAAGAAGTACAGTGTCATGCACTTGGGAAGCAGAAATTCAAGGAAAATGTATGCGATAGGGGGAAAGAGGTTGGTGTGCACAGACCAGGAGAAGGACTTTGGTGTGATTATATCTGAGGATCTCAAGGTGGCAAAACAGTGTGACAAGGCAGTGGCAAAAGCCAGGAGAATGTTGGGTTGCATACAAAGAAGAATTACCAGCAGAAAGGAAGAGGTACTAATGCCACTATATGATTTGGAGCCTGCGGCAGAAGCCTTATGAGAAGACTTGAAGACCTAAATATGTACACTCTGGAGGAGAGGAGGGATAGGGAAGATATGATTCAGACCTTTAAATACTTAAAGAGAAATAATGAACAAACAAACCTCTTCCAAAGACAGGGAAGCTGTAAAACTAGAGGGCATAACATGAAGCTGCAAAAGGGTAAATTGAAAGGCAATGTCAGGAAATTCTTTTTCACTGAAAGGGTGGTGGATGCTTGGAATGCCCTCCCGATGGAAGTGATGGGGGCAAATACAGTGACGAAATTCAAAATGGCATGGGACAGACACAGTGCATCCCTTTACAGCAACAGGATAAAATAAAAATAAACTTAACTATCTAATTTCTCAACAAACAGGGGTGTCCTACACGGAGCGGTGGGTTCACCCCTAAACAAAGACATGGGGAGGGGTGGCCTGCACGGAGCGGCAGGTGCACCTGTTCTTGCCATCTTACTGGGCAGACTAGATGGACCATACTGGTCTTTATCTGCCGTCATTTACTATGTTACTATATATGGAAAGTACATAAAAGCAAGAAGAAAAGCAAACCAATATGGTTCTTCAAAGAAGTGGCTGCAAAAATAAAGGCAAAAATGACTGCATTCACAATTTTCAGAGAATCACAATAAGAGGAACACAGAAAAGAATACCAGAGTAAGCTGAAAGAGGCAAAAGGAGAAATTAGGATGGCGAAAGCACACGTGGAAGAAAAAATGGCTACAGATGTGAAAAGAGGTGTCAAGACCTTTTTTAGATATATTGGGGAAAGGATGAAGGTGAGAAGTGGAATCGCAAGACTCAAAGATGCTGAGGACAGATTTGTGGAAAGTGATAAGGGAAAAGCGGAAATGCTAAACAAATACTTCTGTTTCATGTTCACAAAAGAAAATCCTGGAGAAGAGCCATTTGTGGCTGACAAACGTAACAAGGGGAATGGAATAGATGTAACACCATTTACAGAAGTAGATATTTGTGAACAGCTTGCAGAACCGAAAGTGGATAAAGCCATGGGATCAAATCAGATACATCCCAGGATACCGAAGGAGCTTAGGGAGGTTTTGGCAGAAACTTTAAAAGATGTGTTTAATAGATCCCTGGACACTGAGGAGGTGCCACAGGATTGGAGAAGAGCTGGCATGGTTCCTCTTCGCAAATGTGGCAACAGAGAGGAGGTGGCATGCTACAGGCTGGTAAGCCTTACCTCTGTGGTAGGAAAAGTCATGGAGACTCTGTTGAAAGAAAGGATAGTGTTTTTTCTGGAAGTCAACGTGTTGCGAGATCCAAGGCAATATGGATTTACCAAGGGAAGATCATGAAAACAAATTTGATTGATTTCATTGATTGGGTGACCAAAGAACTTGATCAAGCGCATGCAATGGATGTGGTGTACTTAGATTTCAGCAAAGCCTTTGATATAGGTCCTCATAAGAGGCTTGTGAATAAACTGAGCTGCCAGGTGATGGATCGCAAGGTGGTGAACTGGATCAAGAACTGGTTGGTTGACATTCTACAGAGGGTAGTGGCGAATGGAGCTCACTCTGAAGAAAGGAGGGTGAGTAGTGGAGTGCCTCAGGGATCGGTCCTTGGACCGCTACTGTTCATTGTTTTTGTAGGCGATATTGCCTTAGAGTTAAAAGGTAAAGTTTGCCTTTTTGCAGATAATACAAAGATATGCAACAGAGTTGACACTTCAGAGGGAGTAGACAACATTAGAAAAGACCTACTTAAATTAGAAGAATGGCCAAATGCTTGGCAATTAAGATTTAATGCAAAAAGGTGCAGATTGATACTTGGGATACAGAAACCAAAGAAACTGTACGGAATTGGAGACTAGAGGCTGACGTGTACAGACCAATGGGAGGACCTTGGGGTAATAGTATCTGAGAATCTCAAGGTGGCAAAACAGTGTGACAAGGCAGTGGCCAAAGCCAGAAGGATGTTAGGCTGTATACAGAGAGGAATAACCAGCAGGAAGAAAGGAGATATTAGTGCCCCAGTACAGGTTGTCAGTGAGACCTCACTTTGAGCATTGTGTTCAATTTTGTAGACCGTACCTTAATATAAAAAGATTTGAAATGGTTCAGAGGAAGGCAACCAAGTTGATTTGAGGCCTGCTTCAGAAGGAATGTGAGAAAAGACTTGAAGACCTAAATAGAGGAGAGGAGGGACAGAGGAGATATGATACAGATGTTTAAATATCTAAATAATAATGAACAAGCAAACCCTTTTCAAAGATGGGGTAACTGTAGAACTAGAGAACATGAAATGAAGCTGCAAAGAGGTAAACTTAAAAGCAACATCAGGAAAAACCTTTTCATGGAAAATGTGGTGGATGCCTGGAATGTTCTTCTAAAAGAGGTGGTGCGAGCAAAAACAATGACAAAATTCAAAAAGGGATTGGACAATACAGAGAATTACTGCATAGCAAGAGGATGTAATCAAAACAAATGTGAATAACTTCTAAATGGAGAGGGTAACCTGCCTGGAGTGGCATGTACAACTCTACAATCCTGGCACCTTACTGGGCAGATAAGTTGGACGATGCTGATCTTTATCACTTACTGTGTTACTATGTCACAGCCCCATTTGTCCATCCATCTAAGTGTATTCGCTATTTTTTTCTTCCATTTGCATCTTTGCTTTTCTGACTGCTTCCCTTAGCTTCTCCAAATATTGTTGCATGCCAATGCCTTTCTGCAATCTCTTGTACATTGTGTTGGATGTCATACAGTTCCTAGAAACATTTGCATTGCAGCTGTGCATTAAGAAGACTGAATTTATGATTCTTTCTCAAACTTTTAATTTAATTACATTGCTTATATTCCTCTTTTACTATCAGTGGACGTACAAAGCGGAGTACAAAAGTAATAGCAATGTTAAAACAATTCAAATCGATTACAATTTTAAAAAATTCCCCCATAACCATGTCTTTAGGATTTTATGAAATTGGACATAGTCTACAAGATCCCTAACATCAGAAGGTAAATCATTCCAGAATTTTGATGTCTCTAACCCTCTTCTAACGAAAAGAGAAAGCAGAGGGCAATACCAACAATACAGTGAGTCGTGGCATGCAAAGACCTTATCGAGGAACAAAGCATCAACCTATTTGATAGATAAGTCAGGCCTATGTTATGAAGAGCTTTAAAAGCCAAACATAAGACCTTGAACAAAACTTGTGCTTCTATTGGTAACCAATGAAGCCTTAACAATAAAGGGGTAACTTTCTCCCTATTACTACTATATATAATCAACTTAGCAGAAATGTTTTGGATCCGTTGAAATTTATGTAATAACTGTTTAGACATTCTCAAAAATGCAGAGTTACAGTAGTCCAGATGGCTCAGGGCTATTGATTGAACCATTGTCCAGAAGTCTTGTATTCTTAACAGATTCCTTTCCTTCCCTGGTGGTCATTGATCTATTTCTGTGGCCTATAAAGTTTGATATTTGAGTGTCTTGATTGACTCTGCCCTTCCGTTTAAGCCTTTTATTCAGGATTTCTCTAGGAGATCCCTTTTATGGCTATGTTTGTTACGGAAGTTAAAACCTTTTTTGAACTCCCATGATTTTAGTACAGTACTTCAGAATTTGGTTAAGTCCTATGTACTACTAAAACTTCTTTATTCTATGGTTTGCCTACTGCTTTGTTGAGGCCCTTGCAGTTTATTCATAATTCAGCAGCTTGTTTACTGTTAAATGTTCCTTTACAACATCATATTACCCTTGCATTGTCTCTTCACTGGCTCCCGGTAGTCTGGCTTGCTAAATTCAAGGTACAGATGTTAATGTCATCATCCAAAATGTTACATTTGGGTATATTTGTGTCCATGTATTTTTTGTTGCAGTTCAGGGTGGCTTCACATAATTTTCATTCTCAGAAGCAGGCTGTTTTATTAATCAGTGCACCAGTAGGATTTCAGGGTGTTAGAGAGATTGATAGGAATTTTCATTGTCTGTCCCTGTTTTATGGAATCTGTTATCTACAACTTTGCATTTAAGAACATAAGATATGCCATTCTGGGTCAGACCTAGGTCCATCAAGCTCAGTATCCTGTTTCCAATAGCGACCATTCCAGGTCACAAGTATCTGTCAGGATCCCAAAAAGGTACACAGATTCCACATTGCTTATCCCGTTGCTAATTTATTGACTGACTTGTTAGATTTTATGAAGACGCTGACAGGTATCTTTTTCACACAGGCCTACTCATAACTTGGAGTTTTTACTTTCTTAATTCTTTTTGAGTAGGGTTTTTTAATTTGGTTTATTTTAGTATTTCAGTTATTAGTTAAAGCAGCATTGAAAGTCTTATCAAAGAACAAAGCACCAGGCATTGATAGCATTCCCATAGAAGTATTACAGCAATCTGATGCAGCTGTTACCGTACTTACAAGGCTCTGCCAAAAAATATGGAAGACAACATCATGGCCAACTGACTGGAAAAGATCTGTGTTTATACCAATACTAAAGAAAGGTGATCCAACTGACTGTGGAAATTATCGCACAATCGCTCTGATCCCACATGCCAGCAAGATTCTACTAAAGATTATTCAAAAGAGACTATAACCATACCTGGAACAAGAACTACCTGAAGTGCAAGCAGGGTTCAGGAAAGGGCGAGGAGCGAGAGACATCCTTGCGGATGTGAGATGGATCCTTGAAAAGACTAAAGAATACCAAAAGGATATCTATTTGTGCTTTATCGACTATAGCAAGGCTTTTGACTTTGTAAACCATGAGAAACTCTGGGCCACATTAAGAAGCATGGGTATACCAGAACACCTGATCGTACTCTTGCACAATCTGTACATTGATCAAGAAGCAACAGTTCGAACGGATCAAGGAGAAACAGAATGGTTTAAAATAAGTAAGTCAAGGCTGCATACTTTCCCCCTACCTGTTTAATTTATATGCAGAGCAAATCATCAGAGAAGCAGGATTGTATGAAGACAACAGAGGTGTGAAGATTGGTGGAAGACTGATCAACAACCTTCGCTATGCTGATGATACGTACCACATTACTGGCTGAAAGTGAAGATAATCTGAAACATTTGCTTCTCACAATCAAAGAACATAGGGGCATGTTTACTAAACATTCCTAACGTGTGGGGCCGCAGTAGTGTGCGTGTGCCATATAAGGAGTGGGCGGTTCAGGCAGAAAGAAGAAAAAAACCCGACCGTACGTGTGCGCGTCGCGCTAATTTGCGGGGCCCACATTAGCGCGTGGGAAGGCTAAGTGGGGCGCTGCTGAGCACATATCAGAACAGAGCTGTAGCACAACGGTGAACACTCTAACCAATGGTGCAGGGGCCACAGGTTCAATCCCCCATTGTGCACAACAAAAAGGCCAGCTGAGACAACACCTTGAATGTGTAAAAGTGGTTCAGGAGGCAAAGTACTTTTGTACGGCATAAGGCGGCGCACTGTTCGTTTTGTACGGCATAAGGCGGCGCACTGTACTATCTGAGCGGCACAAGGCGGCGCACTGTTCTTTTTGGGTGGCACAAGGCGGCGCACTGTTCATTTTGGGCGGCACAAGGCGGCGCACTAATTGTGGGCAGCAGGAGGTGGCGCGCTGATGGGCATAAGGCGGCGCGCTGATGCCAAAGCAAAGGAACACAGCCACAGCACAATGGTTAAGACACTGACCAATGGTGCAGGGACCAGGGGTTCGATCCCTCACAATGCCCAGTGAAAAAGGCTAGCTGAGGCAGTATGTTATATGTTGTGGAGTGCTGTAGGAGGCTTTTTAATTTTATTTTGTGATAACTACTAGCAAACGCACTCTCACAGCATATTAATATAAGGCGGCCCATAAGGCACATGTTACAGTGCACCGTCCGCCAAGGCACCCTAGAATGTCCCCTATAGGGCAGCATGTATGTTGCGACACAGGATAATGTATAGTGCACCCTATATGGCTGGCAACCGTAACGTGCCCTATAGGGCGCCCCATAAAGCACCCTCAGAGGCACCTTATGGGTACAGTACGCTGAGGGTGGTATTGCTGGCAGCAACATATGTACAGTAAATTAAAATAAATCTGTGGACACCCCTATCACATAACCCCACTGTGGGTTTGAACCCATGACATCTGGCTGCACAGGCAGTGACTTAACCATTGGGCTACAGCTCTATAGCTGTAAGCAGCCCCTGGCTGGCTGCAGATAGCCTGTACGTCACCTCACTGACAGTCTGCTGTTGTGAACCACCCGTACCCATGATGCACTGCACATGCAAATCAGCTGTCCACGATTGAACACAGGATGGGAAATGCACCCCTAAAGCTCCCCGGCCTGGTAGGGGGAAGTGTCCGTGTGCACCCACACAGCACCTCGGCCTGGTAGGGTGTCCTGAGTGGGTGGACAAACGGCAAAGAGTAGCTAAACACCATCACATTGTGCGGTTATTGTGCTCACCCTGAGTGTGAGATGTTGCGCCCAGGACCAGGTCCACAACACCAGACATGGCTGAATGCGGCCATGACAGAGCTCCAAAGCAGCAATAACCTGTGGAATAGGTAGGTGCTGCATAAACATTTTGGAGATCTCTGGCTCAGTTAGTGGGGACCCCCACCCCATGGACCCCCAGGTGGATAAAACAGGGCTTCCCCTCAACAGATCCCCACCCCGATGGCAGTAGAGTGGACCATCAACCCCAGTCCTGCTAGGGAACAGACACCCTACAGGGCAGTCCAAGCAGCTCCACACACATCCATAACACAATATCAGACAGACATTAGGCCTGGATATTCACAGATGCACCCCACCACTATCTGATAGTCACCTGCAGCAAGCCATCAGCCACTGCACCCTGCAAGGCACTCCATCACAACACATATCAGCTGTGAACAGTCTGCTGGCTGGTCCTGATGGACATGCATGCACCCACAACTGGGGTGGCAGCACACACAGACAGATAAGTCCATGAAGAGGCCCCCACAGGACACCCATACATATCACATGGGAGAATCACAATATAGCACTATGGGGGTGCCTAGCCATGCTGCCGTCACTGCACACTCAGGGTGAGAGTGATCCCCCAGCAGCACATACAGAGGGCACCCTGTCTGTGTAGGTGGTGGCCGGGCACTACCATGCCCCTGCCAGTGCCCTATGCCCTGTGCAGCTGCATCCTGGTCAGCACTCTGTCTGAGATATACCCATGGTCCCTTGCTACTCATTATGCACATTGGCAGGCCAATACTGGCAACAGTGTTGGCAGTGTGGGCTGTGGAAGGGGCATGCAGCCAACACCCACTGTATAGACAGACACACAATTCCACATCTATGCCATCATGGTGCTACTATTGAGGAGGTAATTAGCCTTGCCCACCAAACCGGTGCTGGGCACGGCAAGGCATGGTATCCTACGCAGTACTGCTGGGGGTCACTCCCCAGGGTGGTAAACACCGTCAGAGGCAAGGGCTGGAGCACGCACCGCAAACACCAAACAGATTGTTCGGATGGGGTCAACTAGCAGTATGTGCGTAACGTATGGATATCTATCTGCCAGTACTCCTAGCAAGCGTCTCAGAGCTGTGTACCGTATACCTCAGGTGTAGGGTTACATTGCTAGGGTATGCAGGTGCTAGTATTGGGAGATGCACGCAGGGTCCAATGTTCTGCCTCTCCAGGAGACATTGGCCAATGGGGCCAGTGGGTGTGGGTGTGTCTGCCCCTGTTGGCTGCTGCTTTACGGCAGAGATTCCCAACTCCAGTCCAGGTTTGCATCACACTGATCGGGTTTACCTGCTGTTCCTCATGAATATGCATGAGCTACATCTACATGCCATGGGGGTGGTGCATAGATATACAGCACAGGCATTTGTATGAGTGGCAGCATGGACCCTGACTGGTGTGTGGCCCACCAGGACTGCATTTGGGAGATTCTGCTCTAGGTACTGCCCCTGTACATGGTGTCTGTGCTCAGTGGGGTAAAAGATAGACGTAGTACCATTGCATATGTCCTCGCCACGAAAGGTTTGTCCTTACTATCACTGTGTAGCTGTGGGAAGGATTGGCGGTAGCCCCAGCTGGGCTTTGAACCTGTGACCTTCTGTTCTTGTATGCACTGTCTGTGTGCACTGCACCACCTTGTAGCCACAGATTGGCTGGATTCCCTGGAACATCCATGCCTGTGGATCCGGCAGGGCCTGTGTGTTGCAGTGGACTGTGCCAGCCTGCACATGGCTTGGCCTCTGTCCTCTGTGGCTAGCTGCCACTTCCCCCTGCACCACATGTACTCGTGCGCCAACATGCTGGCATGAGCTTCTCTCAGAAAAAGCAGATGACCTGATTGCAATGTGGCAGTACGGGACTGCATTTGGGGGACTTGGCTGTAGGTATGCCCATTGTTGTGGTGTGTGTGCGGTGTTGGGTAACATATGGGTGTTTCCCCCATGCTTATGTTCCCTGCAATACAGGGGTGTCTGCTCTATCTTTGTTTAGTGGTGGGTAAAATATATGGACTGGGCTGGCAAGTGCCCCAGCTGGGATTTGAACCTCGGCCTTCTAGTCCTAGAGGTCATGGCTATGTCCTCTGCACCACACTATGGCCACAGAGACAGTGCAGCCCCTGGAGGTAGTAAACCTGGCAGGATGGAGTCACAAACCCTGCTGTATGCATATTTACTGTGGGCTCCTTCACCCTGTGTGGTGACAAACGTGCAAATAAAACCCGGGAATGACCACGGAACAAAGGGGGAAAACATATACCCAAGCTGGGCAACAGTGATATTAATGGGCAACCCTAGATAACACTCCCAGGACAGCTCCAGAAAAAGGGAAATGTTTTTTGGACGAGTCTCCGCTCCGTACACCTTTCCATAAATCATTTCTTTTTTTTGGAGCTTTCCTGGGTGTGTTATCTAGTTTTGCCCATCACTATAACTGTTCCCCAACTGAATTACTATTTTTCATATTTTTGTGGTGGTCATTTTCTATTTATAATTGCACTTTTGTGCTGTGCACATGTATCACACTGCTCACGTTTTGCAGGTTTCCCCGGTTTTGCTGTACATTGCTGACGTAAATGGTTTCTCTTCCCTTTAAATGCATTCTAACGCGAGTGATTCACTCGCGCTATTTGTTTTTGGAAATTCAGCCCCGATAATGTGCGGGGCGCCTCTCCCCTCCCCTTCCCCGCCCATTAACCCCTTCTCTCCGCCCCTCCGGGGCCTTCCTCCGCCCTCCGTTAGCCTTTCCACGCCTCTATCGGACATTTGCGGGCACGTACTTGTGCGGCACCCGTTACTGTGACGCGCAAGTGTGCGGGGCTTCATCGCACGTTTGCGGGGAGTTTAAGCGCTCTTAAGTACCGCTTTTAGTGCGCTATTTTGCGGCGCGCTAATTAGCGGTTTTTAGTAAACATGCCCCATAGTCTCAAAATGGGCCTGCACCTTAATGTAAAGAAGACAAAGATCATGACAACTGGCATAATCAACAGGTTCATCATTGAAGGAGAAGAAATTGAAATCGTGAACAACTTTAACCTACTTGGATCAACTATCAATAAAGAAGCAACAAGCAGTCAAGAAATCATTGCTCTTGGCAGAATAGCTATGAAAGACCTAGATAAGATTCTCAAGAGCAGAGATGTCTCTCTCAATACAAAGATTCGACTAGTTCAAGCCATGGTATTTTCAATAACATCATATGGATGTGAAAGCTGGACAGTGAAAAAGATAGACAGGAAGAAAATTAATGCCCTTGAACTATGGTGCTGGCGGCGAATACTGTGTATACCATGGACTGCCCGAAGAACAAACCAGTCGGTTCTAGAGGAGATCAAACCTAAGCTTTCTTTAGAAGCTCAGATGACAAGACTTCGACTTTCATACTTTGGACACATCATGCGAAGAGAGAGATCATTAGAGAAAGACATCATGCTTGGCAAGATAGGTCAACGCAAAAGAGGAAGGCCAGCAATGAGATGGATCGATACAATAACAGCAGCTACGGGTACCAGTCTGTCAACAATGAGCCGCCTGACTCAAGACCGAACACAATTTAGGATAGCTATCCAGAGGGTCACCATGAGTCGACTCCGACTCGACGGCACTTAACAACAATAACATTGTTTTATTGATTTTATGCTTGGTATTTCCGATGTGATATTGTAATCCACTGAGATCGACTGAGAATGTTTAGATTAGAAGATAAATAAATTTATGAATGCTAACCCTTTTTTCTTTATTTTTGCAGCTACTTCTTTTTGAAAACCATACCTTTATTTACATTCCTAACAGATTTGTTGCCCTTAAGAAATCTGCCATCCAGCTAACAACTCCTTGAAATCTTCCTATATCTTCACAAAGTTAATTTTCCTGAAATCTAGGACCCTTTGCTTTTGAATAAACAATCTCTGCCTATGATCTAATACTAAACCATACTATCTGGTGATAACTAGAACCAAGATGATTGCCCACTACAACATTAACAATTTTCTCCCCATTCATGAGCACTAGGCTCAGTATTTGTTCCCCTCTGGTTTGGGATCTATTAATAGTTGCCTGAACAGTTCTTTTAAAGAAGCTAGGATTTCCCTACTTCTGAATAATACCGTAGTTGGGATGCTCCAGTCAACATCCAGCAAATTGAAAGCACCTACCAATAGCATGTCCCCTTTCATAGCAATTTTGTGAATTTCTTTAATTGAATCTCTGTTTCTCCTGCTTTCAAGGGAGTTCTGTATATCACACCAATATAAATTGATGTGTGCTTGTTTCTTTACAGATTAGCTCACAGTGCCCATGCGTTACTTAGTAAGACCTGCAGTTCTGTTACTTTAATCTTTTTTTATATAAGGTAGTATTTCTCCTCCCCTTCTTCCTTATCCTAATCTTCATCTTCCTTGTCCCCAGTATTGTTTAATATTTATTTGAGTCCATTGGGTGCTATTTGTAGTAGTCATGGGCTTATGGGTTTTCTGTATGTCAACGATATCCAGCTTTTGATTGAGATTGATGATGATGAGGTTGCTATGTGCCAGCAAGTAAATTCTTGTTTGGAAGATATTGTGACTTGGTTACATTTGCATTGTTTAGTCTTTAACATTAAGAAATCTGATAGGGGGCGAGAGGTTGGTGTTCACGGACCAGGAGAAGGACCTTGGTTTGATTATTTCTGAGGATCTCAAGGTGGCAAAACAGTGCGACAAGGCAGTGGCAAAAGCCAGGAGGATGTTGGGTTGCATACAAAGAAGAATTACCAGCAGAAAGGAAGAGGTACTAATGCCAATGTATAAGTCACCAGTGAGGCCTCACTTGGAATACTGTGTTCAATTTTGGAGACCAAATCTTGCAAAGGATGTAAAAAGACTGGAAACTGTTCAGAAGAAGGCAACCAAAATGATTGGGAGCCTGCGTCAGAAGCCTTATGAGAAGAGACTTGAAGATCTAAATATGTACACTCTGGAGGAGAGGAGGAATAGGGGAGAATTGATTCAGACCTTTAAATACTTAAAGAGAAATAATGAAGAAACAAACCTCTTCCAAAGACGGGAAAGCTGTAAAACTAGAGGGCATAACATGAAGCTGCAAGGGAAATGCAATGTCAGGAAATACTTTTTCACTGAAAGGGTGGTGGATGCTTGGAACGCCCTCCAGATGGAAGTGTTGGGGGCAAATACAGTGACAGAATTCAAAATGGCATGGGACAGACACAGTGGATCCCTTTTACAGCAGCAGAATAAAATAAAATAAACTTAACTATCTAATGGGCAGACTAGATGGACCATGCTGGTCTTTATCTACCGTCATTTACTATGTTACTATCTTGTTGGAACCTCAGTGATGAGAGTCAGTGTTTGGGGTTTTCTATTGGGGGTATTCCGCTACCATGGATAAGTGAGATTCGGGACAGAGGTCATTTTGGACAGTGTGCTTGGTTTTCGGCAACAGGTGTCACAAGTAGTGCATGCCGCTTTTGCTAATCTGTGTTTGGTTCGGCAATTGAAACCTTATTTGTCAGGATGCGTTGTGTGGAGTGGTTCAGGCATTGGTAATAGCCTATCTGGACTACTGTCATGCCTTGTATGTGGGGCTGTCTTCTTAGCTTTTGAGGAAGTTGCAGATGGTGCAGAACTCAGCCACTTGTGTAATCTGGGGTCTGCAGAAGCGTGATCGGGTGGCGGGAGTTCTGCATCAGCTGCACTGACTTCCGATGAAACAACATTGTGTTTTTAAATGATTGGTCTTGGCATTCAAAGTATTGCGGGGAACTGGACCCTGGTACTTGAAGGAGTTGTTACACTGGTATGTACCAAGTTGGACTGTTGGGGATAGAGAATTTAGGAGATGTTATTTTTACAAGGAATAGTCACATAAACAAGCACAGTTTTTATAACCATAAAACTCTTTTGTATGGTTCTATTGTATAAAAGCATTATAGATCAGGGTGCAGTAACAGAAACTTTCCTTCTCTGTGAGTTAATGATTAACAGTGAAATTGTATGACAGATCAGCAGCCTTTGTTTCCTTCTCTGTGAGTTACAGTGAAACTGTATGAACAGTACAGAAAAAGTCATTTCTTGCCGTGAGAACTTTGAAATTGAATGAAATAAAGCATGCATGTGACTTAATGTAAACATCAACCAATGGGGTATAACCACGATAACAGGAAGGGGAAAGAAAATGTATAATTTTATCCTGTTTTTATCCAAGTTTGTAATCCTGTTTTATTGTAAAATCAGATACATGTTTATGTTCTGAATTTTTTTGTTCGATGTAAACCTCGCTGATGTCAAATAGTGCGGTATATAAGAAATGTAAAATAAATAAAATAAATAAATAAATATAAAAGGGGTGAAATGGAATAAAGATTTGTGCCTGCTATAGGGATTAGATGCCCGTTCTCGCGAGAATGAAATAATAAAATTCTTCACTGGACTCCTGGCTCTGGAATTCTATTTATTACCTTTATAATAGGACCTTGCGTTCCAAGGAGGAATATCGTTTGGTGCTGCCAAGTTGTTGTGAGATAAGCAATGGCGAGCACGGATTCTTTTCAGTGTCAGTTCCTATGTGGTGGAAGTCTCTGCCAGTGTCACTTCAGAAGGAGACACATTTACTATCGTTTAGGAAGACCTTAAAGACTTCTCTTTTCCCGTAATGTAGGTCAAGTAGCGTCTCTCTGGTGGGCTCTTTTTCCCCCATTTCTATATGTTTAATATTTTACTAACATGAGGGCTTTATCCACCCATTCCTGATATCCTTATATACTTTTTTTTTTTAAATGCCTGTGCTGGTGGCCGTATCTTACAAGAGCTTTGTCCTATTTGGGGTAGAGCAAGGAAAATCAGAACACCCATACACTGTCTTCTGTTACCCAAATAAACAGGAGAATCCTATGAACAAACACAGTAGCTAAGTGGATTGTTGAAGTATAGCCCTCTACTATCAGCAAGCAGACCTCTCATAGCAGGGACAAGGGCATGCCCCTCAGCTCGGAGCAGTGGATACTTCACAGCTTGTACTGGTTCT
This sequence comes from Ichthyophis bannanicus, assembly GCA_033557465.1. Classification (NCBI taxonomy): domain Eukaryota; kingdom Metazoa; phylum Chordata; class Amphibia; order Gymnophiona; family Ichthyophiidae; genus Ichthyophis; species Ichthyophis bannanicus. Next base: position 1,858,993,448 of record CM066032.1, on the reverse strand, counting down.
GTTTTATTCTCAGTCTATAACCAAAGCTAATGGCATGGAGAATAAAGAGGTGATTAAACTACATTGCATTAGTATTTGCTTCCTGTCCTCGACCGGCCAACTGGTCAGGTTTTCAGGATATTCCTAACAAATATGCATATGAAACATTTGCATCCTTACTACAGTCTTGTATTCAAATCTTTCTCATGCATATTCATCAGTATCCTCAGAACCTGACTAGTTGGTGGACCTTTATGGACCGGGAGTGAATACTACTATTGACAGGATGGAGGGAATGAGGGACTGCTAATCCTGCTGTCTATAGAGAGTGGCAGCTACATGTAAACAACATGGACAAGCCGGATAAACATCCCTACATGTGGGGAGTCCCAAGCTAAGGGTTCTTTTGATGTCCCCTTTTATTTCGTCCAAATAACCAAAAAAAAGCTCTGCACTCTAACCAGAAAGTAATATGTTCTAGAAAAAGGCTGTAAATATGAGACATTAATTTTTTTTCGGCAACAATGTGGTCTCAGTATCTCAGGGTAGAAGTCTGAAACTTTGACTCATTACCCTCACTTTTCACATCAATGACCACTAAACTCTAGCTGCCTTATTTTAAATATTTTTTAAGGTGATGAATTAAAAATGTCTCAATCAATATAAATCAATAACAAATTGCTTAGCTTTGTTCGATGGTGAGTCATAAACTTCTTTCACAACAATTCTTTTACAGCAAAAATGGTTTAACTCCATCCATTGTTGAATATTCTCCCCTTTTATTTCGTGCCACAACACAACCTACTGTTTAGGATATTGTGGGAGGAGTTTAATCACCTACTTTTCAAATACATTTATATGAACTGTTTGAAACTACTGTCCTGAGAGTTTAAGGCGCACTGGACAGGCTTGACTTTATCCTTCATCCCTAGGCCTTAGATAATACCTATAATTATTGCATAATAATTATTATTACTATTGCTGTTGCCCAGTATAATGCTTCCACAATGATGTGCTTGTGGAATTTCTGTGTTCCAGGTCACCAGATAACCACCTCAGTAATCATTGAACCTTCTGGGCCATGTTTTAAGGATAGCAGAGCTTTATTTTCTGCTTTTGCCTAATAGCAAACTACTAAAAAGTAAATAAAGGAAAAATAAAGTGCACTCCACTGTTCCTGTTTTGATGAAAACGGTAGCCAGTGCAAAGCCGAGAAGTCTAGTATTGCTCTTAGGTTACACAAGCATTTGCTGACCTGTATTTATGGGGCACTGATACAAAAGTACCTGCAGCTTTCAGGTGTCTGTTTTTTGGTCGTAGTTATTGTTTGTTTCGCTTGCCAATATACTAATTATGCCATGAAACACTAAATTCTGAATTCAAAAGGTCTGAAAAGCATTGTGTTTGTTTCGATTATAGGAAGAGGATATGGTTGCTGTTCAGGGGAGGGAGGAAGCAGCAGATAGGCGGTTACAGCAACTTCAATCTGCAATAACACAATTAGAAACAAGGTAAGGAAGAAAAACGCAACATTATCTGTGATTGACTGCATCTGCAATATGCATGTAGAACTAGAATGTTGTTCAGCTCAGTGTTCTAATGGTAAGTACTTTATGCCACATACTTAGGGCCCTAGGGTTTGATCCCACGGTTGGTAATAATGTATGGCTTACATACTGATTGAGTGATGGTTTGGTTGTCTGTCAGATCATAGCAGTCTGCTCTTGGCCACAGAAGGTTGCTTGTGTGATTTATATACTGGGGATGTGCATTGAGATTGTTAATGTGTCATAAAAAAAACTTTGTATGCTCAAAATGGTTTTTTTAACATGCATTAACCTACAAACTACCATGCATCAAAGACTGAGCTATGGTTTATTATACCGCTTCTTGGATAAGGCAGCGAGGCAGTTTACAATAATATTAAAATAAAGAAAATCAATAAAGAAAAGAACTACAAATTGGTATACGAAAGAAGAAATAAGTGAAGGAACAGAGGAGAGTGCAAGTGTTATCACGCAGGTCAGAGCTTCATAAAGCCCCAAGCTCACCCCCAAAAGCTAGTTTGAAGGCCTTATAGTATATGAAGACTCAGTGCTAAGAGTTTTTATTAAAGGTGAGGGGGAAGACTGAACTTTGAAGCAGTGTTTGAGCAAATGGACTGAACAGCTATCCTCTTAATAAAAATTCAGAGAATTCCCATTATAATAATCATTCTTTGTGCTTCTTTCTCCTGTTGGACTATCTCTTGACATCTTGTAAGTTCTATAGCTTCCCCCACTGTGATCTTTCATTGTACACTTCTTTGCACTTTACTCTCATTTTCTCTATTCTGCTAGGGGCATGTTTACTAAAGTGCTATAGCTTCATTTGCAATTAACTCATGCAGTAATTAGTCTTTGGGCAGTTTCTCCAAATGGGTTTGTTTTGCACATCACACACAAAACTACCTAAAGGGTATAAGTAAACCACTAACAATAGCACCACCCTTTAATACCACTGATCTTACCCTCTTCTTGACAAATTATATTATAAATTTATAATTAATATAAGGTCTAAAAGGCCTCAGTTACCGCTCTTACCAATCATTGATGAACAGTGTCACCCTAGGATAGAGCTGAAGAACTTCCACATCATAGGCCTTAACCTACCCACCTACACTTTTAATTAACACAATACTAAAAGATTTTATCCTAAAAAAGTACTTTTAGAGGATTCATTCAAACAACCGTTTTTTACATCTATTCAAAAACTAAAGTGTATCGTTTATAATATAATTTGTCAAGAAGAGGGTAAGATCAGTGGTATTAAAGGGTGGTGCTATTGTTAGTGGTTTGTTTTGCACATACCATGACAGTCATGAACCTCGCTTCTAAGCCAGGGTATGTGGAGTATGATTCTCAGGTTCTCATATTTACTGCTAATGCTCGGTACAGTACTTGCATTGTGCCAAAGAGAGCCTTCTACTGGAGCTCGTAAAATGTAACATGTATGGATAGTTTGTTAAAATGTGTTTGGAAATACTACTTTATCAAGCCTGTGGCACCCAACACAATGGGAAATATTTCTGTATCTTTCTGTCGCATTTTCTTGGTCTCTGACTGTATTTCTTGGTATTTCAGGATCTTCTGCCTCTCCATGTGATTCACAGAGTAGTTGCTTGGAACTGACATCTCAATTTTGTTCTGGTTTCTTTCTCCTTAACCACTATATCCAGCTTCCTCGTATCCAGCTTTTTATCATTCGAAATGGGAGTATCCCATGTGATCATAGCCTCCTCATTCTCTGTAATTCTCTTAGGATCATGATCCCAGTGTTTTTTGGGCACAGTAATATTTTAATGCTTTACAGAGTTTCCAATGGATGAGTCCTGGTACTTTATTCTTTCTGTACAGAAATTTTCTGCCATCAGAATTTCACAGCCAGCTATGAGATGAGTCACTGTTTTCAGATCTTTCTTACAGAATCCACATATGTCTGTGTTGCCAGTTTATCTCCAGGAACAAGCAGGAATATAGACTTCACATATGGGTGACATCGGGTACCGACGGAGCCTGCACAGGAAGCTCCCCAGCTACCAATAGGAAAGCCTTTGGGAGCACTCCACTGCACCTGCGCTGCTGCCTTCCTGCACTCTCAACTCCCTCTCCTCAGTTCTTCCTTTTCCACGGAGCCAACGGATCATAACCCTCTTACCGCAGAAAAGAACCTTAAACTTTTCTAATTACCGCTCTGCCTAACTTCACCGATATCATCTCAATATTGCTTCCTTTTTTACTTTGTAATTTTGTCTTTATCTTTTAATTTTTTTCTCTATAAAAATAAAATTGAGCTTTTTCTTTTACTTCAGGGCCCTCGTGCCTGTCGGGCCTTGCCCAGCATCTTAGGATGGAGAAACCCTCCAGCGGTTTCAAAAAATGCACAAAGTGCTCCAGATGACAGACAAACACGATTGGTGTCTGAATTGCCTTGGTCTCGACCATATTCCCCAAGACTGCTCCCTTTGCAAACAGATGACAAAAAGGGCCTAGGGAACCGGGCCAAAACGTTTGGGGACCTCTTCCCTTCGGACTCTGTCATTGGCCTCTACTTCCTCCAGAGCATCGTCATGCTCCCACGGTTCAAAGCATTCCAAAGAGTCGAGGCACTCGGAGAAAAAGGCTAGGAAAACCATGTCTCCTTCTAAAACTCCTAAAGACAAGGTAAAATCCCAAGACTCCTCTGAGAAGCTGAAGGAACCAAGAGAAAAGTCCAAGGATTCCTTGGGAAAGTCTCTGTAATCGAGGGAAAGATTCTGTTCGACTCATCAGGAATCGTCCAGGGCTTCTTCCGAATCTGGACATTGGTCCAGGCATCTCTGGTGGAAGTACTTGTCCTCCAAAGCCTTGATGGGGGAATTGGGAGGTACCCGGCCTCCGGAGAGCCCACAATGCCTTGCTCTGGTATGGTGGCACCATTCCATTCTTTCACTGGACCAGACGCAGGCTAGCTCCCTGGATCAGTGGATGCTGTCCTTGGGGAGGATTATAGCTGCTCTCTTAGCGGCTTCGGTTCCTTTAACACCGGCAGCTCCAGAAATGCAGCTGGGAGCATCAACCTCAATGACTCCATCCACTCTGGTGCAGGCTTCGGCATCGATTTTGCCTTCAGCACCAATGCACCCAGCACTGAGAACCGAGGTATCGGTACTGACCCCGATATCGACATCGACTGCAGATAATCCATGGTCTACACCGGGCTTAGCCCCTGAGGACATCAAGGAGCATTGACTCTGCTCATGCCGTCGTCTGCATCATCAGTACTCACCGGTATCAGATCCAGACTCTTGATTCCGATCACTGATCTTCGATTCCAATGACCTCCAGGACATCACCTCGGAACCCTCGTCACCGTTCATCAGTACTCTTCGTAAATTCCCTCCTGAGGACATGTCTTTTCAGGAGTTTATCCGAGACATGGCAGCTGGGTTATCCATTCCAGCGGTATCGGAACCAGAACCAAGAGCGATGGAGCTGGAGATCCTTCAGTATCCCGCAGCCCCAAAAGAGGCCGCAATCCTCCCGGTACACCAGATTCTGCATAACCTAATGCTCAAAATGTGGGAGACCACTTTGTTTCTCCCATCAGTCGTCGATTAGACACGATGCATAGGGTTTCTGAATGTCCAGAACTTCCATATGATCCTATGGTGGTATAATCCATAATGCAATGCATAAAGAGTGGCAAAAACCATGCCTCGATTTCCTCCAGGCAGGGAATCGAAAGATCTTGATTTCTTTACCCGTTGCTCTTTTCAGGCATCCATGCTATCCAGCAGAATAAATTCTTACATCCTCTACATAGGGATGTTCCTGAAGGAGCTTAACAAAGACTGAGAGGGATTCCTCCCATTCCTTCCTGAAGAGAAATGGCCAGCCTTCCAAGCTGTTTTTAGCACACAGCCAGAATGTCTCTAAATTTGTAAATAGGGCAGCATTTGATGTCTTTGAGTCATCTAGCAGAGCTTCTTCTATTGCCATAGGTGCAAGGCATCTGGCTTGGTTCCAGGCTTCAGACTTGGAACAATGGGTCCAAGATAAGTTGGCAACATCCCCTGCACCGGGGAAAATATTTTTGGGAGAACTGGTGGGAGAAGGCAGGAGAACTCGAAACAGATGACACAACACTTAAGAGGTTCTCCAGAAAAACTGCTGATTTTCCAAAAAGAAGATAGCAGCTAAAAAACCCTTCTACCCTAAGAAAAGAAAATTCTATCCTTCCTACTCCCAACTAGCCTATCAGACCCAACAAAAACGGCAGGGTCCTACGCAGGCTAAGAAACTCAGACTGGCCAAGCCACAGCCAGCCACACAAACATCAACTACACCTAGCTTTTGACTCCCACATAGGGAGCACAGCCAGTCTTCTCCTGCACATAGAATAACCCGCCACCATCCCAGGAGACTCTCTTGCTTTGCTCAATGGTAGCATTCCATCTCCACGGAGCAATGGACTCTCTCCATAATTCAGAGAGGTTACCAGCTAAATTTTGGGGAACTTCCTCCTCACCACTTCAAAGGAGATTTTCCTACCAAACCTCCCCTGGATGCCCTCCTCAAACAGGAGATAAACACTCTCCTTTCCCAAGGTGCTATAGAAGCAGTTCCTCCAAACCAACTACTCAAAGGCTTCTACTCCCCCCTACTTCCTCATTCCAAAGAAGTCAGGAGGCCACAGGTCCATTCTCGACCTCAGGGAGCTAAACAGAATTCTCGTAAAAGAGAAATTCAAAATCATCTCTCTGGGAACCCTCCTTCCCTACCTACAGGAACATGACTCCGACCCCCTGTCCACTTCTTGACAGATCTCCTTGGCGGGGAAGTCTAGGCTCAAATGACCTTGTCCGACTTTCTGACCTAGGCCACCTCTTCAGAGATCTGGAAGCTAGGGAGTCCCATAAGTGAAGACTACATTCCTGCTTGTTCCTGGAGATAGCGTGGTTACTCACCTGTAACAGTTCATGTAGTCCCATATGCTCGCCTCCACATGCAAGCAGCTCAGTGGACCCTCTCCACACAGTGGACACAGGCCACGGGTCATTTGTCGGACAAAATAACAATCTCTCAATGACTAATTTTGTCCCTCCAATGGTGGCAATCACTAAAAAATCTGACAGTGGGGTCTCCTTTCCATCAACCCCTCTTTCAGGCCACCCTAACAACAGATGCATCACAGGTGGGTTGGGGAGCACACCTGAATCATCTCTCTACCCAGGGCACCTGGACTCCACAGGAGGTTGGTTCCTGGAATTAAGAGCAATCTATTTAGTTCTTCGAGTGTTCCACGCTCAGCTCAGCTACAAGACAGTCCTAGTCCAGATGGACAATCAAGTAGCCATGTTCTATGTAAACAAGCAGGGCAGAACAGGCTCTCTGCAACGAAGCTTTACGACTGTGGGCCCTCGCCAGAGAGCATCAAATTCACCTTCTAGTGGTAAACCGAATTGGATCTTAGGGGACATCAATCTGCCATCATTACAAGACAATCAATCAGCCGCACTCATAGAAGCTCTAGAGATCCTGGGATACTCGCAAGTAGTGCAGGAACCTACTCACATAAAGGGTAACATACTAGACCTTATATTCGCCCCTCAGGCAGTTTGTGACCAACCACAAACCATCATATGATGTCAGTAACAGCAGTCCCATGGTCTGATCATAAGCTCATCACCTTTCAGATGCCTATTCACGACAATCAACCAAAGATCAAAGTCGATCCAAACAAGACCTCTAGCCCAGCTGCCAGAGGTTTCCATCCGTTCAATAGAGAACGCATCCTAGCCACAACCGGTCCACTCATCGATGAGACTTCCCTAACCCTAGATGAGCTGATCACCACCTGGAACAGCAAACTCAGTTCGATCGCGATCCGTCCTCCAACAAACAAGACCCCGAAGAAAAGAGCGTCAGCCCCATGGTTCACAGCCGACCTGAGAGCATCGCTAAACCTCCTACGGAGGCTGGAGAAGCGCTGGAGGAAGTCACGCACCAGCAGTGACCAGACAGCATACACCCAACAGCTAGCTGCCCACCGCAAAGCCATCACGGATAAGATGAGACAACACCACACAGACACCCTGAGACGGTCATTAAATAAACCACATGACCTGTTTAACCTAGTCAAAACTCTTGCTAAAGAACCAACCCCTGAGCACCAGTGCAATATCCACCCTCAGGATTTTGCAGTCTACATGCAATCCAAAATGTGCAAGACCGACAACAGTAATACCGGTCCCCCCTGATGATCAAGAGTGCCCAGCATCGCTAACATCCTTCTCTACTCCATCAAAAAAACGTATCGAAGACACCATCTTATCCCTTAACACTACCACCGCACACACGGATCCTTGTCCGGCATTCTGGATAAAAGATCTGCGAAGTAACCTCTCTCCAATTATAGCTAATATCATAAACCAATCCTTCAACACTGGGTCTTTCCCATCTACTCTCAAGCAGACCTCTGTCAGACCTCTATTAAAAAACACCAAGTCAGACCCCCAGAAGGTAGAGTCTTACAGGCCTATATCTAGTATACCTATGCTCGCAAAGATTATTGAAAAAATAGTGCATAGGCAATTACAGGATCATATTGACCCTACTGCCCCATTAGATCCATGCCAACATGGTTTCAGAGAGTCATATGGAGTGGAAACACTACTAACCACCCTTTTCAACAATATAATTGCCGACGTTGACAACATCCGACAGGGGTTCGCACTCATTTTCCTAGATATAGCAGCAGCCTTCGACTCAGTATGCCATGAGATTCTTCTTATCTGGCTAAGAGAGAAAGGTATCAGAGGAACGGCGCTTGAATGGTGCAAATCTTACTTGTCCGGGAGATGGCAGCATGTACGAGCAGACGGGGCTATATCTAAACCTTTCCAACAAGGTCAAGGAGTGCCGCAAGGATCCTCTCTATCATCCTTGATGTTTAGCATATACATCCAACCCATCTGCAACATCATTAGATCTTTCAATGTCAGTTGTATGATATATGCTGATGATGTCCTGTTATATATGCCAGTATCCTTGGATAAACTGGACCTCGCCCCTCTGACCAATTGCTTCAATGCCTTATCGGAGTGGCTACTCTCACAGAATCTGCGAATTCAGCACAGGAAGACTGAGGTTCTTTTCATCTCGAGGAATCTTAATTTCATACCACCCAACTGTGTGAAAGTAAATGATGCCGAACTACAAGTAAAAACCGCTATACGATACCTTGGAGTGACTCTGGATCAAAACCTGGATATGAAGAAGCACATAGCCAACACCGTAAGAGCAATCTATTTCAAGATCAGATCCCTCAGACACCTACGCCCGTTACTCGATCCAGATGATTTCTGTACCATTTACCAAGCCCTGATCATTCCCCACTTCGATTACGCAAACTCCATACTACAAGGGTTCCCCCAATCCACCTTGAACCCCCTGCAACTTGCTATGAACAGTGCAGCGAGGGTGCTCTTCGGGGCATCCAGGAGAGACCATTTAACACCCCTCCTGAAACAGTTACACTGGCTCTCCATACAAGCCAGGATTATTTTTAAGACATTGCTGATGACCTTCAAAGCTGGCAAGGGGCTCTCCTCCTCCTCCCTATCTGAACTCATCCAACCAATCGCACCTAACAGACCAAGAAGAACTGCAGAGTCAAACATGCTACCGGCGGGAAAGGCAGCCATTTAATCCCCCGAGAGGGGCACCAATCTGCCGCTGCTAACTCCGGTCCAATCGGGACCGTGGGAGGAGGGGCTGTAGCTCCTTTAAAACAAGGAGCGCTACCGGCGGGAAAGGCAGCCATTTAATCCCCCGAGAGGGGCACCAATCTGCCGCTGCTAACTCCGGTCCAATCGGGACCGTGGGAGGAGGGGCTGTAGCTCCTTTAAAACAAGGAGCGCTACCGGCGGGAAAGGCAGCCATTTAATCCCCCGAGAGGGGCACCAATCTGCCGCTGCTAACTCCGGTCCAATCGGGACCGTGGGAGGAGGGGCTGTAGCTCCTTTAAAACAAGGAGCGCTACCGGCGGGAAAGGCAGCCATTTAATCCCCCGAGAGGGGCACCAATCTGCCGCTGCTAACTCCGGTCCAATCGGGACCGTGGGAGGAGGGGCTGTAGCTCCTTTAAAACAAGGAGCGCTACCGGCGGGAAAGGCAGCCATTTAATCCCCCGAGAGGGGCACCAATCTGCCGCTGCTAACTCCGGTCCAATCGGGACCGTGGGAGGAGGGGCTGTAGCTCCTTTAAAACAAGGAGCGCTACCGGCGGGAAAGGCAGCCATTTAATCCCCCGAGAGGGGCACCAATCTGCCGCTGCTAACTCCGGTCCAATCGGGACCGTGGGAGGAGGGGCTGTAGCTCCTTTAAAACAAGGAGCGCTACCAGGCGGACCCGCGCCTGTTGGGCCCGCGCCTGAGGGCCTCGCCAGAGGGCCCTTTGGCGTGGCCCTTAGGCGGAGGCCATCTTCCATCAAGTCAACATCGCTCCTGCTCGGATTGACATCAGAGCTCCTGAACCATAAAAAACCCCTGCCATCATATACAACCCTCCCCAGCCAGTTCACACCAGACGGAGGATAGAGCCACCGACAGTAAGAGTAGCAGCGCTTCATTCTTCAACCTATTGGACATTTAGTATTCTACAAAACGTAAGAGTATATCGAGCAATTGCTTAACCTATCCAGACCCAATTATATTCTTTGTATTTACAATATATTGTTGCTAGCACATTCACACTGTATACTTCTGTGAATTCTACTGTCTCCAGTAGTCACCTTTCTATATGTACAGCCTGATGATCAATCTTAACTACTGCCTGATCCATACTCTTGCCAGTAAGTAACTGTATAACCAATACTTGATCCATACTGTTACCAGGAATTCTCTAATTATTACCTGTCTTATCTGTTGCAACCAACTTACTAATCTGTATAAGTTACAACTGTTACAAATACTAGATAACTGTAATTGCTACTCATAGATACATACTAACTGCAACTCTTATTGTAACTATTAGACACAAACTAACTACTAGCAACTTAATCCACAACAAATACCTTCCAATCTTTGAACATGTCACGCTCAAACAACATGATACTAAAAATAACATACAGCTGTATAATACTGACAATTTTAATTAACCTAACACTAAGCTTAACATCTAAAAATCACATGCCAATCCCTATAATACAATCCACAATTAGAAATCACAGCCACTTTGGACACGTTACCTCAATCCACCATGCAAAAATAAACTACCACAGACTTATACAAATAAAACAAACTAATGCTCCACAAATAACAAAGGAAATTAACACCAATAACACCACCCCTCTAACTTGCATCCTTATAAATGCCCGCTCTATGAAAAACAAACTCCCCATATTCAATGATTTAATAACCGACTCAAAACCTGATATGTTATGCGTAACGGAAACATGGCTAACTGAAACAGATACAATCTACTTAAATCAACTTAATAGCAATGAATACGATATAAACTATACACATAGAACTAACAAAAAAGGAGGAGGAGTACTAATAATGACAAAAAAGGGATTAAATGCAAGAACAATACCATCTACCATACCCAACAATATTGACACCTTAATTATAAAAACCAACATTTGTAGAATTTGCCTAATATATAGACCCCCTGACCAAAAAACAGATAGCCTAGATTCTCTAATTGAATTCCTAGGCTCATCTACAGATCATAATCCCATAATCATGCTAGGCGACTTCAATCTCCCATCACTTCCAGCATCAGAAGCCAACTTGTTCCTAGAATCCATATCAGACATGGACTATCATCAAATAATTAATACAGCAACACATATAAAAGGAGGCATCCTTGACCTTATTCTCCTCCCAAGCACTCTCTACAAATTATTCAACACAGACTCCATAGAATATATACAAATACCCTGGTCTGATCATCACATTATCAAAACATACTTCACATTCTACACCAATAACAATAAAAATAACACACAAAGCAATCCCACTACAAAATTCAAAAATTTAATGAAACCGAATTCTTGGATACAATAATACCCCACCTCTCATCATCCCCAATGAATCTAGACGAAGCTGTAATAACCTGGCATGAAACTATCAACAATGCAGCCAAACTTGATCAACGATTCAAAAAGCCCTCTAATTTAAAAATAAACAGAACTCCATGGTTCAACAACACGCTAAAACAAATGAAAAAAGAACTACGAAAACTAGAACATAAATGGCGCAAAACCAAATCAACCATCAACAAGGAAATATATAACAACCATCTCACAAAATACAAAGATACATTAGATAACATAAAAAAATCTTATTTTGCAGCAATCTTATCAAAATCTTATAATAGACCACGTGAACTTTTCTCAATTGTTAGAAACCTTACTAATAATCCTCAAACATCGAACACTGAAATCACTGAAATTTCGGTACAAAACTTAGCCACCCACTATCAAAACAAATCTATGCAACCTATAATGACTCTAAACAACATAAATACAGTTCATCACTGCTCAGAAGAATGGTCAAAATTTCATCCCATATCAAAAGACGCACTAAAGAATATCATTACTAACCTCAACACCACAACATCCTTTCTTGATCCATGCCCAGTAACATGGATAAAAAGTACACTACCAATACTTCTATCATACATCCTCCCTATAGTAAACCTATCATTGCTTCAAGGACACCTCCCCTCTACGCTCAAACACGCACAAATCCGGCCAATTCTCAAAAATAACACGCTTGATAAAACATCACCAAAATCATACAGACCCATTTCAAGTATCCCTTTTTTGGCTAAAATAATAGAAAAAGTGGTACAAATTCAGACACAAGAATACCTTGATTCATCCTACCCGCTTGATGACCAACAATATGGATTTAGGCCTCAACATGGAGTTGAAACACTTTTAACAGTCTTAACCGATACACTTCTCAAAGGGATCAATAATCATAAACAAGCATTTATACTCTTATTTATTGATATTTCGGCAGCATTTGATAGTGTTCACCACACTATAATGCTTAATAACCTAAATCAAATAGGAATAAAAGACACTGTACATAAATGGTTTACCTCTTACCTAAATAATAGAACACAAAATGTAAGAATTGGTAACCAAACATCAACCATATATAAATAAGAAGTTGGTCTCCCACAAGGCTCCGCACTATCAGCCCTCCTGTTTAATATTTACATAAAACCTATCTGTGATATCTTTAAAAAATTCGGAGTATACTATCATCTATATGCAGATGATATTATGCTGTACATCCCATTTACAATCCCTAACTTACCAATAAAACTACTATCTGATTGCTTCAATGAAATTACAACATGGCTAAAAGCTCAAAACCTTCACATTAACCATGCAAAAACAGAAGTTCTAATTGTAACAAAAAATCAATCATATATCCCTCCAACCCACATAACATTGCAAAACCACGACATTAAAATAAAAAATGAAATAAGATACCTAGGTGTTATCCTAGATACTCATCTGACGATGAACACTCACATCAGAAACACCATAAAGAAAATATACTTTAAACTTAAAATCCTTAAACAACTACGACCATTAGTACACCAACTAGACTTCATTAATATAATACAGGCTACAATAACACCGCACTTTGATTTTGCCAACCTAATTCTCTTAGGTATAACGAAACAAAACATAAAACGAATCCAATTAGCACAAAACGCAGCAGCTAGAATTATCATGAAAGCACACTCAATTCAGCACATAACACCAATACTAGCTTCCCTACACTGGTTGCCAATTCAAAGTAGGATAATATATAAAACCACAATAACTACATATAAAGCTTTAAATAACATGGCCCCAATCCCATTAAGCAAACTAATTAGCATGGAATCTCAAAAAACCACACACAGAAAAGGATACTCAAATAAACTAAAAACTCCTAATGATTTCATAAAAGCAAATAAATTAACTAACAACAGAGCTTTTTCCCATGCTGCCCCAACTATTTGGAATTCCCTTCCGGAGGACCTAAGAACTATAACCGAAATTATGGAACTCCGTAAAAAACTAAAAACCTACTTATTCTCCATGCACTACGGCAACATAGATAACCCCTTGATACACTCAGATAAAGGTTAAAAATCATGACTAATACTATTCCCAACAACTTAACAGACAATACACTATTATAAAAACACCATGATTCAATTCTAAAGTACCCACAACATATATTGTATATAGTTTATTGTATATAATTTAATTTATTTGTAATAGTTTATTGTATATAATTTACCAGCCAATTTTGCTATTATGCATAAGTTCATTATGTTTACATTTACTTTTATTGTTACAAAATGTTCAACGTAAAACTTTTATTGTTACAAAATGTTCAATGTAAAACTAAGCTTTTGCTTTGTGGATTGTTGTTTATTGTGAACCGCAACTGAACTCTGGAAGTTGCGGGTTATAAATGTATGCTAAATAAAATAAATAAATAAATAAATCCCGAAAGAAATGACAAGATGCACCTCGACAACAGCTAGCAGGGCCTTCAGACTCTGGCCCCAAGACTGTGGAACACCTTACCGGCACACATCAGGGCAATCCCCAACCTGAGCCAGTTCAGGAAGGCCCTTAAACATTTCCTCTTCATCAAATACTTCACAGACAACACCGAACCTCATCCCCACTTAAATAGCGAGAACATCAGCAACAGTGGCAATCAGGCAGGCAAGCCCTCTCAACATGTGTCCCTAACACTGTAAACCACCAGTCTCCTTTTTCTTGCAACACTCTTCATGTAAATAGTTTCCCCTGTTATCCAGGTTCTACTTCCTGTTAATTGTAAGACCAGACATATGTAATTTTGTCGGAGGTTTCTGTTCCATGTAAACCGTGCTGATGTCAAATAGTGCGGTATATAAGAAATGTTAATAATGATAATAATAATATCTTCCAGGCATTCAAAACATTTGGGCAGACAAACTCAATCAAGTACTGCTGCCTGTCATGAGGCTGGAGCTAGGGAAGAAACAGCCTTGAAAAAAAACTCCTGATTTGCATAAATCTCAGAAAAGCCAGAGAGCGCAGTTCCAGTGTAGCTCAGCCAGAGGACGCAGGAACAGTTACACAAGGTCTGAACCCACGTGCTCAAGCTCTGAGCACCTTGATGATGATTGCTTTCACCTGTCCTCAGGCTCACAGCGTGCAGGCTGGAAATCCCTTCATAAGGGAAGTCAGATGAGCAGAGAGGCAGAGCACTACGAAGGGAGACCGAAGGCTGAGCAGTCCAAAGAGCACTACGGAGGCCTGAAAGGAGGGCAGTGCAAGGAGCAGTACAAGGACCTGCACGAAGGGAAGGCAGAGCAGTACAAAGAGCAGTACTGAGGATTGGAGGATCCGGTACAGAGACCAGAAGGAGGGCTCAAGAGACCCAGGTGTGCAGCAGGGACTGCAGCAAAGAGTCCAGCACAGAGACCGGGAAGAGAGCTCAGGTACCAGCACAGGAGTGCAGCAGAAGGAGCAAGGAGTCCAGCAAAGAGAGGCACCCAGGAGGGTATCCAACAGAGGAAGAAGAACATATACAGACAGAGGCAAGTCTCAGCCCTGGGAGAAGGCCCAGAGAAGTAGCCTGTCTGTTAAAGGAGGTTCTTTAAATAAGGACTGGAAATCCACGTCTGGTTTTCCAGGCAACCTTAATTGTGGAGCAGTGCACAGGACAGAGGATCCACAGGAAAAGCTACAGAGTAAGCTGAATCCTAGGCGTGGCACTCCACGGAAGATAAGGTATGAGAAACCTTTTACATTGAAAGGGACTTTCAATGAGGATAGTTTTATGGAAGTAGAAAGACCTCATTATAACCAAAGAAGCAAAGTTAGCTATTTAAAACCATTTCCTAGAAGTGTATGGAGGAAGTTCTATGATAAACCCAGGAACTTCTGTGAGCAATTGAAAGACACTAAGAATATTCTAGACCTTGAAGAGGGTAGTGAGCCTGAATCAATGGACTTGGATTACAGCTCCAGTGTTCCCATGCTTCAGCCAGAAGCTATGGAATGTAACTTTTGCTTAAGAGGTGACTGCTTGCCATGCTAACTTGTATATAGAAGAAAGGACTCTGAAAATGGTGAAGCTGATAACCATTCTATGATTTGTTTTCTATTTGTTTGGGAATCCTTTAACCCAGCTAAACAGTCACTTGTACAGCTTACAATTTAACTGTTTAGTCCATGGTGGAACTTTACTATTGTTTGAGGAAAATACTACCTCCACTTTAAGTTTTGTTGTCTCATTTGAACCTAGAGCATTAAGCAGGGAAATAAAGCCTTATTTACCCTCCATTTGGTGTAGTTATTCATTACAGGGAGCAATACACTACAAGGACCACAATCCTTTGGGTCCTGCAGCTCAAATACTCCCTGATTCAAATTAAATGTCAGCAGACGCCCTTATATTACTGCGCCAGTAGGGGCGCCCGCCTGACATGCCTCACGAGTGGCCCCTCCACCTAGACCAGGTGGCAAAGATATTTCATCTCTGGGGCACTCCAGACATAGACCTCTTTGCAAGTCCACTGAATGCCAAACTTCCCCTGTTCTGTTCCAGGATTCCGGCTCACAACTCAAGGGATGCCTTCCTCCTTCACTGGGGTCAGGACTTCCTTTTTGCCTTCCCACCCATTCCCCTCATCCTCAAAACACTCTTCAAGCTTCAGAGAGACAGGGGTCTCATGATTCTCATAGCACCATGATGGCCACGCCAAACGTGGCATTCCCTGCTTCTACATCTCTTTCAAGCAGCACCTCTGGAGTTAGGGCATGCTCCAGATCTCCTTTCCCAGGAGAACGGGACGCTATGGCACCCGAATCCCCAGTCCCTGCACCTCACGGCCTGGTTGCTGAAGGCTTAGACCTCCAAGATTTCAACCTGTCCCAGCAGGTAAAACATATCCTTCAGGCTTCTAGGAAACTTTCCACAAGAAGATCTTATGCCTTCAAGTGGAAACGTTTTACTATATGGTGCTCCAAGAAGGGATTAAACCCCCTGGTCATACCCTTAGAATTGATACTACAGTATCTCCTTCTCTTATCAAATTCTGGTTTAAAGACCAATTCGGTAAGAGTCCATCTTAGTGCAATTGCAGCTTCTTATAAGCCTCTAAATGGACAACCAATTTCCTCATATCCACTCTTATTAACTAAACCTCCCATCAAGTCACCACCGGTGGCATGGCATCTAAATCTAGTTCTCGGGCAGCTCATGAAGCCGCCTTTTGAACCTTTGGCCACTACAGCCCATAAGTTTTTGACCAGGAAGGTCATCTTCCTAATTGCAATCACCTCTGCCCGTCGCATTAGTGAATTGCAAGCTTTAGTGGCTGATCCTCCTTATACTAGGTTTCATCATGATAAGGTTGTTCTTCGAACTCACCCACACTTTATGCGAAAGGTGGTTTCGCCTTTTCATTTAAACCAATCAATTTATCTTCCTGTATTTTTTCTGAGGCCTCACGCCTCCAATGCAGAAAGAAACCTTCATACTTTGGATTGTAAAAGGGCCTTAACCTTTTACATGCAAAGAACACAGCAACATAGAAAGTCCTCACAACTTTTTATAGCTTTTGACCCGTGTCATTTGGGACAACCAGTCTCCAAAAGAACTTTATCTAAATGGATTGCCCAATGCATATCCTTTGCTTATGAGAGTAAGGGTCTTCCTCTTCAGGACCATGTCACAGCTCATAATGTGAGAGCCATGGCAGCTTCTATGGCTAATCTCCACTCTGTGTCTATCGATGACATTTGTCGAGCAGCCACTTGGTCTTCGGTACACACCTTCACAGCGCACTACTGCCTGGATAAAGCCTCCCGTCGGGATGCCTTCTTTGGCCAAGCTGTTCTTCAAAATCTCTTTCAGACCTAATTCAACTCCTACCCACCAACCCTGGTGGAATGCCAGAGATCCATGGAAGGAAGGATTCTCACCTTTCCAGGGTGGCACCTTCCTGGGGCTATCCCCCTGGCATCTTCAGCTAGGGAGTCCCAATATGTGAAGACTACATTCCTGCTTGTTCCTGGAGATAGCGTAGTTACTGACCTGTAACAGGTGATCTCCGGGAACAGCAGGAATTTATTCTTCACAACCCACCCACCTCCCCTAGGAGTTGTCTCTCTCTCTTTGTCTCTTTCCTCTCTCCCTCTATCCTTTCACTCAGCTACAAACTTAACTGAAGAGGGACAGTTGGGAAGGCAGCGCGCATATGCTGAGGGATGCTCCCAAAAGCGTTCCTATTGGACGCTGGGGAGCGTTCCCGCGCAGGCTCCATCGGTACCGACGATACCCCATATGTGAAGACTAAATTCCTGCTGTTCCCAGAGATCACCTGTTACAGGTGAGTCACTACGCTTTCCATTCTGAGGGATTATGGAGAACAAAAGCTGACTGTATTGGTGAGTGTCAATAGAAATTCCAAAAATCACTTTGCTTGGAAATTTTGTGACGTGTAGTTAAGGGGATAACTTGATTAATTTTGTGTGTGATTTCCTTTTACCTCACACTTTCTTTCTGTCCGCTACCCACCTCAAGCACATTTCTTCATATACAGACTATTATTCCAGTTAACAAAAGAAGAGGAAAATTATTTTACTATGTCAATTATCTTTTTAAATTTCATTCTTTGTCGTCCCTCTAGTCCAGTCCCGGAACCAGTGAGTTTAGAATCTCTTCCAGCAGCTTTGGAGACTGACACCTGTCATCACTTTGATGATCTCATCCTATATATACAGTAGGACCGCCCCTTCACCTTCTGTATGTCAGTCTCCAAGCAGCTGAAGAGGCTTCTGAGCTCTAGGCTCGCTCAGCACAAATAAGCAGAGTAGCTTAGTTCTTTTTGACTTTCTTTGTTAAATTTCTTTACTTGCCAGACTTGTTTACTGGGGGTTTCCTCTCTGTTTTCAGGTGATGCTGCAGCTGGAAGACAGACCAGCTGGTTAGACCGGTTCTTTTCCTCTCTCCCTCTCTTCTCGCCCCCTCCTCCTCCCCCCCCCCCCACCATTCTCTTCCTTTTCGATTTTTCCTTTCTTTATTTTTTGGCCTTTTGTGCTCCCCAGCGTGCAAACGAGCCTTTGGGGGGGTGGTAGAGCCCAGCACCTCGACCCTCTGCCTCTCTGCTCCCGAACCCGCGGTTAAGGGTGAGGAGCAGGTTGCAGGCACAGCACTCGCGGCGAAACAGCCGTTGCTGCCGGAAGCTGAAGCCGCGGTCCGGCTGAGCTCCGGCTTCCTGTGAACCCCCACTGTCCAGTTGCGGCCCAAGGAGGTGAGTTCTGCAGGGGACATCAGGTTTTTTGTAGCGGGGCAGAGTCGGGAGCGCTCCGTGTGTGCAGGCCGCTCGCCCGATTTCGGCGGGAAAATCGGAGCGGCGGCCATTTTCTCAGCCGCGGGTTGCTTAGCGGTGTTGCTGCACGGCCCTTTCTCCGTTGGGGGATTTCGGGCTACTTTTTCAAGTTAGGTCACAGTTAATTAAGCAAAATCAGGCTGGTTGGTGGCTAACAGGCTGTGGTGTTAAGAAAAGAAAAAAAAAAAAAACCGAACAGAGACAAGCTCTGACAATAGTTTTTGTTAGCATCAGGCCTAGATTGGAGGAGTATGTCACCTAAGCCGCGCTGTCTCGTGTGTGGAACGCGGCACAGTGAATTGTTAGAGGCGGGGGTGTGCAAGCCCTGCACGCGTGAAGCAGCCCTCATGGAGAATCCGCTTGAAGGCACAAGCAGGGATCATGCGGAGTCCGCTGCTGGCCCCCCCCCCCCCCCGCCTTCCCTAGATGGTTCAGGGGAACAGCTCCCGGGTCCCGCGGAGGGAGAGGGGGTGGTTCCTCCACTATCAGCAAGCCAGCCTAGATCGGCGGCGGACATTCCGCCTGACTTTTTTGCTCTGATGCAGCAAGCATTTACGCTGTTGCAACCAGCTTTAGGGACAGCCCCTCAGAATCCTCAGGGTCAGAAGCGGTCGGCGCCTGCGGGGGGGCAGCCGATTCCGCACAAGTGGTGTAGGGCGGACAGCTTGGAAGAACCTGCACCTTCTCTTTGGGAGGACTTGGCATCAGCGGACGGTGAACTGCCGGGGTTCTCGGAGGAGGAGCTCGAAGAGGGTGAATTGCCCGATGAGGAGCAGCGCAGTAGAGTGGTCAGGATATTTAGGAAGGAAGAGCTTCCAGCTCTGATTGCGGAGACGCTTAAGGCGTTGAATATGCCTTCGGTGGAGCCGGCTTCGGAAGAGGTTCTGGAAGACCCTTTGTTACAGGCTGTCCGCACCCCCCAGCGCGTCTTTCCCCTGCATAGGGTATTTAGGAAGATGATCCAGGAAGAGTGGGACGTGCCCGAATTGGCCCTAAGGGGGTCTAGGGCGATCGCTAGGTTATACCCTCTTTCGGACCAGGATAAGGATCTCTTTCGCTCTCCGAAGGTGGATGCGGCGGTATCGGCAGTCACTAAAAAGACTACCATTCCGGTTGAGGGGGCTGCGGCCTGTCAGACGGGTGCCTGGGTGAGAATGTCCACAGTCTTGGCAAAGGCAAATATTCATATGACTTGCAAGGGATTGTGGGAAATGTAGTCCATTCATACCAGACTCATCCGTTCACAATAAATTAGTTGTGCTTGAGTGTAAAGCCAATAAGATATTTATTTATGGGGTTATTTCTCCCAACACAGATATGCTTGGTAGCACATAAAACAGGATTCTCCTAGGACAAGCAGGATGAGTCAGCCACAATTGGTGACGTCATCCGATGGCGCCGAGACGGAAGTACTCTCCATAGCTCAGAAGGGCTTTGCCCTTCTGAGCATGGGCCACTTGGCCCCACCTCCCTGCCCGCCCCTAGCTAGCCAGTTTTAGTTCTTCCGCCTTGCCTGCAAGACGGACTTTGCTACTCTCCACCAAATCTTAATTAAAATTCTCCATTACACGTATGTATTATCAGCTTTAATTGTCTTCTTAATTCTATTCAGATACCTTCTAGCCAGACCAGCCGTGAGCATGGGACCCATGCTCGAGCTGTCCACGGGAAAAGGTCTCCAGGACTGGGGCTTGTGAGGAAGCCGGCCAACGCGGCAGCCCAGGACGTGCCTACAGGCCTCCGTCCCCGGCTAGCCCTCCAACATACCTCCTTCTCCAGATCTTGCAGCTCCGCACGCCTGGCTCAAGCAGCACTCCTAATGTCAAGAATCGCTGACACCGCTACTCCACTGCAGCCTGAGATGTGCCTCTGAGGCCTCTATCTCCAGCCGCAAGCCTCCGATGGATAGCTCCGCTCCCTGTAGCATGGTATCTCCCTTCTGGGACCCCTACGGTGCTGCTTCAACATCGCTGCTTCTACATCGCTGGGGCGAAGGGGAACGATGGACATCGCTCGGGAGACCTCCAGCGGAATTCCTCCTGGTGTCAGCTGCCTTCTGCACTCCTCTCTCTCCCCTTGACAGGCACTGCTTGTCCCGGAGAGTTTGGTGAGGCCCTCCTGCGTTCCCGATACTGCCAGCCACGAGGCCCTCATGGCGGCGGCCATCTTGCAATCGCATCACTGGCGAGGCTCCGCCCCCCCCTCGGCGCCATTGGTCGGCGCCGATCTGGGCACACATAGGACACGCCCATCGCATCACGGCTCGGCTCCTCCCCCTCTCTCATTGAAAAGCCTCTTGCTCCCGTTCTTGGCGCGGAGGCGAGGATGGCCCTGACACCCTTACACCAGCGCAGATATTCCCCTCAGAATCTGAAGGGTAGCATCTTGAATCGACAGCCACGGCGCCGTTGGCTGGAGCCGCGACAGACGGCGCCGCAATTGGCCAGCACTCCGCCTTCGTCCAGGGGAGGAGGGGCCGCACTCCGATCACATCGCTGACGGCCCGTTTTCGGCACAGAGGCGAGGATGGCGCTGACGCTCTCTTCCGGCGCAGGAAATCCCGTGCAGCGGTGTAGCAAGGAGCAGCAGTGTAGCACAATAGTTAAGACACTGACCTATGATGCAGGAGTCATGGGTTCAATTCCCCACTGTGCTTAATGAAGGCTGGCTGAGGCATTACCTGTTTTAGGTAATATTGCTATGATGCAGGGGCCGTGGGTTCATCCCCCTCCACACCTAATGAAAATCGTTGGCTGAGGCACTACCTGCACAGAAGCGGAAGGGTAGTGCTATTTCACTCGGGAACAAAAATTGCCACTGGCATTCACATTCCTGCAGGGGCTATCTCTCACCATCTATTCGCTGTGCCTGCAAAATTCCAAGTCCAGGTAGCTTATCTCAGGTGTATGCCTTACAGGTCCCTACATTAATAACGGACATTGCACTGGCCACAGTGTGGTGCAGCGGACGCAGCCAGTGCATTTAGGACCAGAAGGTCAGAGTTTCAAATCCCAGCTGGGGCTCCCGCCAACCCAGCCCCCTTATTTTGTGCCCGTCAGCAAGTCATTAAGCCTCCATTGCCTCGGAAGAGAGGTCCAGCAATCGACGCCGGTGACTCTGCCAAGAAAACCAAGGAGCTTACGGGTTGCAAGGAGTCAGCACTGCCTCAAAGGCACACGTTGCATTGCATAGACCAACGGAAACAAGCTACCCACTGAAAAGTAAAGGTGTAGCTCAATGGCTAATGCATTGACTGTTGAACCAGAGGCATGAGTTCAATTCCCCAGTGGGGTCACTGAGTAAGGCTGTCTGCCGCTTCTCCCATATGATGGTCACCTTAAGGAAGCAGAGTCCCTCTACTGCTAGGTTTACAGTCTAGAACTGTAGCACAATGGTTTATACACTGACCGATGGTATAGGGTGTGTGAGCTCAAGCCCCATGTAGGCCCAAGGTATAAACCTGGCTGAGACATCACCTTCATGGTTCAGGACACTCAGCATGCTCTGGGGCTCACATTGGACCTTTCAAATCACGCTGGTCTCTCGGCCAGCTAAAACCCAGAGAGTGATCAGCAGACTGTGAATAGGTCCAGGTCCCCTCCAGCGAGGAACAGACCCTCCTACGCCTATCATGGCTCATCGACATTGAGGTTTTCTTTGCTGTCTCTTTGGGACCCTGCACTAAAACCAGTAGCCAATATGATACCGGACACGCACGCCATAGGGAGCCAGCACGGCGCAAGGCTTACCCTGGTACATCCACCGGGATCTCCCTCTTCCAGCATGACAGCCCAGCTGCATGTTCAGCCCCTTGCGCCATACCTCCACTACCAGTGGAGGAGCGGCCTATTGATTGGCACATCCTGCGTCTCCGACAGGTAGACCTTGGGTAGACTACATCCTCCTGGTCTCCTACTTCCAAGGGAGCAGGTGTCCTGCCATTCCCTGCTATTAAAAGGTCTGAGCTTCCCCTATGCCAGCTTACGTGGCTCGCCGCAGGCAAAGATAACAAGAGGGAGTGCAAGACAAATGCAAGACTTGCCAAGCCAGCCCATCAAGTCCACATCACCAGCATGGTCGCTTCACAAACAGTATGAAGCTGCTAAGGATGCCCGTCGGGGAGCTATGTCAACTCCAGGGTCCTAGCATGGGCCCAACACCCTTTGACCCGTGACTGTGGCACCTTCCCTGTTATGCAACAAAGGAGGGAGGTGATAGGGCACAAACTGTGCCATTTGCAGGCCACAGAGCTAACCACTATGGATCTCCTCACTGGAGACACGTTGGTCGGGGGCCTCCTCCAGTGTGGCAACCTGACTGACCAAGGGCCACCCCCAGGGTGGCAACAGCGCGGCACAGTGCGTCAGGCAAGCCTCAGCTGTGGCTCCCTCCTACCCAGGCCCCCTACCTTCATCAAGGCTTGGACGATCTCACTAGGGCTCTCAGCGCCGGAGGCTCTCAACCCCCCCCTTAGACTGAACGACAGCCTCCTTCAGACAATCCAGCCACTCGAGGGCCTGGAAATAACAGTTGCAACACAGAGGTGTGGTGCATACAGACAGTGTGTGCAAGAACAGAAGGTCACAGGCTCAAAGCCCAGCGGAGGCTACTGCCAATCTATTCCACATAATTATGTCGGCAGGTAATCAGTAAGTCACAATGACCACCCGCACCAAGCGAAACCTAGCCCATAATGAGAAACACTTGGTCGGTCATGCCAAGCCAACGGATCTTCAATATGACGCCGTGCACACGGCTAGTGTGTCCTTGTACAATGCAATCCCCTGCCATTGCCAAGCTTGGGCAACCTCCTAATATCGCCCTGGACAACGGTGATGACGTTCCCTATGGGGGCACGAGCCTAGTGGTTCGGATCATGAGTCGTGCGACATGCGACAAGGGCTAAGATCACTGCTTCTCGCCCTTAAGTGGAAAAGTCACTTGCCACATGCATCAGCAAATGCATACAACAGCATTTGCACCTATAAGCCATTCGGTCTTCTTCTTACCCTACTCAAGGTCTTGTACTGACAGCCCTAAGCCTATCGACAGAAGGCCGGCACTGGTCTGAGCGATGCTTCGGTCGCACCAACTGCACTCCTTCCACGAGCCTTCCGAGGCCTCGTCGCTAGTAAACAGAACCACCACAGCACAATGGTCACGACACTGCCCAATGGGGCAGGGATCAAAGGTTCAAGCCCCACAATGCCCTAGGAACAAGGCTGGCTGAGGCATCACATATCATCTGGAATGGCACCGCGGCGGTGCAGTGCACACAGACAGTGTGTTCAGAAGCAGAGGGTCACAAGTTCAAGTCCCAGCCATGACCCCTGACATCCCAGTCCCCGCAGTGCCCAGGGCCCGCAGTGCAAGGAGGGCCCGTCAGGGAGACCTACATGTCTCAGGAGGAACCTAAATAAAATTAACCTGCCTCAGCCCGGTAGCTCAGCATCCTCCTCATTCAGCCAATGCAGGAGCCATGCCTACCCGTGTACGGCTGAATTGAAGTGGCATTGCCACGCGCCATCAGGTCGCTATCACCCCTTGGTGACCCTCTGGATGGTTGTCCAAACTCATATCCTGTCCCCTGCCAGGCTGCTCATTGTGGCAATCAGGCAACCCCAGCTGCTGTGATCCCTTCTGCGTTAGCATATCTTGCGGGACGATCACCCACCCAGAGGGCGGTTGAGCCAAACCCTTGACACTCACCCGAGGTGCAGTCCTCCTGAATCGAGCTACCTCCACACTCCTGGGAGGAATGGAGCCCCACAGAATCAGAACAACACACGGCCAGTGTCAACAGACCTAACCCTGATCCCACCTTCACAGGACTTCCACCCCATGAGGCCCTATCCGTAACTAACTACAGCACCTCCGGCCTAGACCAGACAGGAACCTCAGCCAGACACGAAACTCAGGCTCTGACTTCAGCATCAACTCCTTCCCCTCATGTATATCGTGCCAGGGTCTAGCATTAGTGAAAACGCCTCACGGCCTTCTGACAGCACCGCTACCTCTGTTGCCGCTTCGGCCGAGCAATCTGGCCACGGAACAGATGCCAGCAGCGATGCGCAAGCATGCAGGGAGTGGGGTATGCACCCTGAAGGCAGCTTCGGATGGAGTTCAGCTGTACACAGTATGCTGTTCCAACAGTGGCCAAATTGGCCATGTCTCCGGTCCTCTGTTATCCTGCTTTTATCGGTTCAAACGTAAAAAAAAAAAAAAAAAAAAGGGAGGGGGGGGGGGAAGCCCCCCCTTCCCAACAATACATCAATGCTCCATTCTTGCACCACACGCATGGCCAACTATTGCAATCCGCTACGCAGGGATATCGATGCCTGTGTTCCTGCACTATGGGAACTGCCACTGCGATGTACCTACATCGGTCACTGCACAGGCGTGCCTTGTTATCACACCCTCTACACATGTGTGCATTGCGCACGGCGATAGTGAGCCCGTGTGCTTCGCGACAGCGGCGACCTACTACTACTGCCCAACGGCATGCACCACGACAGCGGTGAATCCCGCGCTACGAACAATGCTCGGTGGGGGACCCCACATTTCTAAGGACCTATCGGCCTGCTTCTCGGTTAAGGACCCATGGGCCTGCATCTCAGTTACCGCACAGGTGCGCCCTGTACCACACCTATGCTACGGTGAATCCCTCACCACTGTTGCTCGATGGCTACTATTGCTCGAAGGTTGGATTCCACACTAAGGCTGAACGATGTGCTTACATCTCTCTCACCAAACCGGTATACCTTGTAGCCCTATGCACATATGTGCATCGTGACGGCAAACCCAAACGGGAAGAAACCCTCAAATGCTCCCCCCGCAGTACTGCTACTGAAAAGGCGTGCAGCGCCACTGCGGCCCGACAGACCCTGTCGCATCCTGCTCCTTAAAGACAAATTCTGCCTCAGGGAGTGTCTCGGCTTTCCCCCATCCACCACAGCACGTGGCAGCTTGGGAGGCACCAATTGTGGCTGACTCATCCTGCTTGTCCTAGGAGAAAACGGAGTTACTTACCTGTAACTGAGTTCTCCGGGGACAGCAGGATAAGTCAGCCACACATACCCACCCACCTCCCCTGGGATGGGGTCTGCCTTCTCCGGGGCCCGCCTCCTAGCGGCAAAAGGCTCAGCTAGTGACGAACTGGCTAGCTAGGGGCGGGCAGGGAGGTGGGGCCAAGTGGCCCATGCTCAGAAGGGCAAAGCCCTTCTGAGCTATGGAGAGTACTTCCGTCTCGGCGCCGTCGGATGACGTCACCAATTGTGGCTGACTTATCCTGCTGTCCCCGGAGAACTCAGTTACAGGTAAGTAACTCCGTTTACTTGCTTTCAGTGTTAAACTTGGAAAATCAAAATCAGGAAAACAATTGAACTTGTCAGGCAATCAAATCAAAGAATAAAGACCTGGTTGGTAACAAACTGGTCTTTCCTGTAGGCTCTAGCTAATATTTCCTTAGCAGTGCTTCAATCAACAAACAAAACCCACAAAGTAGGGAAAAACTGTTCTTTTCAGGTTAACTTCTTATATCTTCACACACAGACTCAGAAGTGTTCCCTCAGAGCTCACAGCCAATTAGGTAAGGCTCAGTTGCTAGCAGTTACCCAGCTGAAACCCCTTAGCTGGCTTATTTTCTGCTGCGTGGCTCAAATCCTACTCAGGAGCTTTTCTGAGTAGATTAAAGAACAAGTTTGTATTTCTTTGTGATGGTTGTTGTATTTTTGTAACAGCAATTTACCACAGGAGTTTAGACAGAGAGCAATCCATGTATATACAGCCTTTATCTACAACCTCTCCCCCTTCTTCAACAATCATGGGTTCAATATCATGGATTGGCACAGAGGAATTTCTAAATCGAGCACTCTCAGGAGAATACTTGTTTCCCTGCTGTCTTTCAAGGGTATAGCTAGGGCATAGATCAGTGTTCATACCTGAGCTTCCATTGCTGTTAGAGTTCCTCTCTAAATAGCCTGGCCAGTATGTAGTCCAGTTTTTATGTCCAGCCTTCCAATCCAGATCCCTGGACACTGGATCTCTCTTCACATACCTTCTGGCACGGGTCTTAGGGTCCCTTCCAAGTGCAGCCGTCTCCCTCACAGGTACCGTCTGGAGATTCCTGGCCCTGCAGCACCACTCCTCTGGTTTTCCCCAGTTCAATGGTGTATGCTTGCCTCTGGAATGCCTCCCAGTATACGTACTGCTATGGACTCCTTTAGACCTCCCAAATGCTTTTCTCTTCTTTCTTCCAAAGTGTGTCTTGCTCTCTCTGTCCGTCCGCTCTGGCTTCTGCTTCTGATGATCCTCCAGATGATGAAGATGATCAAGCTCAAGCTGAGGATGTCCAAGATGATTCTCTGTAGAATAAACTCTACCTTTATTCTGCTTAGATGAGTGCTCCTCCCTAGCACAGCGCAGCTGTGCTGAATCAGGCCCTGCCCTTTGAGATGAGTGCTTGGGGATTACCTCATAGCCCTCCTGATTGAACACACGCTTCCCCACTTCAGCTCCTCTAATGGCTGTTGGAAACCTGGTGCATTCTGGGACTGGTAGTCTTTTATGGAAATATTCTGTTTTCTTATTTCTACCAGACTTGACAGGTTGCTTGTTCAGAGTCACTTCACCTCTACTATAGCTCCTTCCTGAGCTATGATAAGCTTCCTTATCACAGGCCTTAAAGGATGTCCAGGACAGGAGATTAGATACCTTTTATTAAAGCAGGTTTTTGATATTAGTGCTCTATCCATGCAAGCCTCGGTAGCGGGAGCGTGGGTTGCTAGAGCCTGTCTACGGTGGTCCCAAGCATTGCAGGGGGATCGGTTGGGAGTGCAGGACACCGAAATAGTGCGTCTAGAGTCCGGATCCGCTTATCTCGCGGACATTCATTATGACCTTATTCGGGGCCTGGCGAAGGCTATGGCCTCGGTTGTGGCGGCGCGAAGATATTTGTGGTTAAGGAATTGGGCGGCGGATTCTTCTTCCAAAGCCCGCCTCGGTAAACCTCCCTTTAGGGGAAAGCTTTTGTTTGGCAAAGATTTGGAGAAGTTAGTGAAGGATCTTGGGGAATCCAAGGGCGGTCATTTGCCGGAGGATAAACCTAAGCAAGGGAAGGCGCCCGCGGGTTCCAGTGGTGGTCAAAGGGAGTTTTGGAGGTTTCGGTCCTCTCGGTTTGGCCAGGTGCAGCGGAGCAGGTTTCCCGTGCGGGAGCACGGATTTCGGGGGTTTCGAGGGGCAGGTAGGGGTTTTGCTCCCTATCAGTCCTCGGCCGTTAAGAAAGCACAATGAGATGAGGCGGGCTCAGGTGGAGGTGCTGCCCATCGGCGGTCGGTTACGGGAGTTTTACCCTGCCTGGGTCCAACTTACCACGGATCGATGGGTTCTAGAGGTCATTCAAGAGGGCTATGCTCTCGAACTCCATCGACCCATCTTAGATTCCTTTGTGCTCTCCCCCTGCAAGTTTCCACTCAAGATGTGCGCGGTGGCGGAGACGTTGCAAAGGTTGCTACAGCTCCAGGCGGTGGATCCCGTTCCCTCGGAACAGTGCGGGTCCGGTCGTTACTCCATTTACTTCGTGGTTCCCAAGAAAGAGGGCTCCTTTCGGCCGATCTTAGACTTAAAGAGGGTAAATCGGTGTCTCTGGATCACGCATTTCCGGATGGAAACTTTGCGGTCGGTGATCGCGGCGGTAAGAGAAGGGGAGTTTCTCACATCGTTAGACCTCACGGAAGCCTATTTGCATATTCCAATTTGGCCCGAGCATCAGCGGTACCTTCGGTTCGCACTTCCCATGGGGCATTACCAGTTTCAGGCGATGCCGTTTGGGCTGGCAACGGCGCTGCAGGTCTTTACCAAGATAATGGTTGTGGTGGCGCCACGCTGCGAAAGGAGGGAGTGTTGGTCCATCCGTATTTGGATGATTGGTTGATTCGAGCGAAGTCGAAAGAGGACAGTGTACAGGCCACGGCCAGGGTGGTGCAAACGTTGGAAAGCCTGGGCTGGGTGGTCAATCGAGCGAAGAGCAATCTGGTTCCCTCTCAGTCTCTGGAGTACTTGGGAGCGCGTTTCGAGACGGGTTTGGGCAGGGTGTTTTTGCCGGACCGTCGGGCGCGCGCGTTGAGAGGTCTTGTGAGAAAATTCCTGGCAAGACAGGCACCGTCGGCGTGGCAGTACCTCCAGCTGCTCGGGACGATGGCAGCTGCGATAGAGGTGGTACCTTGGGCACGGGCTCATATGCGGCCGCTGCCGAGATCTCTTCTTCGGCGCTGGTCCCATCAATCGGATCCTTTATCCCGCCGTCTAGTGTGTTCGGCGGAGGTGCGCCGGTAGCTCCAGTGGTGGTTACAGAAGCCGTCGTTGGACTCCGGGGTCCTGCTAGAACCTCCTTCTTGGAGATTATTGACGACGGATGCCAGCCTGCTAGGCTGGGGTGCGCATTGCGAGGGTCGGTTCGCGCAAGGGCAATGCTCTCCATCGGAGCGGAGTTACTCCATAAACAGGTTGGAGTTGAGGGCGGTGTTTCTGGCTCTCCTACAGTTTCAAGACTGCTTGCAATGGACGGCGGAAAGGGTGCTGTCCAACGCAGCAGTGGTGGCCTATATCAGTCGCCAGGGAGGCACAGGCAGCGCAGCTCTCGAGGAAGAGGCGAGCCAGCTGCTGAGTTGGGCAGAGAGTGTCATGAGGTAGACAGCACAAAACCTGGAATATTAAAGAGTAGTGCAGAGGAAGAGCTTACTTGTCATGAGCTAGACAGCACTAAGCCTGAAACATTAAAGAACAATGCAAAGGAAGAGCTTACCTGTCATGAGTTAGATAGCACAGACCCTGAGATATTAGAAAGTAATATGAAAGGAGAGCTTACCTTACAGCCACATGTGCAGTTGCAGCATTCACAATGCAGAGAGGCAGGGAAAAGGGAAACAAACTTTCCACATGGTTTTAGTGACACAGTAAGAATTCAGGGTTCCAATCAGGCTCACCTGGAGCCAGACTCACGTTCTACGTTAGATGAGCAGAGAGATAAAAACAGGTGGGAAATCCCACAGAGAGGAGGGAAGCTGGAACTTGAAGGAGAGCAAGAGCTTAAGCTGGAGCCTGGACTAGGGCTGGAGCAGGAGTTTGAGTGTGAGGAGGAAAGCAGAGACCAAAGGAAGTCTGACTGCAGTTCCAGGCAGGCTTGGAGAGGAGGTGAGACCAGAACTCCAAAGCAGTTACAGAAAGACACGTTGCCTTGGAGAACCAGAGCTAAGGAAGACAGTAGCAAAGTCTTCCCAGCCAGAGGGGTCCTCGTACCGAGGCAAACATCCAAGCCCACAGAGAGCGGAGGTCACGTCCAGGGAAGCTCACTGAAGACAGGAAGTGAGTTTCCTTCAGCTAAGCACAGTAACCGGTGTTCCCAAAGAAGAGCAGGCTGCAGGGCAGAGAGAAAGCCTTGGCTAGAAACAGAAGAGTTTGAAACCATCTTCTCCACAGGAAGAGATAAGTACCCTGTCTTTGGTAAAGAGAGAGAAGTGGGTCCCCGTGGGAGAAGCCAGGCTTACAACAGGCTAGTGAATTCTTATTGGCCTAAAACGTGGGAAGAAATCCCCAGCACAGCTCCTGCTATCTGGGACACCCAAAAGCAGCTCCAACTCACAGCAACTGAGGTTTCCCCAGGGCAAGGCTCGGAGAGCAGCTTCACAGGGGCTCAGTGTCCATACACAGGACCAGGTCCTGGCCCTATGCAGTGGGAGAGCTATAGCCCAGAAAACATCCCTGAGCCCATGGAATGTGCTTTATGTGTGGCTGATAACATAGAGTCTCTCTGTTAAGAAAAGGAGCAAGAAAGAAAGTGTATTTTTGCACATTTTGAAATGTGATTGACTTTATTTGCTGGAAAGAAGCATAATTATTATTTGTTAAGAATCCTCTACACCGGTGAAGCAACCTTTCTTTTATGTTGTCCTTATTCTATGACATCCTCAAGGGAAAGGGAATAAAACCCAACCTTAATTTTTCACTCTGGACACGACTGCAGTGTCCTTATTTCCACAACTCCAGGCTATGCCCGGGTCTAGGCAACCGCCTACGACCGGCATAGTCTCACAAGAGGCATCTGCTAGGATTGTCTGCGCAACACGTGGCCGGGGTACACAATGTTGAGGCCGATTTCCTCTGTCGTCGCAGAGTAGATCCAGGGGAGTGGGTGCTCCATCCGGAGGTGTTTTCCCTGCTTGTCCGGCGTTGGGGTCGTCCGATCATGGATCTCATGGCAACGTTCAACTCGGTGCAGGTGGACAGGTTTTACAGCCGGAGGAGAGAACGGATGGCGGAAGGGCTGGATGCCCTAGCGCAGGGCTGGCCCCGGGGGGGGTCTGCTTTATGTGTTCCCCCCGTGGGCTCTGATAGGTCGAGTGGTGCAGCGCATAGAGTGGCATCCGGGCCGAGTGATTTTGATTGCGCCCGACTGGCCCAGAAGACCTTGGTATGCGGATCTGATTCGTCTGTTGGTGGCGGACCCCTGGAAACTGCCTCTAAGACCGGATCTCTTGCATCAGGGGCCATTACGGATGCCGGACGTGGCTCGATTCTCGCTTACAGCATGGCTCTTGAGCGGGCGAGGCTAAGAGCTCGCGGATATTCCCCGGTGGTCATTTCGACCTTGTTGAAGGCACGGAGGCGTTCTACGTCACTGGCTTATGTTAGGGTCTGGCGTATCTTTGAAGGCTGGTGCGAAGCGCGGCACTTGCGGCCTTTGCAGACGTCGGTGCCCCAGATTCTTTCCTTCTTGCAGGATGGGGTTGAGAAAGGTTTGGCGACAAGTTCCTTGCGGGTTCAGTTAGCAGCAATTTCTTGCTTTCGGGGTAAGGTTCAGGGCCAGGTGTTGGGGTCGCATGGCGACATCCGCCGGTTTTTGCGGGCGGTTTTGCTTATGTGGCCTCCTCGTAGATGTTCGGTTCAGACATGGGATCTGAACTTGGTGTTGGAGTCACTGCTGCGGCAGCCTTTTGAGCCGTTGGGGAAAGCCTCTGTAAAGGATCTGACCTTAAAGACGGTGTTTCTGGTAGCTATATGTTTGGCTCGCCGCATTTCGGAGCTTCAGGCCCTCTCTTGTAAGGAACCTTATCTATCCTTTTATGAGCATAAGGTGGTGCTGCGTACATTTCCGGCATTTTTGCCTAAGGTGGTTTCGGTGTTTCATGTGAACCAGGTGGTGTCGCTTCTGGTGTTTGAGGGCAGTCCGGAGGTTAAGTCGGATCGTCGTTTATGGCTTTTGGATGTCCGTCGGACACTGCGGTATTACCTTCGTGGTACGGAATCCTTCCGTAAATCGGACAGGTTATTTATCTCCTTCGGAGGTCCACGAAAGGGAGAGGCGGCGGCTAAGTCGTCTATTTCCAGATGGTTGAAAGAAGCCATTGCAGGGGCCTATCTGTTAAAGGGTAGATTGGTGCCGGCTGGGCTCAGGGCTCATTCGACTAGAGCCATCAATCGTTCCTTCATTCCTGACCAGTTTTCCTGTCCCTGCCAATGAAAAACATCTCCACAGCATGATGCTGCCACCAGCATGTTTCACTGTGGGAATGGTGTTCTTGGGATGATGGGAAGTGTTGGGCTTGTGCCACACATGGCACTTCCCATGATGACCAAAAAGTTCAATTTTCGTCTCATCTGACCAGAGAACTTTCTTCCATGTGTTTGGGGGGTCCGCTACATATTGTTGTGCAAACTCCAAACGGGTTTTCTTATTTCTTTCTTTAAGCAATGGCTTTTTTCTGGTTCTTCCATAAAGCCCCACTCTGTGGAGTGTATGGCTTAAAGTGGTCCTATGAACAGATACTCCCATCTCCGCTGTGGATCTCTGCAGCTCCTTCAGTGTTATTTATTTATTTAGCTGTATTTATATCCTGCTTTTCACCGGGTCAAAGCGGTCAATTGGGAGATACATTTAACACGAGGGGATATGACACACATACGCTAATACTTACAGGGAACATGGGCAATGGAGGGTTAAGTGGCTTGCCCAAGACCACAAGGAGTGCCTTATAGGACTAGAAATCCCAGTCCCTTCGGCCTGAGATTGCTGTCCCCAGGTGGGACTTGAACCCCCGGCCCTCATTTGGAGTATTGTGTGCAATTCTGGAGACTGCACCTTCAAAAGGTTATAAACAGGCTGGAGTCCGTACAGAAGATGGCTACTAAAATGGTTAGTGGTCTTCATTATAAAGCATATGAGGACAGACTTAAGGAACTTAATATGTGCACTTTAGAGGAAAGGCGGGATAGAGGTGATATGACTGAGATGTTTAAATACATCCATGACATAAATGCATAGGAGGAGAGCCTCTTTCGATTGAAAGCAAGCTCTGCTACGAGGGGACATGGGATGAGGGTGAAGGGAGATAGATTCAGGAGTGATATGAGAAATATTTCTTTACGAAAAGAGTGGTGGATCCATGGAATAGTCTCCCACTGGAGGTGGTAGAGATGAGGACAGTATCTGAATTCAAAGAAGCATGGGACAAATGCAGAGGATCAAGACAAAACACATAGCGAAACTGGGGAGTAGAGTATGGTAAGATACACATAAGTAGTGGACAAGAGAGTGAGGAGCATCAGGATCCAAAAGCGGTTTCAAAGAGGTGGGTTTTTAGCCAGGATTTAAATAGGGCTAGAGAAGGAGCCTGATGCACAGACTCAGGTAGTTTGTTCCAGGCATATGGAGCGGCAAGATGGAATGAACAAAGTATGTAGTTGGCACTGTCAGAGAAGGGCACAGATAAAATCAATCTGCCAGAGGAGTTCCTGAGGAGGGGTGTAGAGTGAGATAAGAGGAAAGGTAATGAGGAGCTTGAGGAATGAATGTCAGTAGGAGAAGTTTGAACTGAATGCAGAAACTGATAGAGAGCCGGTGAAGTGACTTGAGGGGTTATATGAGCCTAGCAACACTGGGGGAAGATAAGCCGTGCAGCTGAGTTTTGAACAGATTGAAGGGAAGAGCGATGATTTTAAAGGGAGACCAGCAAGGAGTAGTGCTTCAGGGGAAATGCATGCCTGCTCATAATTTATGCTTCTTCATTGTGGCAAACGTTGGTTTGACACAATGGACTTGCTGTGAGATCTCTGTGCTGCTGACCCAGGGGAGCCGTTGAGGGTGGCTGTCACGGTCCTTGCGAGTGCAAGGGCATTTCAGCAGTTTTTACCCAAGAGTGCATGCACTGGGGCAGGCACCAGAAAAACAACCGCATCCCTAGAACTTACAACCCATTTTCTCGGGCAGTCCCTTGCCACCTGCATCTCCTACCCCAGGCAGAGCCGATGGGGGACAAATTGGTGGCAGGCGGGGGGGGGGGGAGGGGACTGTGGGTGGGCAGCATCTCACAATGCCGCACCATTTTCACCAGAGATTTTCACTGTTTTCCTACAAGCATGCTCATTTTGGCAGGGCAGTGCTGTGCTGGCCCTGCCTGGAATTCCTCCCAGATATCTGAGAGTTACTCAGCTCGGCTTGGGGCAGTTTCCTTGATGACAAGAGGTCAGGAACTGTCACCAATTCTGCTGTGGAAATAACTTTATCAGTGAGAGGCATCAGAAGACTCTGGGGGTTGCTTGCCCATTCTCTCGGACCAGGATACCGATGTGGATTCCAGCTTGGAGGCCCTTGAACTTTCTCCTCTGGGTGAGGAGCAGGGGGATTTCCTTCTTATCCACTTGTTAAGGAGGGCTGAATTGACTGCCCTAATATCTCAAGTGGCATCATCCTTTCAGCAGACTAATGATCCTACTGAGAGCGAGAAGCTGCAAGGGGATCTCATAGTGTAAGGAGTCCATAAGTCTTCCAGAATCTTTCCCTATCCACAAGCCCTTAGAAGTATGGCAGTCATGACACCACCATGATGGGAGTCAAGGTTATGAATCAGCTTTATACCCTGCTGCTGGCTGATGTAGAAAAGTGTCTGCCCTTTTCTAAAGTTTATATGGCAGTTACTAAATGTACTACCGTTCTGGTGGAAAATGAGTCCACCCTCAGGAATCAACAGGAAGATTGCAAGTTCGCTCTTCTGGACAGTATTCTTGGCCTTCTCACTTATTCTCCAGACTGAAATTAGTGGGAGTCTGATGGCCCGTGCCCTTCTAGATACGGATGCTCCCAGAGGATTCTGCTTCAATTCAGCTGAAGTCTGCTGCGGCTTTCCTGACAGATACTGTTGCATGTACGTACTCTATTCCTGACTGCCTGTTCGGGGGCAACAAACAAAGAAATCCTTCCTTAGCCCTTGGTCTCCTATATCTGGTCTCAGAAGCAAGTGAGAAGAAATAAAAGCCAAAACACAGAATTATACCATAACAAAGTCTACTAAAGCTTTAGGAAGGAAATTCATAGGCCCAGAAACCTGAGCAGTCTCCTGTAACTCCCTTCATTAGCTTGGCCACAGCTCCTTTTATTAGGAAAAAATGCTACATTGTACAATTTTGTCTTATCACTCTACGTCAAGCTTTGTGTTGTATTTCTCTAATTCATATCTATATCTATAAATACCTCATGTTTCAGGTCAAGCTGGGCAGAGGCATATTGACAACTTCTAATCATGACAAGCATTCTGCAAGCATAGACATTCCGTCTCGTTCCCACAAACATATGTTGCAAATTACTACCTTGATTCTCTCACACATCCACTGTCAGTCTGTCAGCAAAATTCCAAGCTGTTCTCACTCTATATTGCTGGACTTTTTTCCAATGGACCCCAGTACCCCTATAAGTCAACTTCAGCAAGAATCATTTAGAGCCCTCTCAGTCTTGGACTATCTGGGGGCCGTTATCGATACTCACATAGGCAGGGTCTTTCTGACAACCAAGAGAATAATGACCAAGCTGCTGTATCAGCTGACGTGCTTCCAGCAGTAGCACACCGCCAAGGTTTGGGATTGTCTGCAGTTGCTGGGCTCAGTGGCAGCCATGATAGTTAGTCCCTTGAGCATGGGCTCATATGAGACTGCTCCAGATTTTGTCACTTTTTTCACAGGGATTTGAAATCAGACTTTCCTTCCTCCCATCCATTGCAAGCAGTTTCAGATGGTGGTGCCGAGCCTCAAACATGAAGAAAGTTTTGCCCCTGGAGACTCTTCAGTGGCTCTTCATGAGTTGGATGCAAGCCTTTCAGGCTCATTGCTTAGTTCTCTTTGCTTAGTTCTTTTATTCGGTCCTTTATTTTCTTGGCTATCCTCACTCCGACTCGACGGCACTTAACAACAACAACAACCCCTCGCCGCACAAACACCAGTGATGTCATCATTGGACGCTTCTAGTTCTTTCTGTCTCTATTTGCTGACAAGGAAGGACACAACCTTGGACTGGTCTAGCAGGACTCCAGGAAAGGAAATTATCAGGTAAATAAAATGTCATCTTCCTCTAACCTTCTCTCAATTTAGACTGCCTTTCACCTCTTCCCAGTTGTGGTTACTAAACCATACTTATTTGTTTATTTTATTTTAATATTAGAATTCTATAGCTAATTACAGCTGCAAAGCTTTTACCCAGATCAGTTACCAAAATCCAACATATTAATTATGCTCATCCCTTAGTTTTAACAACATTCACTGCACACTGGTTAATTTAACCAGCTTAAAACTTACTAACTGACAAATAGTGAGCCTTAGCACAACCTTCATTGAAGAAAATTAAGTTCAGTTCAAATATTTGTTAAATGCTGTGGTCTAGATATGATATGGGGCTGTTATTGAGATAATGCACATATCCTATCAGATAGGACTCTTTTTTTTATTTTTCTTTCCAACCTAACAATGTTCGAAAGGAATTATTCATAAGAGGTGAAATATGTCTGCCCATCTGTCTGGAGGTAAAATAACTCTGGAAATTCCATTCAATAAACACATCAAGTTTGAAAATGGGCCAGCTCACATCAGGGATTCCAGAGAAATGAAGTTCCCCAAAAATGTCCCAATGCATCTCTATTACAAATGCAGTTTGAGCAGCTGTAGTATATAGACATTTATTCACTGTAACATAGTATTAGGGAACTGCACCTTTGAAACTGCCCTCCTGTCCTAGCCACAACTGACACACACACACACACCCTTCCCTAAAACCACCCATATATATATATATATATATATACACACACACACCTCTACTGAAAACCTATCTATTTTCCATGCACTACAGCAACATAGATAATCCCCCGATCAACTCAGATAAAGGCTAAAAAGACACCTGACTGTGTCAAATTAATTCCAACAACTTAAACAGATAATATACTGAGCTGAAAATGTACCGCGATTCAATTCTAAAGTGCCCACTAACTTGTAATTGTATATAGTTTATAATGTTTTGTTTTGTTTTGTATTAACATATGATGTTAGATAATATATTGTTTACTGCTTCAAAATGTTCCATGTAAAACCAAGCTCCTGCTTTGTTGACTGCTTATTGTAAACCGCAACTGATCTCTGGAAGATGCGGTATATAAATGATTGTTAAATAAATAAATAAGAAGGGTTTAAAATAATACTCTAAGGGATGCTCTGCATCTTTTCCCCACCCCCGTCCTGTTATTCCTTAGTGAGTCAGATGTGTATTTCATGTTCTTTGTTTTAAATTCTACTGTGAAACCTAGTAGGTGAATCTTTAGCTTTTTTATGGTTGCTATGAATGGTGACACTTAATTACGGAACAGTATAGTTTGCTACTATAAGAACATAAGATATGCCATACTGGGTCAGACCAAGGTATGGCATATCTGGGAGGAGTAGCCTATTGGTTGGGGCAAGGTACTTCAGGCCGGAAGGTCGGGGGTTCAAATCCCACTAGAGGACAGCAACCTTGGGCCAGAAGGACTGGGGTTTCTAGTCCCACAGATGCTCCTTGTGGTCTTGGGCAAGCCACTTAACCCTCCATAGCCCATGTTTCCTGTAAGTATTAGTGTATGTGTCTCATATCCCCGCGTGTTAAATGTATCCCCCAATTGTGTTGTGACTGCTTTGATTGAAGGATAAGGCGGTATACAAACACTGTCTAAATAAATAAATAAGGTCCATCAAGCCCAGTATTCTGTTTCCAGCAGTGGCCAATCTAGGTCATATGTACCTAGCAGTTTCCCCAAGGGACACAGGTTCCACAATGCTTGTATTGGTTCAAGCATTGATATCCTGGGTCCCTTCTTAATAATGGTTTATGGACCTTTCCTCCAGGAACTTGTCCAAACCTTTTTTAAACCCAGCTACACTAACAGCCTTTACTACATCCTCCGGTAACAAATTCCAGAGCTTGATTACACGTTGAGTGAAAAAATATTTTCTTTTATTAGTCTTACCCTGTAGCTTTTATTAGTTTACCCTGTAGCTTCATTGCATGTCCCCTAGTCTTTCTATATTCTGATAAGGTAAACAATCGATCTACGTTTACCCGTTCCACTCCGTTCATTAATTTATAGACTTCTATCGTATCTCCCCTCAGCCGTCTCTTTTCCAGGTTAAAGAGCCCTAACCTTTTTAGCCTTTCTTCATAGGAGTATCCTTCCATCCCCTTTACCATTTTGGTGGCTGAACCTTTTCTAAAATCACTATATCCTTTTTATATCCTACCTTTTGTCTTGTCTATCTTGATTAGATTGTAAGTTCTGATGAGTAGGGGACTGCCTCTATCTGTGTTTGCACAGTGTTGCATATGCCTTGCAGTGCTTTATAAATGTTTAATAGTTGTTGTAGTGGAAGAATAGTGGCTATAGAAGCCATCTTGAACTTTTCTTTCTTGAGACAGAGATTGAGCTCCTGGAGGTTGAGAATTAGACAGAGGCTTCCTGGTTTTTTTTCAGAATGAGGAAGAAGCAGGAGTAAGAGCTCTGGTCGTACGGGCTTGATTGCACAGTTATGGATCAGGGTTGCAATCACCTCCACCAAAATGGGAAGGTGAAGAGGAAGAATCCTGCTTGGTGGGGATGATCTTGGCATTGGAGTTGGAGATGGGGGAGGGCGGGGGGTTGACCGTGAAACTGAGCTTTTAACCTGATGCATTGATATTGAGGACCCACCGATCTTTGGTGATGGACTTCCAGGCCTCCCAGAAGTATTGACCCAAAACCATCACCTATTGATCCCCGGCCATGGACCAACAACTCATCCTTAACACTACACATTGAACTGTATACAGCTATGTCATAACACACGCCACTGTACATAGTTAATCATGTTACTAACCTACCCCCCCCCCCCCCCCACCATTTAAGAATTTTGTGGTACTTGGGTTAAGGGTTAAATGTTCCATGTATACTGTTGAGTTGCATTGTAAACAGCCTTGATTGAAGGATAAGGCAATATAAAAATATGGTTAAATAAATACTGTATACAGCCCCCTACTGGTAGATAGTCAAAAACTGGGTCTCGCAGTGGATGGTTGTACCAAGGCAGTCGCAGGTTGTTTCCTGTCTCTCTGCCTGGGGCATTGACCATAAGCAGGTGCAGGCTGACGCTGTGGTGGAGGATGAGAGTAAGGCTGCAAACGCCGCTGAAGATAATACTATTGGAAGTACTGGTAATGGTATGCTCTGCGATACTGAGGATGGTGAGACTGCTGGGATGCCTCTTGGGGGTTGAGCTGCGAGTTCCTGCACTATGGAAGAATGGTCTTTGACTTCTGAGACAGCCTCCTGGACTTTAGGTCCGAAAAGGCTCTCTCCTTCACAGGGAGCATCTACCAAGCGAACATGAAGATCGTCCCTGAGCCCAGACACCTGAAGCCAAGTTGTATGATGGACTTAGATGGAAGTAGCTGTAGACCAGGCCATTGAGTCAAAGGCGTCATAAGTGGCCCAAATGATATGACAGAGGGCTCCTGCAGATTGTCTTGAATCTGCATCTCCAGCGCTGGAAGGGAAGTGGGATCCGGCGTTTGCAAAAGAAGATCATAATGATATAGCAACAATGGAAGTTGGTGGACTAGGATCTTCATGGCTAGCATTCCACTCTAAAGGAGTTTCTGCCAACTAAGTCTAAATTTTGCTGATCTTTCCCTGGCGGAGTCTGGGGCATGCGATTTGGAGGACTTAGCCTTAAGGACTACCTCAGATACTACGGATTGATGAGGAAGCTGTTGATGTTGGAAACCTTGAGCAAGCAGCACCCTGTATTTAAGGTTGAAGCAATGCACCTTTGCATGTACCAATACAGGCATCTGTCAGACTGACGCAAGGAGAAGTCACCACACCAATGGCAATAACATATTCTTTGTGCATTTCATTACACTATAAACTATCTTAGGTTTAAACAAAGATAGCACATTACTCCCTTTATTGATTGATAACGCAAGAACAGGTATCAACTCATTCCAGTTGTCATAGATTGACATTGGAGGGACATCAGCAGGCAACTGGTAGAAGCCCTGTAACCTAAAATGATCTGAGAGCAGCTCAGGACATCAAAGACTTTAGAAAACAACTGAAAACAGTTTTGTTTACGGAGCACTACGGTCATGCAATCAACTAATTAATTTTTAAGAAAGCAATTATTTATATACATTGTACAATAGCTCACTTTATAGTATAGCTCACAATATATATAGTGCACCTTTTCCCAAGACATTTAATCATATATTTACAAACTATGTATATATTATCACAGATTTTTTCACTATTACTAATTTTCTCTTTTGTTAAACCGCTTTGATTGTATGATAAGGCGGTATAAAAATCCAATTAAATAAATAAAATAAATAAATAAATAAAATCACAATTTAAATACCCTTTTCCTATCACCACATGAGCAAGAAGAAGTCACTTGATTTTTCCTGGGTTCAGATTTGCAAACTCTTTATTAAAGTACTTAAAGTGTTAACTGACATCACATATTACAATTTTCACTTTTTTATTGAATATTTAATATTGAATACTGGTTGCTATATGTATGGCTGCCTAGTGATTCAGAAACACAGCAATACCTGTTGCCTTGGGACCTTGACACCCTGTATTTAACCTGTAGAATTCGTCCACACATCAAAGAATTAGATATAATTAAACCAAATGTGATGATTATCTTCTTTCCAAACCAAAGGAATATTTGAGTACCACTCCGTTGTAATCACTCCTCCTCTCTTGTCCTCATGTCAGCAAAAAAGAGAAAACAGCACACACGTACACACACAGGTAACATTGAGAGCATACGTCACATACCCTAGCTTAGAAGTAAGATTCATGGCTGTCACAGTATGTGCAAAGTTAACCCATTTGGAGAAACTGCCCCAGATACAAGCATACTCGCATGCAGAGGGTTGGCAAGAATTCCATGAGTCATGTTCTAAATGCTTTCCCACTTACTGATTTATCCTTTAGGGTGACACATCTTTCTCTTTACTTCAGTTTTGCGAAAAATATAAATGATAAAACACTCCAGATTATCTTTTATCTATTTTCCCTGTATCCTAGTTGGTGCTAGTTGTCAGTGAACTATTAGCTAGCTAGTGTCATCAATGTGACTCTGTTAGAAATGCTTATCTTTGTAGAATGAATAGTTACTTAGATGTAATTGATGTTCTTTGATGATGGCATTCTCAAAGAAACAGAACATGCACCATCTCTTTTTAAGTATTCATTTTGTTTTCCCTTCTTGCTTTATAATATTGAAGTGATATTGAGTACAGTTGGTTTCCGACAGCTGTAATACCACTATGTGCATGAAATTTGTGACTGGTAGGAAATACCTTTTGATAAGGCAGCCAGCGCCTAGCAATAACTATTAGAAAGCTGCCATCTCAAGAATAGCAGTTATGGGTAACTAGAGGATATAAAATGTTGCTTTTTGGAGTTTACCTTCTTGCAGCTTCATCAGGAAATACTTTTTCATGGAAGGGGTGGTGGATGCCTGGAATGCCCTCCTGGTGGCAGAATTCAAAAAGGCATGAGACAGACAAAAGATTTATTTTAGTATTTAGCTTACACAAATTCAGGATCCCTTTATAGCAAGTGGATGGAATCAAAGCAAACTTAAATATCTTTTACAGTTAAAACAGAGGTGGTGGTTAGAACCCTAAACAAAAGCATAGAGGGAGGTAGCATGCATGGAGCAGCAGGTACGACTCTAATCACATCACTGGGCAGACTAGTACCAAGCTTGCACAGTTGCAAAACTGAAAGGGAACAAGGCCATGGGATCAGATGGGATATATCCAAGGATCTGAAAGAGCTCAGAGATTCTGGCAGGGGCTTTTAAAGGATGTTTTTAATAGATCCTTGAAGACAGGAGAAGTTCCACAGGACAGGAGAAGAGCTGATGTGGTACATCTTCACAAAAGTGGTAATAGAGAAGAAGTGACAAATTGCAGGCCAATAAGCCTTACCTCTGTGGTGGGAAAAGTAATGGAGGCGCTCCTGAAAGAAAGAATTAGTGGACTTTCTCGAAACCAATAGGTTGCAGGATCCAAGGCAACATGGTTTTACCAAAGGACAATCATACCAAACAAATCTGATTGAGTTCTTTGGGTGACCAGAGAATTAGATCAAGGGCATGCAATGGATGTGATCTACCTAGATTTCAGCAAAACCTTTGATACTGATCCTCATAGGAGTCTTATCAATAAACTGAACAGCCTGGGGATGGGTCCCAAGATGGTGAACTGGATCAGAAATTGGTTGACTGACAGACGACAGAAGGTGATGGTAAATGGAACTCACTCAGATGAAAGGAAGGTGAGTAGTGGTATTGCTAAAGGACTGAATGGAAAAGTCTGTCTTTTTGCAGATGACACGAAATCTGCAGCAGAATGGACTCTTCTGAGGGAGTGAATAACATGAGGAAAGATCTACAAGAGCAGGAAGAATGGTCTAATGCTTGGCAGTTAAGATTTAATGTGAAGAAGTGCAGTGTCATGCACTTAGTATACAGAAATCCAAGGGAATTGTATGTAATAGGGGGTGAGAGGTTGGTGTGCACAGATGATGAGAAAAACTTTGGAGTGATTGTTTCTGAGGATCTCAAGTGGCAAAATAGTGTGACAAGATGGTGGCCAAAGCCAGAAGGATGCTAAGGTTTGTGACCAACTCTCCTTTAAAACCCCCAGTATCAGTAGGTAGGGTTTAAGCGAGTGGTTTTCCCCCCCACTGAGCAGCTACTTTTACAAATCCTAAAGCAAGGCTTCTTGGGAGATGTAGTCTCTTCGCTGACCAATGAGGAGCAGTTGTGGATTCAAAAGTGGTTCAAGCAAACAAAGGATTTATTTCCCCTCCCGGGGTTGGATTTTTAACCAGGAAACAAGGTAACACAAAACCAGGTACTTTCTGGTATAAGGACAAATTAAAGGTTTTCAACATAAAGGCTTACTTCAGCATAAACACATTAGTTTCCAGCATTTCAAGGTAACAGTTCTGTTTCTTCACAGCTGTATGCTTTTAACTCCCAAGCAATGCTGCCTTTTCTCTTTAAAGCATGAACTCAGCATAATGATATTATCTCATTAGAAAGAGTTATCGTACAGTCCATTATTTCTTCCTTATTATTTACATGCTCCGGCTCAATGTCCATTAATTCTTCCTCTGTAACAGGAAATGTTTGCAACTGCAACCCTGGTGCCA
Source organism: Ichthyophis bannanicus (assembly GCA_033557465.1). Lineage (NCBI taxonomy): Eukaryota > Metazoa > Chordata > Amphibia > Gymnophiona > Ichthyophiidae > Ichthyophis > Ichthyophis bannanicus. Next base: position 1,858,949,970 of record CM066032.1, on the reverse strand, counting down.
CGCCTTTCCTTAATGCTCCAGGCTTCACTTGATACTCCTGAGTTAAGTACTGGTTCAAATAAACATTCTCGGTACAGTCCTTCTCATTACAGCCCCAACCTTCTGGGTAAATGAAATCACTGTAATCCTTAGCACCCTAGCTTTTAGGCTTACCTTTAAACCTAGCTGGCAGAGGTTTTCTCTGTGGCTTGGAACTGGCTGTAGGTTCCCAACCTGAGCTGTGCACAGAAGCTTTCAATTGCCCTCCTGGCTTTCTTTCTTTTCTGTACTCCCCAGAATACGGCAGGTAATCCAGACTGCCTTTGCTGTATCCTTTCCTTGGGGTTTCTGTTCTCTTCCTGAAGGGAAGCTCCGTTTCACCCTTCCACGGAGACTCTATCCTTCTCCTTTCACTGCTCTCTTCACTGCAGCTCTCATTACCTTCGTCTTTGCCTCTGCCTAACTCACCTACCTCCATAGGTTCAACTGTGACCTCTTTATTAGAGCGAATCCTAGGGTAGAGCTTGACTCCTCCCCCTAACAGGTGTGCTGAATCCACTTGTGACTCATTCTCTAAGTGGTAGCACGGGCGTATCTCTTTCCCTTGTGCTCGGTTTCTGTGGTAACCAGAAGCCATGTGCTCTTGTTTACATCTCAGCACTGCCCCTGTTTCCTGCTTTTTAGCTTCTTCTAACGAGCTGAAAGGACCCACTATGTCACAGGTTGCATATTGAAAGGAATTTCCATCAGAAAGGAGGAGGTATTAATGCCACTGTACAAGTCGCTGGTGAGCCCTCACTTGGAGTACTGTGTTCAGTTTTGAAGCCCATATCTCGCAAAGGATATAAACAGACTTGAAATGGTTCAGAGGAAGGCGACCAAAATGATTTGGAGCCTGCGCCAGAAGACGTATGAGAAAAGACTTGAAGACCTAAATATGTATACGCTAGAGGAGAGGAGGGTCAGGGGAGATATGATACAGACCTTTAAATACTTAAGGAATATTAATGAACAAACAAACCTTTTTCAAAGACGGGGAGGCTGTAAAACTAGAGGGCATAACATGAAGCTGCAAGAGGGTAAACTGAAAGGCAATGTCAGGAAATACCTTTTCACTGAAAGGGTGATGGTTGCTTGGAATGCCCTGCCGATGGAAGTGGTGGGAGTAAATACAGTGACAGAAATCTAAATGGCATGGGACAGACACAGTGGATCCCTTTATAGCAACAGGATAAAATCAAAATAAATGTAACTATCTCTTATATCTCAACAAATAGGGGTGACCTGCACTGAGAGGTAGGTACACCACTAAATAAAGGCATGGGGAGGGGTGACCTGCACGGAGTGGCAGATGCATCTACTCTTGCCACCTTGCTGGGAAGATTAGATGGACCATACTGGTCTTTATGTGTCATCATATGCTATGTCACTATGTTTATTTGCTGTTGTTTACTATGTTACTGTGTAATTAGTGTGTCCCTCTTCAGCTGGAATATGTGCAAGATGGCTGTTTGAACCCTCAGCCCGGTGGGTTATACAACATATTATCATCTGAGTCTTTCTTTTCATGGCTGCTAGTTACTTTACTTGCTTCAAAGTATGGCTGATAAGGTATTAGATGTCCCTATTCCTCCAGTTGGAGCAAAGTGGCTGAAAAAAGGTCCGCCGACACCAGATAAAAATGAAGCCTCTAAGGATTTGGTTTTACTGGAGGTTTGTGCTCTCAAAGCTATGAACAACATATGGCGGTCTCTGTCAGCTTCAGGAGAGATATGGTGGAACTTACAGAGCAAATGAAAGCCTCACAGATACGTCTTAATGACCTGGAAGATTGAGTTCAGAGTGAGTCTGCCAAAATAACTGCACAGGCTAGCTCTATTAAGAAACTGAAGCAAGAATTAGAGGACACTATTAACTGCAATAAAAGACTTGATATTCGTCTGCTTGGGCTGCCAGAGGGAATGGAAGATGAAAACCTTTTATATTATATTGTGAAACTATTCCAGGTGTTTGATCAGTACTTTAAACCGCCGCTACAGTTTGAATCAGCTCACCATTCTCCTTGGAACAAACCATTAGTTCCACAGCAATTCCCTCGCCCAGTAGTCCTGCAACTTAATAAATACAGCCAGGTTCTTCAACTACTCTCCATTGCCAAAGAGAACTCTGAACAATTAAAAGTAAATGGGAAGAGACTAATTCTTGTTCCAGATTTGGCAAGGGAAACTGTCTCCCGAAGGAAAGAATTCCTGCAACTTCGACAGCCGCTGAAAGAAATAGGAGCACAATATGGATTATTCACCCTGCCAAAAAGCTTATTACCTTCAATGATCGTAGGCAGGTTTATCAGGATCCGGATGAGCTTCAGAGCTTTATAGACTCTGTTAAAATGACTGACTTTGTTGGCTCAGCTTGTATTATTATTGTGTTTACCTTTGCCTTCTTGGCTGGGCTGTGTCGATCCATTTGCTGTAATATGCTTTAGTCGGCTCCCAGCTCTCCTCCACCGTGATGCCCGTAAGGTGCTGTAGGAAGTTTGACATTGTGCATGGGCTTTTTTTTGACAGTCTGGTTCAGTTCCGGCTCAGACATCTGCAGTATAATTCAGGGAATGAAGTAGGGCGGGTATTATGGGTGTAGGAGGGCAGTGTCATTCATGCTGGGGGAGGTCACTTGCATCACAGGTTCACATTGGGACTGCTGTTGCTACTATGTTTCAGTTTTCAAGTCATCAAGGCAAAGGTTATGCTAAGATTTGACTTGTTCTTCTATGTCTGCATACAAGTTAATATGTTATAACTTTTAATCTAATAATAGCAGATCATATATCACTATACTGTATAGTTCGTGATTTCTCTCAGCTAAGAGTTAATTTGGGTATATTAATGCAAAGTAATGGTTGCTAGTGTTAGTTTTTATTTTAATTTTCTCTGGGTTGTGAGAAGATTTAGGCGTCATTGTGGATAACATGTTAAAACCCTCGGCCCAGTGTGCAGCAGTGGCCAAGAGAGCAAATAGAATGCTAGGTATCATAAGGAAAGGAATGGAAAATAAAACAAAAGATATTATAATGCCTCTATATCGTTCCATGGTGAGACCGCACCTTGAATATTGTGTGCAATTCTGGTCGCCGTATCTTAAAAACGATATAGCATTTTTAGAAAAGGTTCAGAGAAGAGCCACCAAAATGGTAAAGGGGATGGAAGGATACTCCTATGAAGAAAGGCTAAAAAGGTTAGGGCTCTTTAACCTGGAAAAGAGACGGCTGAGGGGAAATATGATAGAAGTCTATAAATTAATGAACGGAGTGGAACGGGTAAATGTAGATCGATTGTTTATGTTATCAGAATATAGAAAGACTAAGGGACATGCAATGAAGCTACAGGGTAAACTTTAAGACTAATAAAAGAAAATATTTTTTCACTCAACGTGTAATCAAACTCTGGAATTTGTTACCGGAAGATGTAGTAAAGGCTGTTAGTGTAGCTGGGTTTAAAAAAGGTTTGGACAAGTTCCTGGAGGAAAGGTCCATAAACCATTATTAAGAAGGGACCCAGGATATCAATGCTTGACCCAGTACAAGCATTGTGGAACCTGTGTCTTTTGGGGAAACTGCTAGGTACGTATGATCTAGATTGGCCACTGTTGGAAACAGATACTGGGCTTGATGGACCTTGGTCTGACCCAGTATGGCATATCTTATGTTCTTATAATGAAAGGAGATTGGTGTGTGCTAACATTGGTATGTGCATACTCTATTGAATCTACATGCTCCATCCACTAATTTCTCAGGTTTTTTTGAAGGTGCTAATCAATTGCTTTTGCTGTTTGGAACAGGGGATTATCTCCAGGAACAAGCAGAAATGAGTCCTCACATATGGGTACGTCGGAACCGACGGAGCCTGCGCGGGAAAGCTCCCCAGCTTCCCAGAAGGAAAGCTTTTGGGGCTTCCCACAGCGCATGCGCGCTGCCTTCCCGCCTTCCTGACCAACTCTCCTCAGTTCTTCTTTTTCCGCGGAGCCAGCAGGTCGTGTTCCTGTCACCGCTGAAGAATTTCTTATTTTAAATTGTTTCTTTGACCGCGTGTCTGCCTTCCCCGATTCCGAACCGGTACCGCCGGTCTTTATTTCTTTAAAAAAAAAAAAAATCTTATTTTTCCCCACTTGGTGTATTTGTTTTTTGTGAGGCCTACAGGCCTTTACAAATTCTCCCTCATGGAGAAACCAGCCTCTGGTTTTAAAAAATGCACCAAGTGTACTGGTACTATTTCAGTCACAGATACCCATGAATGGTGTCTTAAATGTTTGGGCCCTGACCATTCTATTCCGGATTGTCCATCCTGCTCTCTGATGTCCAAACGTGGCTTACAGAACCGAGCAGCCAAATTTCATATGCTGTTTTCTACAGATAATCCAGCATCAACATCCTCCAGGTCTTCCTCTCCGGATGGATCTCAGGTAACCAAACATTTTGCAGGCAGGTCTTCAAAGGGCAAATCTCCCTCTAAGCAGCGAGAGGCCTTTGGGTTCGACCCTGAAGACCCTGCCCCAGCTAAACAACCCTGGCGGGAAGCTCCGGCTTCCAAAGCTCCTCCTATGGGGTTACAGGTTGACATCAATGGCACGGCCTCGACCGATCACCTGTTAGACTGCTCTGGGGTACCGGCCCAGACCGGTACCGACATCCAGGCAGTCGTAGCGTCTATGGGTACTACTGTACAATCCATGCAGCAAGCCATATTCGCTTTCATTAATGCTGCAAAGACCTCGGTACCGCAACCGTCGGTTCCGACCCCGGTTCCGGTACCACAACCGATACCGGTACCCAGAGCATCTATTTCCAATAGAATGCCGGTTCCGGGGATTTTTTCGATACCGACCCGGTTCCCGGTACGCCCGATGTCGATACCGGTCGGTATGCGTATCGGTCTCTGGAAGCAAATAGGCGATACTTTGAGTCTTCTGAGGATGCTGATACCTCAGATGGTTCTGATGAAGCATCCCTTATTCTTCCTGAGGAGCCCTCTTCCCCCAAAGAGGAGAATGTCTCCTCCAGAGGACTTGTCCTTTCAAGACTTCATTCTTGAAATAGTCAAGGGACTCTCTATTTCAGTATCCTCTGAAAAAGAACCTAGAGCACAAAAATTAGACATTTTAGGATACTCTAAGGTTCCCAAGGAGGCAGTCACCTTGCCCATTCATGACATCCTTCAGGAACACATGATGGACTTATGGGAGGCTCCTCTTACCCTATCTCCACATTCTCGTCGGTTGGACACCATGTATCGGGTCCCTCCTTCTCCTGGATTTCAAAAAACAGCTTCCTCACCATTCCATCGTGGTGAAGTCTGCTATGAAGAAGATAAAGAGTACCAAAAGGCACTCTTCTACCCCACCAGGAAGAGAATGTAGGACTTTGGATGCTTTTGGCAGGAAAATCTTCCAAGCTAGTATGCTTATTGCCAGAATCAACTCATACAGCCTCTATATGGGCATGTTTCTTAAAGAGCTTACTCTCAAAATATGACAATTCCTCCCCTTTATCCCGGAGGATAGGAAGGAGGAATTCCTGCTTCTTTTAAAGCATACCCAAGATGTGTCAAAGTTCTCTAATAGAGCTGCCTTTGACTCCTTTGAGGGTGCTAGCAGAGCATCGGGCATAGCCATTGCTGCTCGCAGAATTGCTTGGCTCCAGGCCTCTGATCTGGAATCCTGGGTACAAGATGGCCTAGGCAATCTGCCCTGTATAGGTGAAAATCTGTTTGGCAAGGAGTGGCAAGTCAAAGCCACTCAAATGGATGCAGAGAATGCTGCTCTGGATAGACTTTCCAAGTCTACTTCTACCTCTGCCAAGAAAAAGTCTTTTAAGAAACCCTTCTACAAAAAGACCAGATTTTCTACCAATGCTGGCCAACCATCTTCTCAGGTTCGCTTTGCTCCTAAACGTCAGCAATCTAAACAGTCCAGAGCAAAACCTGCAGGGGCTGCTACACTTCAACAGTCCCAACCCCCTCAGGGTTTTTGACTTACTTCTAGAGAACATTCCCTTTCTGGCTCTGCAACAACCAGAGCCTCTCACCATCCCAGGAAAGTTAACTCATTTTGCTCCCAGATGGGAGCAAATAACATCAGAGCAGTGGACCCTCTCTATCACCAGAGAGGGCTACAAACTGCACTTCTCCAGCCTTCCTCCCCATACCATGGTGAATCATCTCAATTCTCCCACATCTCTCCTACACCTTTTGAGTCAGGAGATTACCACCCTTCTCGCCCAAAGGGCAATAGAAGAAGTTCCTCTTCTTCAACAGGGGTCAGGGTTTTACTCCCCTTATTTTCTCATTCCAAAGAAAACAGGGGGGTACAGACCCATTCTAGATCTCAGAGAATTGAACAAATTCCTCTACAAAGAGAAATTCAAGATGCTTTCTCTAGGAACTCTCCTTCCATACTTGCAAGGTCAAGATTGGCTTTGTTCTCTAGATCTCAAGGATGCGTACACACATATACTCATCCATCCCTCCCACAGGAAATTCCTACGGTTTCTGTTCCAGGGAAAATCTTACCAATACAGAGTCCTTCCCTTCGGTCTAGCCTCTGCTCCCAGAGTGTTCACCAAATGCATGGCAATAGTGGCTGCATTCCTACGCACTCTGGGAATATTTGTCTTCCCTTAACTGGACGATTGGCTCATTCGAGCTCCATCTCATTCCGCAGCCCAGACTTCCCTGTACCGCACCAGACAAATTCTGCAGTATCTGGGACTTGTGATCAACCTCCCAAAGTCTCAGCTCACCCCTACTCAGTCCCTGGAATTCATAGGGGCCTGCTTAGATACCACCACTGCAAGGGCCTACCTTCCTCAGGCCCGTTGCCAGCGTATAGTACGCCTCGCCTCCCAGGCTCAGTCCAGAAGCCACCTGACAGCCAGGGAGATGCTACAGCTGCTAGGCCACATGGCCTCCACAGTGCATGTGGTGCCTTATGCTCGCCTACACATGAGAGCAGCTCAATGGACTCTGTCTACCCAGTGGACTCAAGCATCAGGAGCTCTCTCAGCCCAAATAGCAACCTCCAAACGTCTCTTTTGGTCTCTCCAATGGTGGATATCCACTCAAAATCTGTTGTTGGGGGCCCCCTTCCAGCCACTGTTGCCCCAATCAACCCTCACAACAGATGCCTCCCAAACAGGTTGGGGAGCTCATCTTCAAGAACTCTCCACTCAGGGCATTTGGTCTCCACAGGAGGCCACCCTTCATATCAATCTGTTGGAACTCCGAGCAATTTTCCTTGCTCTCAAGGTTTTTCATACCCTCCTCCACAACATGACAGTTCTTGTTCACACGGACAATCAAGTAGCCATGTTTTACATAAACAAACAAGGAGGGACTGGCTCTCTGTCGCTTTGCAACGAAGCTCTAAAACTGTGGGCCTTCGCCAGAGAGCATCAAATCCATCTTCTGGCAGTATACCTTCCAGGAGTTTAAAACTCTTGGGCAGACAGACTCAGTCGAGTCTTGCTCCCACACAAATGGACCCTGCACAAGAATCAGGTACTCCGAATCTTCCAGGAATGGGGGACCCCGGACATAGACCTCTTTGCAAGTCCGTGGAATGCCAAACTTCCCCACTTCTGTTCCAGAATTCCGTGTCAGGAGGCTCTGGCCAGGGATGCCTTCCTCCTTCCTTGGGGTCAGGGCCTCCTATATGCCTTTCCACCCATTCCTTTGATTCCCAAGACTCTGTTCAAACTCCAGAGGGATCAAGGATCTATGATCCTCATCGCTCCACGCTGGCCACGCCAAGTGTGGTACCCTCTACTTCTACAGCTCTCGCAAGCCCCCTCCCTGGACTTGGGAGCTGCTCCAGACCTTCTTTCTCAAGAGGAGGGAACTTTGTGGCACCCAAACCCCAAGTCCCTTCACCTCAGAGCTTGATTACTGAAGGCCTAGACCTTCAAGACTTAAATGTCTCTCAGCAAGTGAAGGATATCCTCCATGCTTCCAGAAAACCTTTCACTAGGCGTTCATATGCTTTTAAATGGAAAAGATTTTCCATTTGGTGTGCTCAAAGGAGTCTTGACCCTCTCACACTACCTCTGAATTCTCTATTAGAATATCTCCTGCATCTTTCCAATGCAGGCCTCAAGACGAATTCAGTACGAGTCCATTTGAGTGCTATTGCAGCATCACTTAAACCTATCAATGGACAACCTATTTCCTCTCATCCGCTTATTGCTAGATTCATGAGAGGCCTAACCTTAACTAAACCTCCCATTAGACCTCCTCTGGTGGCATGGGACTTAAACTTGGTTCTTGGTCAGCTTATGAAGCCACCCTTTGAACCCTTAGCCTCAACCTCCTTGAAATTTCTTTCCTGGAAGGTTGTTTTCCTTATTGCAGTCACTTCAGCTCGCCGCATCAGTGAACTGCAGGCCTTAGTGGCTAATCCACCTTATACAAGGTTCCATCATGATAAGGTAGTCCTTAGGACGAATCCACACTTTATGCCTAAAGTGGTTTCACACCTTTTCATCTTAATCAAGAGGTGTATTTACCTATCTTTTTTCCAGCTCCTCATGCATCTAATGCAGAGAGGGCCCTTCATACTCTGGATTGTAAAAGGGCTCTCGCCTTTTACCTCCACAGGACACAGCAACATAGAAAGTCTTCCCAACTTTTTGTTGCTTTTGATCCTTCCCATTTGGGACTTCCAGTCACTAAGAGAACTCTGTCCAATTGGATTGCTCAGTGTATCTCGTTTGCTTACCAGAGTAAGAACCTTACTCTGGAGGCCATGTCACAGCTCACAATGTGAGGGCCATGGCCACCTCTATGGCTCATCTTCATTCTGTATCCATAGATCAAATCTGTCGAGCAGCCACCTGGGCCTCGGTTCATACCTTTACAGCCCATTACTGCTTGGACAAGGACTCCCGCCGGGATGCCTTATTTGGTCAGGCTGTCCTCAAACACCTGTTCCATTCTTAAACAACTCCTGCCCACCTTCCCTCAATGGATGCCTGAGATCCATACGAAGATAGGGAACCCTTGGAGGGGGATCTCCCAGGCATCTTAGCTAGGGAGTCCCCATATGTGAGGACTCATTCCTGCTTGTTCCTGGAGATAGCACAGTTACTTACCTGTAACAGGTGATCTCTGGGAACAGCAGGAATTAGCCCTTTCAACCCACCTACCTCCCCTAGGAGTTGTATCTCTTTCTCTTCCTTTCCTCTCTCTATTGTCTCAGCTTTAAACTCGAACTGAGGAGAGTTGGTCAGGAAGGCGGGAAGGCAGCGCGCATGCGCTGTGGGAAGCCCCAAAAGCTTTCCTTCTGGGAAGCTGGGGAGCTTTCCCGCGCAGGCTCCGTCGGTTCCGACGTACCCATATGTGAGGACTAATTCCTGCTGTTCCCAGAGATCACCTGTTACAGGTAAGTAACTGTGCTTAATTGTTGGATGGGATTTTAATTCAGTCTTAGATAGTACATTAGACAGAAGTACATTATCTAAGGGCTCCTATTGCACCCCTAATGTGGCATTGTGTGATATGATAAAAGCACTGGGTCTTGTGGATGTGTGGCGTTCTCTTCACCCCACTTCTAGAGAGTATACCTTTTTTCATTTCCACATCCTTCATATTCACGCATTGATTTTTTAAAAACATCTTCCACACTCCTGCAGGAGATTGATGTTTGCGTGATTAAACCCATCATTATTTCAGATCATGCTGCGATAGTTTTGGATATTACTCCCCAAGAGCAGACTATTAGGATCAGATCTTGGAGATTTCAAAATAGTCTTTTATTGGAAGCTTCTTTCAGTGTAAAGATGAAGTCTTTTATTGTAGAATTTTTTCAAAGAAACAAATCTGATGAGTTACAATTTTGCAATGTATGGGAGGCTTTTAAGGCCACCTTACAGGGCGAAATAATACATTTTTCTGCTTGGCTTCATAGAAAAATGCTGAAGATATTAAAAAACTTGTTCAGTTAGAAAACAGCCATATTCTTTCAAATAATGTCTCCACACTTCAAAAGCTAATTCAGAAAAGATACCTGTATAATAAATTACTAACACAACAGGCCAGGAAGGAAATTTTTGTTCAGAAATACTGGTTATTATGCTGGCTCAAACAAAGCAGGTAAAATATTGGCTAACCTTTTGAAAGCAAAAAAAAAGCTAAATTTTATTACTGCTATTCAGCCTGATGACTCATATCTTTTGACTAAATCCACTGACATTTGTGAAGCCTTTGCATCGTTTTACAGGAAACTTCAAATCAGAGATCATCAATGATTTGCCATCATTTAAAACTTTCCTTTCTTTATTAGAACATCCAAGGCTGTCAGTGCAGGATAGTAAAAGGTTGGGGGCACAGATACAAGTAGGAGAAGTTCTCTCAGCTATTAAATCATTATCCAGTAATAAATCACCAGGTCCAGATGGGCTGGACCTGGTGATTTTGCCCCATATTTAGCTCCTAAATTAAGGCATTTGTATCAAAATTTACTTCTAATTTTTCCGAGGCCATAATAGCTCTTTTTGCCAAACCAGATCGAGATCCCAAAAGTTTAAATAATTATCAACCAATTTCACTTTTAAATGTAGACTACAAAATTTTAGCGAAAATTTTAGCCACGCGTTTTAAGTTGAATAAGTCAGCTTATTGTCGATAATGTGCAAACAGGCTTTATTAAGGGATAGCATATTAAAGATAATGCACGTTCTTTTCATAACCTGGTTGAAATAGCACTTAAGTTGGATATACCAATTGTGGCATTATCGTTAGATGCTGAAAAAGCCTTTGATCACATGGAGTGGTCATTTTTGTATGAAGTGCTGGACTGGTTTGGATGTGGTAAAGGGTTTATTAATTGGGTTAAAGTACTGTATAGGTCTCCATAATCAAGGTTAAAGATAAATGACGTTCTTTCAGATTATATCCCGTTGGAGTGAGGAGCATGACAAGGATGCCCTCTTTCTCCTCTGCTTTTTGATCTCGCTTTGGAACTACTTTTGCTGAAAATTAATTAAGATACTGATATTAAGGGTATAGAATTTGATGGTTGTCACTGGAAATTAGCTGCGTATGCAGATGATATCCTGTTATTCTTGTCAAAGCCATCTGCCTCTATTAATCACCTTCTAGTTCTAGTTAATGAATTGGTATTCTCAGGATATAGAATCAATTGGAGCAAAGATGAGCTTCTTCCCGTGAATGACACTCCTGAAAGGTCTGATTTCTCACCATTTCCATTTAAATGGTCTCCTGGTTTTAAATATTTATGTATGCAGTTCTGTAATTCAGCAGCTGAAACTATTAGAACTAATTGTAATATTATCAATGTGGAAATACAAAGGCTTTTACAGAAATGGTCCCCTCTTCGTCTACGCAGCCACTCTTCTTCGATATGGAGCATATTTGATTCAAACTGATTTTTCTTCTCCATGGTTGGAGATGGAGAGGACCCTTGTTACGCCTTTTAGGCTACATGAAACTGCCACGGAAATGACTAGATTTCCCTCTTATTAATAGTACCAGTATAGCTCTGGGAATGCTGGATAGTTGCACTATTTCATACTCTAGTTCCTGATCGTCCCTCCAGTCTAGTCCCGGAATCTCTGGTTTGTCTACCTCTTCCAGCAGCTTTGGAGACTGAGAAACTTCACTGTTGTGATGTCACTGGTATATAAGCACTGGCACTGCCTTCACCCACCAGTTATCATTCTCCAAAGCAGCTAGTGAGGAGTGGTGAGCCCAGGGATTTCAGGGCTCACTTAGAGAAACGATTAAGCAGTGCTTAGCTTACTGGAAACTAAGTTAATTTGGAAAAGTAAAGGAAAGGTTACTTTAGCTTTTTGCCTGAGTTGGGTGTAGGTATTCTGGCCTCCCGGTGCCCTGAGTTCCTCAGTTTCCCCCAGCATCTTGCCCTCTCTACTTCAGGGCAGTCGGGAGCTGGTTAGTTGGCAGGAGTAGGCTGGGGGAGAGAGCCAGCAGCTGATTACCGTGCCATTTGCAGAGGCACCGGAATCAGCGTGGGTCTGTGCTCAGCGTGCAGAAGTCTTGCCTGCGAACACTTAGAGCCGTCCCGATCCAGCGGCAGCAGTTCCGGAGAGGGGGGGGGGGAGTTTTTGATCTCCGGCGGATGTTTGGCGGTCAAACACCTCCTCCGGTGCAGGAAGCACAGGCCAGAGCGCTGCCGGTCAGATCGGAAGAGTAAACAGAGGTAAGGCAGCGTTTTTCGGCGGGAGCGGCGGTTTCTGGGTGACAAGCCTGACCACATGTGCTCCACGCGGGAAAATCGTTGTTGTGTGTTTGGGGCTGCTGGGCCTCTTATTTCGGCTTGGAAGCCTTGTTTTCGGCAATTTTCTTCAGTTTTGGGCTGGCAGGCCGAGTCTGAGTGGTAGTTTAAAAAAAAAAAATTTCCGTCCTTGTGGTGTGGTGATTGGCGAGCACAGCATGCCGGCCAAACAACTATGTCTCTTGTGTGGGGCCAGGAGGAGCTCTGTAACACAGGACAGAGTGTGCAGGGGCTGCAGCCACGAAGCTGAGGCTAGGGATCTAGCGTCAACAGCAGAGGCAGGGGAGCAGGAGACCTTAAAAGAGGTTTGTGAGCCCAATCTCTGTTCACTGATGAACCGGGGCCCAGTACGTCCTCAGCGCAGGGCCCCCCACTGTTGCAGCTGCCTATGTCAGGGGAATTGGCAGCGATATTTTCAGCTGATTTTATGGCTTTACTCCAGAAGGCCTTGGGCACACAGGGAGCGCCTGTAGCAGGTTCCTCAGGGGATGTATTCAAGGAAAAGAGGCCTGGTTCCCCATTGATGGGGGACGTTTCGGGCATCAGTGCAAAAAGAGCCAGAGCAGATAGGGAGCATTTGGAGCCATCAGTCATGTCTGAGGACATGCGCTCTGAGGAGCCGGATTTAGATGACGGTCTAGAGGAAGATCTAGAGGAAGGTGAGATTGCGGAGCAGGAAGATCAGGCAAGAGTAGTGCGCGTGTTCCGTAGGGAGGAGTTACCGGCGCTCATTGCTGAGTCCCTCAAAGCTCTTAATATGCCGAGCGGGGAACCTACGGAGGATTCTACCTTGGATGATCCTTTGCTGCAGGTTTTTCGGAAGACACAAAGAGCATTCCCAGTACATAGGGTGTTTAAGGAGAGGATTCAGGAAGAATGGGATATGCATGAAGCCGCGCTTAAGGGCTCTAGAGTTATGTCGTGGCTTTATCCTCTGTTGGATCAAGATCAGGAGTTGTTTCAAGCTCCGAAAGTGGATGCGGCCGTGTCAGCGGTGACCAAGAAGACTACCATCCCGGTGGAAGGTTCTGCGGCACTCAAGGATGCGCAGGACCGTAAGTTGGAGACCTTGCTGAAGCAGGTCTTTGAAGCAAATGTGCTATCCTTACAAGCATCTGTTTGCGGAGCCTGGGTAGACAGGGCCTGTTTACGTTGGGCGCAGCGGGTTCAAGGGGAGCACTCGGGTGAGACCGAGGGGGCGTCCAGATTAGAATCCGGTACGGCCTATCTGGCGGACATTCATTATGATCTTATCCGGGGATTGGCAAAGAGTATGGCTTCAGTGGTCGCGGGAAGGAGATGTCTTTGGCTGCAGAATTGGGCAGTAGATGGTTCTTCCAAGGCGAGGTTAAGTAAGCTTCCTTTCTGTGGTAAGTTACTGTTTGGAGAAGAGTTGGACAAGTTAGTAAAGGATTTAGGAGAGTCCAAGGGAGGTAAGTTGCCAGAGGATAAGCAAAAGCAAGGGCGCTCCGGTCCCGTGGGCAACAACGGGAGTTTCGTCGGTTTCGGTCCCCGAGGTTTGGACAGGGACAACGGGGGCGTTTTCCTAGTCCGAACCAAGGATTTCAGGGGTTTCGAGGAGCAAACAGGGGTTTTACTCCTGCGTCCTCTTCCTCCAATTTCAGAAAACCGCAATGATGCCAGGAGGGTCCGGGGGAGCTAGTTCCTGTGGGAGGTCGGCTACGGGAATTTTACCCTGCCTGGGCCCGACTCACTTCCGACCGGTGGGTGTTAGAGGTGATTCGAGAAGGTTATGCGTTGGAATTACAGCGGCCGATGGCCGACGCGTTCGTTTGGTTGCCATGCAAAACAAGTGCAAAGCGCAAGGCGGTGCAGGAGACGGTGCAAAGACTAGTATTTCTCAAGGCAATTGTGCCGGTTCCTGCAGACCAGTTAGGTTGCGGACGATACTCCATTTACTTTGTAGTTCCAAAGAAGGAAGGCACATGGAGGCCCATTCTAGATCTGAAAAGGGTAAACCGATGTCTTCGCGTATCTCATTTTCGAATGGAGACGCTCAGGTCAGTGATCATAGCGGTCAGGAAGGGGGAGTTTCTGACGTCCTTAGACTTATCGGAGGCGTATCTTCACATTCCAATAAGGAAGGAACATCAAAAATTCCTCAGATTTGCGGTGCCTATGGGGCATTTTCAGTTTCAGGCACTTCCGTTTGGTCTAGCAACCGGGCCGTGCACCTTCACCAAGGTGATTGTGGTGGTGGTGGTGGTGGCGGCGGCCTTGCGGAAGGATGGGGTGTTGGTTCACCCATATCTGGACGATTGGTTGATCAGAGCAGAGTCCTGTGAGGAGAGTGTAGCAGCTACGTCCAAAGTGGTAGCTCTTCTACAGAGCCTCGGTTGGGTGGTCAACGTAGCAAAGAGCAAGTTGGAGCTGACACAAAACCTGGAGTATCTGGGGGCACGGTTCAACACGAGGGTTGGTCGAGTGTTTCTGCCACGTCAGCGGGCGCTAGGGCTCCAGCGTTTGGTTGATCAATTTCTCAACAGGAAGGGTCCCACGGCCTGGGATTATCTTCGGGTGTTAGGGACCATGGCGGCAATTCTGGAGTTGATATCGTGGGTGCGGGCCCACATGAGACCGTTGCAAAGAGCATTGTTGAGGAGGTGGTCGCATCAAAGGGATTCCCTGTCCCACAGGTTGGTTTGCCCGCCTCAGACTTGCCGAGCTCTCCAGTGGTGGTTGAGTCCAGGATGTCTGGAGAGAGGAATGTCGTTAGAAATGCCGTTTTGGATAGCCCTGACGACGGATGCCAGTCTGCAGGGCTGGGGAGCCCATTGTCAGGGTCGGCTGGCGCAGGGGCAGTGGTCCGTCCTGGAAAGGTCGTGGTCCATCAACAGGTTAGAGTTGAGAGCAGTGGCATTGGCCCTGTGGGTGTTTTGCCCGTTTATTCAGAGAAAGGCCATTCGGGTGTTCTCAGACAACGCGACTGCGGTAGCTTACATAAACTGACAAGGGGGCACCAGCAGCATAGCGCTGGAGGCCGAGGCAGAGAGTTTGTTCGAATGGGCCGAGGAGAATTTGATGGGCTTGTCGGCGGCACATGTTGCAGGAGTAGACAATGTAGAGGCCGATTTCTTGAGTCATGTGAGGATGGACCCAGGGGGAGTGGGTCCTGCATCCAGAGGTGTTCGAAATGGTGGTGCATCGCTGGGGAAAGCCAGTGATGGACCTTATGGCGACTTTCCAGTCGGCGAAGGCCAGTCGGTTCTTCAGCAGAAGAAAAGAGAGAATGTCGGAAGGGCTAGACGCTCTTATTCAAGCTTGGCCGGTCGGACAGCTCCTGTACGTGTTTCCTCCATGGGTGTTAATCGGGCGAGTGTTGCAGCGCATAGACCTGCACAAGGGTCGAGTGATTCTAATTGCCCCGGATTGGCCGCAAAGACCGTGGTACGCAGACCTGGTGAGACTTTTAGTGGAGGAGCCCTGGAAGCTTCCGGTTCGCAGGGATCTTCTGACTCAGGGACCCCTCTGCATGCCACAGGTGGATCGGTTCTCACTTACGACCTGGCTATTGAGTGGGCGAGGCTGAGGGCGAGAGGTTATTCAGGGGCTATGATTGCTACCATGCTAAAAGCAAGACGGAGGTCTACTTCACTAGTTTATGTTAGAGTGTGGCGTATTTTTGAGGACTGGTGTATGGAGAGGAACTTCGTTCCCTTAATGGCGTCAGTTCCACAGGTGCTAGCTTTCCTACAGAATAGGTTTCAGAAGGGCTTAGCGGCATCTTCGTTGAGAGTTCAATTGGCAGCATTGTCCTGTTATAGGGGTAAGGTGCAGGGCAACTCGCTGGGTAGTCATGCGGATGTAAAGCGTTTTTTGAGGGCAGTAGCTCTACTGCGGCCGCCGCGTAAGCAGGTAGTCCCGGCTTGGGATCTCCCGTTGGTTTTGGAGGCATTGGGAAATGTGCCTTTTGAGCCTTTAGCGGACGCATCGTTGAAGGATCTTACCCTTAAGGTGGTGTTCTTAGTAGCTATTGCTTCGGTGAGACGAGTGTCTGAATTGCAAGCGTTATCTTGTAGGAAGCCTTTCCTGTCCTGCTCAGATTTTAAGGTCGTTTTGTGGACAGTGCCATCTTTCTTGCCTAAGGTAGTGTCAGGTTTTCATATGAACCAAGTTTTCGTGACGAAAGGGAAAGGTTGAGTCGTGAAACGACTCCATCGGTTGGATATCCGGCGAGCCTTGAAGTATGTGGCTAGAACGGCTAGCTTCCGTAAGTCGGACAGGCTGTTTGTTCTGTTTGCGGGGTCAAGACGAGAAGAGGCGGCTTCTAAGGGTTCGATTGCTCGTTGGTTGAAAGAAGCGATCGTGTCGGCGTATCTTTTGAGAGGCCGACTAGTGCCAGAAGGACTGAGAGCTCATTCCACTAGGGCGCAAGCAGCGTCTTGGGCGGAGTGTAGCTTGGTGCCTCCAGAAGAGATCTGTAAGGCAGCAACATGGTCTTCCTTGCACTCCTTTGTGAAGCATTACCGTCTCGACATACAGGCGGGAAGGGACACCTGGTTTGGATCGGCTGTGCTTCAGGCTGGTTCGACAGGTCCCTCCCGGTGATTGGATAACTGCTCTGTTACATCCCCAGAGATTCCGGGACTAGACTGGAGGGACGATCAGGAAGAGTAAATTAGACTTACTTGCTAATTGTAGTTCCTGGAGGAACTCCAGTCTAGTCCCGGATCCCGCTCTAATTGGATATAAGTCTGAGGCCTGAAGCAAGAGCTCTCTTACAGGTAAGCAACGTGTTTGGGTGGTTTCTCTGTCGGTCATGGGTCTTGAAGAGCTCGGGGATATTCTGGGGGTGGTGCATGGTTCCTTTCTTAGCGGGGAAAGAGGGGACCTCACGGCATGGTCGGTCTGGTAGGGGTCCTGTAAATAGTTGGACATGAGGTCGTTACAAATTCCTTAGGCACTTGTTGTTTATTTTGGTGAGTCACTACTTACTTGTTGCTCCGATGAGTCTGCTTTGTCAGTAGGTTAACTGGTGGGTGAAGGCGGTGCCAGTGCTTATATACCAATGACATCACAACAGTGAAGTTTCTCAGTCTCCAAAGCTGCTGGAAGAGGTAGACAACCCAGAGATTCCAGGACTAGACTGGGGTTCCTCCAGGAACTAGAATTAGCAGGTAAGTCTAATTTACTCTTCTATTGATGCTTCTCTTTGGTTTAATCCTAAAATACTTGTCAGAAGGAAGACTATTTACTGGAAAGGCTGGATCACTAAGGGGTTGTTTAATATCGGTCAGCTTTTAGAGGGTGATAGATGGATAAACAGTACAAAGGTTGATGGAAGTTTATAATTTTTCCTCTTCCAAGGTTCATAAGCTTACATTTTATTTATTTATTTATTTTAACAAATGCTTATATACCGCTACCTTCCAAGAAGATCAGGTGCAGTTTACAATGGAACAGTTTTAAACAGGGTAACATTCTGTTTTTTACATAGAACATAAGAAACTTTGGTTATACATTACAATGAAACATTTTTTAAACAGGGTAAACATCCTGGTTTTTTTTTACAAAGATCTTAAGAAACTGTGGTTATACATTAACAATTATACTTGCTATATTTCAACTATGTACAAACCTCATAACTATATACAAAAGTTTGTATTTCATTGGCTTATTTAAATAGTATTACAGGTTTATTTACCTATTATATATAGGGTATGATTTGAAGTGTATGTGGTACGTTTGAATGTATTATTGAAACTGGTAGGCTCATTTAAATGTTAAAATTGAAATTTGTATTGAGTTTAAATTTATAAGCGAAAATCATAGGTCAAGATAGGGTATTATTCAGGGGTAATTTTGTTGATTACAAAATTTGGCTCTGGTTTAGTCTATTATTATTCATTTAGAGAGTCATTTATCCATTTTCAACAAGTGGAAAAGTGTTTTCCATTGAGTCATAGTGCATTCTGAACATGTGGGTTTTTAGCTTTTTCCTTATTTCTTTTAGTTCGGTTAGTTTTCTTATTTCTTCCGGGAGGGAGTTCCAGAGTGTAGGGGCTGCATGAGAGAATGCTTTTTTATTGGTTATCTTTTTAGCTTTGGTGAAGTCTTTTGGACATTTTATTTTATTAGCGTGGCCTCTCCTGTGGACACTGTTTGTTGAGTCTATATCAATGAGCTTGGTTAGTGTAGGTGGGGCTAAGTTATTTATTGCTTTAAAGGTAGTTATTATTGCTTTATAGTTTATTCTACATTGTATTGGTGACCAGTGCAAGTGAGCTAATATTGGGGTTATATGTTCAAATGGATGTACTTTCATTATGATTCTGGCTGCTGTATTTTGGGTAATTTGAAGCCTTTTTATATTTTGTTTTGTTGTACCTAGAAGTGTTAGATTGGCAAAATCAAAATGGGGTGTGATGATCACATGTATTATGCTAGTGAAGTCCTGTATATGTATAAGTGGGTGTATTTGTTTTAGTATTTTTAGTTTGTAGTGAATTTTCTTTATTGTGTTACTGATATGCGTGTTCATAGTGAGATGAGAGTCAAGAGTGACTCCTAAGTATTTCACTTCCTTTTTTATGTAGATATCATGGTCTTGTAATGTTATGTGGGTTGGAGGGGTGTAGGATTGTTTTTTTGTTACTATTAATATTTTCTGTTTTAGAGTGGTTAATGTGTAGATTTTGTTCTGTTAGCCATTTTGTTATTTCGTTGAAACTCTCAACTAGTATTTGCATTGGGAGGTGAGGTGTCGTAAATGGAATATACATCATTATGTCGGCTGCACATATATGATATTGAATTTTGAATTTTTTGAAAATATTGCAGACGGGTTGAATGTATATATTAAATAGGAGGGCTGAGAGGGCAGAGCCCTGGGGAAGGCCAATATTTTGGTCATAGGTATCATATCTATTGAATGGGTTAGCATCATCAAATATTTGGTCAGTTTCAAACCTCCCAGCATCTGATTTGGGGGGTTATTTGTCATAAAACGTTAGAGATTAGTAACTCAACCTCGTTCCTATACAAACAGCTTAAGGATAGTGCAGGTCTATCTCTGTTGGGACTTTATCGGGTTTGGGAGACTGATCTGGAGTTAGCTCCAGATATGATTAATTGTAATTCTTTTTGGGATCAAACAATTAGACCAACAATGTCTAGTAATCTCGCTAAAAGCTTATTTTTCTTGGCACATCGCTCAGTATGGACACCATTACGCATGCACAGAGCAGGACTATCGCAGTCCAATATTTGCTGGCGATGTTCTGCAAGCATAGGGACACTAAATCATATGCTTTGAGTGCTTGTCTATAAGACATTTCTGGTCAGGTGTTTGGGAATATATACAAGATATACTTCAATTCCTTTTCGTCTCTCTGGGCCAGTCCAGGAACAGTAGGGTAGTCAACCTCCTTCAGCAACTGAGGACTGAAAACATCAAAGCTTTGCTGACACCCTACCTTGCTCCTCCTGGTGACAGAGAGCCAGTCTTTTATTTATTTATTTATTTATTTAACAATTCTTTTATACCGCACTATTACAATCAGTGCGGTGTACATTGAACAAGAAACATACTACAATGCATACAAGTAACATTGAGTTTTACATTGAACAGGGAACTTCAACAATAGGACAACCGGGGGAACTATGTACAGATTAACTTAATGGTATATACAGTAATGGTATATACAGTAATAAAACTCGTTTCAGTCTTTTCAGTCCTCAGCAGCTGAAGGAGGTCTTTGCTGACAGGCTCCGAGAGAGGAAAAAGAATTTTGCATAGTTTTCTCCTTGCTAGCCCTAGCTGGGTTAGTTTTTAGGAGCTATCAGTGGTCTTTGGATCTTGGGGAGTAAAGTTTAAAAAAAAAAAAGCCAAAAAGTTTAAGACTAATTACTTCGATTGGATACTTGAAGGGGGTCAGTTCCTTTCTGCAGCGGTGGAGGCAAAGCCTACCTCGAAGACCGCTTCCCTTCACGATAGCAGAGCATGGTCCTGGGAGCCCCAGAGTCCAATCTTCTGTTTTCAGACTCCCGATCTCCTCGGCCGCGAGCAGCGGTTCTGAGAGGTTGCAGGAGAGAAGTGCTATATAGCAGGTGTGTGTGTTTCTTCTTGTCGGGATCGTATTTAGAAGGGCAGGTGGCAGCGGGACTGTTAGGTTCAGCGGTTTTTACGGCCCGGTAAGCGGCGATCGGGTTCTGTTCGGCCCGGCGGTTCTGGTTCGCGGGTGTCTGTTCCCGGGTGCTCAGGGTCCTACGTTGGCACAATGGAGGATGCGTCAGGGGCTCCGAGTGCAGGAAAGCCTCAGGCAGTGATTGAGAAGGTGGGAACGGTGGCCATTTTAAAGCCGGCTGCCGTTTCTCCCGCGTTGCCGCACAAGTCTGTGAAAAAGAAAGTTAAATCAAAGAAATCTGCTCCAGTGCTAGGGGAGAACCCCATGATGATTTCAGCGGTTCCGGAGGGGTTTAACAGTTTTTTTCTCTCCGGACTTTATCCTGTCATTGCATAAAGCTTACTGCTTAAAGTTAGAGCGGGGGCAGGGCAAGGAAGTAGGTTCTTCCCTGCCAGTGTTGTCCACGCTTTCGGCCTCTCCAGGGGATCCCGGGGAGGGCTCTTTCAAGACGGGGGTTTTGGCAGCAGGGGCAGATGGGGGTCTGGATCAGCAGACGCTAGAAGCTCTTGGCCCAGAGGAGGGTGAGATACTCTCAGAGTCTGGGTTGGATTTGTGGCCAGAGGACCTCGAGGAAGGAGAGCTAGCTGCTGGAGAGGATCCCAATCTTTTCAGAGTGTTTAGGAAGGAGGAGTTGGGAGCACTGATTGCCCATTCCTTAGCGGCCTTGAATATTGCCTTGCTGGCGGCTCAGGCTGAGCCATTGGAGGATCCCTTGTTGCAGGGTTTTCAAGCAGAGCAACGGTGTTTCCCGGTACATAGAGTTATTAAGCAGTTGATTGAATCTGAGTGGGAATTCCCCGAGGCTACCTTGAGAGGGGCAAGGGCACTAAGCCGCTTGTATCCGGTTCCTCAGGAAGAAAAAGAGCTGTTGCGTATGCTGAAGGTAGATGCCTTAGTATCAGCAGTTACTAAGAAAACCACTATCCCAGTAGAAGGGGTGGCGGCTCTTAAGGATCTGCAGGATAGGAAGCAGGCCTTTGATACCAGTGCGCCGGCATTACAAACTTCTATCTGTGGAGCTTATGTATCTAGGGCTTCCATTAGATGGCTGCAAGCGGAGTATAGTCCAGGTTTGGAAGGGGCTTCTGCGCCGGAAGGAACGAAGTTGGAATCAGCTGCGGCATATCTCGCTGACGCGTTCTATGATTTGGTTCGGATGTCAGCCAAGTCAATGGCATCGGTAGTGGCTGCTTGGAGATTTCTCTGGCTGAGGAATTGGGCAGCGGACGCGTCTTCTAAGTCTCGGCTTAGTAGGCTACCTTATAAAGGTAAGCTCCTCTTTGGAGAAGTGTTGGAGAAGATTGTGAAGGATTTGGGGGACTCCAAAGGTGGCCGCCTTCTGGAGGACCGCCCGAAAGGGCCAAAGCAGGGCTTGTCACTGCGTGGTCAAGGCAGAGAGTTTTGTAGGTTCAGAGGGACTCTGTTTTCCCCTTATCAGAGAGGGCGGTTTCTCCCTAGGGGCCAGTCCTTTCGGGGTGCTCGAGGATTCGGACGGGGATTTGCCAGTCCTCAGTCCAGCGCCTCTAAGAAGCCACAATGAAATGAGGGAGGTCCAGGCGTAGACGAACATAGGAGGTCGGTTACGGTTTTTCCTCTCCGCCTGGGCTGCCATTACCACAGACCGCTGGGTACTGGAGATAATTCGGGATGGCTATTCCTTGGAGTTCGAGCAATCCCTACTGGGAGCATTCATAATGTCGCTGTGCAGGGGTTCTGCAAAGGCTTCGGCGGTGGAGCAGACGCTTCAGCGGTTGCTACGGATTCAGGCAGTCGTTCCGGTACCTCCAGACCAGTGCGGTTTAGGTCGATACTCCATTTATTTCGTTGTTCCCAAGAAAGAAGGATCCTTTTGGCCAATTCTCGATCTAAAGCATGTGAACCACTGTTTAAGGGTGCCACATTTTCGGATGGAAACTCTGCAGTCGGTGATCCGGTCGGTGAGGCCGGGGGAGGTGCTTTCGTCGATAGATTTAATGGAAGCTTACCTGCATATTCCCATCAAACCCCACCATCAAAAGTTCTTGCGCTTTGCGGTACCCATGGGTCATTTTCAGTTTCAGGCCTTGCCCTTCGGGTTAGCCATGGCGCCTCGCATATTCACAAAGGTGATGGTAGTGGTGGCGGCAGCATTGCGGAAAGAAGATATTCTCGTGCATCCTTATCTGGACGACTGGCTTATCTGGGCACGTTCTATTCCGGAATCGCAGGAGGCCACCTCGAGGGTGGTGGCCTTTCTAAAGAGTTTAGGATGGGTGGTCAATCGCACCAAAAGTCAGTTGGCTCCAGTGCAGTCCCTGGTATATTTAGGGGCGTTGTTCGACACGGACCGGGGGGCAGTATTTCTGCTGGAGATCAGGATTCAAAAGCTGATGCATCAGGTGACCGCTTTTTTGCACCTCAAGGTGCCAATGGCCTGGAGATACTTACAGCTCCTGGGTTCCATGGCAGCAGCCTTAGAGTTGGTGCCGTGGGCCAGAGCCCATATGCGACCGCTTCAGCACTCGTTACTGTCCCAGTGGTCTCCGCAACACCATCCTCTCAGCCGGCGGTTGGTTTGTCCGGTCGAGGTGGCCAGCAGTCTGGTGTGGTGGAGCAATCCCGCGCATCTGAGGGCGGGAATGCCGTTGGACACGCCGGATTGGGTGTTGGTCACCACGGATGCCAGCCTCTCCGGCTGGGGGGCACATTGTATGTCTCAGGTGGCACAAGGCCTTTGGACAGAAGAGATGTCCAGTTGGTCCATCAATCAGCTGGAGATGAGAGCAGTGGCGCTAGCATTGCAGAAGTTCGAAACGCTTGTGAGCGGCAAAGCGATATGAGTTTTCTCAGACAATGCGGTCACCGTGTCCTATAGCAACCGGCAGGGGGGCATGGGCAGTGCAGTCATGTTGGAGAGTCTGGCGCTCATGCAGTGGGCGGAGGAGCATCTTCTGGCTCTGTCAGTGGCGCATGTAGCGGGAAAAGACAATGTGCAAGTGGATTTTCTCAGTAATCAGCTGCTGAATCCAGGGGAATGGCGGCTAAACGACGCCGTCTTTCATGACATAATGAAGCGCTGGGGTCAGCCGGTTATGGATCTGATGGCAACCTTCGACAATGCCAAGGCATGTCGGTTTTTCAGCAGAACCAGGGAACACATGTCCGAGGGCCTGGATGGCTTGGTTCAGCCCTGGCCGAAGGGGGAGCTTCTCTATGTGTTTCCTCCGTGGCCGATGGTAGGGTGAGTCGTTCGCAGAATCACTTGTCATCCAGGGATGGTGATTCTTATTGCCCCAGATTGGCCGAGACGAGCGTGGTATGCGGATCTCGTGCGCTTGCTGGTCGATCATCCTTACAGGTTGCCGAGTCGGATGAATTTGTTGTACCAGGGTCCGATTCTCATGCCGCAGGTGGATCGCTTCTTGCTTACGGCTTGGCTCTTGAAAGGCAGCAGTTGAGGCGGAAAGGCTTTTCCGCAGCGGTGGTCAATACCATGTTACAGGCTCGTCGGAGGTCCATGTCGGTGGCCTATATTCATATTTGGAGGATCTTTGAACGCTGGGGGGCCAGGCATGGGGTGCGGGCTTGAGCGGCAGGAGTGCCGGACGTTTTGGCTTTCCTCCAAGATGGGCTGGATAAAGGCTTAGCATTCAGTACCTTAAGGGTACATCTGGCGGCTATAGCTTGCTACCACGGTAAAGTGCAAGGTCGGAGTTTAACGTTGCAGCAGGATGTGCAGCAGTTTTTCCAAGCAGTTAAGAACGTGAGGCCACCTAGAAGACCGGTGGTGCCGCCTTGGGATTTGAATTTGGATTTGCGAGCCTTGATGCGCGCTCCGTTTGAGCCTGGGAAAACGGTGCCGCTTAGAGAGCTCTCGTGGAAGACCGCTTTCTTGGTAGCGTTGTGCTCAGCTCGAAGGATTTTGGATTTGCAGGCGCTGTCCTGTAGGGAGCCGTACATTCAGTTTTTAGAGGAGAAGGTGGTATTACGGCCGGTGCCCTCCTTTCTTCCTAAGGTGGTGTCAGGGTTTCATGTGAATCAGTCGATTTCCCTGCCTACTTTTCGGTCGGCCTCGGCGGATGAGAGTGGTGTTTCCCTGCATAAGTTGGATTTGGGGAGAGTGCTGCACCGATATCTCAGGCGGACGCAGGCCATCCGGAAGTCGGAAAGGTTGTTTGTGCTGTTCGCAGGCGCGCGGAAAGGGGAAGCGTCCTCCAAGGCCTCGATTTCGCGCTGGGTAAAACAGGCGATTGCAGCTTTGTATCAGGCAGACGGGAAGGAGGCGCTGAGGGCTCACTCGACTCGGGGGCAGGCGACGTCCTGGGCCGAGTGGGCTTTGGTTCCACCGGTGGATATTTGTTGGGCAGCGACCTGGTCGTCCTTGCATACATTTGCGAAACATTATCGCTTAGATGTTCAAGCAGCGGGTGATGCAAAGGTCGGCGCAGCTGTGGTTTTAGCGGGGCTCTTGGGTCCCTCCCGAGAGTAGTTACTGCTTTGGTACTACCCTACTGTTTCTGGACTGGCCCGGAGAGACGAAAAGGAAGAAGAAATTGTACCTTACCTGCTAATTGTCTTTCCTTGAGTATTCTCCGGGCCAGTCCAGGACCTTCCCAGAAGTTAGTGGAACGTAGTTCCTGGGTCTTTCTATCCCGTGGCAGCCGCGGGGCTGCGAGTCCGGGATTAGTGGACAGAGAATTCCCTAGGCTTAGCAGGACAAGTTTCAGTCCTAGGGGAAACCTGGGGGTCTTACGCAGAGGATCTGGCTAGGGGGCTCCCGTTGAGTTCTTTGCCACATGTCCGCAGGAGGGACGTTTCCTTAGGTGGGACATAGTTTTTGGTTTTGGGGAGTTACACAGTCAAGTGTTCTTTGATATGGTTGATGGTTCCTAGTAGTAGTTTTTGTGCTTGAATTTTGCTTAACTGCTTGGATATTCTTAGACTGGCTCTCTGACACCAGGGGGAATAAGGTAGGCTGTCGGCAAAGCTTTGATGTTTTCAATCCTCCTTCAGTTGCTGAAGGAGGTTGACTACCCTACTGTTCCTGGACTGGCCCGGAGAATACTCAAGGAAAGACAATTAGCAGGTAAGATCTAATTTCTTCATTGATATCCTTATATCAATCCAAATAGTTTTCTTTAGATCCCTATGCTTGAGAGGAAAACTCTCAAATTATGATGGATCATTGCTAGACATTTTGGTGTCTATTGCTGTTCAGCATGTTTTGCACTGCTGGAAAGATGCATCTGACCTTAATGTCATCTTTTGGTGGCACTCTGTCAGATTCGTAAATTTGAAGGTGCTGCTTTGATTTCATTAAATTGTATAGGGAAAGTGAGGCGGATCTGGAGATCTCTTGATGAGTATTTATCAATATTGTAAACATGATTGCTGTGATTTGTATTGTGCAACCTCTGGGTACTGGGTTTTTTTTGGGGGGGGAATATAGTTTGTACTTTTTAGTGTTAAAGACCATCTGTTAAATGAAAATCTTTAAATAAATTTTTGAAAAAGGAATATGTGGATGTTTAGGAGAATTTGTTGCTGAATTTATGTATATTCTTTATTTAGGTACCAATTCTTTGTTTGCAGAGTAAATATTATATTTTTGTTTTACAGATTACGTGTAGCTGCTCAAGATGTAGAACAATTAGGAGGAGAAAGAACAAATTTAGAAAAACAAGTTGGAGAGCTTCAAGCAAAATGTGCAGATCTAGAAGAAGAGAGATATGAGGCTGTGGCAAGAGTACGAGACAGCATGCAGCTGGTGGAAGAAGCAAACTTGCAAAAAGATCAAGTAAGATGATGATCTACTGCCATTTATTCATGGAGTCTGAATATGGAGGAGCCTGTTCACTAAGCTGTGCTAGTCTTTGTTTAGATTGTAACATGTTAAAAAGCATTAATGTCCGTTAAAATCTGTGTCAGCAGTAATGCAGTATGTTTTTATATCTTTTGATGCAGACTTTCTTGCTGAAATTTAAATAATCTGATTATTAAAAAATATGCTAATCAGCTCATTTAAGCATTGATGCACCTTGTATCGGTGGTTAGGGCAGAAACCTGTAACCGGAAAAACCAGGGTTCAAATCCTACTGATGCTCCCTGTGGCCTTGGGCAAGCCACTTAACCCTCTATTGCCTCAGATACAAACTTGTTGTAAGCCCTCTGGTGACAGGGAAGTGCCTACTGTACCTGAATGGAGCTCATCTTGAACTGCTACTGGAAAAACACGAGCTAAATAATAATAAATCCACACTAAGCTTTTTCTTTCATGGTTGCATTAACCTTACCTCAAGAAGTATACTTCTCTAACATGCATGCTGATACTCAGCTCAGCCCCCCCCCACCCACCCCAAACAGTTTTCTTAAAGAACTGATAGGTTGTCCAAAGTAATGGCAGGATCTTTATATGCGAACACCTCTCCTCCCATCCAACCTCCCCATCCCCCAATCCCAAGGTTTAAAGTTGTCCCTCCTTCCTTTCAGCAAAACTTCAGGGGGGCTTCAGATCCTCTTTGTCTGCTCAGACTGCCCTCTGCCTACTCCATTCATAAAAGTGGGAGTTACTTATGCCCTTTCAGTGGTCACAGATGGGTCATGTGTTTAATGCATTTTAGTAAATAAACCTCTCACTCGCTTGGTTTATGGCTTGTCATGTCACAAGAGCTTACATGCATCAGTGATACTGAGAGCTGTGCTATTGGTAGCTCAACCTAGTGACAGGGTCTCCCAAGATGTACGGGCCTCAGCTGAGGTGCCAAATTAAGTCAAACCACCCATCTGGGAAGCAACAGTATGGGGGGGGGGGGAAGGCATTAGTGTCAAAGGATCACATTTCTCTGACAATGGCAACAACATTGGCAGTAACCACACAGAAGAAAAGCCTGGCAATCTATTTGCATATTTTGCCTCAAAAACCCAATGGATAGTCAGAACAAAACAGATTGTGATTATAGTGCTGGAAGATGAGCCTCCCAGGTTGGATGGCACTCATAGGGTTAATGGGGAAGAACTGAAGAGTAAAGCCAGCATTTATGATGGTGTTAGAACAAAACCTTTGGGATGTCTGATTGCTGATGTAGCTGTGCATGAAATAAGTCAGAAGTTGCAAAGATGCCTTACATATTGGAACACAGAACATACGACGCATGAACCAAGGGAAGATAGAGCTGGTCTAGAGTGAAATGGGAATCTGTACAACTTGATTTGCTGGGTATCAGTGAACTGAAATGGACTGGCATCAGGTACTTTGAATCTGATCACATGGTATACTGTGCCGGAACTGGAATACAATGTAGAAATGGCGTCATATTTATAATTAAGAAAACATTTATAAGAATTGTAATACAGTGTAGTCAGTGAATGCTTTATTTCTATTTATCTGAGGAATGCCCATCAACACAACTATTATTCAGGCATAGGCACCAACAGATGCGGAAGAGGATGTAGTTGATCAGTTCTATGAATAAGTACAAGCTGAAATTGACAGAACATGCAAACAAAATATACTGATACTTATGGGCGACCAGAACACAAAAGTTGAGAACAAAGGCAGCAGCAAAGTGGTTGGAAAATATAGGCTGGAGAAAGAGAATTCTGCAAGACCAACAATCTATTCATCTCAAATACGAGATACCACCTTCTAGCAACCCAAGCGGTGACTGCCCAGTGTATTGTAAAAAATTAAATAGTCTACATCTGTGGAAGTCAATGGTGGAAAAGCTCCATAACATTAACAAAGACAAAATCTGGAGCTGACTATGGTATACATCACCAGCTATTTATATACAAACTCAAGCAAAAGCTGAAAAAAGAACAAACTACTCATGAATATAGCAAAGTAAGAGCCTGAAAATATACATACCACCAGAATTTAAAGACTCTCTGCAAAATTGGTTCGCTGCTTTTGGATACAAGTGAGAGAGCACCAGAAGAGTTATGGGATGAGATCAAGAAAGCTGTGCATGAAGAAAGTGAAAAGTCTCTGCAAAAGGTGAAAAAGCAAAAATGGCCAAAATGGATGACTAAAGAAAATTGCTCAGAAAAACAGTGAAGTGAAAGCCAGAGGACAAAGAGATAATCGCAAAACTAAACAGACTGCCAATGTGCAGAAAGATGAGATAGAGAAGCACTAGACTGACACATGTAAGGAAATGGAATCAGAGTTAGAGAAACTTCCAGCCTTGAATCAGAATGCTTAAGGGCCTTTCAAGGATCCATGTTGAATGATGCTGAGAAGATTGAGAAAAGATGGAAAGAATACACAGTCATTATACCATAAAGATCAAGTGGATCAACTGCAGTTTCCTTACGATCAGGAACTGTTGTTGATGAAAGAAGAAACTGAAGCAGCATTGAAAGCATTATCAAAGAACAAAGCACTGGATATTGATGGCATCCCTATGGAAATATTACAGCAATTAGATGCAGCTATTACAACACTTACAAGACCCTCCCAGGAAATATGGAAAACAAAATCATGGCTGACTGGAAAAGATCTGTCTTCATACCAGTACTGAGGAAAGGTGATTCAACTGACTGTGAAAATTATCGCACAGTTGCTCTAATCCCACATGCCAGAAAGATTCTACTCAAGATCATTTAGTGGAGACTAAAAATCATTCCACATCGTCCCTCCAGTCTAGTCCTGGCACCTGTGGGTTGCTTCACCCCTCCAGCAGCCTGGAGACTGAGCATGTCACATTTTGATGACATCACCCTAGATAAGCAGCTGGCACTCCCCTCCTCTCTCCAAGCAGCTGGAGGGTATGATTCAGTGGGACTCACTGAAGGGACAATTAGGAATGGGCGTGTAGTTTAGTTGCAAAGGGTTTGAAGAAGGGGTTTAGCCTTAACATTCTTAATTAAGGTATATAGAAAGAAAAGAAAAGGAAAAAAAGGGGGGGGGGGTGCTTCCCGGTCTCCCAGAGGTTTCAGCAGCGGATCTGGAGTTAAATGAGACTAAGGTGCCGTCAGCAGCTGGGTAGCCGGTCTGTGGGAGAAGGCAGCCTGTCACTCAGAATCCTGGTGCTGCAGCCGCACGGAGCAAGCTAAGCACCGGAAAGCTTTAGGAAGCCATGAGAGGTATTGGTGATGGAGTGCTGGGCTCAGTTGTGATTCGGCAGGCTGTGATTGAGAGAGGTCTGTCCTGATCCGCGTGATGCCAGGGCCATTTTCTTGGAAATCACAGCCATCTTAACAAAAGGGCAATTTTTTGTTTTAAAACTGGAGTGGCCCTGTCCTACTGTTTTAAATGCAGAGAGACATTTTAAAGGTGATTTTTTTTTGCTTTCTGGGAGGAAAGCACCAGGTAGGGGGCCTTCCTAGAGTTAGGGGGGGGGGGGCTCCCAGTAAAAAAAAAAAAAAAGGGACAAGGCGAAGGGCACAGTTGAAAAGAGCAGCATGCCTTCTAAGTCCTCCTGTGGTACCTGTGGGTCCCGCCGCAAGCACATCACAGCAGAAGGGGCTACCGTTGCTGTGGGGCCAATTCTACCACTCTGGAGGCAGAAGTTAAGGGTGCGGAGAATGCACTGAAAGAGCAGGCAACTGGGGGCATTGCTGCTCAGGCCATGGGAGTGGGGGGATCCTCTGGGCCACAACCTCCCTCAACAGGTGGGGAGCAACTGGCAGAGACAGGCCGGTCATAAAAGCAAGAAAGACTAAGGCAAAGAGAGCGCCTAAGGCCATAGTGGTTAAGAAGGGATACGAGACCTTGGCACCACAGGGCTTTATGCCGGAGTTGGTCATCCTCATACATAGGGCTTTTTGTATGCAGCAGCAGGGGGACATTGGTTCTGAGCAGCTTAGAGGCAAGATGAAAAAGAGGGCCCTTTTGGAGCTCTCCCTGCAGGAGCAGCAGGAAGAAGAACCGGGACCAAGTAAACAAGGGTTACAAGAGGACCCTTGGGAGGAGCCGGGGTCATTGCATTCGGAGGAGTTAGAGGACCCGGCTGAGGAGTGGCTACCAGATTCGGATTTTGAGGACAGAGAGATCCCTGAGGCAGAAGAGGCCCAAATTGTGCGGGTCTTTCGGCAAGAGTAAATAGTAGCGCTCATTGCGCATGCTGCCAAAGCCCTTAATTTTGAGAATAGACGGGCCTAGAGAGGAGGAACCGTTGGAAGATCTGCTCCTTCAGGCAGTCAGTACTACTCAGACAGCATTTCCTCTTCACAGAGTTGCCCGCAGATGATGCAGAACGAATGGGATCTTTCTGAGGCCACACTGAAGGGCACGAGGACTATGTCCCGCCTTTATCCGTTACAGGAAAAGGATAAGGGCATTTTGCGCACACCAAAGGTAGATACTGCAGTTTCAGCGGTCATGAAAGACTACTATCCCTGTGGAAGGCGGTTCGGCACTCAAGGATGTGCAGAATAGAAAGTTAGAGATGCTTCTTAAGCAGGCCTTTGAGATTAATGCCCTGTCCCTACAGGCAGCTATCTGCGGGGCTTTTGTAGCACGGACATGCCTGCAATGGACATAGGGGTTCATGCAAAGCACAGGGAGTTCTATGTCCCAGCCGCTGGAGGCAACTAAGCTGGATTTAGGAACAGTGTACATAGCGGACGCCTTCTATAATCTGATCCGCTGTTTGTCAAAAGGTATGGCCTCGGTGGTTGATGGGCGGCGCTACTTATGGCTGCACAATTGGGCAGCGGATGTTTCCTCCAAGTTGCGTCTCAGTAAGCTCCCCTTTAAGGGTACGATCCTCTTTGGGGAGGATCTGGAAAAATTTGTAAAGGACCTGAGGGAGACGAAAGGAGGCAGATTGCCAGAGGATAAACAAAAATCGTTCTGCTCTGGGCTGCTGGGGCAGGTGCAGTTTAGAGATTTCAGGTGTTTTTGCACAACCCGGTTGGCCCCTTATCAGAGAGGGCATTTTCCGGCCAGAGGCCAGAATTTTCGGGGCTTCAGAGGAGCCAGGTAGAGGTTTTTTTCCCTGCGGCATCCTCGGGGCTCAAGAAAGCCCAATGAGGCAAGTATTGTCCAGGCGGCCATGTGGAAGTTCAGCTACAGGACTTTTATGATGCCTGGACCAGACTCACTTCTGACCAGTGGGTTCAGCGCATCATTAGGGAGGAATACTCCCTGGTGTTCGCAAGACCTCTGCGCAAAGCCTTTAACATCTCACCAAGCAAAGCACCAAAGAAATGCTAGGCAGAAAGGCAGACACTGTTGCAGCTCTTAGAGTTGCGTGCGGTAGTGTAGGTCCTGCCAGACCAATGCGGATGTGGTTGATATGCCATTTACTTCATTGTCCCAAAGAAAGAGGGTACCTTTCACCCGATTTTAGACCTCAAAGGGGTAAATTGCTGTCTTATGAGTTCCACACTTCCACGTGGAGACATTGCGCTTGGTGATAGTAACGGTTCAGGCGGAGGAGTACTTGACGTCTCTCGACCTCAGAGGCTTAATTGCATATTCCAATTCATGAGGAACACCAGCAGTTCCTGAGATTTGCAGTACCGATGGGACAATTCCAGTTTCAGGTGCTTCCATTTGACTTACCAACAGCACCACAGACTTTTACCAAGGTCATGGAGTTGGTAGCCGCGGCGCTCTAACAAGATGAAATCTTGGTACACCCATACTTAGACGATTGGTTAATCCAGGCAAAGTCCAGGGAGAAAAGCATACCCACCACAGAGAGAGTAATATTCTTCTTGCAGGAGCTAGGCTGGGTGTCAATGTAGCGAAGAGCTACCTTCAGCTGTCTCAAGACTTAGAGTTTCTGGGGGCCTGCTTCCAGACCAACCTTGGTCGGGTGTCCTTGCCACCAGACAAGGTGCAAAAGTTGCAAAGGCAGGTGGGACGATTCCTCAGCATGCAAGCTCCAACGGCATGGCATTATCTCTAGCTCTTGGGATCCATGGCAGCCACGATAGAGATGGTACTATGAGCTTTTGAGTGCACATGCACCCATTGCAAAGAGCGTTGTTGAGGAGGTGGTCGACCCAGTCCCAACTGCTCACGCTACCACTGCATTGTCCGGCAAAGGTACGGAAGGCGCTCAGGTAGTGGTTGCGGCCCAAAAAACTGGTAGCAGGCATGCTGCTGGAAACATCTCAGTGGATTATGGTCACCACGGATGCCAGCCTTTCCAGCTGGGGGGTGCACTGTGAGGCCAACATAGCGCAGGGGCTGTGGCCCCTGGTGGAGGCGAGATGGCCCAACAACTGCGTAGAATTGAGAGCAGTGTTCTGTGCTCTCAAGGTTTCATAACTACCTGGAAGGGAATGTGATGAGTCATCTCCAGGAACAAGCAGGAATGAGTCTTCACATATGGGTATCGTCGGTACCGACGGAGCCTGCGCGGGAACGCTCCCCAGCGTCCAGTAAGAAAGCTTTTGGGAGCATCCCACAGCGCCTGCGCGCTGCCTTCCCGCCTTTCCTAACCGCCTCTCTCCAGTTCTTCTTTTCCGCGGAGCCAGGCGGTCGTGTTCCTGTCACCGCTGAAGAAGTTCTTTATTTTTCTTTATTTCTTTGGTCGCGCGTCTGCCTTCTTCGATGTCGGACCGGTACTGCCGGTCTTTCTTTCTTTCTTCTTTAAAAAAAAAAAAAATCTACCGTTTTTCCACTTCTGTGCAATTTTGTCTTTTGGGCCTTGGGCCTACAAGATTTTTCCTCATGGAAAAGCCCGCTTCCGGGTTTAAAAAGTGCACGAAGTGCAGCGGTACTCTTTCTATCACCGACACCCATGACTGGTGTCTAAAATGTTTGGGTCCTGACCACACCATCACCGATTGTGAGTCCTATTCCATGATGTCTAAAAGAGGTCGAAAGAATCGAGCGGCAAAGCTCAGTACCCTGTTTCCCTCTGATGCAGCTTCAGTGGCATCGACATCTTCCAGGGCTTCATCTTCTTCCCATGGATCTCAGGTAACCAAACATAAGTCCAGCCGGTCCTCGAAGGGTAGATCTCCCTCTAAGTATCGAGATGCCTCCGGGCTTGCCCTCGAGGATCCTGCACTGGCAAAATTACCCCGGCGGGAGGCTCCGGCTTCCAAAGCTTCATCTATGGGGTCACAGGTTGACATCGATGGCGTGGCCTCAACCGATCACCTGTTGCCATGTTCTGGGGTACCGGTGGTCTCCACTGGTACCGACATCCAGACATTGGTTGCATCGATGGATCAGAATATTCTGACCATGCAGCGTGCCATCACAGCATTCATACCAGCTGTGACGCCTCCGGTACCGCAACAAACTCCGTTGGCGGTACCGGTTCCGGCACCGATATCGGTTCCGGTGCCGGTACCGATTGCATCGACATTGGCATCGCTGTCGACTGCAGCGGTACCCTGTCCTGTGATGCCCCTCGGTACCGATCACTCCCGATGTCGATACCACTCGGTACGCGTATCGGGCCCTGCAAGAGCATCCAGACAGGCGATACTTCAATTCTTCTGAGGACTCTGATGAATCAGAGGCTTCTGTCGAAGCATCGGTACTCCTTCCTCAGGAGCCCTCTTCTCCAAAAAGAAGAATGTCTCCTCCAGAAGACTTGTCTTTTCAAGACTTCATTAGGGAAGTGGCTAGGGGCCTCTCTATTTCAGTGGCCCCTGAACCAGAGCCTAGAGCCAAGAAATTAGATATTTTACAATATCCTAAGGCTCCTAAAGAGGCAGCTACTTTACCGATTCATGAGATCCTTTATGATCACATGTTGGGCATATGGGAGACACCTCTTACTACTTCCCCTCATTCTCGCAGGTTGGAGACCATGTACCATGTTCCTCCTTGTCCTGGCTTTCATAAAACTCAGCTTCCTCACCACTCTATTGTGGTGGAGTCTGCTATGAAAAAGATAAAGAGTGCTAAAAGACACTCATCTAATCCTCCAGGAAGAGAATGCAGAACCTTAGATGCTTTTGGCAGGAGAATTTTCCAGGCCAATATGCTTACTGCCAGAATCAACTCCTATAGTCTCTATATGGGGATGTTTCTAAAAGAAGTTACAGATCATCTGCTAACTTTATCTCCTTTTATCTCAGAAGATAAAAGGGAAGAGTTTCTCACCTGGCTTAAACATGCCCAGGATGTGTCCAAATTCTCCAACCGTGCAGCCTTTGACTCTTTTGAGTGTGCCAGCAGAGCCTCGGCTATTGCCATAGGGGCACGCAGACTTGCTTGGTTGCAAGCTTCTGATTTGGAACCCTGGGTCCAGGATGGATTAGGAAATCTTCCTTGTACAGGTGAAAACCTTTTTGATAAGGATTGGCAAGCAAAGGCCACTCAGATGGATGCTGAAAATTCTGCCTTAGATAGACTTTCAAAGTCTACTTCTGCTCCTGCTAGAAAAAGGTTATTCAAAAAGACTTTCTTTCCCAAAAAAGGGAAATATTATCCTGGTTATGGTCTCCAGGCATCTTCTACAGGTCGTTTTGCTGCAAAGCGTCAGCAACAACCTAAACAAGCCAAGCCTAAGGCTACAAGGACTGCTACGGCCCAACAGCCTCAGCCTCCTCAGGGCCTTTGACTTACAACTAGAGAACTTAGCCTTTCTGGCTCTAGAAGAACCAGAGCCTCTTACCATTCCAGGAAGGTTAGCTCATTTTGCTCCCAGATGGGAACAAATCACAGCAGAGCAATGGACCCTCTCTATCATAAGGGAGGGGTACAAACTTCATTTCTTAAACCTTCCTCCTCACACTATGGTGAGACAGTTCAATTCTCCAACATCTCTCCTCGACCTTCTGGGTCAGGAGATTGCTACCCTTCTTGCCCAAAGGGCAATAGAAGAAGTACCCCTTCTTCAAAGGGTTCAGGGTTCTACTCCCCCTATTTTCTTATCCCAAAGAAAACAGGGGGCTACAGACCCATATTAGATCTCAGAGAATTGAACAAGTTTCTATGCAAGGAGAAATTCAAGATGATTTCTCTCGGTTCTCTCCTTCCATACCTTCAGAGTCAGGATTGGCTTTGTTCTCTAGATCTCAAGGATGCGTACACCCATGTCCTCATCCATCCAACACACAGAAGGTTCCTTTGGTTCCTTTATCAGGGAAAGCACTACCAATACAGAGTGCTTCCTTTCGGTCTGGCCTCTGCTCCAAGAGAGTTCACAAAATGCATGGCAGTAGTAGCTGCATTTCTACGCACTCTAGGAATATTTGTATTCCCATATCTGGATGACTGGCTCATCCGAGCACCATCCCAGTCAGAGGCCCAGACTTCCCTAGCCTGCACAAGGCGTGTTCTTCAGTATCTGGGACTTGTGATAAACATCCGAAAATCACAACTCACCCCTACTCAGTCATTGGAGTTCATAGGGGCCTTGCTAGATACCACAACTGCAAGGGCCTATCTTCCCCAGGCCCGTTGCCTACGCTTGGTGCAGTTAGCCTCTCAAATTCAGTTAAAATCCCATTTAACTGCTCGAGAGATGTTACAACTGTTAGGCCACATGGCATCCACCGTGCATGTGGTTCCTTACGCCTTCACATGAGGGCAGCTCAGTGGACTCTGTCCACCCAATGGACCCAGGCATCAGGTTGCCTGTCAGACAAAATAGCAACCTCCAGTCGCCTCTTTTGGTCCTTCCAGTGGTGGAGGTCCACTCAAAATCTGTTGCTGGGGTCCCCCTTTCAACAGTTGCTACCCCAAGCAACCCTCACAACAGATGCCTCCCCAAAGGGTTGGGGAGCTCATCTACAAGATCTCTCCACCCAGGGCATCTGGTCTCCACAGGAGACATCTCTACATATCAACCTCTTAGAGCTCAGAGCAATTCTTCTAGCTCTCAGAGTCTTCCACACCCTGCTCAGCTACAAGACAGTCCTCATCCATACGGACAACCAAGTAGCCATGTTCTACGTGAACAAGCAGGGCGGGACTGGCTCTCTGTCACTTTGCAACGGAGCTTTGAGATTGTGGGCCTTCGCCAGAGAGCATCAGATTCATCTCATGGCAGTGTATCTTCCAGGGGTTCAAAACTCTTGGGCAAACAGACTCAGTCGAGTTATGCTTCCACACGAATGGTCCCTCCATGGGGACCAGATAGCCAGGATCTTTCGAATTTGGGGAACCCCAGACATAGACCTGTTTGCAAGTCCGTGGAATGCCAAACTTCCCCGGTTCTGTTCCAGGATTCTGTGTCAGGGAGTTCAAGCCAGGGATGCCTTCCTCCTCCACTGGGGGCAAGACTTCCTCTATGCCTTTCCACCCATTCTCCTAATTTCCAAGACACTGTTCAAGCTTCAGAGAGACAAGGGGACTATGATCCTCATAGCTCCACGTTGGCCACGCCAAGTGTGGTACCCTCTACTTATTCATCTCTCTCAAGCTCCCTCCCTGGACCTCCCTGCTCCAGACCTCCTGTCCCAGGAGGAGGGAACGTTATGGCATCCAAATCCCCAGTCTCTTCATCTCAGAGCCTGGTTGCAGAAGGCCTAGACCTTCAAGATTGGCATCTGTCTCAGCAAGTGAAGGATATCCTTCATGCTTCCAGAAAGCCTTCCACTAGACTTTCCTATGCTTTTAAATGGAAAAGGTTTACCATTTGGTGTGCAGAGAAGAGTCTTAACCCTCATGCAATATCTCTGAATTCTTTACTAGAGTATTTGCTGCATTTATCCCATGCAGGCCTCAAAACGAATTCAGTAAGAGTTGTCACAGGGTGGACATAGGGCAGCCTGAGAAGGTGCAGAGCAGTGTGAATGATCACGGTGAAAGTGACAGAATAAACAGGAGAATGTTTATTGGTTGCCAGCGACAACCTAAGCACACGTGCACAGAGCCCAGAAAGACACACCCAGAGAGCAAAGCAAGGGAGTCTGCTTTACCTAATAGAGTGCACCTGAGGGAAGGTGGAGTCAGGAAATACACAGATAAAACAGACTACCAAACATTTGGAGATAGGGAACCTTTGAGAGAGAGGGAATCCTGGAGAGATGAGCCGAGGAGAGAATCCCTGAGAGAGGAATTAAAGCAGCAGAGGTCACAAGCTGAAAGGCAGCAGGGGAGCCGGTGTGAATGTTGGAAAGAGTCCAGAGACCTGTGTGGTTCTGGGAGAAGGCAACACCCTGACAGCGTGAATGTGTTTGGAAAGCAAGAAGAATACAGGAAGACTGCAACAGCAGGTACAGGGGCAAAGAGTGGATACAAGGGCTATTTGCCATTTGAAAGGGAAGGGCCCTGGAGGCTTAGAAATAGCCATATAAAGCCCAGATATTCAGAGGCTAATAATAGCTTTTCTCCTGATTATAGAAGTATTAAAAGAAGAGGGCTTCACTTACTTAGAAAAGCTGAAGAAATCCCTTCTCACGGTGAATTCCCAGCTTCTAGGGAAACACCGTTACACCGGTTGCAATCAGGCACAGTTGGGCCTGGAAAGCTAGGGCAGACCCGGCAGGGACCCTATCAAAATTACCCAGCTAGCAGGTCAAACCAAGACCTGAGCTATGCATTGAGGCACCAGCGGGGGCAGGGCTCTGAAAGACATCACTCAGAGTTTGGTGATACTCCCCAGAAAGGCAGTGCTGCTCACAGGAAGAGAAACTTCTTGACTAACGAGGCAAGCCTTCCATATTTTTATTCCACATTGGAAGTGGATAGTGGAGATACCAATGAGCAAGAAATAATGGAATATGAGAATTCTGAAGTATTAACAAATACAGAATTGATGGACTGTTCTTTCTCTGTGATAGAGCCAGAGATATCATTAAGGTAAATGTGATTTGTGTAACCTTAAATTCCAGTATACAAGTGGCAGAGCTGCAACTCTCTCCCTCTCTCCAAGCCAAGCAGTCAGTTAGGCTGTTTATTATTTACTTTTGGTTTAAAGTTATCAGCTGAAGGAAGCTACTTTTGTTACATAGTTATCTTTTGTTTGAAGCCAAGTGGGCTATTAATTTCTGTTGTTTAAAAAGAAGAAACCTCAAGGGACGGGGAATAAAACCCTAAAAGAAAAGAAAGTTCTTCTGTGTGATTTATATATAGAAGCAAGGCACAACTAACACCCTCATAATAGCCCAACAATACCAGCAGTCACGGCTGGGGCGGATGAGGTGTGACAGAGTCCATTTGAGTGCTATTGCAGCGAACCTTAAGCCTCTCAATGGACATCCTATTTCCTCTCATCCTCTTATTGCAAGATTCATGAGCGGCCTTCTTTTAACTAAACCTCCCATTAGACCACCTCCAGTGGCATGGGATTTGAATTTGGTTCTTGGCCAGCTTATGAAGCCACCCTTTGAACCCTTAGCCACTACCTCCTTGAAATTCCTTTCCTGGAAGGTTATTTTTCTCATTGCAGTCACCTCAGCTCGCCGTATCAGTGAGCTGCAGGCCTTGCTGGCTAATCCTCCTTATACAAGGTTCCATCATGACAAGGTAGTCCTCGGAACTAATCCACACTTTATGCCTAAAGTGGTCTCACCTTTTCATCTGAACCAGGAGGTGTATTTACCTGTCTTTTTTCCAGGACCTCATGCATCAAGTGCAGAGAGGAATCTTCATACCCTGGATTGTAAAAGAGCACTTGCTTTCTACTTACAAAGGACACAGCAACATAGAAAGTCTTCTCAACTCTTTGTTGCTTTTGATCCCTCTCATTTAGGACTTCCAGTCTCTAAGAGAAGTCTGTCCAATTGGATTGCTCAGTGTATTTCCTTCGCCTACCAGAGTAAGAACCTTTCTCTGGAGGGCCATGTCACAGCTCACAATGTGAGGGCCATGGCAGCCTCTATGGCTCATCTAAACTCTGTGTCCATCGACCAAATCTGTCGAGCGGCCACCTGGGCCTCGGTTCATACCTTTACAGCCCATTACTGCTTGGACAAGGACTCCCGCTGGGATGCCTTGTTTGGTCAGGTTGTTCTCAAACACCTGTTCCATACCTAATCAACTCCTACCCCCCATCCCTGGTTGGATGCCCGAGATCCATGGGGTGAGGTAGAGCCCTTCTCAGGGACTCACAACTTTGGAGATCTCCCTGGCATCTCTAGCTGCGGAGTCCCCATATGTGAAGACTCATTCCTGCTTGTTCCTGGAGATAGCACAGTTACTTACCTGTAACAGGTAATCTCTGGGAACAGCAGGAATAAGTCTTCACAACCCACCCACCTCCCCTAGGAGTTGTATCTCTCTATCTATCTTTACTTTCCTCTCTCTCTCTTTGTCTCAGCTTTAAAACTCGAACTGGAGAGAGGCGGTTAGGAAAGGCGGGAAGGCAGCGCGCAGGTGCTGTGGGATGCTCCCAAAAGCTTTCTTACTGGACGCTGGGGAGCGTTCCCGCGCAGGCTCCGTCGGTACCAACGATACCCATATGTGAAGACTTATTCCTGCTGTTCCCAGAGATCACCTGTTACAGGTAAGTAACTGTGCTTTCTTGGACATTGCCACGACAGTTGCTTGCATCAATTGGCAAGGAAGCACCAGCGCTTTTTTGGCAACAACAGCCTCTCTGACCTCACCTTTAAACCGCATGGTTTAAAGGTGAGGTCAGAGAGGCTGTTGTTGCCAAAAAAACATCTTTCAGGAAATGGAAAAAAGAGCCAAACGACGAAACCTGGAAACAGCACAAGCACTGGCAAGTCAAATGCAAGGCATTGATAAAGCAGGCAAAGGGAGAATTTGAGAAGAAGCTTGCTGCGGAAGCAAAAACGCGAAATAAAGATTTTTTTCAAGTACATTCGTAGCAAAAAACCTGTGAGAGAGTAAGTTGGTCCATTAGATGATAGAGGAGTTAAAGGGACACTAAGAGGAGACAAGGCGATAGTGGAGAGACTGAATGAATTATTTGCTTCGGTCTTTACTGAGGAAGATGTAGGGACTGAAGTGGTATTTAAAGGTGCGGAAGAATTGAAGGAAATAGCGATATATCGGGAAGATGTATTACAACTATTAGATAAACTGAAGAGTAGCAAATCACCTGGGCCGGATGGTATACATCCAAGGGTGTTGAAAGAACTGAAATATGAGATTGCAGACCTGCTATTAGTAATCTGTGAAATCTCATTAAAATCATCTCTAATACCTGAAGATTGGAGGATCGCCAATGTAACACCAATTTTTAAAAAGGGTTCCAGGGGTGATCCGGGAAACTACAGACCGGTGAGCCTCACGTCAGTACCGGGAAAAATGGTAGAAACCATCATAAAGAATAAAATTACTCAGCATGTAGATAGTCATGGCCTAATGGGAGACAGCCAACATGGCTTTAGACAACGAAGATCTTGTCTTACTAATCTATTATGTTTTTTTTGAAGGTGTGAATAAACAGGTGGACATAGGTCAGTCAGTTGATATAGTGTATCTGGACTTTCAGAAAGCCTTTGACAAGGTCCCTCATCAGAGACATTTGGCAAAACTAAAGAGTCATGGGATAGGAGGCAGTGTACTACTGTGGATCAGGAACTGGTTAAAAGATAGAAAGCAGAGGGTAGGGCTAAATGGCCAATTTTCCCAATGGAGAAAGATGAATAGTGGTGTACCCCAGGGATCTGTGCTGGGTCCGCTGCCTTTTGACATATTCATAAATGACCTGGAAAGTGGAATAACGAGTGAGGTTATCAAATTTGCAGATGACACAAAACTATTTAAAGTTGTTAAAACCCACGAGGATTGTGGAAAATTGCAAGAGGATCTTGATAAATTGCAAGACTGGGCATCAAAATGGCAGATGAAATTTAATGTGGACAAGTGCAAAGTTATGCACCTAGGGAAGAACAACCCAAACTATGGTTACACAATGCAAGGTTCCACATTAGGAACCACCACCCAGGAAAAAGATTTAGGCGTCATTGTGGATAACATGTTAAAACCCTCGACCCAGTGTGCAGCGGCAACCAAGAGAGCAAATAGAATGCTAGGTATGATAAGGAAAGGAATGGAAAATAAAACAAAAGATATTATAATGCCTCTATATCGTTCCATGTTGAGACCGCACCTTGAATATTGTGTGCAATTCTGGTCGCCGTATCTTAAAAAGGATATAGCGTTATTAGAAAAGGTTCAGAGAAGAGCCACCAAAATGGTAAAGGGGATGGAAGGATACTCCTATGAAGAAAGGCTAAAAAGGTTAGGGCTCTTTAACCTGGAAAAGAGACGGCTGAGGGGAGATATGATAGAAGTCTATAAATTAATGAACGGAGTGGAACGGCTAAACGTAGATCGATTGTTTATGTTATCAGAATATAGAAAGACTAGGGGACATGCAATGAAGCTGCAGGGTAAACTATTTATGACTAATAAAAGAAAATATTTTTTCACTCAACGTGTAATCAAACTCTGGAATTTGTTACCGGAGCATGTAGTGTAGCTGGGTTTAAAAAAGGTTTGGACAAGTTCCTGGAGGAAAGGTCCATAAACCATTATTAAGAAGGGACCTAGGATATCAATGCTTGACCCAGTTACAAGCATTGCGGAACCCGTGTCTTTTGGGGAAACTGCTAAGTACGTATGACCTAGATTGGCCACTGTTGGAAACAGGATACTGGGCTTGATGGACCTTGGTGTGACCCAGTATGGCATATCTTATGTTCTTATGTTCTTTTCTATGCTGACAGTACCACAATACTGGCTGAAAATGAAGGTGATCTAAAACATTTGCTTATCAGTATCAAGGGACATAGTCTTAAAATAGGCCTCCACTTTAAAATGAAGACAAAGATCCTGACAAATGGCGATAATTTTATTTTTTATGGAGAAGAAATAGAAACAGTAGACATAAGAACATAAGATATGCCATACTGGGTCAGACCGAGGTCCAACTGTATCTGCTTGGCTTGATAATCAATAATGAAATAACACTCTATGTATGTGTGTGCTGTTGAGTCGTTGCTTACTCCTGGTGATCCAGTCCTCTGTTTTTTTGAGAAGGTGGAAGTAGATTGCCAGACTTTTCTTCCATTCAGTAAGTCTATAGCAGCTGGTATTCCAAGGTGTTCTTCCATCCACGTTCTTGCCAGGCCTGACCTTGCTTAGCTGCTGAGATCAGACTCATTCAGGGCAGAGAAGCCAAACCATTCAAGAAATCTGCTGGCATATTGCTCTTGACAGAATGGTTAAGAAGGACCTGGATAACATTCTCAAATGCAGAGATGTATCTTGGTGCGCAAAGATTTGACTCGTTTAAGTCACTGTATATACAATAACATCATATGGATGCAAAAGTTAAACTGTGAAGAGGACGGGAAAAAAAATGGATTCTTTCAAATTATTGTGCCGGCAAATAATATTGGGCCTGATATTCAAAGGCATTTACATAGTTTACAGGCTTGTAAACCCTGTAAATGCTGCTTAGAGGGATACTCAGTGGCACTTACATGGTTACTGCCACTGAAAATCTAACCGTGTAGTATTGGGGCATGTGGGCATTCCAGGGCTGAGCAGAGGCGTCACCTGTCGCTAACAGGGCAGCAGTTCAATATCACCGCTTCCACACTGTGCGGTGCAGTGTGGTGTAGACCAGGATATTCAGTGGCAGTGGCCGGATATGGCCCTGGCATCAAATATCTGGGATTAAGGTTCAGTGGAGAAGGCTATATGCCTTAGAAATGCTAGCCACCACCACTGAATATCTGGCCCACTCTATATACCATGGAGTACCCAAAGAACATAATGATTGGTACTAGGAGTTAGATCCAAGCTTTTCTTAGAAGCTCAAATGAAAGCCTTCGACTTTCATACTTTGGACACATCATGTGAAGAGACAGATTATTACAGAAAGACATCATGCTTGGCAAGGTTGAAATTCGGCGTAAAAGAGGAAGACCAACAATGCAATAGATTATTACGATAACAGCTATGGATAACACATTTTCAGCAATTAGCCACCTGATTAGCTCCCTTCCACATGGGTTCCATTAGGAGTTGCCCAAAGAGTTTTTTCTGTGGTAAATCCTGGATCGCCTTATTTCTGGATTGCACTACAGCTGGGATGTCCCAACCAGCATGGAGAAGATTGAAGTCACCTAGCAATAGCACTTCTTTCATAGCAATTTTATGAAAGTCTTCAATTAATCTCAATCTGTCTTTCCTGATAATCTATACCAGACCAATCCAGCACATGGAGACAGAGACAGAGTCAAAGGGCTGTCCATACCCTATATCAGTAACTTCAGAGAGCACCTAAGGTAGGATTTCTTTACCTCCAGTACATGGTGTAGACGTCTGGTCTGATCTGATACTAGATAGTAGAGGTGAAAAGAGAACAGAGGGTCTAGTTCTACCTCCCCCTTGGACTGGATTGCGAAGCTAAGGGACTGGGCAACAGTCCAGCCAGGCTGATTTCCCCCATTCTCTGTGTGAGATTCTGGTGGGCCTATCCTTGTTGGCTGCTTGAGGGCCAGGGTTTTCTGCATGTTTCCTTGAGCCTGGCTGAGGAATGATGCTGCTACCTCTTCAGTAAAGTTGATTTTAAAAAAGCGAAGAAGCAGATAGCGAAGTAAAGAGGAATGGCTTTCATTCATGCCAGCACAATTGCCAAACTGTCATGCAGAGCCAGAGATGCTGTAGGTGTATGTCGGTGCTCCACTCTCATTCCATACT
Organism: Ichthyophis bannanicus; assembly: GCA_033557465.1. Classification (NCBI taxonomy): domain Eukaryota; kingdom Metazoa; phylum Chordata; class Amphibia; order Gymnophiona; family Ichthyophiidae; genus Ichthyophis; species Ichthyophis bannanicus. The sequence continues at coordinate 1,858,906,068 of CM066032.1, read as the reverse complement.
TGCTCCCACCATGGCTGGTGGCATGGGAAAGTGCTATGTGGTATGGGTTGGGGAAATGGTCCTGGTGCAGCTTGCACGGAATGCTCTGGTGAGGCCGGAAGCACTTCTGGCAGTGATCTCCTGTGAGTTAGATCTACTGAAGGCATACAAGGTGCTGCTCTGACGATTTCTAACGGCCTTCCCACGGTAGTAGCTGACAGTAGTTTGTGGTCATGTGCTGAACATGCATTTCCCACGAGTGCAGAAATGGACACCATTTTGGATATTGAGCATGCCGGGTGCTTCCCATTCATCTGAACTGGTCTTATAGACAATCAGGCAGGTGAAATTTTACTTACTATTAATTTCCTTTCCTTTCCTTATCAGGATCCTGCCCATACTAGCTTGTGTGAGTACTGGCTAGTTCAAATTCATGCTAGCCTCTTTCCAGTCAGCCATAGCACTCCCCAAGCAAGACTACTATGTCCATTTTACTTAACTCTCTTGTTTCCGACCCTCACCATCTCTTTATGACTCTCAACTCTCTTCTTAAAGTGCCTGGGTGGGAGGCAACAAAGAGTACAAGTAAATGGAGCTCACTCTGAGGAGAAGGATGTTACCAGTGGTGTGCCCCAGGGATCTGTCCTTGGTCCGATTCTTTTTAACATCTTTGTTAGTGATATAGCGGAAGGGCTGTCGGGTAAGGTTTGCCTCTTTGCAGATGATACCAAAATCTGCAATAGAGTAGACACCCAGGAAGGTGTAGATAACATGAGGAGGGATATAGCTAAGCTTGAACAATGATCTAGAATTTGGCAGCTGGGATTTAATGTTAAAAAATGTAAGGTCATGCATTTGGGCTGCAGCAATCCAAGGGAGCAATAAAGTATAGGAGGTGAAGTACTTTTGTCCACTAAAGAAGAGCGGGACATAGGCGTGGTTGTGTCTAATGATCTTAAAGTAGCTAAACAGGTAGAAAAGGCGACGGCAAAAGCTAGAAGGATGCTTGGGTGCATACGGAGAGGAATGGCTAGCAGAAAAAAGGAGGTGATAATGCCTCTGTATAAGTCTTTGGTGCGACCTCATTTGGAGTATGGTGTGCAATTCTGGAGACCGCACCTTCAAAAGGATGTGAACAGGATGGAGTTGGTGCAGAGGGTGGCTACTAAAATGATTAGTGGTCTTCATTATAAAGCATATGAGGACAGACTTAAGGATCTTAATATGTACACCTTAGAGGAAAGGCGGGATAGAGGTGATATGATTGAGATGTTTAAATACCTCTGTGGCATAAATGTTCAGGGAGAGAGCCTCTTTCAAGTGAAAGCAAGTTCTGCTACGAGGGGACATGGGATGAGGGTGAAGGGAGATAGATTCAGGAGTGATATGCGGAAATATTTCTTTACAGAAAGAGTAGTGGATCCATGGAATAGTCTCCCAGTGGAGGTGGTAGAGATGAGGACAGTAACTGAATTCAAAAAAGCATGGGACCAACACAGAGGATCTCTAAAGGTAAAAAGTGGACTGTTGTAGTTGTTGTTATGGAAGGACAGACTAGATAGGCCATGTGGTCTTTTTCTGTCATGTTTCTATGTTTCTATGTTTGTTTCTATGTTTCTTTACCTTCAATCCCTTCTTTCCTTTCTGCCTGGACTCTGACTGACTATTACGATGACAAAGTCCAAAAGATTACGCTTGAGTTCCTCCCAGAGTCATCTTCCCCCTCTTCACTTCCCAGTCCTTCCTTTCTATCACTGAGGAAGAAACCAAACATCTTTTCCCCTCCTCCAGACTTACTACCTGCCCCTCTGACCCCATTCTCACCCATCTACTAAAATCTATCTCCTCCACTGTTATCCCTTCCATCTGTCATATCCTCAACCTATCTCTTTCCACGGTAACTGTTCCTTCAGCCTTCAAATATGCTGTGATTACACCTCTCCTCAAGAAGCCTCACTAGACCTTTCCTGTCCCTTTAATTAGTGACTCATCTCCCCTTTATTTCTAAACTACTTAAATGTCTGGCTCAATGCCGTTGTCTTGACTTTCTCTCCTCTCAAGCCCTTCTGGATCCATTGCAATCTGGCATTCACCCTCTATATTCTATGAAACGGCTCTTGCCAAAGTCTCCAATGAATTGCTACTCGCAAAATCCAAAGGCCTTTACTCATCTTTCTTGATCTGTCTGCTGCTTTTGACACTGATCATCACCACCTCCTCGATACCCTATCCTTGCTTGGATTTAGGGGCTCTGTTCTGTACTAATTTTCTTCTTATCTCTCCTACTGCATTTGTACTGTATGTTCTAATGGATCCTCCTCTACTAATATCCCACTCTAAGTTAGTGTACCCCAGGACTCTGTCTTTGGCCCTCTCGTTTTCTGTACACCTAGTCCCTTGGTGCACTCATCTCCTCCCATGTTTTTTGGTACCATCTCTACGCTGGTGAGCCTCAGATTTACCTCTCTACTCCTGACATATCTCCAGGTATCCAGGCTGAGATCTCTGCCTGCTTATCTGGCATTGGTGGCTGGATGTCATGCCACCATCTGAAATTGAACATGGCCAAAACAAAGATTCTTATCTTTCCCCCTAAACCCACCTCCCTCCTTACTCCTCTTTTTATTTCTGTGGATAACTCTCTACTCCTCCCTGTTTCCTCAGCTCTCAACCTCGGGATTATCTTTGATATCTCCCTCTCCTTCTCCACACACATCCAGCTGACAGCTAAAACCTGTCATTTCTCTATAACATCAGCAAAATTCATCCCTTCCTTTCTGAGCACACCACAAAGACCTTATCCATTCTCTAGTCACCTCCCATCTAGACTGTTGCAACCTCCTCCTTGCTGGTCTTCCTCTGAATCATCTCTTCCCATTTCAGTCTGTTCAAAACTCAGCTGAAGAGCCAATATTCCATCAGCATCGCTTTGCTCTTGTCATCCCTCTTCTCATGTAACTTCATTGGCTCCCTATCTGTTTCCACATCCCATTCAAACTTCTACTACTGACCTGTAAATGCCTTCATTTGACTGCTCCTCACTACCTTTCCTCTCTTATTTCTCCCTACATCCCTCCTCGGGAACTCTGCTCTTCTGGCAATTCCCCTCTACTTGTGCCCTTCTCTTCTACTGACAATTCCAAACTTTGATCTTTCCATCTTGCTGCTCCTTATGCCTGGAACAAACTACCTGAGTCATTACATCAGGCTCCATCTCTGGTCCTGTTCAAATCCAGGCTAAAAACTTGCCTTTTTGGAACTGCTTTCGGATCCTGATCCTCTCAGCCTGCTCACCCCCCCATGTCTTTCCTTACCATTCCTCTAGATATATCTTAGTCCCCAGTTGTATTGTCTGTTTTGACTAGACTGTAAGCTCTGATGGGCAGGGCTCTCTTATATTTGTCTGTACACAAATAAGTAGTAGTTCACAGAAGTGCTGACATGAAGGCATTATTTCAGGGGAAAAAAACTAGATTGATGGTGCATCAGAGTTAGGTGGATAATCTGGTTGCAGCTGTTCCAGTCTTTCAACTTCTACTTCTTGGGAGCTGAGAGTTTTAAGTTGTGGGTTTGCATTTAGATGCATGTGCGAGAGAAGAATGAACCTGATGGGCATGGCTAGCTTAAGCAGAATGCTAGTGAGGCACTGACTCGGGATGCACCAGCTTAAGGCCACCAGAAGCCTGCCTCACTGGCTCACCCCTTACAGCTGGAGGAGCATTTCCCTTTGCTCCCATGACTGGGTTTTAATTATACCGGGCTGTACCTTATTTAGGAAGAACAAACACAGTCACAGGCGTGAACTAAGTGGAAAGACAGAGTCCTTTATTACCAAACGGCTGCCCGACACAGGCCGTGTTTCCAGCAGTTTCTCGGAGACTGGCATTACTGCCGTTTTTATCGACATGATAAAATCAGCATATAACTCATGGAATATTAGCATACCACTTATATATTAGTACAACACTGTGAAGTTAAATTTTCTTCACGAACTACAACAGAGTTTCTCGCCTGGCTTGCCCCTGATGAAGGGTTCGAAACACGGCCTGTGTCGGGCAGCCATTTGGTAATAAAGGACTCTGTCTTTCCACTTAGTTCACGCCTGTGACTGTGTTGTTTCTGTGTTCAGCGTAACCTGTGCTCCCACGGTGTTCTCCCTTATTCAGGAAGGACAGGGTAGAAAGAAGGGGAGGTGGAGTGGCACTATATGTAAGTAAAAAAAAAAAAAAGAAGTTTATTAAAGCTATAGAATTACATGGCTTAAAAGGAAGAGAGGAGGAACTGTGGGTTAAACTAGAAAGAGGAAAATGGAAATCCATTTGCATTGGAGTTATATACAGAGCCCTCTCACAGGGAGTAGAAGTGGGCAAAGATTTAACAGAAGACATACGCAGTATTGCCATGAAAGGAGAAGTGCTACTGATAGGTGATTTCAATATGTCAGATGTGGATTGGCACATCCCTGTTGCAGTGTCATCTAGAAGTAACGAGATCCTGGATTCTCTACAGGGAGAACTATTCAAGCAACTGGTAACAGAACCCACACGTGATGGGACCATACTGGACTTAGTGCTTAACAATAGGGAAAATGTTTCTGATGTTATAGTGGGAGATCATCTCGCATCCAGTGATCACCAGGCGATATGGTTCAGTATTAATACTAGGGCTAATCAAATCCATTCAAAAGCGAGGGTCTCAGACTTTAGGAAAACTAACTTTGCCAGGCTGGAACAATACTTCAAAGAGTCATTAGTGGGATGGGAACAGCTGGGGATGTAGAGAAACAGTAGGCAAGACTGAAAGGGGATATTTTAAGGGCAACAAACCTTTTTGGTAGAAATGTAAATAAATGTAAAAGAAACAGAAGGCTGCTATGGTTCTCAAAAGTAGCCGAGAAGGTGAAGAAAAAGAGGGAGGCCGTTATGAAATACAAGAGATCACAGAGAGAGGAAGGCAGGCATCTATATTTGGATAAACATAGAGAAGCTAGCAAAGTAGTAGGAAAGCAAAGGTACAAAAAGAAGAAGAAATAGCCAATGAAATAAAATGAGGGGATAAGACATTTTTCACATATGTTAGTGAGGAAGGGCAAAAGTGGTATTGTCAGACTCAAGGGTACAAGGTAGGAATATGAAGAAACTGATGAGGATAAAGTGGAATTGCTTCACAAATATTTCTGTTCTGTGTTCAAGGATGAAGGGCTGGGAGCAGGACCTCAGAAAACACCCACAAATAGGAACAGAATTGACAGGGATCTCAAACAAATTTCAGAAGACTTGTGTTCGTGAGGAAGTAGCTAGCTAAAGGTAGACAAAAGCGCTGGGTCCAGAAGGGATACATCCAAGAATACTGAGGGAACTTGGGGACGTTCTAGCAGCTCCTCTGACTGATCTTTTCAATGCCTCTTTGGAGTCAGGAGTGGTGCCAGAGGACTGGAGAAACCTAACTATTTATACTAACCCTCCACTCGATTATATAACTATACCCCGCATCGTGAGTGAATATTCAGTGACTGAAACAAAGTTCTAACTCCATCAGTGTTTTTTGTCGGATGTTTTTGCCTTGAGAGATTTCTCCCTCTTGAAGCGTAACTTCCCTTTTAATCAATTACATGGTAACCTAACCATTCAATAAAATATTGTGAAATAATTTCACTCTATATCAGTGCTATATCACAATAACCAACTCTCTTGTAACAAGCCCTGGGATCACTTCTTGGCTTCCAGGAAATCCCCGCAGCTCTACTCAAATTCTGCAGACGACAACGAACACAGCACTGCGTTTAGAGCCCCACTCTATTTTCTGGCCCTGTTTCAATGCTTACAATTCTGCAAAAGGAATTTACTCATCTTCATGAACTGTCAAGCAGCGATACTTCATCCTCTGCAATGTTTAACACGGAATAGCATCAAGTAGAGATCTTTCCTCCCAAAAAGACGCTTCCGTTAATACAGTTCAACTTGCTGACCAAGTAATGAAAACCACAGAGAGATTTAAACCCCTTATCCAATTAGAGTCCACCACGTCATAGCAAACTCGTCCAATCCAATTCTAAATTTAACCCCTTAGGTTCTAATGATGCTGCACGAAAAATTCATGCTTGTTCCAACCATTGGAGGCGCTGCTCTCTATCCCCACCTCTGGGGTTCTCTGGAACATGATCTAAAATCCTCCACTTAAAATCAATAAATGTGTGATGTAAATCTACCAAGCTACGTTTGCGTTCACAGAAGAACAAATTCAACAATTAACTAAAAGACCAGCTTTGTTTGACACCGAAACTATGATTAATTCATCATCGTTTCAGGATTTATTACTCATGAATAAAAAACTGAAAGAACAGAACTGCATGAAATAACCATGATTCAGTATTTGAAATCTAAAATGAGTCCGAGTGGAGTGCGGGTTTTAAAACCTCCAAAACTATTTACTGATGACATAGAGTTTTATGCTAAGTGGAATAGCATCCTCAATAAATGTAGTTTAGATCTGGTGGCCTTGTTAGGTCAATGTTCGAATACGGAGGTACAGAGGATAAAAGAAGAAATTCAGGTATTAGAGGCACAAATTAAATCTACTCTCACAGAGGATCGGTTCAAAACCCAGATGACTGAAATGTCTGGTCAGTTAGACCAATTCCGGGATTATGTGAAATCAATTAAGGTAAAAAAATTTAATAGAGATCAAAAGGATTATGAATTGGACCAGGTTTGCACATGGGCAAAGAAAACACCCGTACAGCAAAGAATGGTATCCTTTAATACATCTTCGGAGGAAGAATCGGAGGAGGAGAGCTCTGGAGATCGGAGAGGTAATCGGAGGGGCCGTGTTGGTTCTGCAAAGACTTTTTCTTTGCAAGAGTAGTTTTTTCGCCGGGGTCGGCGAGGACGAGGTCGTCAACCCATAGAGGAATATCAAGACCCTTTGCCAGATCAGACACAAGGCCCGATTACCAGGACACGAGCAAAACCACAGTCATAAATATTTCTGGATTCCCCCTATCAACTACTCAGGAAGCTGTATTAAACAAGGGGCTTTCGTTTGTTCCAAGGGTCCAATATCATCCGTTTCAATTACGAATCGCTCTACAAAAATGTTTTAGGAAATTACGTGTCATACAATTTTGTGCTACACATCCACTGACAGAAGATTCATCGGTAGTCAGACCGCCATCTAAATGGATTCCTACGGGTGAGATTGATCCATTCATTTTAACCTACCAACAGGTAGTATTACAAGAGTTACAACAGTTTGAATCTAACAAGAAGGAAATTTTTTTTTCAAATTATTTGACTAAAACCCAATGGGAGGCGTTATTAGAATTGCGAAACACTTCCAATATAGTTATTAAGAGAGCAGACAAAGGAGGAGCAATGGTAGTACAATCTGTGGATCAATATCGTTTGACAGCTAGAGTGCAATTGGCAGATAAAAAGTTCTATTGGCAGTTGCCCCCACAATCCAACTGATGATGTGAAAGCTCAGATTATGGAATTGTTACAAGGGGGATTGGATCAGGGGTGGTTGACTAAAAAAGAATTTAAATTTTTGACACCAAAACATCCAGTGGTACCAAATTTTTACATCGTACCGAAGATTCACAAGTCTCTTTCTAATCCACCGGGCCGCCCTATTGTTTCCTGTAGGGGGTCACTTTTAGAACCCCTTTCTCAATATTGTGACATATTTTTAAAACCATGTGCACAACAGGTAGCCTCGTATATAAAGGATACAACACATTTTTTGAGAAAAATAGATTCTCTCACAATGCCTGTAGAGGAATTATGGTTGGTATCTCTTGATGTGGTGGCGCTATATACCAATATTGCACAAGAAGAGGCTTTGGCTGTAGTGGAGAAATTAGAAATATCTTTACCCCCTAGGATACCAAGGGGATTTTTCCAAAAAATATTGTCCTTGGTCCTAACGAAAAAAAATTTTCAGTTTGAGGGGCAATTTTTCCACCAAATTTATGGGATAGCAATGGGGGCCACGGTAGCCCCGTCAATTGCTACTCTATTTTTGGCAGATTTTGAAACAAATACTATCTTCTTTTCAGTATGGTATTCTGATGTCCTTTGGAAAGGAACGGAGGCAACTTTAAAATCTTTTGTTAACTGGTTAAATTCACAGAAAGAGAATTTAAAGTTTACGTTACATTACCATTTTGAAGAGTTAGAATTTTTAGATATAAAAATATATAAAGAGGGTTCTCGTTTACATTCTACACTCTTCCGTAAACCAGTACAGAGGAACACTTTATTGGATTTTTCCAGTTTTCATCCACCAGTTTTGAAGAGGGGATTACCCTACGGTCAATTTTTGAGACTAAGGCGAATTTGTAGTTCCGTTCGGGACTTTGATCAACATGCTCACGAACTGATGCAACGGTTGTTACATCGAGGATATCCCTTAAATTTAGTCAAACAAGCCTGGACAAGAGCCAGATTTACACACAGAGAATGGCTGTGGGGCTCAGAAACCTCACAAGACTCAAATGTAGTAGATCAAGCGCATATAACGGGCATATTACCTTATATGTCTAATGTTACTAAAATTGGTCACATTTTAAAGAAACATTGGCATTTATTAACATTACACCCTTGCTTTCAAAAACCTTTAAGAATTGCGTTTACAAGGGGGCCTAATATTGCCAATTTGATAGGGAGTACAGGAATTAAACCTTCACAAGATCTATTAGATTCTCCATTGGGGCACTATTCGTGCTCTGCATGTGATCTTTGTCGGCAAACCATGGAAGGGAAAGAATGGAACATACCGAACACTGCTATTAAGCAGGTGTCAAAATGGTCAACTACATGTTCATCTTCCTTTGTAGTTTACGCGCTCCTATGTCCTTGTGAGAAAATTTATATAGGTCGGACTACTCGTAGGATAAGAAGACGAATGCAAGAACATGCTTCAAGAATACAGAATGCAGTAACATCTGCCCCTCTTGTACAGCATTGTATAGATTTACATCACACATTTACTGATTTTAAGTGGAGGATTTTAGATCATGTTCCAGAGAACCCCAGAGGTGGGGATAGAGAGCAGCACCTCCAATGGTTGGAACAAGCATGGATTTTTTGTGCAGCGTCATTAGAACCTAAGGGGTTAAATTTTGAATTGGATTGGACGAGTTTGCTATGACGTGGTGCACTCTAATTGGATGAGGGGTTTAAATCTCTCTGTGGTTTTCATTACTTGGTCAGCAAGTTGGACTGTATTAACGGAAGCGTCTTTTTGGGAGGAAAGATCTCTACTTGATGCTATTCCGTGTTAAACATCGCAGAGGATGAAGTATTGCTGCTTGACGGTTCATGAAGATGAGTAAATTCCTTTTGCAGAATTGTAAGCGTTGAAACAGGGCCAGAAAATAGAGTGGGGCTCTAAACGCAGTGCTGTGTTCGTTGTCATCTGCAGAATTTGGGTAGAGCTGCGGGGATTTCCTGGAAGCCAAGAAGGGATCCCATGGCTCGTTACAAGAGAGTTGGTTATTGTGATATAGCACTGATATAGAGTGAAATTATTTCACAATATTTTATTGAATGGTTAGGTTACCATATAATTGATTAAAAGGGAAGTTATGCTTCAAGAGGGAGAAATCTCTCAAGGCAAAAACGTCCGACAAAAAACATTGATGGAGTTAGAACTTTGTTTCAGTCACTGAATATTCACTCAAGATGTGGGGTAGAGGACTGGAGAAAGGCACTTGTGGTCCCTTTATACAAAAGCGGATGTAAGGATGACATTGAGAACTACAGGCCAGTTAGTCTAACCTCTGTGGTTAGTAAAGTGTTGGAAAGGCTACTAAAAGAGAGAATAGTGAGGTTCTGGAGTCCAATGGATTGCAGGATCCAAGGCAGCATGGATTCATCAGAGGCTGGTCTTGTCAGACAAATCTGATTGATTTCTTTGACTGGATAAACAGGGAGTTGGAGCGAGGGAAAGCCTTAGATGTGGTGTACATAAGAACATAAGATATGCCATACTGGGTCAGGCCAAGGTCCATCAAGCCCAGTATCCTGTTTCCAACAGTGGCCTATCTAGGTCATACGTACCTAGCAGTTTCCCCAACAGACACAGGTTCTGCAATGCTTGTACTAGGTCAAGCATTGATATCATGGGTCCCTTCTTAATAATGGTTTATGGACCTTTCCTTGGATTTCAATAAAGCCTTCGACACCGTTCTGCACAGGCAACTTATAAACAAACTGAGCAGCCTAGGGAAGGGCCCTAAAGTTACTGATTTGGTTAGAAATTGGTTGAGTGGGAGGTGACAAAGGATACAGTTAAATGAAGCTTGCTCTGAGGAGAAGGAGGTTACCAGTGGTCCAATTCTTTTTTAACATCTTTATTAGTGATATTGTGGAAGGGCTGTCGGGTAAGGTTTGCTTGTTTGCGGATGATGCTAAAATCTGCAATAGAATAGACACCCAGGAAGGAGTAGATAACATGAGGAGGGATCTAGCTAAACTTGAATAATGGTCTAGAATTTGGCAGCAGAAATTTAATGCTAAAAAATGTAGGGTCATGCATTTGGGCTGCAAAAATCCAAAGGAGCGGTACAGTGTAGGGGGTGAATTACTTCTGTCATGAAAGAAGAGCAGGACCTGGGCGTATTTGTGTCTGATGATCTTAAAGTAGTTAAACAGGTCGAAAAGGCGACTGCGAAAGCCAGAAGGATACGTGGGTGTATAGGAAGAGGAATGGCCAGCAGAAAAAAGGAGGTGATAATGCCTCTGTATAGATCTCTGGTGCGATCTCATATGGAATATTGTGTGCAGTTCTGGAGACCGTGTCTTCAAAAGGCTATAAGTAGATTGGAGTCTGTGTAGAGGGTGGCTACTAAAATGGTTAGTCGTCTTCATTATGAAGCATGTGAGGACATTTATTTTATTTATCACACTGTTCATAATCAATGTGGTTTACAAGAGAACAATTTATTACATAGAACAATTTACATTGAATATGTGAACATAATTTAACGCAAATAACTTACTTAAAGATCATAATATGTATACTTTAGAGGAAAGGTGGGATAGGAGAGATATGATAGAGACATTTAAATATCTCCATGGCATAAATACACAGGAGAGTGTTTCACTTGAAGACAAGCTCTGCTACAACGGGACATAGGATGAGGGTGAAAGGGGATAGGCTCGGGAGTAATGCAGAAATATTTCTTTACAGAAAGAGTGGTGGATGCGTGGAATAGTCTCCCAGTGGAGGTGGTAGAGATGAGGACAGCATCTGAATTCAAAAAAGCATGGGTCAGACACAGAGGATCTCTAAAGTTAAAATGGGGACTGCTGTAGTTGATATGGCAGGACAGACTAGATAGGCCATATGGTCTTTTTCTGCCATCACGTTTCTATGTTTCTAAGCTACCAGTGCCGGCACTGCTGCGTTTCTAAAAGTCAAATACAAGTATCGCTGCTGCTTGGCTGAGACAAGTAGTACCTATATTTGTCTTTTGGAAAAATGGCTTAACACAGCAAAGGAATATGCTCTCGTGGCTGTGGTGGGGGGAGGAGGTAACTGACTAGATCTGATACCGGGGGGGGGGGGGGATGGTGGCTGGGACTGGAAGACGGCTGAAGCTTGGGGCAGGGAGACTAGAAATGAGCTGATGGGTGAGGGACTGGGACTGGAGGAAGACTTATGCTAAGATGAGCTGGGTCTGGGTTTGGAAGGGAACTGGTGCTGAAAGGGACAGGGACTGGGACTGGAAAGGGGCCAGAGTGGGAAAAGGAGGCAGAAGTGAGAGGGGGACAGATACTGTATTGAGGGAGAAACAAGGTCATATACAGGGAAAGGTTGAGAGGTGGGGCATAATAATGGCTGCTGGGATAAGGAGAAGGAAAGGCAGGGTTAATGAATATTGAAGAAAGAAGATGGGTGGGTGCTGGGGAAGGAAAGTAGGAGGCAGGAGAGCAGGGACTTGAACTCAGGTGGAGAATCTAAAATTGGGTGGGAGAGCAGAAGATGGTCTCTAAGACTGATTGGGTATTGGGAGTAAGTGGGGAATTGGGGATTGGATGTAAGGGGAGGGATAGTGAGGGCTAAGAAATTTACCAGAGATTAGGAGGGCAATGGTTCAATTCCCACTAGCACTCCTTGTGGCCTTGGGCAAGTCACTTAACCCTCCATTGCCTCGGAAGAAAGGCCTGGCAATCTACTTCTGGTGACACTGCCAAGAAAACCCAGGAGCTTCTGGGTCGCCAGGAGTCAGGACTGACTCGAAGGCACACATTGCATTGGAGATTATGTGATTGGGTGAGGGGTATGATTGGGGCTGTGAGACCAGGTGAAGAATATGGGAAGGGAGGAGGATTTGAAGGACTTGTAGATCTGAGAGGCAGTTGACAGGACAAAGGGCTATAGAGTGGGTGAGAGACAAAGGAAGGGGACAGGTCTTTGAAGGAGGTGAGAGAGGGTAGAAATGGGGGAGATGAAGGGGAATAAGGAAGCCTGGATAAGGGGGTAAGAAAGGGACTGGATGTGGACAGGGGATGAGTGATAGGAAAGGAGCTGGGGCTGATTAGTGATGAGAAACAGAAGAAGGTAAATGAAGCAGGGGAGAGGATGAGTAGAGAGGGTAGAAATGCGAGGGGCTAGAAAGTGGATGAAAGATGGGGAAATAGGAGGCTGGGGAAGGAATAAGACAAATGTTGGGGAAATGGGAGGACTAGGGCAGTAAGGGTTAGGACATGGAAAGCTGGCAAATAGATGGAAGGTGAAAATAGGAAGACTTTTATCGCAGCTTATCCACTTAAGTGGAATAAGTATGCTATCAAATATCTGGGAGTATAGTTTTTGTCCTACACTGGAGGCAACTAGGGGGGAAAATCTTATAGAGCTATATTCCATTGCCAAAGAGCTAGTTCTCCAATGGTCTCAATTATATATATCATGGTAGTGGCAGGTTAGAAGCTATAAAATGGTCATAGTCCCCTGAGTTAACTACATTTTGAGCTCAGTTTCATTAATTAATTAATTAATTTATTTATTTTATTTACATTCTCTTATATACCGCGCTATTCTGCATCAGTGCGGTTTACATTGAACAAACTGAAATTACATTGAACAGGGCATTAATGTTTCTTTGTAGCTTGTACAAAAAAGCTGCTATGAGAATGGTATTACAGTATGGTTAAAGAGTAGAACTGAGAGAATATATGTTAGGTGAAGTACCAGAGATTTGAGACTGGGTTGAAGGTTCACCTTCCAGCAGGACAATGACCCTAAACATACTGCTAAAGCTACACTGGAGTGGTTTAAAGGGAAACAGTTAAATGTCTTGGAATGTCCTAGTCAAAGCCCAAACCTCAATCCAATTGAGAATCTGTGGTATTACTTGAAGATTTTTATACACCAATGCAACCCACCTAACTTGAAGGAGTTGGAGCAGTTTTGCCTTGAGGAATGGGTGAAAATCCCAGGTGCTAAGCTAATAGAGACATACCCCAAGAGACTTGCAGCTGTAATTGCAGCAAAAGGTGGCTGTACAAAGTATTGACTTTGGGGAGTGATTACATATGCACACTCCTGATTTCAGGTTTTTTTGGTCTTAATTATCATTTGTGTCACAATAAAGGATATTTTGCACCTTCAAAGTCGTAGGCATGTTGTATATATCACATGGTGCTAACCCCCAAAAATCCATTTTAATTCCAGTCGTAATGCAACAAAACAGGATAAACATCAAGGTTATGAATACTTTTGCAAGGCACTATGCTGGGCCCTCTGCTCTTTAACTTATTATTCAGTTGTGGTCAACATTACCGGTACTCTTGCAGTTCCACCCCTTAATGTCCAATATCTCCTTAAAAAAAAAAAGTGTCCAATGAAATGGCTTTGGGCTATATATGCACAGGATAAGGTAGTATAGAAAACCATATCTTAAAAAGGCTATAGCAGAAATGGAAAAGGTACAGAGAAGAGTAACCAAAATTGTAAAGTGGATGAAAGATATCTCTGTGAGGAAAGACTTAAAAGGTGAGGGCTCTTCAACTTGGAAAAGAGACAGCTGAGAGGAGATATGATAGACGTCTCTAAAATAATGAATGGAATGTAACACGTAAATGTAGATCAGTTGTTTACTCCTTGAAAAATCAGAAAGACTAGTGAACATGCAATGAAGCTACAATGTGGCTCATTTAAGACTACTCATAGAAAATATTTTTTTCACTCAGCACATAATCAAGTTCTGGAATTCATTACCAGAGGATGTAGTAAAAGTGTAGTTGGGTTCAAAACAGGTTTGGACAAGTTTCTAGAGGAAAAGTCCATAAACCATTATCAAAGAGGACAGAGGAAATCCATAGGTTACCCCTGGGACAAGCAGCAGGGAATGTGTATAGCTTTGGGAACTCAACAGGGACTTGAGACCTGGAATGGCCACTGTTGGAAACAGGATACTGGGCTTGATGGACCCTTGGTCTGACCCAGTATGGCATATGTTTTGTTCTGTTCTTAATCTGCTCCTTGAGTTTCCTGAAACATAGAGATTAATTTCTTTTAAATGTAGTGGCAATCATTTTGAGGGTAATTATTTATAAAGTCACGCCTAGTAAATATTTGTTTTCATTTGTGTACTTTATGCCTATTTTATAAAGTCAAATACACACAAACTTGACTTTATAAAATAAGGCATAAATCCAAAAGTATGTGCGTACTTTAAGGCATGATCATTTATACCAGCCCTAGAGCTGGTGGAAATCACCGTGCCTACTTTTTTGCAAGTACAAACATAAATTAAGGATTGTTATAATCTGTGTGTGTGCTTGCTGACACTGACTAAACTTCATCCATGTGCATGCCCACAGTGAAAGTACACGTGATGCAAGCATGCATGCTTTCACACTAGTTGGTATTTTGTAAGACGTCATTTATATGTGTAAGTGGCCACTTAACGCATATAAATGACTAAAAGACTTCCATTTGCATGCATACTTGCCATGTTATACTAGGCAACTCCTTATGGAATTATCTCCTTTTGGTCCAGAAATGTTCCCTATAAAGTTTGTGATGAGTCTGTTTTTCTGCTATCTTCAGGCACTGCTGAGAGAGAGGCAAAAGGAATCGGAGATAAAACAAATGAAAGAAGCAATGGGTCAACTGATTCAAGAGGCTGCTGCCAGAACAAGGAAAGAAGTAAGCAAGTTTTGCTGAAATATTACAGTCTTTCCAAATCCTTTCTTGAGCTCAGTACTAATCTTTAATCTTTATTTATTTTATTTATTTAACAGTATTTCTATACCGCCTTCTCCTTCAATCAAGGCGGTCTCCACAGCAAACAGTCAATGAGTGTTCAAGAGTTTTCATGCAGTGTTGAGTGTTGTGTGTTTGTGGTGGTGTGTATTTGATTTAAGTTGTGCTTTCTACATTGTGCGCTATTATACCTCGTGAGCTATAATACATTCTTATATACAAGTTTAGGGTGGGGGGGAGGGTCCGTAGTTCTGGCTTGATTAGAGGATCATGTGGCATGTCCATAGTGTTCAATGGATAGAGTTGTCTTCAGCTGTTTGCGGAAGTCCTTGAGGTCCGTGGTTAGTCTCAGTTCATCTGGGAGGGTGTTCCAGATTGATGGAGCAGCCAAGGAGAGTGCTCGTTCCGTGGTGTCCTTGCGGGTCTTGACAAAGTCTTTTGGGGTGTTTACTCGATTGGAGGTGCCTCTTCTCCTTGGTCGTGTGCTTGTGTCAGGTTGTATGAGAGTGTGAAGGCTTATGGCTATATATCGGAGGAAGTGACGTCACCGGAGCCGATGGCAGTGTGAGACAGCCACTCCGGCACCGACCCAGCCAAAAAGCTTTAAAATTGAACCTCCGGAGGTGCAAAACGGCAGCCCCGGGCGGAAGAAGACGTCGGGAGCCAGCTGAGGAGGTTTAAAGCTTGGCGGCACCAGAGGAAACTGAGGCGGGCCGCAACAGCGGGAGCGGAGGGTAGCCACGTGGAGAGGCAAGATGGTGCCTGGAGCTCTGGAGCAGATGGCATGAGCGGAACGGGGGCTGCAGCAGAGGGCAGGAGGCTACAGAAACCCAGTGGCGCTAGCAGGAGCGAAGTGGCCGGAGAGAGGGGGCTACCCTGAAAGCGGAAGAAGCAGGATCTGGGAGTGCAGCAGCAGCAATAGTGGAAAGGAGAGCTGGGCAGGAGGAGAGATTTACTGTGGTAGCAACAGGCAGTGTCCCCCTACAGAAGCCAACGGCAGGAGGAGTAGGAGCTTAGGATGAGCCGAGGTGGACCACTGAACCCTGTCACAGGGGCAGAGAGGCTGCAAGTAAAAATATAAGGGCAGCAGCTGGCTGAGAGGAAGGGACACGGGAAGTTGCGATGACTATGAGAAGAAAAGCAGCAGATCTCAGAGAGTATGCATACTCGGGGTCACAAGCAGGGAAGAGTGACAATGTGCCGAGTGAGAATAAACAACAGCAAGGAGGTACTGAAGAGCGGGTGGAGGAGGTGGAGACGGGGAGTGAGATGGCACCAGGAAAAGACCCCCTCCAAAATGTTACTAGAGTGGAGCTCAGGGACTGGTTCCTCGAAATTAAAAAAGAGGTGTAGTCAGTGAAAAGTGAGTTAAATGAGCTCTTGGGACCATTGAAGGAGGAAATTGGGGACCTGGTGTGCAGGATGGGAGAACACGAAATACGGCTGCAAGAGATTGAGCAGCTGCAGGAAGAAGGGCTACAAAGAGGTTTAAAGCTAAACTTCAGCATGAGGCTCTACTTTATAAACTAGAAGATTTGGAAAATCGATCGCGTCGAAACAACTTGAGAATCCAAGGAATCCCAGAGGAGAAAGAATTTCAGGATAGCGAAAAGGCGGCAGTGTCTGTGTGTCTAGAGGTGCTAAAGAAAGGGGGAGAGGAGGTGGCAGCTGTGGACATACAAATTGAGAGAGCACACAGAGCACTGGGACCATCAGTAGGGAACAGGCCTAGAGACATTATAATATGCCTGGCACGCTATAAAACAAAGGAGAGAATTATCAACAAAATGGGGGGTTTCGGAGCCCTTACATGGCAGGGATACCCTGTGCATATATATGAGGACTTGTCTACCGGCACACTGCAGCGAAGGAGGGCAATGCAACCAGTGACACAACTATTGCGGAAAGTGGACGTTAAGTACAGATGGTTGCATCCGTTTGGAATATCCTATCTCCAGGAACAAGCAGGAATAAGTCATCACATATGGGTACGTCGGTACCGACGGAGCCTGCGCGGGAAAGCTCCCCAGCTTTTCAGATTAAAAGCTTTTGGGGCCTCCCACTGCACATGCGCGCTGCCTTCCCGCCTTCCTGACCAGCTCTTGTCAGTTTCTTTTTTCCGCGGAGCCAGCAGGTCGTGTTCCTGTCACCGCTGAAGAAATTGTTAATTTTATTGTTTTCTTTAGACCGCGTACCTGCCTTCCCCATTCTGAAACCGGTACTGCCGGTCTCTCTTTCTTTCTTTAAAAAAAAAAAAAAAAATTTTTTTTCTTTTCTTCAGCACAGCTTGGTACTTTGTTAGGCCTTCAGGCCTACACAAATTCTCCTCATGGAGAAGCCAGTTCCTGCTTTTAAAAAGTGTACCAAGTGCAGTGCTGTCATTCCTATTACAGACACCCATGAATGGTGTCTTAATTGTTTAGGACCTGACCATTCCATACCGGACTGCCCATCCTGCTCCCAGATGTCGAAACGTGGATTGCAGAACCGGGCCAACAAGTTCCATGTGCTGTTTCCTTCAGAAGCATCACAGTCATCCAGGTCTTCCTCTCCGGATGGATCTCAGGTAACCAAAACTCCAGTGGGCAAATCCTCTAAAAGCAAATCTCTTTCTAAAGATCGAGAGGCTCTCAATTCTGAGTTCGAGGATTCTGCCCAGGCCAAAAAACCCCGGCGGGAGGTTCCAGCCTCCAAAGCAATCATGGGGTCACAGGTTGACATCGATGGCGCGGCCTCGACAGATCACCTGTTGTGCTGCTCTGGGGTACCGGCCCATACCGGTACCGACATCCAGGCAGCAGTGGCGTCTATGGGCAATACTGTCCAAGTCATGCAGCAGGCCATTCTGGCTTTTATTAATGCTGCTACGCCCTCGGTACCGCGGCCAGCGGTACCGGGTCCGGTTCCGGTAATGGCTTCCATACCGGAACCGAGGCCATCGTCTTCCAAACGCAGATCGGTTCCGCATGCCGGATCCGGGCTTTTGCCCGGTACCGATCCCATACCCGGTACGCCCGATGTCGATACCGAACGGTATGCGTATCGTGCGTTGGAAGCACATAGAGGATACTCTGCTTCTTCAGAGGATTTTAACTCCTCTGATGATTCTGATGAGTTCTCCCTTGATCTTCCTGAGGAGCCTTCTTCTCCTAAAAGGAGACTGTCTCCACCAGAGGATTTGTCCTTTCAGGACTTCATCATAGAAATAGCTAAAGGTCTTTCTATTGCTTCATCCTCTGAAAAGGAACCCAGATCAAAGAAACTGGATATTTTAGGATACTCTAAGTCTCCTAAAGAGGCAGTCACCCTGCCTATCCATGAAATCCTTCAAGAACACTTGATGGACTTATGGGAGGCTCCTCTAACATTGTCTCCTTCTTCTCGCAGGTTGGACACCATGTACCGTGTCCCCCCTTCTCCTGGTTTCCAAAAAACCCAGTTGCCTCACCATTCTATTGTGTTGAAGTCTGCAATGAAGAAGATAAAGAGTACCAAAAGGCACTCTTCTACTCCTCCAGGGCGAGAATGTAAGACTCTAGACTCTTTTGGCAGGAAAATTTTCCAGGCTACTATGCTTATAGCCAGGATTAATTCCTATAGTCTTTACATGGGCATGTTTCTCAGTGAAATCGCTCTAAAGGTTCGGCATTTTGCCCCCTTCATCCCTGAGGATAAAAGGGAGGAGTTCATTTTCTTAGTGAAACACCTTTTGGATATTTCAAAGTTCTCCAACAGGGCAGCTTTTGATTCCTTTGAGGGTGCTGGTAGGGCTTCGGGCATTGCTATAGCAGCCCGACGTCTTGCTTGGCTCCAGGCTTCTGATCTAGAACCTTGGGTCCTAGATGGCTTACGGAATCTGCCCTGTACAGGTGAGAACTTATTTATTATTTATTTATTTTATTTATTACAATTTCTTATATACCGCACTATTGTCAGCGCGGTTTACATACAACCAAATGACCATAACAAACTGTTTGGCTTCACATAGAACAGGAGAAAACAACTTGGATAACAACTTGGATAACATGTTTATGCTTTACATAGAACAGGAGTAATAACTTGGATAAACGGGGAATGCAAACTAAACTACTTACATATGTACAATGAGACCGAGTATTGGGAATTCAGTGTGAACATGTGTACAATGGAGTTGATATATTAACTTGAGGGGGTGAGGGAGAGGCACTTATGTAGTGGTAGGGTTAATCTGGTAGTATTGAGTAAATAAATGGGATTTGAGAGCCTTTCTGAATTTTGATAGGTCAGTAATTGCACGGATGCCTGGTGGTAATGCGTTCCAACATTTTGGGGCATAGATACTAAATGCCCTGTTAGATGTTGCGGTTGTGTACTTTGTTGAAGCCTTTGGAATTACTAGCACATTTGTAGATGGGGTTCTCCTTGTTCTGTTGGGAGGAGCTGGCTGGATGATGTTGGTTAAAGAGGGGGAGGTGATGCCATGGATAGATTTGAAGGTGAGTAACAAAGATTTGAATGTAAGCCTTCCTTGAACGGGGAGCCAATGAAGTTGTATTAGGATAGGCGTTATATGGTCGCATCTTGCTGCTCCTACTAAGATTCTGGCTGCGGCATTCATGGCAAGTTGCAACGGATTTAGAGATGATTGAGGGAGACCTTGGAGAATAGCGTTGGCAAAGTCAAAGTGTGGTAAGATAAGTGCTTGGTATATTGTCCGGAAGTCTTCAGTGCTTAGAAGGGATTGCAGGTGTCTGAGTGACCGGATTTTGAAGTATACGGTGAGGAGTGGCAAATTAAGGCCACTCAAATGGACGCAGAAAATGCCACCTTAGATAGACTTTCTAAGTCTACCTCCACTCCTGCCAAAAAGAAGTCTTTTAAGAGGCCTTATTACAAGAAGTCCAGATTTTCCACAAATACTGGCCAACAATCCTCTCAGCCTCGTTTTGCTGCTAAACGTCAGCAACCTAAACAGGCAAGGTCAAAGCCTGCGGCGTCTGCTACGCCTCAGCAGGCTCAACCCCCTCAGGGGTTTTGACTTGCCCCTAGAGAACTTAACTTTTCTGGCTCTAGAACAACCAGAGCCCCTCACCATACCCGGAAGGTTAGCTCACTTTGCTCCCAGATGGGAGCAAATTACATCAGAGCAATGGACCCTCTCTATCATCAGAGAGGGTTACAAACTCCATTTTTCCGACCTTCCTCCTTATACTATGGTGAGGCAGTTCAATTCTCCCCCATCTCTCCTGACCCTCGTGGGTCAGGAAGTCTCCTCCCTCCTTGCCCAAGGGGCAATAGAGGAGGTCCCTCTTCTTCAACAGGGGACGGGATTCTACTCCCCTTATTTTCTAATACCAAAGAAGACAGAGGGCTTCAGACCAATTCTAGATCTGAGAGAATTGAACAAATTTCTTTTCAAGGAGAAATTCAAAATGCTTTCTCTGGGCATTCTCCTTCCATACCTTCAGAGTCAGGATTGGCTTTGTTCTCTAGACCTAAAGGATGCGTATACACACATACTCATCCACCCATCCCACAGAAAATACCTTCGATTTCTGTTTCAGGGACAACATTTCCAGTACAGAGTACTCCCCTTCGGTCTAGCCTCTGCTCCAAGAGTGTTCACCAAATGCATGGCAGTCGTAGCTGCCTTTCTAAGAGGCCTGGGAATTTTCATATTCCCATACCTGGACGACTACTGGCTCATCCGAGCTCCATCTCAGTCCCAGGCCCAAATTTCCCTGGACCGCACAAGGCGTCTTCTGCAGTATCTGGGACTGGTAGTAAACCTTCCCAAGTCTCAACTAATCCCTACTCAGTCTCTCGAGTTCATAGGGGCCCAGTTAGACACCATCACTGCGAGGGCCTACCTGCCTCAGCTCAGGGCCAACGCCTGCTGAGTTTGGCCTCCCAAGCTCAGTCCAGCAGTCATTTGACAGCCCGTGAAATGCTGCGACTTCTGGGCCACATGGCCTCCACGGTACATGTGGTGCCCTACGCTCGTCTGCATATGAGAGCAGCTCAATGGACCTTGGCCACCCAGTGGACTCAAGCATCTGGAGCGCTCTCCGACCAAATACTCACCTCAAGCCGTCTGTTTTGGTCCCTCCAATGGTGGACATCCACCAAGAATCTGTTGTTGGGGGCCCCCTTCCAACCTTTGTTGCCCCAAGCAACCCTCACAACAGATGCCTCCCAGACAGGGTGGGGAGCTCATCTTCAGAACCTCTCCACTCAGGGCACTTGGTCTCCACAGGAGACCACCCTTCATATCAACCTCCTGGAACTGCGAGCAATTTACCTTGCCCTCAAGGTCTTCTATACCCTCCTTGTCAACCTGACTGTCCTAGTTCAGACAGACAATCAGGTAGCCATGTTCTATATAAACAAACAAGGAGGGACAGGCTCTCTGTCGCTTTGCAACGAAGCTCTCAGATTATGGGCCTTCGCCAGAGAGCATCAAATTCATCTTCTTGCAGTGTATCTTCCAGGAGTTCAAAACTCTCGTGCGGACAGACTCAGTCGAGTTCTGCTTCCACACGAATGGTCCCTACATATGGACCAGATACGCAGAATCTTTCAGGAATGGGGGACCCCGGACATAGACCTCTTTGCAAGTCCGTGGAATGCTAAACTTCCCCAGTTCTGTTCCAGAACTCAGTGTCAGGGAGCTCAGGCCCACGATGCCTTCCTCCTGCATTGGGGTCAGGAATTCCTCTATGCCTTTCCACCCATTCCTCTAATATCCAAGACTCTGTTCAAGCTCCAGAGGGATCACGGGACTATGATCCTCATAGCTCCCCGCTGGCCACGCCAGGTGTGGTTCCCTCTACTTCTGCATCTCTCCCAGGGATCCTCCCTAGACCTGGGAGCTGCGCCAGACCTCCTGTCTCAGGAGAAGGGGACTTTGTGGCACCCAAACCCCAAATCCCTACATCTCAGAGCTTGGTTACTGAAGGCCTAAGTCTTCAAGACTTTAATCTTTCTCAGCCTGTGACAGATATCCTTCATGCCTCTAGGAAACCTTCCACGAGGCGTTCTTATGCTTTCAAATGGAAGCGTTTTTCCATTTGGTGTGCTCAGCAGGGTCTTGACCCTCTAGCACTTCCTTTGAATTCCCTCTTGGACTATCTCCTGCATTTTTCAAATGCAGGCCTTAAGACGAATTCAGTAAGGGTCCATTTGAGTGCTATTGCAGCATCCTTAAAACCTATAAATGGACAACCTGTCTCCTCTCATCCTCTTGTTGCACGTTTCATGAGAGGCCTGACCCTAACTAAACCTCCCATCCGACCTCCCCCGGTAGCATGGGATTTGAACCTAGTTCTAGGTCAGCTTATGAAGCCACCTTTTGAGCCTTTGGACTCTACCTCCTTCAAATTTCTTTCCTGGAAGGTTGTTTCCTTATTGCAGTCACTTCGGCTCGCCGCATCAGTGAACTGCAGGCTTTAGTGGCTCATCCACCTTATACTAGGTTTCATCATGATAAGGTGGTCCTTAGGACGAATCCCCACTTTATGCCCAAAGTGGTCTCGCCTTTTCATCTTAATCAAGAGGTATATCTACCTGTCTTTTTCCCCGGCTCCTCATGCATCCAGTGCAGAGAGGAACCTTCATACTCTGGATTGTAAAAGAGCTCTTGCCTTTTACCTCAACAGGACTCAACCACATCGAAAGTCTTCCCAACTTTTCATGGCTTTTGATCCTTCTCATTTGGGACTTCCAGTCACCAAGCGTACACTTTCCAATTGGATCGCTCAGTTTATTTCTTTTGCTTACCAGAGTAAGAACATTTCTCTGGAGGGCCATGTCACAGCTCACAATGTGAGAGCCATGGCCACTTCTATGGCTCATCTTCACTCTGTGTCCATAGATCAGATCTGTCGAGCAGCCACTTGGGCCTCGGTTCATACCTTCACAGCCCATTACTGCTTGGACAAGGACTCCCGCCGGGATGCCTTGTTTGGTCAGGCTGTCCTCAAACACCTGTTCCATACTTAAACAACTCCTGCCCACCTTCCCTGGATGGATGCCTGAGATCCATACGAAGATGGTTTACCCTTGGAGGGGGATCTCCCAGGCATCTTAGCTAGGGAGTCCCCTTATGTGATGACTTATTCCTGCTTGTTCCTGGAGATAGCACAGTTACTTACCTGTAACAGGTGATCTCTGGGAACAGCAGGAATTAGTCATCACAACCCACCCACCTCCCCTAGGAGTTGTATCTCTATCTATCTATCTTCCTGTCCTCTCTCTCTCTATTGTCTCAGCTTTAAACTCGAACTGACGAGAGCTGGTCAGGAAGGCGGGAAGGCAGCGCGCATGTGCAGTGGGAGGCCCCAAAAGCTTTTAATCTGAAAAGCTGGGGAGTTTTCCCACGCGGGCTCCGTCGGTACCGACGTACCCATATGTGATGACTAATTCCTGCTGTTCCCAGAGATCACCTGTTACAGGTAAGTAACTGTGCTTTACCCTCAAAGGGCGGACATGGCGGACGTAGTCACCAGAGGAGGCGATGGGGGCCCTACGAGAAGCAGGACTGGAGTCCCAGGACGCTCCTAAGGCGGCAGGCTCAATGGAGCGGAGGCGGCAGCAGCAGCAGCGAGGAGAGAGCCAGGAGAGGCGGATCAACAGGAAGATAAGGCAGGAGCAGCAAGAGGACCGGAACGTGGAAGGAACCTGAGGACTGCCAATATGATGGGTATACATTGTGGGGGAGATGGAGGAGTGTTATAAGCACTGTAAGTTTGGGAGAGGTAGGGTGGGTAGGAATGGAGGGCGAGGGGTGGTGGGAGGGGGATCGAGTGCAAAGAGGTAGTCAAAGTTGTGAATGCATGATGTGGTAATAGGTAGGCGAAGAGGGTGGGAGGATGGTGGGGGAGGGGGAATATCGGGGAAGAGGAGAAAGGGGTTAGGGTGTAGAGTCGGGTGGGGAGGGAAGGGTAAGGGTAAGATTAAGAGGTGGACTGGGAAGTGGGGGGGCGGGAGAGCATGGACAGGGAAGGAAAAGGGGGGGAGCGAGAAGTAAGTGGCTGGGGGAGGTAGGGGTCACACTACTCCTGGTGTATCCTCTGGAGAAGGAGGATGCGGGGGGGATGGGGAGGGAGGGAGAGGAAGAGGGAGGTGGGAGGGTAAAGGGGATGGGGAAGCAGGGGAGGGACCTGGAAGCAGGGACTAGTGGAAGGGGGGGGGGGAGAGGAGGCAAACGGGGGAGTCGGGCAGGGGTACAGGAGCGGAGGGGCAGTGGAAGGAAGGGAGGGGGGGGCCAGGGGAAGGTAAATCAGAGGAGAAAAATGTTAACGATTGCGACATTAAATGTAAAGGGGTTGTGCATGTGGAGGAAACGGAAAATGGTAGAACAAGAGGGCAGAAGACTGGGCGGAAATTCTGTACATACAGGAAACCCACCTGCGGGTGGAGCAGGAACACCTATTGGAGTGTAGACAATACCCTAAGGTGGTCTTGGCGGGACAGAGAAAGAACTCCCGAAAGGGGGTGGGGGGTTGAGATCTTGGTGGGAAGTGAATATCAGCATATGGTGAAGAGTACTTGTAGGGGGATAGGGGGTAGATGGGTGGGGGTGCAATTACAAATAGAGCGGGAAGAGGTGTGGGTGATTAGCCTATATGGACCGAATGAGAGGCAGGGGGAGGCCTATGAGCAAATCCTGAAGGAGTTAGAGGAATTTGGAAGCACTTCCATAATCCTGGGAGGGGATTTTAATCTGACATGTAACCCCCGAATGGATACTAGTGGGGGTCAGGGGGGAGGGGGCCGAGGGGATATGCGCCGTTTGCAAAAAATGAGGGAGAGATTGGGATTGGTTGATGTTTGGAGAAGCTGGCACCCAGGAGAGCGGAAGTATACTTATTACTCCCCAGTACATGGAACCTACAGTAGGCTAGATATGATATGGGGGGGGGGGGGAGGACAATGGGTGGAGAGGGTATAGGAAGTGGAACATGGCCTAATCACCTGGTCAGGCCATGCACCAGTTAGTGTCAAGTTTGCCTTGGGTACAGAAGATGATAGTTTAAAATTCTGGAAGCTAAATGATTTCCTGCTTGAGGAGGAGTGGTATATGGGAAAGCTTAAGGACAGTATAAAAGAATATGTCAGGTTGAATGACACAGGGGAGGTGTCTATGGGGACTCTGTGGGATGGACTAAAGGCGGTAATTCGGGGACAGCTGGTTAGTAGGGGGGCACAAGTAAAGAGGGAGAAAGGGGTGGCAGAAAAAGACTTATTGCAGAACCTGGGGAACCTCGAGAGAGAGCGCACCAAACGGTGCAGGATCCACACACTTTTGCAGAGCTCATTAAGGAGAGGACAGAGTTGAGCAACCTGCGACCTCAGGAGATGGCGTATCAACTGGCGGTGTTGAAGCAGGCCCACTTTGAAGGGGGGAACAGGGCAGGGAGGTTTTTAGCTTGTCGCCTAAAGGCAAGGAGGCAGGCAGCATTCATAGATGGGTTTAGGAATAATAAAGGAGAAATAGAACACCGAACCAAGGCTATCAGGAAGATATGTAGGGAATTTTATGAGAATTTGCATAAAAGTGAAACAACGGTGGGGGGGGGGGGGGAGGAGATTGAAGAGTTCTTGCATGAGTGTCACCTTCCACAGGTGAATGAGGAAGAGAGGGAACGCTTAGGGCAGGAGATTCAGGAGGAGGAGGTAAGGAGGGCTATAGCCATGTTAGAAATTGGGAAGGCACCAGGCTTGGATGGGTACACCGCAAAGTTTTATAAAGTGATATCTGAACCTATTACGCCCATCCTCACTCAGGTAGTAAATAGGGTTCTCCAAGGGGACAATCTCCCAAAGTTTATGGCGGAAGCCGGAATTACGGTGTTACCGAAGCCTGGTAAAGATAGCGGGGTATGTGGATCCTACAGACCAATATCCCTAATAAATTTGGATGCCAAAATCTTGGCGAAAGTGTTGGCAAACCAGATCCAAGATGTAGTGCCACAGTTGATCCATCCCGATCAGACAGGGTTTGTCAAGGGGCGACAGGGAAGTGACAATGTGAGAAAGGTCTTGAATATAGCCTGGCATCTTCAGAGATCTAAAGAATCGGCAGTGATGGTCACGGTTGATGCAGAAAAAGCATTTGACAGTGTAGAGTGGCCATATATGTTTCAAGTACTAGAGAAAATGGGGTTTGGAACGCAGTATATCAGCTGGATAAGAGCATTGTATCAGGGACCACGAGCTAGAGTCAGAGTGAATGGCGGGTATTCAGATAGTTTTGAGCTCCATAGAGGCACCAGACAGGGATGCCCGTTGTCTCCTTTGCTGTTCGTGATAGCTATTGAACCGCTTGCCGCATACATTAGGCGGGAGGCGGACATAAAAGGGGGTAGGGATTCGGGGGCGAGAGGAAAAGATTGAGTTATTTGCGGATGATATTATCTTTACCTTGACACAACCACTTACAATGTTGCCAGTGTTAATGAAGGTCATTCAGCGGATAGCAGGCTATCGAATGAATCAAGGTAAAACCAAAATGTTGGGGTTTAATTTGGCACCTAGAGTGGAGGATAGTTTGCGGCACAATTTTAGGTTCCGGTGGGTAGCGGGTAGTTTCTGTTATTTGGGGATCCAGTTGGGGACTCCTATATCTAGGATTAAAAAATGGAATTATCAAGGACTGGTGGAAAGTATTAGGCAGGATCTTTCTAGGTGGAGGGGACTGTATCTGTCATGGATGGGCCGCATAGCGGTGGTGAAAATTAATATACTGCCGAGGTTGCTGTTTGTGTATATGTCCTTACCGTGTAGCATGGCAAAAAAGAAAATAGACAAGATAAAAAATCTGCTAATGCAGTTAATTTGGGATGGGAAGTGCCCGAAAGTGGCTAGGGCTACTATGTATAGGCCTAGGGAAGAGGGGGGGTTGGGGGTCCCATCTTTGTTTAGAAACTATGAGGCGGTGCAACTCCGGGCACTGTTTGCGTGGAAAGAGGGGCTGGAACATCCAGGGTGGGTACGCATGGAAGGAGAGGAGGACGCGCATACAGAGGCTTGGATATGGGATCCCGGGGCTAGGAGGCGGGGGAAGGGGGAGGAGAATCCGTATATGGAGCTCACTCAACAGGTCTGGGGGAAATGGAAAAGGTATTTGATGGGGGGGAAGACGTACTCCAGTGAGACTTATATTCAGACGGTGGCAGAGGGTGGGATGGGGGAAGTGGTGGGGGTCTTTAAGAGGTGGGGGAGGAAGGGGTTATGGAAAATTGGCCAAATGGTAGGGGTCGGGGGGAATCCGGAGATTTGAGGAATTACAGGAGCAGTATCATGTGGAGGAGCGAGACAGGTATGCATATATTAGTATGTGGTATTGGTTGCAGCAGAAGGAGGTGAAAAAGGACTGGTCTGCACAGCCCACACACCCTTTGAGGAGATGATGGGGAAAAGAGGGATGACTACTCGGATAATATCAAGTCTGTATAAGCTTCTGGGGGAACATAAGCCAGGGATAATTGGGAGCCAGAAGCAGTGGGAGGAGAAGCTTGGGAGGCCAATGGGACTCCACGAGGTGGGACAGTATCTATATTAGAGTTCACAGGCTAGCCCCGGGGACAGCAATGTTAAAAAATAGCTATAAGTTAAGGTTGAGAATGTATTGGACCCCAGTGTGACTCCATGCGCTGTGTCCAGAGAGTTTGGAGCACTGCTGGAAGGGATGTGGTGCAAGGGGGGACATGCTCCATATGATCTGGAGCTGCCCTATTATATGAGACTATTGGGCAGCCGTGAAAGTCTCACAGCGGATATTACTAAGGTGCGGGTACAGTTTACACCGGCTGTGGTAATACTGAATGAGGAGGTGGAGGTGGAGATTTGGGGAGGTTACAGGGGTACTGCGTAATTGCAGCCAGGATGAGCCTTCTCAGTTGGTGGAAAAATATGGGGGTACCCCTGTTAAAAGAGGTGGTGGGGAGAATGGAGCAGCTATGGGTCTTCTGTGCAAAAGAAGCACACAGAAAGCACACTCTTACAAAGTACAACAAGGTGCGGGAGCTGTGTGCACAGTGGAGGGGGGGTGGGGGTGGAATATTGGTGTGAGAAACCAGAAGGAGGTGGAGCAGCGATGTAAAGATGTACTTGGTTAGCTCTTTACCTGCTTAAAGATGTCACTATTGAACTGTTTAAAAAGTTTAAAATGCAAACTGTTTACAATGTATACTGTATAATGTTAAATGTTTAAAAGGGCGTTACAGCGTTTGAGAATAGATAGAGGGGGTAGGGGAGGGTGGGTTGGGGGAGTGGGAAGGGTAGGGAGGGTGAGTGGGAGGAGGGAGGGGGGGACGAAACAATGCTCATTATTATTATTGTTGGAGGAAGTTAGTTTGCTAATGTATAGGAAGGGAGATTTTGAGAGACCGGTGGGATCTTTAGATGTGTAGATGTACGTTTGTGCTGGAAAATTGAATAAAGAACAAATTACAAAAAGAATATATATATATGTCTATATATCAGGCTATACATGCCACAGAAGCCAAATTAATTTATTTGTGTGATTTATATACCGCCATATCGAGCAATCATAGCGGTTTATATAGAACAACTGAGCTACATTGAACAGGATAATAGTTACATGTGACTAACAAGCAGAGTATGCAACAATACACATGATTAATATAACATTAACTATTTACAAATTATCTAAACATAAGAGACTTGAGTATTCACTTTTGTAGATTTTTTACAGGGGGATTTTTGTGTAGTGGGCGATCATGGGGTTATCTGTGTAGTGGGTGATCGTGGGTATGCGGCTAAATCATGCTAAACTGTATTGTGTCGGATCGACGGTTAGAGTTGTGTCTTTTTGCCCGAAGTATTCTACGAATAAGAAGCTTTTAAGTTGTGTGCGAAAAGTGGAAAGGTCAGTGATATCTCTGAGTTATTCTGGTAAGCAGTTCCAGAGCATTGGAGCGAGGTACTCAAATGCTCTGTTACTAGTGTGTTTCGTCTTTCGGTATTCAGGTGGGAATAGGAGAGTATTATTCATTGAGATTCTTTTGTGCCGATCATTTGGTGTTTTTTTGATTAGCAGGAGCAATGTAGAGGGTGCTAACCCCCTGATGATTTTAAACGTTGTCAAAAACGAGTTTGTATTTAATTCTGCTCTGTACAGGGAGACAGTGGAGAGCATGAAGTATTGGTATAATATGGTCTGTATAGTGAGTGTTAGAGATGATATGTACTGCCATATGTCGTGCCATTTGAAGGGGGTGGAGAGCTTTTCTAGTTCATAAATCACAGACACTTTAGCGTGTAATGTACCCAAATAAAATTTAAATTGGACCTGTAATGGTTGGTTTCTGGATTTTAGCTTTGCTTGAAGATGCCAAACAGATTCTCTTTTTATTGATTTGTGAATCTGTCTACAGTTGTGTATAAAAGTCTAGGCACTCCCAGTCAAATTATATGCTTGAATGAATTCCTAAATTAATAGAACTTGGCACATCCTTTACATGGTACAGTGATAAATACGGTCTGGTCTCTGTATTCACATGTTCCATGTTCATGGATTCGCTTATTCATGTGAAAGAGTAAACCATTTTTTCACTATTCATGAGCACCTCGCGGCTATTTACGACCATACGCAGTAGGCAAAAAGTTTTGACTCTGTGCACAACTTTGGGATGGGGTTCAGCGAGACGACGCTGCTTCCTTGTTCTCTTGGATCTCGTTGTGTAAAGACGTGTTTGTGGAGCATCTTTTAATCCATGTTTTTGCTAATTTTTTTTATTGATAATGGCATCCAAGCAAGTGCTAATGAAAGTGTGCTTGCAAGTGTGCCTAAGCAGAAGAAGGCTGTGATGAGCATCATGGAAGAACTTCGGTCTGAGATGTCTGTAGTAGCTGTAGGCTGTGAATTTAGTGTGAATGAATTCACAATTAGGTCAATCCATCATAAGGAAGAAGATACCCGTACAGCTGTGAGTGAATCTGCAGCAGAAAGTGCAAAGGTTACTTCAATGGTTCGTGTTGAGGCATGGAAAAAATGGAAAAACATTTAAGGTTGTGGATAAATGATAAAAAAAAGTGTTGTGGATACCACTACTATATGCTTTAAAGCCGGGCAGATCTATGAACATGTCATGGATAGTCAAAAAAAGGTGAATGCCTTCTCAGCTAGTGCCTGGCTTACTCGCTTCAAAAAAAGATATGGCCTCAAAAACGTTAAACTTTCTGGTGAAGCGGGTTCAGGAGATGTGGAAGCTGCTGAAGCATTTGTAAAATATCTACTTGAGCTCATTGAACAATGAGTACATACCTGAGCCAAGTATTTAATGCTGATGAGTCAGGCTTGTTCTGTACGCAGATAGAAAAGCGTACCTATATTTCAAAAACTGTCTCCAAAGCATCCAAAGCATTTAAGCATCGTTCCACACTACTTTTCTGTGCAAATGCGAGAGGTGCATTCAAGTGCAAGCCTTTGATGGTGTATAGAGCCCAAAATCCTCGTGCACTAAAAGGAAAAAATGTGAACCACATGCCGCTACATTGGAGGCAGAATTAGAAAGCTTGAATGGCATCTGAAATATTCTGGGATTGGTTCAACTGCCTCATCCCAGAAGTAAAACAATACCTTGATGGCAAAAACCTTGCATTCAAGATTTTTTTTAGTATTAGACAATGCACTGGTTCATGTTCGAGAGAAGCTTGAAAATGCCCACCGAAACGTCAGTCATTTTCATCCCCCCAAACACCACTTCTCTGATCCAGCCATTGCATCAGGGAATCATAAAGGCTTTTAAAAGCCATTATACGCAGGAGCTCTACAGGAATGTATACAATGCTTTGGATGTGAATCCAATAACTATGATGATGGACTTCTGGAAATTCGTCACGTTATTGACTATGTCAAAGTAGCCTGACAAAATGTATCTCAGGCTACAGTAAAAAAAAAAAAACTGCTGGAAGGAGGTTTGTCCAGAATGCATCACAGATTTTGAAGGCTTGTCTGGTGTCGACAAACAAAACAATGTGAAAGCAATTATGCATAGGATTGGTGGCGAAGGTTTCAAAGATATGCAAGAGGAGGATGTTGCAGATATTCTAACAGAACGTCCGGTAGAGCTCACCAATGAAAAATTGGATATGATAGATAAGCAGGGCATTAAGGATAGTGATGATGATGATGACGACAAGCAGAAATCAACTCCATAAATTGTGCCTCTCACAATAGCTAAATTTGAAAGATAGGTGTCAAAGGTGGAATAACTATCGAAGGAGATATAGGAATCTGATCCCTATATCTGGAACGCAGTCTCAAGTTCAAAAGAGAACTCGGTGGCACATTTCTCCTTACACTGAGACGCTGAAACAATTGAGGTGGAAATTCAAGCAAAGCACCCTGACACAGTACTTCAAGAGAGTTTGGGTAAAAACATCTCCCACACCTTCAATCAGTCATGCGGGGCTGATGGAGGAGGAGGCAGCTGATATTGTAGATGTTGAGCTGCCGTCCATCTTGCCATCTCCATCACCCACTCCATAGAGTGGTAGCAACCTCTTCTTTGGTTCTTTAGAGAGCAGCCAAGGTTGAGAGGTTTAAGAAAAGCAAAACAATGCTCTCCTAATGCCATCACTTACCATTAAAGGTGAATTTACATGTTGTCAATAAGCAAGCTGTTTTTTTTTTCACAAGGAAATTATGTGTTTTATGTTGATAGGTAGCAAAAGTGTATGGTGAACAGGTCTCTCAGGAACCTATCTGATCTTTTTCCCATAGGATCAATGGTTCCGTATTCACATTTTCAGTATTGGGGTTTTCTTCGAACCTATCCCCTGCGAAAACAGGATTTGCTATACTGCATCTTTCTGCAAATTTGAATGCATATCTGCAGGTTTGTTTTCTTACAGATTTGAAATAAGAAAATAATGAATATAGCAGATGCAGAAGTTTGGGCGCTAGGGCTGGCTCCATGGCCAGTGCCAAAGTATTGGATGTCCTGGGCAAACCTCAGCCTTACTCCTCTCCCCTCCCCCTGAGATTTTGATAATTAAACTCAACAATTTTGATAATCTGAACATCACCCTTCCAACAACAATCCTATAGAAATGCATAATTGGGCATCATACTTTTAAATATTAAACTTTGCTTTATTTGTATGTGTGTGCCTGCTCTTCCTCTAGGTCAGTGTTTTTCAACCTTTTTTGTGCAAAGGCACACTTTTTTCATGAAAAAAATCACGAGGCACACCACCATTAGAAAATGTTTAAAAAATTTACCTCTGTGCCTATATTGACTATATATAAAGTAATTCTCTTGAATAGGAATCAAACACTCACACCAACCCCCCTCCCCTGCTGGTTCACACCACCCCCCCTCCCCTGCTGGTTCACTCACACCACCCCCCCCCTCCACTGCTGGTTCACTCACCCACCCCCCTGTCACTTACTCACCCCTCCTGCTGGATCACTCACTCACTTACCCCCCCTACCCTTCTGGTTCACTCACACCATCGCCCCCCCCCCCTTGCTGGTTCACTCACACCACCCCCCCCTGCTCTGCTGGTTCACTCACACTCCCCCCCCCCTTGCTGGTTCACTCACACTCCCCCCCCCTTGCTGGTTCACTCACACTCCCCCCCCCCTTGCTGGTTCACTCACACACACACACACCCCCCCTCTGCCCAAGCCGCTGCTTCTGCTTTGTACAGAGCAGCGGCTGCACTACACTTACATTGAAAAGTAAAGAGAAACTGTGTCAGGAGCCCTCCGGTCATCGCAGAGCCCGAGGAAGTGATGTCATGGGGGCGGGCTCCTCACAGGCTGTCTTTCCTTTTCAAATTAACTTTATTGCAGCTAAAGTTAATTTGAAAAGGAAAGACAGCCTGTGAGGAGCCCGCCCCCATGACATCACTTCCTCGGGCTCTGCATGATCGGAGGGCTCCTGACACAGTTTCTCTTTACTTTTCAATGTAAGTGTAGTGCAGCCCCGGCGCGGTACAAATCAGAACCACCGGCAGCCCGGCGATAGGGAATCGCGATCGCGGTCGCGCGGCGCCGCGGACTTCGGCACAAAAGCCGGTTTTTTGCTCTGGCCGCTCCCGATCTTGCGGCCAGAGCAAAAAAACGGCTTTTCAATGGCCGGTTTTACAACTGTGCCGGCAGCCGGCCTGGCCATGGAAAAACTGGCCAGGCCGGCTGAAAACCGGCCGGTTGGCAACCCTAATTTGTGAGCCGAGGCCACATGTTACGGATGAAATTGGAATTTTTCCCACGGCACACCAGACAATATCTCACGGCACACTAGTGTGCCACGGCACAGTGGTTGAAAAACGCTGCTCTAGGTAAAAGAATGTGCTGATGGCTCTTTGAGGTCGTGGGGCTGTCAGAATCTGTTGTTTTGCTTTGACTGCTGCTGCCCTTTGCTGTGCCTCAGAAGCTGCTGTCCTAAGCGATCACCTAGTCTTGTCTAATAGTTGGGCACTGTTCCAGTTGATACAACTATTTTAACAAGGATAAAAAAGTTTAGTGACTCCTTGTTAAAGTTAAGTGTCGTTGAGTCGGTGTTGACTCAAGGTGACCCTCTGGATAGTTGACCTAAAGTGTATTCGGTCTTCAGTCAGGCAGCTCATTGTTGATAGAGTGGCACCCATAGCTGCTGTTATTTTATCAATCCATCTCATTGTTGGCCTTCCTCTTCTACCTTACCAAGCATTATGTCTTTCTCCAACGTTCTCCCTCTTCGCATGATGTGTCCAAAGTATGAAAGTCAAAGTCTTGTCATCTGAGTTTATAAGGAAAGCTTAGGTTTGATCTCCTCTAATACTGATTGGTTTGTTCTTCGGGCAGTCCATGATATACACAGTATTCATCCCCAGCACCATAATTCCTAATTCACTAAGAGAAATCAAAGATTTAACTCAATTCAGGAAGCAGCTCTAAACATTTATCTTTACGGAATACTACCAATGTGAGCAGCCACCATAGACCTCTTCCACTTCAGTACCAAAACCTAATAACAATATCTGACACCTTCAATCCCATGCTTTTGACACACACACAACTCTAAATCACTGCCCAAACCACTTATGTTCAATTCTCTTGTAAATAGTTCAATACTACTCTGTTGTCAAATATTTTTTGAACTTTGATTGTTATTTGTACACTTGTTCCTTGTAAACCATTCTACAATTGTTTCTGTAAACTGTCTTGTGCAGTAGTTAATGTGGGCTTCCGTTTGCCCCCCCCCCCCACCAGCAACCTGCAGGGCTCTTGGAGTCACAGAAAACTACATTCAAAGCAATAAGAAGGAATCTAAAAGACAGCAATAAAATACCAGACACTTCTATATAGATACACCAAAGCTTTGCGGAGAGAAACAAATAGAAACAAGTTCTCTTTGTTTACTCTAACTATTAGCTATGGTTCACTTTATTTATAAGGCTCTTTTGGAGGATACAGCATAATTTCACTTTATTATCCTACGTCAGGTATAACGTATTCATCACATCATAGGTCAATTTCTAATCAGCATAGGTCAGTATGAGGAGACACACAAATCTCCAGGAACAAGCAGGAATGAGTCTTCACATATGGGTACGTCGGTACCGACGGAGCCTGCACAGGAATGCTCCCCAGCATCCAATCAGAAAGCTTTTGGGAGCATCCCTCGCGCCTGCGCACTGCCTTCCCACCTTTCCAACTGCCTCTCCTCAGTTTTTGTTTTTCCGCGGAGCCGGCAGGACGTACTCCTGTCACCGCAGAAAATTTCTTTTTTAATTCTTTAGTTCTTTGTTTTCTAGTGGTCGCGGCTGTTTTTCCCGCCTCCACCGGTACCGCCGGTGGGTTTTTTTCTTTTCTTTTTCTTAAACTCAGGAACTTTTTCCCTCAGTTTCTGTCTTAAACTTTTGGGCCTGTAAAGTCTCCCCATCATGGAGCCTTCTTCTCCTAAGAAGTGCCTTAACTGTGGAAATACAGTTTTCTTTTTAGACTCCAATAACTGGTGTCTAACCTGTTTGGGTCCTGACCCTTTCCCTCCGGAGCCATTAGGCTACAATTTTATGAGAAGAGATTTTCCATTTCGAGTTTCCCTCGATACCGAGTTCCCTTCCAGTGTCAGGGCACCGACCACTTCTTCTCTACAGGATTAGGTAACCCACAAACAGTCTGTTAAGACTAGCCAATCCTTGAGTGGTAGGTCTCATGCCAAGCATGATGACGGCTCCGGCCTTGCCCTCAAGACCCTATTGGCTTCAAAACCCCGGCGGGAGTCTTCGGTCTCCAAAGCCTTTCAGGGGTTTCAGGTTGTTCCTAGGGCTCACCCCTCACAGGACATACCTGAGCCATGCTCGGTGGTGGCATCCGCTTCGAGCGGTACCGATACCCCGGCATCGGCACCGGTGTTGAGTGATCCACTCTTCACCAGGGATCGTCATCTGGCATCCTCGGTACTTTCGGGACCGATCGATACGTCCCAGATTGACTTTCCCGTATCTGAGCCATGCTCGGTGGTGGCATCCGCTTCAAGCGGTACCGATACCCCGGCATCGGCACCGGTGTTGAGTGATCCACTCTTCACCAGGGATCGTCATCTGGCGTCCTCGGTACTTTCGGGACCGATCGATACGTCCCAGATTGACTTTCCTGTATCTGAGCCATGCTCGGTGGTGGCATCCGCTTCGAGCGGTACCGATACCCCGGCATCGGCACCGGTGTTGAGTGATTCACTCTTCACCAGGGATCGTCATCTGGCGTCCTCGGTACCTTCGGGACCGATCGATACGTCCCAGATTGCCTTTCCAGTATCGACAGCATCGCCGATACCACCACCGACGTCGGTACCCTTTAGACATGCATCGATAGACTCGCTCCCTTCGATGCCGAGTCTGGAATCGATATCTAGTCTAGAATACTGGGTACTGACACGTCTCGGAACCGACCCTTATCGATTCCGGATACGCAGTACCAAGGATATTCACCAAGGGTTTCTGGTTGCCTCGGTACCACTTGAGCAGCCTCCGATGACTGCTTCGATGGCGTTATCGCCTCCGATTCCGGCACAGCTACCGGTATCGGTATCGATGTCGGTTCCTGCAGTTACATCGAGACCAGCCACTTCCATGCTTTCTTCTCCATCGATCCTTTCTATGCCTAGTTTGGAATCGATACCTGGCATGGACGATGCAGTACTGACTGCCTCAAATCGTGACTGCCAGTACCAGTATCCATCTAGTGGGTCTCTTTTTCTGTACCAGACCAGTACATCCTCTGGTGCCCAGGCTGCTCCTTCAACTTTAGCCTACCCAGGGATAGTTCCCATTGGAGATCCCTCTTTTCAGAAATTTCTCCTTGACATGGCAACATTCCTTGCTATTCCTATCCCTGGCTGTGATCCTACTCGAGGCTCTCCTGCAAAAAAGGAAAATATAATGCTTCCTTTACATCATTCTTTGCAGGATCTTCTTCTGAGAATATGGGAAACACCTTTAAGGGTTTACTCACCTTCTACAGCAACTGATGTTCTGTATCAGGTGCCCCCCTCTCCAGGGTTTCAAAAGACTCAACTTCCCCATTATTCTATTGTCGTGGAATCAGCAATGAGGAAGGTGAAAAGCAAGAAAAAGCATTCTTCTTATCCGCCAGGTCGTGCATCTAGAGCACTTGATTCCTTTGGACGTCAAACCTTCCAAACATCTATGCAGGCAAAAAGGATTATCTCTTATATTTTTTATATGAGTCTATCTCTCCAGGAGGTCACAAAGAAATTATCTCTTTTGACTCCTTTTCTATCAG
The DNA here is from genome assembly GCA_033557465.1 of Ichthyophis bannanicus. Lineage (NCBI taxonomy): Eukaryota > Metazoa > Chordata > Amphibia > Gymnophiona > Ichthyophiidae > Ichthyophis > Ichthyophis bannanicus. Next base: position 1,858,869,126 of record CM066032.1, on the reverse strand, counting down.
AGCCCAAGGCTGCAGACTATTCCTTACTTCATAGTCCTAGCCAGAATCTCTCTTGGTTTCTTTCTCGTGCTTCTCTAGACTCTTGAGTCTGTTAGCAGAACCTCTGCTATAGCCATAGGAGCACGACGTAGAGCCTGGCTCCAGGCTTCAGACTTGAGCAGATGGGCACAACACACACTGGGTAATTCTCCTTGTACTGGAGAACATCTCTTCAATAGGGAGGCTTTACGTCAGGTTGCTCATTGCTCCACTGACTTCCCTGGTTCTGGTGACCATCCTAAGCCTTCTTCTTCCCCAGGAGGTAGGAAATGTCCTACCAAACCTTCTTTCCCTAAGAAAAGAAGGTTTCACTCTTCTCCTGCCCATCATCCAGATGTACCCAAGCAGGGGACACCTCGTCCTGGTCTGAAGAATCCAAACTCTAGCCAGTCTGAGCATACCCAGCAACCATAGGTTCCTGAAGGTTGCAACCTACAGTTAACTTCTTCTTAGCAGAAGTTTGTTCACTGTTTTTTCTTTAAAGCTCTACACGTGGTTTCCTTTCTTCAGGATATGCTGAGCTGTCAGGATATTCTTGTCTATGGGTTACAGATTTCTCCTCTTCTTCCTACCAAGAAGAGAAGTTAACAACTATCCCATGATAGTTTCTTTCCCAACATGAACATTTTTTCCTTCAGCTGACTCACCATATGGTAAGTCACCCTTCAGCTCCTGTTTCTCTACCCTCTCATCCAGGGTTTCCCTGGATGAGTGGTACCCTACTGTACAGCTTCTCTAGCCTTTCATTCCAGTGTAGAGTTTTTTCCTTGAATAAATTCTCTGGACAGCTTATCAGACAGGGACAGGAATATTTCCTCTCCCTTTGTCTGTTCTCTCTGTTTTACACAGGAAGATTCTCTCTGCTGTCTCTTTCAGCTGCTCTTCATGCAGGAGTTCCAGTGATTGAACTACTGGTACTTTCCCACAAGTTTCCAGTTTGTCTTCCACTACTTTCTGTCTAGCCTTAGTAGTGATTCCAAGATAGTGCTTCATCTATCTTGGATAATCCTAATCACTTCAGGCTTCTCACATTATCTTCTTTTCTGGCCATTTCCATTTCCTTGGATTTGGCAGCACAGCTGACCTACAGTCAGTTTTATCTCCTAATTCTCCTGCATAATGCTCTCTGCAATCTTCAGAGAAGCTTTCTACTATGGGCCCTTGCTAGAGAGCATTGAACTTTGTCTCTGATGGCTATTCTATATGGTAGAAAAGGCTTATCAGTCATTTTCTATGACTGTGAGGGCTCCCCACACCCTTTTGTCTCCTGTTATAATACAGGATATAAGCCTTTTCTGCGTAAATGTCCAAAGAGTTTTCCAATCCTGCAGGAATATGCTCTTTTTTCCTTACAGCTTGTCTCCATGCTATCCTACTCTTCATTGACAGCACATATTCTACTAGTAACGCATGATACCCCTGTGTCCCTCCAGTGGGTCATCCTGGTATCTCCTTCTATGCGTTTTCTGTCCATTTACCATGTCAGATTTCTACAGAACTCACGACTTGCTCTTTACAGACTGATATTATCCTCTGTTTTTTCACGCAGCCATCCTGGTTATTTCACTGGATAGCATTCCTGCACCCTCTTAGCCCGGAGGAATAGATTCTCTATATATCTTCTCAAGTAGGTTCCACCTCTTGTTATTAGATGAATCTTTCTCCTTCACATCTCTCATGTGAATGTTCTTATGGGGCTTAGTTGCAGACATGTATCTTCAGACATACATATTCATGTATGTATATATCTCTATATATTTCTATAGATACATATGTCTGTAAGCTGTGTGTGCATAGGTTATGCCCCTATATATATATACATATATATATATATATATATCCCTATATATGTGTATCTTTTGAGATGCTTTTTATAAGTAGATATATATTTACATACTATCTCCCTAACTGTCTACGCTATAAAGGTTTTTATCTTCTTAGAGGTCCAGACAGTGGGCTTGCATATCTTCATACTGTCCCTCGGTATGTGCGGGCTGTTATGCACACAACCACTACTGTGGTACTAACAGCTTCCACTTTACTCTAGGTCTCGCTATCCCTGAAGCATCATGCTTCAATATCTTTCCTATCTCTCACCAGCTAGGAAAGACAGTGTAGATCTTCAGTAGTTCTGAGGTTTCAGCCCTTCACACATCTGTCCTCCTTGGGAATACGGGCTTTTTTCCATACCCCTTCTTCCCTCCAGGACTGAGCTAGTTGTCCAAATCGGTCAGTCTTCCTCTTTTATTCCTCAATGTTAATGACTTTGTAGCTAAAAGAGTTTTCAGCTTTTTCCCATAAAGCTTTCCACTGAAGACCTGCCATTCTTATACTACTCCAGTTGACACCTGGGTCACCTGCCAATTCCAGATTTGGACCTTCACCCTCACTGCTGTGAGGTCACCTTGAGGATTCCTCTACTGAATCTCCAGTAGACTCCATCACGCTCTCTACTTCCTACAATCCAGTAGGTAAGCTCCATATTGTGATTGTTCATTGAATAATTTTAATGGTACTTATCATACATACCAAGGACTCCTCTCCTGTAGTCCTTAGGTTCGCTGTTTTTTATTACAGCTCCTCTCTTTTCAACTCCTACCCACCATCCCTCATGGGATGCCGGAGATCCATGTGTGGGAAGTGCAGTCCTGATCCAGGGACACGCATTTTATGGGATCTCCCCCTGGCATCTATAGCTAGGGAGTCCCCATATGTGAAGACTTATTCCTGCTTGTTCCTGGAGATAGCACAGTTACTTACCTGTAACAGGTGATCTCTGGGAACAGCAGGAATAAGTCTTCACAACCCACCCACCTCCCCTAGGAGTTGTATCTATCTATCTATCTATCTTCCTTTCCTCTTTCTCTCCCTTTGTCTCAGCTATGAAACTCAACTGAGGAGAGGCAGTTGGAAAGGCGGGAAGGCAGTGCGCAGGCACGAGGGATGCTCCCAAAAGCTTTCTGATTGGATGCTGGGGAGCATTCCCTTGCAGGCTCCGTCGGTACCGACGTACCCATATGTGAAGACTTATTCCTGCTGTTCCCAGAGATCACCTGTTACAGGTAAGTAACTGTGCTATATTCCAAGACATAATTGTTTACTGCTGACTGTTTGATATTGTCAACCACCTGGCTGGCTCACGAGGCGAGAGCCTAGGGTTTTGGGGTTGCTCCTCTTTTCTATAGCAAGGACTGTTATTGCCCTCAGGGATTTTGGGTCCCTATAGCTAGTCGAAATAAGGAGGTAGTTGTGGTCGAGTAGCTATGCTTAAAGAGGCTTTATTTCCCGTCCCGGGAGAATTCTTGCAACAACATATCAAAAGCAAATAAACCATACAACTGGTATAACATAAAGGTGGGACTACAACTGGAACAGAAATGCTTAATGGCAGCTTTAACTGAACCAAAAAGAAGGGAAAAACAGGGTTTTTAATCAGGCACTTTTAACTGTGAAATCTGTCCTCACAGATTTCACTCCAGACAGCTTTCTTAGGCTTCTAACAAAATGAGGTTATGCCATCTGAGAAGACAAGCGTACAATCCATTTTACACACTTCAGAATTATCCTCATCAAAGGCACAGTCCATGTCTTCTGGTGAATCGTGATAATTATGTCTTGCTGGGTTGTATTCTGGATAAGAGCTTGTTTCTCTCCTCTCTGCTGAGTCTGAGCACCACTCCCCCCTCTCACTGTGGAAAGGTTCTCTACCATATACTATGGAGTCTTTCTTTAGTGAGCCACACTCTTCATGTCCACTGGGGGTAAAACTCAGTGCTCCTCTAGACAAGGTATTATGGCTCTCAGGCTGTGCTCTGCCTGGCTCGTGTGTGAACGGGAAGTGAAAGCTTTTCTTCCCTTTTCTTCCTTTCACAGGATGTTGCTCTAAAGCATGAGAAATATCACTGGGATAAGTATTCTGGCTCCCCAGGTTCCTGCTATGGTGGATTTCTCTTCTCCCTGCTCCTCGTGGTTTATAATGTGGAGACTCCCTCTGGCCCCACACGGACCCAGGCTTAGTGCAGCCTAACTTCTCAGCACTAACCTTGGTGAGCTCCGTTTGGATAAACCCCTCTGAGCTGCAGACTGATTCCACCTCTGAACCTTCAAAGGTATGGCTCCTGGTTTTTCTGAGCGCTGTACTTTCCTCTGGCTTGAGTCCTCCCTGAGTCTCTGTCTCTCTCAACATCCGAGACTGGGTCTGACTCCTCGCTGGCGTCTCTGTACTTCCTTCCTTTCCCACGTGTGTCTGTACGTTTCTCTCTACGTGGCTCTCCAGCTGAATCTGCTGCTAATTCAGCTCCTGTGTCTACTCTGCTCAAGGCTGACCTATTTTTATCTGCGTCATACCTTGAGAGCTGCGTTTGCTCAACTCTATGCAGGTGTCTCTGCTTTGCTGATGAGCTGTGATGTAATGTTAACTCTGGGCGTTTCTCTACAGCCTGTGCTTTTGTTTTGCTTGGTTGCCCCCGACAGCCCCTAGCCATGTGCTCTGCACTGCTGCTTTTAAAACTACCCTGAGTGTTTTTCTCTATTTCCATCGGCTCAATCTGCCTTGCGCCATGACAATATCTAGTAACCCTGAGACTGAAAGGCTAGAGGACAGCCTGCCCCTTTTCTTATTTACAGGACTTGTACCTCTTCACCTACTTAGTAAGCAAATATATGAAGTTTATTTCTAAGCAAAGTTCTGAACAAAATTAACTCTTTCTCAGGTTTTCTTTGACAGTCTGATAGTGTACACCACCCTGTACAAACAAGCTTACTTTCAGTTAAAATGTTATATGTAAACCATGACAAAGCGGTTTGTAAAAACCAATAAATAAATAAATAATTCAAAGACCAAAATGTTTAGTGTCTCGTTAGGCCTTCAGTCAGGTGAAAATAATTCCAGGATTAAAAGTACCCTTACCCATCTAAGCTCTGTGATGATTGTTCTATTTTCAACATTATAGGCTCCTCTGAGAAGCTGTCTGAGCAATTGAAAATGAAGATTCTAACAATGGTAGGAGAAGGCTATATAAAAAAAAAACAGTCCTGAATAATTCCAGCTGGCAGTGGGCTTGGAGGAAGGGGCTGCAACTGAAAAAAATGGAAAATCATAAATTGCCATTGATTCTGCTACAATAATATACTTCTTTCTATATACATTTTTAAACCTGGCTAATGTTGTATATGATTTTTAGTTGTCCAATTGAGTTAAAGTACATTTTAGAAAGTTTTCACAATGAACTTAAGGGCCTTTACCATCAGGATTACTTATTTACTTTTAGACCATTGAGCAAATAATTGGTGAAAGTTTTCTACTGGACTAAATACGTTTTGTGGCTAGCTTTCACGTGTTTTGCTTCCTTAGTAGGAAAGTGTCTGAATATACAAGCAAATTAAATATTGCATTATAATAGTAGTGTGGTGTTTTGAAAACGAACTTGCTAAGTTATAAAGTAAAAGCATGGGGAGGGTGAGAAAACAGAGGGAGATACATAGCAGAGTTTATACATACAAGAGAACCATCTCTGGTAATGAGTGAGATCCCACCAATAGCCTGTTGAAGCAGAGGGTGTGAAAGACTGTTTCTTTATCTTTATTTTGTTTCTGGATATACCGCTTAGGCTGGAACATAAAAGCAGTGCACAATACAAAGGACTGCAGCAGAGGGAAAAAGAAAAAGAACGCTAATTATATGATGGGAAAGTAGATAGAAAAGGATAGGGAAGAAGGAGGACATTAACAGTGAATGAAGAAATGTAGCTGACATGACATGGCAATCAGGGAGGAGGAATGGATATGTCAAATGCTTAACTGAAAGAGGTGAGTTTTCAGGACAGCCTTAAATCTGATGAAGGAAAGTTTGGAATGAAGAGTGTAAGGAGAGACTTCCAAAGAGCGGGGCTTAAAAAGAAGGCAGCACCCCGTGTGCGTTCGAGGAGAGCCCGGGAATATGAACTGAGCGCAGGAGGCGATGTGGGTTATGAAAATGCAGGAGGTCAGCCAGATATTGGGGGGGTGGAGGTGTGAATAACCCTGAGGACAAATGTAAGTATTTTATATTGATTTCTAAAGGGAATAGGTAACCTGTGAAGGCGGGTGAGGAGCGGAAAGACATGGTCAAAATGAGAGGAGTGGGTAAGAATGTGGGCTGCTGTGTTCTGTAATAGTTGGAGTCTGTGAAGTTGATATTGCGGGAGACTGGCTAGGACTATGTTGCAGTAGTCGTTCTGGGTGATAACAAAGGAGAGGAGGAATGTAGTCAGGGAGGCGGGAGAGAGGAATGGGCAGACTGCTCGGATCTGATGGAGATAGAAGAATGAGCGATGGATAAGAGATGATATGGGTTCAGTAAAGGAAAGAGAAGAATCCAGGATAACCCTGGGCTATCTGAAGGAAGCGACCAGGGGGATAGGGATGGAGGACAGTACAGGGGCCAGAGATGGGGAAGGGGCCCCAAAGGTGATCCAAGTGGTAGTGGATTTGGATGGGTTCAGTTGAAGGTAATTAGAGGACAACCAGATGTGAATGAGGGCTAGACATAAATTCAGTGGGGTAAGATCAGGAGTAGAGGAATCCGTATGGTGAAGGAGAATGATGTCGTCCACATAATAGGCAGAAATGCCAGACTGCTGAATCAAGAGAGAGTGTGGGTCCAGAAAAGCATTGAAAAGTAGACGAGACAGAACTGAGCCCTGGGGTTGGGAAATGGGGGTAGAGACCGAAGCTGCTGAGAAAATGGAGAACGAGCAGTCGGTGAGAGAGGATCAAAACCATCTCGGGGGAGTCCCAGAAACACCAGGGTCAGAAAGACATGCTAGAAGAGTGCGATGATCGAGATCGAAAGAAAGATCAAGGGAGACAACAAGAGTGAAATCACCCCGTTCGTGAGTGATGTGGAGCTCGTTAAGGAGGGAGAGAAGGATGGACTCTGTGCTATTACCTTTATGAAAGCCCGACTGACATGGATGAAGAGCATAAGATGAGAGGGCAAATGAGTGAAAACAAACCGTTCAAGGAGTTTACAGATGAAGGGAAGTTTGAAACCAGGCGCCAGTTAGAGAGTACAGAGGAGTCGAGAGGGGTTTTTTAAGGATAGGGCAGATTAATGCACGCTTCCAGAGAGCGGGGAAGGAACCAGTAGAGAGACTGGCGTTGAGAATAACAAGAAGGGGAAGAAGAGTGAGAGAAGGCTCTTGCAGCCAATTGGAGGGGATTGGGTCAAGTGCACAAGTCATCTTCCGAGAAGAAGAAAGGGTCTTAAGTCAGTCAGCAGTAGAAATTGGGTGAAAGAATGACCAACCATGAGACAGTAAGGGTGCAGGAAGAGAAGGGAGTGAGGGAGATAATGGAAAGGTAGGTGAAAGGGGAAGTAGATATGAAGGAAATGTTGAGCAATGCAAAAGCAAATAAGCAAGTGAACTAATGTGACAGTTACACTTATTCTTCCTGAAAAATGGAGTTGCTGAAGATTATGATAACTTTTACATTTTGTTGGTCATCCAAAGTCTCCACTTTTCTCCATGACTAGTAGTACTACTCTACAATACTTTAGTGTGTAAAAAGAGTGAGGTTCATTTTCAGAAGTTATCAGAGACTAGTAAAAATAAAACTTCTCTGATCATGTATTTTCAGCCACTATTCATAGGAGGCTTATCAATAAACTCAGTAGCTTGGGGATGGATCCTAAGATGGCAAATTGGATCAGAAATTGGTTGACTGACAGACGACAGAGGTTGATGGTAAATGGAGCTTACTCGGATGAAGGGAAGGTGATTAGCGGGGTGCCCCAGGGGTCAGTCCTGGGCCCGGCACTGTTCAATGTATTTGTGAGTGATATTGCTGAAGGACTGAATGGAAAAGTCTGTCTTTTTGCAGATGACATGAAAATTTGCAACAGAGTAGACTCCCCCGAGGGAGTGGCTAACATGAGGAAAGATCTACAAAAGCTGGAAGAATGGTCAAATGCTTGGCAATTAAGATTTAATGCGAAGAAGTGCAGAGTCATGCACTTGGGTAGCAGAAATCCAAGGGAAATGTACACAATAGGGGGTGAGAGGTTGGTGTGCACAGATCAGGAGAAAGACCTTGGTGTGATTATTTCTGAAGATCTCAAGGTGGCAAAACAGTGTGACAAGGTGGTGGCAAAAGCCAGGAGGATGTTGGGCTGCATACAAAGAGGAATCACAAGCAGAAAGGAAGAGGAACTTATGCCACTGTACCAAGTCACTGGTGAGGCCTCACTTGGAATACTATGTTCAGTTTTGGAGACCGTATCTTGCAAAGGATGTAAAAAGACTGGAAGCTGTTCAGAGGGAGGCGACCAAAGTGATTTGGAGCCTGCGTCAGAAGCCTTATGAGTAGAGACTTGAAGACCTAAACATGTACACTTTGTAGGAGAGGAGGGACAGGGGAGATATGATTCAGACCTTTAAATACTTAAAGGGATATAATGAACAAACAAACCTCTTCCAAAGACGGGGAAGCTATAAAACTAGAGGGCACAACATGAAGCTGCAAGGTGGTAAATTGAAAGGCAATGTCAGGAAATACTTTTTCACGGAAAGGGTGGTGGAGGCGTGGAATGCCCTACCGGTGACGGATTTCAAAATGGCATGGGACAGACACAGTGGATCCCTTTACAGCATGCAGGATAAAATCAAAATAAACTGAACCATCTAATTTCTCAACAAATAGGGGTGTCCTACATGGAGTGGTAGGTTCACCCCTAAACAGGGACATAGGGAGAGGTGGCCTGCACGGAGCGGCAGGTGCACCTACTCTTGCCATCATGCTGGGCAGACTAGATGGACCATGCTGGTCTTTATCTGCCGTCATTTACTATGTTACTATATTACTATGATAGTATTAGGGCAGTTAAATGTATTTTCAAACTATTACTATCTGCATAGTGGAGCAAGGGTGACAACCAAAGATTATTCATGGCCATCATTTAAATTAAAACCATGGCCACCCAGTATTTTTAACTTGTGTTAATTTAGCCATTTTTCTATTAAAAAAATGAAATGAATGTAGGAAACCAAACTAAATAATTTTAGCAAAATACACTTTATTAAAAGTGTTGATGCTAGGTATGTCAGAGCTTACTGTTAAGAGTAACAGTCATTTCTCTGTGGACTGGCAGGAAAATATCCTCACCTATGGGTGATGTCATCTGAAAGAGCCCCACATGTAAGCTTTCCCAGTGCCTCCTAGAAGCTTTTGGAAGCTCGACCACGCATGTGCGCCTTCCCACCTCGGTCCTTTCCTTTCCGCGGAGCCCCACGGACATGTTTTCTTTGACTCCTTTGAGGGTCTCAATAGGAGTTTTCACGTATTTTCCTGCCTGCCTTCACAATTTCTCTTGTCCTTTGCCATATTTACCTTAGCTCAGGGTTTTCAAGCATTTTTAAGTTTATTTTCTGTGACGCCTCATCCCTCTTAAGTGCTTTGCATTCTGGCCGGGTATATTTCTATAAATTGAGCCATTTGATTTTGCTGCAACTATTTTTCTGGACAGCATGTTCCAAAAATTTGCTATAGGGAGGAAGGCTCAACCTCACTACTTTCAGAGGGGCAGCAAAAGCCTACTCTTAGCTGTACCTAGACAACCGATTACCCTTCCCCCCCCCCCTTCAGATTCCAGGAACACTGGCCGATTGTGCTGTTGTTTGTTTCTGTGATGTGTTCTGTTAACACTGGTTTCTAATTGTTGTAAGCTGCTCAGATGCTGCTCTTTGTGGGTGCGATGAGCAGTCAGTATATTAAGTTGTCTTGATAAATAAATAAATTATATATCCAGTTTCCTTCCTCCAGAGAAACTCTAACACCATGGTTCCCTATTTAGCCACATCAAAGACTGTTTGAAGTACATGGTCCGAGCAACATATGATATTTTCAATATGGTGAGCAGAGCTTCTACTATCGGTATTGGCATCCGAAGACTCTCATAGCTCTAGGTTGCAGACCTACAAACATCTGTGTAGGACAAGCTTGCCAACATACTGTGCCGTGGAGACAATCTCTTCAGAGATAAAGTTAAGGAAACTGCAAAACTCATTTAGAGGCAATCAGATACATGTTGAACCCTTTCCAGGTGCATGTCAGAGTCTGCCTGCTATCACAGGAGATGGTATAGTGGCAATCTGTGGAAAACCTATTTACTCTCAAAGGCGTACTATTTCCCTACCTTTCCCAACCCAAGCAAACTCCTCATGCTAGAGCAAACCAAGAGAAGTAGAAGGCCCAACCAGCACCCAGCTGAAAACAGGGGTGGGGTTTTGACTGGTATCTGCAGAGCATAGCACCTCTACCCATTGCCTTGGAGGAGGACTTACCAGTCAGAAGGAGGCTCACACTCTTTGCTCTTTGCTCCAACTCATGGGTTTTACAAATTATCCAAAAAGACTACAAGCTTCATCTATTTGAATCCCTCCAAATTGCCCTCTGAGGGTTCAATTCCTAAACCCTCAGCATCAGGAATTACTACTTCAGGAAATTGATTTATTTAGTAGCGTTCAGCTCACACCTTTCCAATAGTAGCTCAAGCTCAAGTTACATTAGTTACAGTAAACATTTCCCTGTCCCCAGAGGGCTTATAATCTAAGTTTGTACCTGGGGCAATGGAGGGTTAAGTGACTTGCCTAAGGCCACATGGAGTACCATAGAAAACATGACGAAAGAAAAAGACCACATGGCCTATCTAGTCTGTCCTTCCATAACAACTACAACAGTCCCCTTTTTACCTTTAGAGATCCTCTGTGTTTGTCCCATGCTTTTTTGAATTCAGTTACTGTCCTCATCTCTACCACCTCCACTGGGAGACTATTCCACGGATCCACTACTCTTTCCGTAAAGAAATATTTCCGCATATCACTCCTGAATCTATCTCCCTTCATCCTCATCCCATGTTCCCTCGTAGCAGAACTTGCTTTCAATTGAAAGAGGCTCTCTCCCTGAACATTTATGCCACGGAGGTATTTAAACATCTCAATCATATCACCTCTATCCCGCCTTTCCTCTAAGATGTACATATTAAGATCTTTCAGTCTGTCCTCATATGCTTTATAATGAAGACCACTAATCATTTTAGTAGCCACCCTCTGCACTGACTCCATCCTGTTCACATCCTTTTGAAGGTGCGGTCTCCAGAATTGCACACTATACTCCAAATGAGGTCACACCAAAGACTTATACAGAGGCATTATCACCTCCTTTTTTTCTGCTAGCCATTCCTCTCCGTATGCACCCAAGCATCCTTCTAGCTTTTGCCGTCACCTTTTCTACCTGTTTAGCTACTTTAAGATCATCAGACACAACCACGCCTAGTGGACAAAAGTACTTCACCCCCTATACTATATTGCTCCCTTGGATTGCTGCAGCCCAAATGCATGACCTTACATTTTTTAAAATTAAATCCCAGCTGCCAAATTCTAGAGCAGTCTTCAAGCTTAGCTAGATCCCTCCTCATGTTATCTACTCCTTCCTGGGTGTCTACTCTATTGCAGATTTTGGTATCATCTGCAAAGAGGCAAACCTTATCTGAAAGCCCTTCCGCTATATCACTAACAAAGATCTTAAAAAGAATCGGACCAAGGACAGATCCCTGGGGCACACCACTGATAACATCCTTCTCCTCAGAGTGAGCTCCATTTACTTGTACTCTTTGTCGCCTCCCACCCAACCAATTTCTAACCCAAGCAGTAACATTCGGGTCCATCCCTAGGGTGCTCAGTTTGTTTATAAGTCGCCTGTGAGGAACAGTGTCAAAGGCTTTACTGAAATTTAAATATACCACATCTAGGGCTCTCCCTCGGTCCAACTCCCTGGTCACCCAGTCAAAGCAATCAATCAGATTTGTCTGACAAGACCTGCCTCTGGTGAATCCATGCTGCCTTGGATCCTGTAATCCGCTGGACTCCAGAAACCTCACTATTTTCTCTTTCAGCAGCGTTTCCAATAACTTACTCACCACCGAAGTTAAACTAACCGGCCTGTAGTTTTCATCCACATCCTTACTTCCGCTTTTGTGTAAAGGCACCACATGAGCCTCTCTCCAGTCCTTTGGCACCACTCCCGACTCCAACAAGGCATTGAAAAGGTCAGTCAGTGGAGCTGCTAGAACGTCCCCAAGTTCCCTCAGTATTCTCGGGTGTATCCCATCCGGTCCCATCGCTTTGTCTACTTTAAGTTGAGATAGTTTCTCACGAACACAGTCTTTTGAAAATTGATCAAGATGTCCTTTGCTTCTGTTCCTATTTGTCGGTATTTTCTGCAATTCCGCTTTATCCTTATCAGCTTCTACATATTCCTCCCCTGCACCCTTGAGTCTGACAATACCACTCTTGCCCTTCCTCTTCTCACTAATATATCTGAAAAATGTCTTATCCCCCCATTTTATTGCATTGGCTATTTCCTCCTCCTTTTGAATCTTTGCCTTCTTGACTACTTTGCTAGCATCTCTAAGTTTTTCCAAATACAGATGCCTGTCTTCCTCTCTCTGTGATCTCTTGTATTTCATGAAGGCCTCCCTCTTTTTCTTCACTTTTTCTTCACTTTTTCAGCTACTTCTTTCGAAAACCATAGCGGTCTCCTTTTCCTTTTACCTTTATTTACCATTTTAACAAAAAGATGGTTGCCCTTAAAATATCCCCTTTCAGTTTTTCCCACTGTTTTTCTACATCCCTCAGCTGTTCCCATCCAACTAACAACTCCCTGAGGTATTGGCCCATCTTCGCAAAGTTAGTCTTCCTAAAGTCTAAGATCCTCACCTTTGAATGGATTCTAACAGCCCTAGTCCTAATACTGAACCACACTATCTGGTGATCACCGGATGCAAAATGATCTCCCACTACAACATCAGAAACACTTTCACCATTGGTAAGCACCAAGTCCAGTATGGCCCCTCCACGTGTGGGGTCTGTTACCAATTGCCTGAATAGTTCTCCCTGTAGAGAATCCAGGATCTCCTTACTTCTAGATGATACTGCAGTAGGAATGTGCCAATCAACATCTGGCATATTGAATTCTCCTATCAATAGCACTTCCCCTTTCCTAGCAATGCTGCGCATGTCTTCAATTAACTCTCTGTCCACCTCTTCCTCTTGTGAAGGGAGGTCTGTATATCACACCAATGTAAATAGATTTCTCTTTCCCTCTTTCTAGTTTAACCCACAATGCCTCCCCTCTCCCTTTTAAGCTCTGTAATTCCAAAGCTTTAATAGTAGTTAGTAGTTTGAACCCTGGTCTTTCTGGTCCTAGGCTATTATCCTAATCACTAGGTTACTCCTCAGAACAAAAATGTGATCAAGCCCATTCCACCAGGATAGGAAGGGCGAAGACTTTTCTTGAGGTACTTCTGGTCACCAAAAAGATGAGGGGATACCGTCCCATCCTAGGCCTAAGAGATCTGAACAAATATTTGGTCAAGGAAAAGGTCAGAATAATTTCTCTAGGCACCCTACTTCCCTTTCTATGCTTTCTGGATCTTAAGGATGTGTATACCCACATCCAGATCCATCCCACTCAAGGAAAGTGTCTCAGATTCATTGTGGGGAAACAGCACTTCCGGTACTGCTTTTTGGTCTTACGTTGGAATCTCACATATTCATAAAATTCCTTGCTGCAGTAGCAGCCTTTACACGCAGGCTAAGAGTGCATGTTTTTCCTTACTGGGACGATTGGCAACTGAAAAGCACCACTCCAGAGGAAATCTCTGTAGATCACCATTTGGGTGCTGTAACTGTTAGGGTTCGTAACTAACTACCTAAATCTCATCTTCACCCCTCCCAGCAATTGGGAGTTTATTGGAGCTCTGCTCTACATGACTCAAGCAAAGTTTTTCCTCCCAACCAACAGACTATCCAGAATGATAGCAATAGTGCAGGAGGCTCAAATGAGACAGCAGATGCCAGCTCATACCATGCCGAGACCATCTAGCCACATGGCCTCAACTCTTCATTTAACACCCTTGACACATCTCTATGAGACAGGCTCAGTGGACCTTGAGCTTTCATTGGACTTAGGCCACCAGGTAGCTCAGCAACATTGTGTCTGTTATTCATCCAATAGCCTAATCTCTCACCTGGTGGACAATCCAAGAGAATTTGCCCAAAGATCTACCCTTCCAAATTCCTCCTTATCAAAACCATCTCATGACAGGTGCATCCAAACTGGGATGGGGAGCTCTTTCAGAGATTGCGAGGGTTTCCCTCTAACCTCCCTACAAAGTTACAATCTGAGTTAACTAACCATCCTATCCAGAAGCAGATGATAGGATGTTTAGTTTAACTCAGATTGTAATTTAGGATAATGATATTTTTAAAACTTCATCAAGAATTTTGGCATTCAGACTAGCTGATGTGCACTGCAAAGGTGATGCTTTCTTTGACAAAGTTAAAGGAATTGTTGATTCTATCAAAGCTCATTGTTCTACATTGCATAGCATTGCATAGCTTCCGAATCAACATCTTCATCTAGACGTGCCACTTCTTATTATAGGAGGAAACTATTCAGTTCTTTCTTTACACAGCCATAACCCCATCACAGCATCAGCCTTATACCAGACCTTGCCCTTGAGAGGAGCCAACAAAATCAGGCACCACTGTTAAGAGTCTAAAAGACAAAGGCTTTTTTTGACTTATCTGAACACTTCTAGTCCCTTTCACAAACACTCATGCTGTCCTACTTGTTGGAGATCAGGTACAGTTTTTTTCTGTAATGATAGAAAATAAGATTACTGGGTACTGAAGATCATCAAACCAGGATATCCCCAGTTTATCATCCCCCCACCCCCAAGGCCACTGATATTGTCTGTTACCTCCGACAGACACCAGCCTTATTCACGAGGAAATCATCCTTCTGATGATGAGTAATGCAATAGGACCAGTCCCTCTGCCTGAAAGGAAATTGCGGGTTCTATTCCAGGTATTCCTAAGATGGCAGGAGGGCTGTGTTCTATCTTGCAGTTCAGGGACTTCAGTATCATCCTCTACAAGGAAATGTTCAAAATACACACACTTCACCCAGAAGAAAGCCACAATATGATGGGTGAAATGTTTGTTCCATTTGCTAAGACATGGCATGACCTGGAAAATGACATACACTTCCTTCTTTATTTTCCTACCTAGCCAAAGGGGACTGACTGTTTTCACCGGACCTCAGAGGCTAACATGCATATTCCAGTTTGTCCCTGCTGCAGAATATACCTTTGTTCCATGCTGCGAACCAGCTATTATGAATACAGAGTACTCCCTTTTGGCCTTCCCTGGTGGTCGTGGCAGCTCAGCTACACAAGCAGTTGCGCATCTGGGTTTTTTTTCATATTTTGATAACTGGCTGTTGGTAGAATTATCTGTGTCTCTTGGGGACAAAACAATCCACCTTCTTCAAATGCTGGAATTTCTTATCAACTTTGAAGTCAACTCTTCAACCCACAAAGAAAATTGTGCTCATAGGAACTCTTTTAAACACTGATCAAACCAAAGCTTTCCTTCTACAAGACAGATTATAGAAACTCCTACACTGTGTTCAAACAGTTCAGCAGTCCCCGTCAGTCTCAGCTAGAGCTTACTTACAGATGCTTGGCTATATGACTACAGCAGTGCATGTGATCTTCTTTGCTCGATTCAAAATAAGAAAACCGCTATGGGACCTCAAATTCCAATGGTATCAACCTATCCAATCTTCCATTTTCAAAATTCATCTGTTAACATCTTTTCATATGGTACTAAACTGGTTAACCTCCAAGAGAAATCTGCAAAAGCTGTCTCATTTGCACCACTGGGCCAAAGCCATTGTGTTCTTGCCAAAGATGCTTTCAGTACTGGTTAAGAAAGTCACCTTGGCCCTCAACTAACTCAGGGAGCATGATCCAGAGCTGAGAGAATGCTCTACATCAATCATCTGAAATTAAGATCTATATTTTGAGTGTGTGTAGATCCCATCTTTTCCACAACCACTGAGTTCTAATTCAGTCAGCAATCAAGTGGTCGTGCTTTGTCAAACAATGAGTTGCAGGTTCTCTTTATTATGCCGAGAAGCAGTGCGAATTTTGGACTTTGTAATCTCAAATCATAAAGAAATTCAGGCCACTTACTGTACATACTGAACAATCAGAACTAGGTAGCAGACAAACCCAGCAGGGTTCTTCAGCCCCACAAGTAGTCTCTCAACCCATAAAACTTAAAGGAGATTTTTGGGGATTGGGGAGTTCACAAATAGATGTTTCCCAACAGCAAAAATGCAAAACTGGCCCACTGTTTTTCAATGCTTCCATCCCTGGATCGACTAGCGAGGAATACACCGGCCATAGATTGGACTTGACTTTTCCTCTATGCATACCCATCTCTTCTTCTAATAACAAACACTGCACAGATTTCAAAGAAGGCCTAGAAAAGTGAGCCTCACTGTTCTATGCTGGCCTCGTCAAAGCTGGTTCCCTTTTTTCAAGACTGTTCTTCCTTCCTGAAGGCTCCATCTCTTTCCTGCCTTGATAACACAGAACATGTGCTTCTTCTGCATTCAAGCCTCAAATCATTGGTTCTTAAAGCATGGAAACTTAGCACTGTTAGTTGCCTCCTTGGGTCTGCCACCTCCAATTCAAGACATCTTGGTGGCAGCCAGAAAACCTTTCACAAGGCATTTATATGCATTTAAGTGGAAGAAGTTTATAGCTGAGTGTTTCGCTAACAGACAAGACACCTATCAGTGCTTCCCTCACACCATACTGCAATACTTACGTCATTGGGATCACCTGGGACTGCAGACATCCTCTGTCACATTGTCTATCATGTTCTTACAGATAGAGCACCAGTTTTCCAGTGCCCAATAATTTGGGGATTCATGAAAGAGCTTCTTCACGTGAAACAGTCTACTTAGAAGCCTCCTGTCCCATGGGACCTGAATGTTGCCCTTTTTATCTCTTAATAAAGCTGCTGTTTGAGCTCATGGATTCATTGTCTCTCATGAGTTTAACCTGTTAAGTACTTTTCTTGTCGTGGTTAGTTCAGCTAGAAGAATCTGTGAACTTCAAGCCGTAGTCATTTATGAACACTATACTCGGTTCCATCATAATAAAGTTGTACTACAATTTCGTCCTAAATTTCTTCCAAATGTACTTGCAATTTTTCATCTAAATAAAGAAATAATGTTGCATATATTTTATCCTAACTTGTCTGAGCATCCTCATGGGAAGCCCCTTTATATTCTGAACTGCAAACAGTCTCTCGGGAGTGGAAGAGAAACCTAATGGTTACAGCAGCAGCCTAGTAACCAAGAGAGTAGGGTTCGATTCCCACTGGCACTCTTTGTGGCCTTGGGCAAGTCACTTTAACCTCCATTTCCTTGAAAGAAAGGTCTGGCAGTCTACTTCTAGTCACACCTTGCCAAGAAAACCCAGGGGCTACTGGGTCACCAAGAGTTAGCATTGACTCGGTGGCACACATTGCATTGCCATGGTTTCTCACCTACTACTTTAAAAGAACCGAATCATTCAGAACATTTGCACAGCTGTTTGTCTTCTTTTACACCATGCTTGGCCTTCCAGTGGCAAAGTGCAGACTAGTAAATTGGCTAGCTTTATTTTTGTTAGCTGTTATAAGCAGACTAATGCCTCTAACCAGTACAGTCAAATCTTATTGAACCAGAGCCACTGTGACTACCATTCCTCTCGAAATATGCCTCCTGGAAAGCATTTACAAAGCATCTATTTGGTCCTTGCTTTACACCTTCGTTTCACATTACTGTTTGGAACAGTCCCTGAGAGTCAATTCAGTTGAGCAGTACTTGCAAACCTATCTTTGTAACCTATGCACTATCTGCATAATCATCTGTTGAGTGGGCCACTCCTGGACAATGGACTACTTAGCTATAACTTGAGTTCTGAGCTTGGGAATCATCTACTTACGTGCCTGATGATATCCTGCTTGTCTATGTAAATAGCAAAGTCAGTTACTCGAAATCAATTGTTTTCTATAGACAGCAGGATTAATCAGGTTCACAATCCCTCCCATCTCTCTCAGAGTTGCATATCTTGAATTCACCTTGACAATGACTAAGGGGACCAAAGAGACCACTCTGCATGCTCACAGTTCTGAGCGCTGGGAAAACTGTTCATCTTGGTGCCATGCGACAACATCGCCCATTTGTGTACCTGATTAATTCTTCTGTCAAGGGAAAACAGCTGTTCTAAATAGAAAGCTGTAATGTACTGTAGGTATCAGGTTGATTTCTGTAATTTAAGGGATTTTAGATGTGTTATCCATAGTATGGCCCGATCAGAATGAATTTGTAATTCCTGTATCTCTCGTTCATGGCTACTTCCGAAAGATTAGCTTAAAAGATGTTTGAAAACAACAGTATCATTTTTAATTCATAAACAGTATACTTGTGAGATACTGCAGAGTAAATGGAGGGTATGCTTTTGAACATTCTTTTGAATTCCATGCTTGTGCAGATTTATTTTAATGTGGGTAAACATTCTGAATGTTTGTTTGTTATTCAACTTTGGCTCAAATAGGAACATTCACTATCCTATCAATGTATCTCCAGAAACAAGCAGGAATGAGTCTTCACATATGGGTACGTCGGTACCGATGGAGTCCACGCGGGAACGCTTCCCAGCGTCCAATCAGAAAGCTTTTGGAAGCATCCCAACATGCCTGCGTGCTGCCTTCCCGCCTTCCCAATTGCCTCTCCTCAGTTTTCGTTTTTCCGCGGAGCCGGCAGGACGGCCTCCTGTCACCACAGAAAATTCTTCTTTTATTTTTTAGTTTTCTTTTGGTCGCGGCTGCCTTCCCTGACGCCACCGGTACCGCCGGTGTTTCTTTTTTCTTTTCTTGTAAAATTTTCCTTTTTAAGGAATATTTTTTCTTCCTTAGTGTCTCACGGTGTCTCAGGCCTTCTAGGCCTCTCCATTTCCTTCATGGAACCGCCAGCCACTTTCCCCAAGAAATGTACAAACTGTGGCGGTACAACTTTATTTTTAGACACTCACAATTGGTATCTAACCTGCTTGGGTCCTGACAATTTTCCTTCGGAGCCCTCGGGCAATAGTATTGTGAGAAGAAGTTTTCAATATCGAATTCCCCTCGACACGCAGTCCCCCTCCAGCTTCAGGGCACCGACCATATCTTCTTTTTCACAGGATCAGGTAACCCAAAAACAGTCTGTTAAGACTAGCCAGTCCTCAAGCGGCAATTCTCATGCACAGCATAGAGATGCCTCCGGCCTTGTCCTCGAGAGTCCACTGGCTTCAAAACCCCGGTGGGAGTCTTCGGCCTCCAAAGCCTGTGTGGGGTTTCAGGTTGTTCCTGAGGTTCACCCCTCACAGAACATACCTGAGCCATGCCCGGTGGTGGCATCCGCTTCGAGCGGTACCGATACCCCGGCATCAGCACTGGTGTTGGATGAAACATTCCTCACCAAGGATTGTCGTCTGGCGTCCTCGGTACCTACGGGCCCGGTGGATACGCTTCAGACCGACTTTCCAGTATCGGTACCGACACCGATACTAGTACCGACGTCGGTACCCTCCAGACGTGCATCGATAGACTCGCTTCCTTCGATGCCGAGTCTAGAATCGATCTACAGTCTGGAGGACTGGGTACCAACTCGCCTTGGTACCGACTCCCGTCGGTACCGAAGGCTCGGTTCCAATACTTCGGATCCGCAACTCTCGGTTCCTCCGATACCGTTAGAGTTGCCACCGGCTGGCCTTCATCCACCGGTATCAGATATGGTACCGAAGTCGGTACCGATATCCACATTACCTTTGTTGTCAGTACCTTCCATGCTTCTCTCGTCAGGCTCGCTTCCCTCTATGCCGAGTTTGGAATCGATCCCTAGCATGGACGACCTGTTACCGACTGTCGCTGGTCCGGACCTGCAGTACCAGCGACCACCTTCTAAGGATCCCATACTGCACCATTCAGGATCTTCTATTCCTATATACCTAGCTAGATCCCTCGGTGCCAATGCTAGTTCTTCATCAGATCTAGCCTATCCAAGGGAAGTTCCCTCTGGGGATCCTTCTTTCCAGACTTTCCTCCTGGATATGGCAAAATCACTTGCCATTCCTATTCCTGGACAAGATCCTATGCATGGGAATACAGAATACCTCTCTGTTCCTAGCAAAGCAAAGGAGAACATAATACTTCCTTTGCATCATTCTTTGCAGGATCTCCTTCTACGAATGTGGGAAGCTCCTTTAAAGGTACCCCCACCTTCTAGAGCAACTGATCTTCTATATCAGGTGCCCCCCTCTCCAGGGTTTCAAAAGACTCAACTTCCTCATCATTCCATTGTGATAGAATCAGCAATGAGGCGAGTGAAGAGTAATAAAAAGCACTCTTCTTGTCCGCCAGGTCGTGAGTCTAAGACACTAGATGCCTTTGGACGTCAAACCTTCCAGACATCCATGCTTTCAGCAAGAATTCTCTCATATATTTTTTATATGGGTCTATCTCTTGAGGAGGTCACAAAGCAATTACATCTTTTGACTCCTTTTCTTCAAGAACACAGATGTACAGACTGTTCCTCACTGATTAGTCATAAGCAACATATCTCTAGGTTTCTTATTCGTGCTACCCTAGACTCCTTTGAGTCTGTTAGCAGGACTTCTGCTATAACTATAGGGGCACGACGTAGAGCCTGGCTCCAAGCTTCAGACTTGGACAAATGGGCACAAGAAAGACTGGGAAATCCTCCTTGCACTGGAGAAAATCTCTTCAACAAGGAGTCTTTACTCCAGGTTACTCAGTTATCCACTGACTTTCCTGTTTCCAGAGGCTGTTCTACGCCTTCTTCTTTCCCAGTAGGTAGAAAATGTCCTACCAAACTTTCTTTCCCTAGGGGGAGAAGGTTTTATCCATCATCTGCCCATCATACAGATGTTCCCAAACAAGGGAAACATCGCTCTGGTCTGAAGAATCCACAAACTCAACAGGGTCAACAAACCCAGCAGTCGCAGGGTTTCAAATAGATCATTGTCCCTCTTGGTTGGTGGTTAGGTTGGCAGTCTGCTTCTTTTCACTTGCAGTATCTGCACTAAATTTATCCTAACCTACCTAGATATCTCTTCATGAGACATCTTTTCTCTAAGAGTCTTTATGATGATCATGCCCATACTTAACAGATTTTCCTCTTCCTCTTGGAGGAACGAGAGGTAACAGCTATCAATAGACAGTTGTTTCCCTGTACTGGCATGTATCATCTCACCTGTCAGAGACTTTCTCCATAGTCGGTCTCTTGCAACTCTGTCTTACCTCCCTCTTACTACAATATTTGGTTTGTAAGAGTGGCTCTTTTCCACGAGTAAGCCCCTATAGTCCTTTACCTGTTCTACCGGGGGATTCTCCCTTCTGGAGTTGTTTTCCCCCTTGTTACCTTAGGGCAGCTCATCAGACAATAGGAAGTCCTACCATGTCTGTTGTTTTGTTTTCCCGATCTAAAAAAGGAAGAGGGAAAAGAAATTTTCCATGCTGCCCTGGTAGTTGCTGCAGATACAGCAATTCTTAGTGGTTAAGCCACTGGTTTTGTTCACTACACAACCAGGGCTTCCCCTCCACTAGCAATCCTCCTAGCCTCAGTGCTAAGTCCCAAACAGCTTATCAACCTAGTTTGGGAAACCCTATTATCACAGTCTGGTTGGTTAACTTCTATTCTTCGCCCCCTTGTTCTTGGCAGAATAGCTGGTTACCTGCTGGCTTTCCACAGCCAGTTTTTTCTTCTAACCAACCTGCAGCATGCTCTCTACAACTCTACAGAGTAGCTTTGCACTATGGGCCCTTGCTAGAGAGCATTAGTATCTTGCCTAGCAGATAACCCCAGATGGTTAGGGGGGGTTCCCCCAGTCATGTTTCATGTCTGGCAGGTATTCCCTACCCTTTCCATCTCATCTTAAATCTCTTTTGAGGCATAAGCCTCAGGCCTTTCATTACATGAAAGCCTAAAGGAGGGCCAATTCCCTGGCTTGACCCATATCTCCTTGGGTTTTCTTGTCAGAGATAAATTTCTTCAATGGCAGCTAGAGGACGCCTAATACCCATCTTGCCCTCATAGGCGGATCACTAGGGTATCTTTCTCCAGAGGCGTCCTCTATTCATTCTCCATACTGCAATTCTGGAGATATCTGGACTTCCTGTCTACAGACTGAAGTTATCCTCTGCAATTTTCACGTAGGCCATCCTGGTTATTCAAGAGCTCAAGTTCTGCAAAGAATTCAGCCGCCTTCTTGTCAGAGAGACCTTTCCTCTGACTCTGCCAGTCATAACCAGGAAAAAAGGATTCTCTATTTATCTATTCAAGCAGGTATCAACCTTCTTGCTGTCAGATGAATCTTCCTCTCTCCCTAGATCCCTAGGGGGGATGGGGTTCTAGGGACATCTCTCCATCCATATACCTGGAGACGTGTCTATATGCCTGCCTATTCATATAGATATATATAAACGTATATATATACTTATCTATATCTATCTGTGTGTCTTCTGCCCATACATATCTCTTTATAGTTATATACCCTATATGTGTATATATTTATGCATATAACTATATATATATATACATATATATTTATAGATATAATGAGATATAATTTTAGATAGATCTGTATCCATCTACTTATCTATCTGTCTGTTAGGTTCAGATATCCTTACATTCCTATATGATCCTGACAGATGGGCACTACCTCTATCAATGCTGTGCCAGCATACTTAGGGGGCTACATCTATAACCACTTCCTGTGGTAATTGACAAACTTTTCCTTACCATAACCTTTTCAGGTTAGGTACTCCTGAAGCTCTCCATGTACTTCTTTCTTTCCTAATTGACCCCATTTAGGAAAGACATTGCGGAGTTTCAGTTGTTCTAAAGCTTAGCGCTCCTGAGTCTGTCCTTACTTTCTTGTCAGATACAAGGGTCTCCATACCCTTTCTCCCCTACATGGACTGATTCCAACCCCAGTCCAGTTGGGTCAGACTCATTTTTTCTCTTGGTCCTACATTTATACTGTTTTTGGACCAAAACAGCTTAAGCTTCCTTTCATAGTACCTTCTGCGTTTCCGCTGAACCTCTACCTCTTATATTACCCCAGTTTTCCCCTGGGGCTATTTCTCACCCTGAAGGGTTCTGACCTCCACTTGTTTTTGTTCTACTTTATTACCTGTACTTCTCAGTGAGGTACCCCTTGAGCACTTTCACTGGCTCTTCTATTAGATCCATATGTAGCTCAGTGCACTTGTGCAATGCCAACAAGGGAGGCCCAGATTACAATATTTTACTACTAAATGCCCTCGATACAGGGTCTTCCCCTTTGAAGCCCTGTTCTAGCTAGCTGTTCCACAGCTCGTTTTCTGTATTCAACTCTCTACCCTCCATCCCCAGGATGCCTGAGGTCCTGAGGAATAGCATGGCTCGTTCTAGACTTGCAACATGCTAGGACTCCCTCCGGGCATCTGAGCTTGGGAGTCCCCATATGTGAAGACTCATTCCTGCTTGTTCCTGGAGATAGCACAGTTACTTACCTGTAACAGGTGATCTCTGGGAACAGCAGGAATAAGTCTTCACAACCCACCCACCTCCCCTAGGAGTTGCATTTCTCTATCTCTATCTTTCCCTTCCTTGCTCTCTCTCTCTCTCTCTTTGTCTCAGCTTTAAAACTTAACTGAGGAGAGGCAGTTGGGAAGGCGGGAAGGCAGCACGCAGGCGTGTTGGGATGCTTCCAAAAGCTTTCTGATTGGACGCTGGGAAGCGTTCCCGCGCGGACTCCGTCGGTACTGACGTACCCGTATGTGAAGACGTATTCCTGCTGTTCCCAGAGATCACCTGTTACAGGTAAGTAACTGTGCTATCCTGGTGGCCCAGAACTGAAGGGAAAGCCAGAGATCAATTTTGTTGAGTTGTTTACAAATGGAAGACTAGATAGTCATTATGGTCTTTATCTGCCATCATACTCTGTTTCTATATTACAGTATACATGATAGGCAAATAGTCAAAGAGGAATAAAAACAGTGTGGTAAAGTATCTAACCTCCATTAGAACTATTAAAAATCACTTGTTGCATTTGGTTTTGTCTCCTTATGAATCCCCCCTTCATTGTCTCATAGAAACATAATTGCAGAAAA
Source organism: Ichthyophis bannanicus (assembly GCA_033557465.1). NCBI lineage: Eukaryota > Metazoa > Chordata > Amphibia > Gymnophiona > Ichthyophiidae > Ichthyophis > Ichthyophis bannanicus. The sequence continues at coordinate 1,858,844,983 of CM066032.1, read as the reverse complement.
AGACCACATGGCCCATCTAGTCTGCCCTTCCATGTCAACTACAATAGTCCCTTTTGCCTTTAGAGATCCTCTGTTTGTCCCATGCTTTCTTGAAGTCAGATATTGTCCTAGTCTCTACCACCTCCACTGGGAGACTATTCCACGCATCTGCCACTCTTTCTGTAAAGAAATATTTCCGCATATTACTCGTGAGTCTTAAACTGAACATGTCAAAAACTGAGCTCCTACATTTCCCACATCCTCTTTACTACTGCCTAACCTCCACCCTTCCAGGCTTATTGAATTGTCAGATATGACTCAGAATATTCTCCTTGATTCTCATAACTATTCCCATATCAAATCTTTTCACTTCTTCTATAATCTGATTAAAAAACATCTCTTCATGGTCAATCAATCTGATAGCCTGGCTGCTGAAAGGATAGTGCTAGCTCCCTTTCTTCTACCTAAGGAGGTTGAGGAGGTGGTCATGGCCTCTAGGAGGCAGTCCACCAGAAAGTCCTATGCCCTCAAGTGGCGTAGGTTTATGGTATGGTGTGCTCAGCGCAATGAAGATCCTTTCTCTTGCCTTGTGCCAGTAGTACTGCAGTATCTACTTCACCTTTCAGACCTAGGCCTTAAGTCTAACTCTGTTCAGGTCCACCTCAGTGCGTTGTCAGCGCATCACTCACCGGTGGAAGGACAGTCTCTGTCAGTTCACCCCTTTGTGTCCAGATTTCTCAGAGGTCTGCTTCTACTCAAGCCTTCGGTTTGTCCACCGGCGACTGAGTGGGATTTGAACGTGGTCTTGCAGCAACTTACTCGCCCACCGTTTGAGCTGATGGCTACTTGCCATTTGCGCTTCCTCTCTTGGAAAGTGCTCTTCCTGGTGGCTCTTACCTCGGCCAGATGTGTGAGTGAACTACAAGCTCTGGTTTCTGATAGACCGTACACGCAGTTCTATAGGAACAGGATGGTCCTACGGACCCATCCCAAGTTCCTCCAAAAGTGGTCTCCTCTTTCCACCTCAATCATGAGGTGGTTCTTCCGACCTTTTTTCCCAGGCTGCATGCCAGCTGGGCTGAAACAGTCTTGCATACCCTGGACTGTAAAAGGGCGTTGTCCTTTTACATAGAACGTACGCGGGAGCATCGAAGGGCTACTCAACTCTTTGTCTCATTTGACCTTAATAGGATGGGGTTACCTGTCTCCAAGCGTACGTTGTCCATTTGGGTAGCAGATTGCATCACCTGGGCGTACAAGGCAGCCGATCTCCCCTTGCAGGGTCGGGTCACGGCCCACCGTGTCAGGGCAAAAGCTGCATCAGTAACTCATCTCTGCTCCGTTCCGTTGGCAGACATCTGCCGGGCTGTAACTTGGTCTTCAAGCCAGACTTTTGCAGCCCATTACTGCCTGGAGAGAGAGTCCTGGCGGGACAGTGTTTTCGGGCAGGAGGTACTTCATAATCTCTTTGAGGTTTAGGCAACTCCTACCCTCCGGCCCTTTGTGTTGGGCTACCGTATGAGGTGCGTTCTCAGAGAAAATTCTTATCATGGATGCTGAGGCTCTGGAGAGGGAGCCATTTTTTCAGCTCTGGGTTCACGGTAGCCTAGAGCTGGAGAGTCCCATATGTGAGGACTGACTTCTTGTTTGGTCCTGGAGAAAGTGTAGTTACAGTAACAGGTGTTCTCCAGGAGCAGCAGGAATCAGTCCTCACGACCCTCCCTCCTCCCCTGGAGTTGCAATCCTATCCTTCATTTTGTTTTTTGCTGTCTTTTAGCTATGTCATCAGACTGAGCAAGATGGCACCCTTGGGCAGGAAGGGGACCGTGCATGTGCGCTGCATTCCCAAAGGCTTTCTTTGAAAGCTGGGGAAATGCTCCGCACAAGGGCTCCGTCGGCGCCGATGTCACCCATATGTGAGGACTGATTCCTGCTGCTCCTGGAGAACACCTGTTATAGGTGAGTAACTATGCTTTCTCTGAATGGTGTCGTATCTACTTCATTTCCATTTGTATATTTGTCAATCACAGGTGGTCCTTCTCCGGGATTTTTGTTAGTAAAACCAGAACAGATGTATTTGATCTTCCCCTTCCATCTTTTCTTCTGCCTTTGATTTTGCTATCCTTATTTCTCTTTTTCTCTCTTTTAACTTTATCCTGTATTCTTTTCGGTGTTCTTCCGTTTGCGTACTTCTGAATTTTGTGAAAGCTGTGTTTTTTGCCTTTATTTGTGCAGCCACTCTTTTAGAAAACCAAATAGATTTCCTTTTCCTCTTGTTTTTATTTACTTTCCTTACATATGTATCTGTTGCCCCTTTTATTGCCTCCTTTAGTTTAGCCCACTGCACTTCCACTTCCCTTATCCCCTCCCCCCCCACCCACCACCTGTCAACTCCTTCTTCAGGCACTTGGCCATCTTCCTGAAGTCATTTTTGAAGTCTAGGGCTTTGAGCTTGCTGTGAGGAGACTCTGCCTTGGCTATTATCTCAAACCATACCATGTGATGATCGCTGCTGCTCACATGGGCACTCATCCGGACATTCAACACACTTTCTCTGTTGGCAAGTACTAAATCCAACATCAAACTTTCCCTGGTCAGTTCCATCACCATTTGTCTAAGCAATGCATCTTGGAAGGCATCCAGAATTTTTTTACTTTTTTTCCAGATTTGCAGAAGGAATACTCCAGTCCACATCGGGTAGATTAAAGTCACCCAATATGATCATTTCTCCTTTCATGGCTACTTTGCAATATCATTAATCAAGTCTCTATCCATTTCTTCAGTTTGAATTGGAGGCTTGTAGACTACACCAGCATTGATGATAGTGCCATCTCCTCTTTCAAACACAATCCACAATGCTTCTTCTTTTCCCCACGTCCCCTGCATTTCAGCAACTTTAGTATTGCTTTTGACATATAGGGCAGCTACTGCTCCTTTTCTGCCTTCTCTATCTCTCTTAAATAAATTATAGCCAGCTATAGCTATATCCCATTCTTGTGCCATGATTGAGGTGGGTGAATTTGGAGGAATACTGTGATCTATAGCCCTAATGATGTGGTAGTTTTATAATCTAACCAAGCCCCGACAAAGACATACAAATCGACCCAGAAACCTTTGCAGATCATCTTCAGGGGATACTGGGCCGCTCACCACCACAAATACCCACAGAAACCAACAGCCCAACCACACCCATCACAAGTTGGGACAAGTTCCACACGCCTTCCACACAGCAAATCACAGATGTCATCTCCGCTCTCAACACAAGCACCGCACCCACGGATCCATGCCCAGCCCCATGGATCAAAGCAACCAAGCAGAACTTCATAGGCCACATACACAATATGGTGAGCAACTCCCTAACCCAAGGAACCATGCCAGAACAGCTGAAACTAGACACAATAAGGCCGATCCCCAAGAAAACCAACCTAGAAAAGAGCAATCCAGCAGCCTACAGGCCAATCTCCAGCATACCGCTTCTGGCTAAAATCATAGAAAAGGCAGTGCAACAACAGCTCCAGGACCACATCGATGAGCATGCCCTGCTGGATATACATCAACATGGCTTCCGCCCCAACCACGGAGTCAAAACACTTCTACTATACCTATTCAATGAAGTCATCCAGACCATAGACCACTACAATCAAGGAACACTAATGATCTTCATAGACATATCAGCGGCCTTCGACACAGTGGACCACAGTATCCTCCTAACCAGACTACAGAACATTGTAATAACCGGCACCGTCCTAAATTGGTTCAACTCTTACTTAACAAACAGACAGTTCCAAGTCAAAATCGGAACCAAAACATCACAACCCACGAAGATCAAGCAAGGAGTACCACAAGGATCCGCGTTATCCTCACTACTATTCAACCTATACATACAACCGATCTGCGACATCATATCCGCCCACGAAATAAACTACACTATCTACGCAGACAACATCATGATTTACACGACAATCAACCTCAACAGCCCCGACTACAACAAGATAACAAACTGTCTCGACAACATATCCACATGGCTTACACACAACAACCTAGCCATCAACTACAAGACAGAAGCACTCATCATCACACGAAACACCGACTTCAGCCCCCCAACATTCATCATAACCAACAACACGGCAATTCCACTAAAGGACGAAGTAAAATACCTCGGAATAACCCTTGACAAAGAGCTGAACCTACAATCACACATCAAAAAAAACGCCAGAAACGCATACTACAAAATGAAAATAATCAGACGCCTCAAGCCTCTACTCTCCTACGAACACTTCCGCACAGTCTGCCAAGCGCTCATATCCCCCATACTTGATTTCTGAAACCCGATCTACAACGGAATACCAAAACAATCATCAAGCCACTTCAAATGGCCCAAAACACAGCAGCCAGGATAATCACCGGTGCCACAACCCACGCACACATCACCCCCATCCTCAAAGACCTCCACTGGCTCCCAATCCTAACACCAGCAACAGACCAAGAAGAAAAGCCACAACAGACACACTCAGCACCCCAAACAACTACACAAAAGCATGCAAATCCACCACACAAAGGGCACTCTCCTTGGCAGCCCCATCAATATGGAACTCACTCCCTCACGACTTACGATCAACTGAAGATCTGAAGGACTTCCGAAAGCACCTGAAGACTGTACTCTTCACAGAACACTACGGCCCAAATGCTTAACCTGAATCTACAAACCAGATCCAATCTGGACTCAATGACAGCTCACAGAAACAACCAGACCTGGACCCAGAAACCCATGTATATACTGTACATAGCGCACACTGTAAATAGCTCACCCTAATCAACACACTCGCACCCACGCACCCACACTGTACATAAAGCTCACCTGACACACACAACACTTCTAATGATCGTTTGCTGTGCTCACCGCCTTGATTAAAGGATAAGGCGGGATACAAATACCCTTTAAATAAATAAATAAATAAAATCTAGCAATCTCAGCTTTTTATGATGCCTTACTGAACCTAAAGAGGAGATCTAGTACAGGAATTTATGGATTTTCTCGAAACCATTAGGTTGCATGATTTGAGGCAACATGGTTTTACCAAAGGATGATCATGCCAAACAAATCTGATTGAGTTCTTTGACTGGGTGACCAGAGATCTAGATCAAGGGCATGCGATGGATGTGATCTACCTAGATTTCAGTGAAGCCTTTGATACTGTTCTCATGGGAGGCTTATCAATAAACTGAACAGCCTGGGGATTGGTCCCAAGGTGGTGAACTGGATCAGAAATGTGTTGACTGACAGACGACAGAAGGTGATGGTAAATGGAACTTACTCGGATGGAAGGAAGGTGTTTAGTGGCATGCCCCAGGGATTGGTCCTGGGACCGGTACTGTTCAATGTATTTGTGAGTGATATTGCTGAAGGACTGAATGGAAAAGTCTGGCTTTTTGCAGATGACATGAAAATTTGCAACAGAGTGGACGCCCCTGAGGGAGTGGATAACATGAGGAAAGATCTACAAAAGCTGAAAGAATGGTCTAATGCTTGGCAATTAAGATTTAATGTGAAGAAGTGCAGTGTCATGCACTTGGAATGCAAAAATCCAAGGGAATTATATGTAATAGGGGGCGAGAGGTTGGTCTGCACAAACCAAGAGAAGGACTTTAGAGAGATTGTTTCTGAGGATCGCAAGGTAGCAAAACAGTGTGACAAGGCAGTGGCCAAATCCAGAAAGGATGCTGGGTTGCATACAGAAAGGAATTACCAGCACAAAGGAGAAGAGGTTCTAATGCCACTGTACAAGTTGCTGGTGAGGCCTCACGTTGAATTCTGTGTTCAGTTTTGGAGACCATATCTTGCAAAGGATATAAAAAGACTGGAAAAGAAGAAGGCAACCAAAATGTTTGGAGCCTGTGCCAGAAGACGTAAGAGAAAAGACTTGAAGACCTAAATACTTATTTGTTAGAGGAGAGGAGGGACAGGAGAGATATGATACAGACCTTTAAATACTTAAGAAATATTAATGAACAAACAAACCTTTTTCAAAGATGGGGAAGCTGTAAAACTAGAGGGCATAACATGAAGCTGCAAGAGGGTAAACTGAAAGGCAATGTCAGGAAATACTTTTTCACTGAAAGGGTGGTGGATGCTTGGAATGTTTTCCCAATGGAAGTGGTGGGGGCAAACACAGTGACAGAATTCAAAATGGCATGGGACAGACACAGTGGATCCCTTTATAGAAACAGAATAAAATCAAAATAAACTTAATTGTCTTTTATATCTCAACAAGTAGAGGTGATCTGCACAGAGTGGTGGGTACACCCCTAAACAAAGGCATAGTGAAAGGTGACCTGCACAGAGCGGAGGGCGCACCTAATCTTACCACTTTGCTGGGCAGACTAGATGGACCATGCTGGTCTTTATATGCCGTCATATACTATGTTATTGTATTACTATGTATCTCTCATATAGTTCCTTTTCTTCTCATTATTTGCAGGTGGAGACTGCACGAAAACACTATAATGTTCAGATATCACGATTAGCAGAAGACCTGTCTGCTCTTCAGATGGTATGTAGTCTCTGTGGATAAACAAAACATTTAGAGTTACATATTAAGAAATATATGAATTCTTTGTGAAATATTCACATGTTGATATTGGAATTGCTTTTGTGTGTTAGGTTTAAAATCAGTGAGGCTTCATCAAAGTCTGGAATATATCAAGGATATAGAATTTGGAATCTAATCCTTGTTAAAGGCAAATGCTTTACATCTTTTAGTTACATAGGTCCAAATCCCACTGTTAAACTCCAGTAGAAATAGTTACTCAATAACTCAGGGAACGAGCAGGATACATTGTCCTCGCAACTAGGTGATGTCATGCTATAGACTTTTGGTTGGAATAAGAGTAAAAAAGCGTTTTAAGTTTGGAAAGATTTTTAGCACAGTGAACCATGCATGTACGAGACTTCCTACATTGGCACTATTGTATGGGGCCACCTCATTTTACATTTTAACTTATATTTTACATTATAACTTAATAACAATTGATCCTTATTTTTATTTCAAAGTGTCTTTTCACTGATAACCACCTTACTTTTCATCTTCATTGTATTCTCTGGGAACAAGCTGGACGTCACCTCGTACAGTATTGGTGACATCTGCACCGATGGAGCCCACACAGTAATCACTCCCTAGCTTTCAAGAAAGCCTTTGGGAGTTATACCATGCATGTGTGGTCACCTTTCTGCCCAAAAGTGCCATCTTACCTCAGTCTGTTCACTCGGTAAAAAGTTGATTTTTTTTCTTTCTTGGCACTTTTTTCGCTCTCTTATACCAATTTGCTATCCGATCTTGGGTCCATTTTCTTCTTCCTTTTCATTTTTCTTGGTGTGCGTTTTTTTCCTTGCATCCACACTGACCAGGATGTTCAAGTTTGATCTCACGGGAGCTGTCTTTCCCACTATGTCATTGGTCAGTGGCTTCAAACAGTGTGGCAAGTGCTCCTGCACCATGTCCATCACAGACCGCCATAGCTGCTGCCTTTGCTGGCTTGGTGCGGATCACGACGACTCCACCTGCCTGCTCTGCATGCAGATGTCGAGCAAGAGTCGGAAGAGCCGTGAATCCAGGTGGGAATCGATCTTCGGCCAGACGTCCTCAGTCTCTGCCCCAGCATCGAGTGTGGAATCACTGCCCTCGGGGGCTACTTCCTGTGATTCCTCATTGCACGACCGAGCTTGTTCCAAGCACTGGGGTCGCGGAACCTCAGATCGGGGGATCGTCCTCAGGGAACCTCCACCGTAAGGTAAGGTCTTTGGCCATGTTGACATAGAGGCCCGGTGCCTGAGCCAAGGCTAAGACCTCTGGTCACCAGCTCCAGAACCTTCGACATGAGGCCCTGGCGGGTGAACCCATCACCATTAGTGATTCCCCTCAGGGGAGCCAGCTCCGGGCTTGATTCCATCAGTACCTGAGCCAGTGGCTGCGATGCCACCTGGCCTTGAAGCCAGGATGGCAGCTCTAGAGTGCAGACTGGCTGCCTTCCTGGACTTGTAGCGTGGTCCGATGGCCGGTGTTTCTGGGTCTTTGGCACTGTCGTCAGGCCCCTTCTCGAGAGCTTCCCCGAAGGATGTCCATCTGGTGCTCGATAAGCATGTGCTTCATCCCGAGTCTCGACACTCCTCTTCACCCATGAGGTCTCAAGTCTCACCCCCCCCCCCCCCGAGCGCTTCCAGATTGGGGTATCGGGCCCACTGTCCCCTTCAATTCCTCCTTTGGAGCATCGTGCTGATGCCTGTTGAGGCATTATCTGACTCTGACTCGTACTGGGAGACCGAGGATGAATAGCCCGATACTCTGATCCATAGGGATGTCCCATCTGATCCCTCCCTGCTGCGGGAGCAGAGATGGTCCCTGCCCAAGGACCTTGCATTCCTCAACTTTGTGCAGGAGGTGTCCAAGGCCCTGTTCTTTGTGGCTGAGCTTGAGGATGAGCCTCAGGCTGAGGACCTGAAGATTCTCCAGTATGACACCCCTCCAAGGGAGGCACTGATGGTGCCTGTTTCACCCCCCCCCCCCCCCCCCATTCTAGAGCTTCTGCTCTTCAGGATGTTGGAAGTCCCGGTGATGATGCCTAATGTGAGCAAGTGATTTGATTTCCAGTATAGAGTCCTCAAGGGCCCCAGGTTTGAAAAGCCATAGCTGCCATACAACTCCATGTTGGTGGAGTCAGTCATGCGTCAGATCAAAAGCCAGAAGATGCACTCCTCTGTGCCGCCAGGCAGGGAGGCTTGTACCATGGCTGGGTTTGTTAAGAAGTGCTACCAGGACTCAATGCTCATGGCCCCACATCCATGCTTACCATTGTACATGAGCATGTACCTAAGAGACCTGGCAAAGGAGCTTGCTGGGTTCCCTGCTGGTCTGACTGGTGAACCTCTAGCATGGTTCCAGACTCTGGTCTCCTCTGTCAAGGACTGCTCCAAGTTTGTTACTCGGGCGGCCTATAATGGCTGTGAGTCCATGGCTTGGGTAGCTGCAGTGGGCATTGGTGCCCGGTGCCTGGCCTGACTATAGTCTGCTGACCTATAGCAATGGATTCAGGACAAAATGGTTGATGTCCCAAGCTGAGGGGACATCCTCTTTGGCAAACCCATGACAAAGACTGCAGAGTTGGAGTCTGACTATATGACCAGGACCATACTTTCTCAGAAGACCGCTGACCATTCCTGGTGGAAAACTTTGGGGAAAAAGTCTTTCTACCTGAAGAAGAAAAAGACTTATGGAACTTACCCGCAGTTTCCAGCCTACCAAGCTTCCCAACAGAGTCAGCAGGTCAAGGGCCAGGGTTATGGCTCTCATAAATCTAAGGACCTCAAGTCCCAGACAGTGCCCCTGCCACAACCTAAGGGGGATTTTTGACTCCCTGGCAGAACCCCTCTCCTTCCCAAGGGTCTGACCCAAGTCACACAGAGGGGGGGGGGGCATCTAGTTCGCTTTGCCCACCTCTGGCCAGGCATCACCACAGACGCCTGGGTTTTGCAGGTGGTGCAGTAGGGCTACTTCCTCCACTTTGAGCAGATGCCCCCTCTATTCTTTCCAGGGTAACCTCCATGACTTCTCTTCACTGAGACATCCTGCAGAAGGAGTTTGGGCCCCTCCTCGTGAACTGGGCAGTAGAGCCCATCCCCAAACATCTCTTGGGCAAGGGGTTCTATTCCCAATACTTCCTTGTCCCCAAAAAGACAGGTGGTTTCCATCCCATACTTGATCTGAGGGACCTCAACTGCTTTTTGGTCAGAGAGAAGTTCAAAATGTTGTCCCTTGGACTGTTGCTGCCCTATCTCCAGCAGGGAAATTAGCTATGCTCTTGGATCTAAATGATGCCTATTCCCACATCCTGATTCATCCCTGGCACAGTCAGCTCCTCCACCTTGTCGTAGGTGGGTGCCATTATCAGTACAGGGTACTGTCCTTCAGCCTCTCTTCCACTCCAAGGGTGTTCACCAAATGCCTGGCAGTGGTCGCCGCCTATCTCCGGCTACTAGGTGTCTTTGTGTTCCCCTGTCTGGAAGATTGGCTCATAAGGGCGAGCTCGCCAGAGGAGGTCTGTCAAGTGAGCCGCCACACCCTCTCGCTGCTTCAGAGTCTGGGGTTTGTCATTACCTACCCCAAATCCCACCTGCAGCCCACACAATGTCTGGAGTTCATAGGAGCCCTCCTCGATACTACTCAGGTCAGGGCCTTCCTCCCTCTTGATGGGGCCTAATGGCTTGCATCCCTGGTGACCAAAGTGTAGGATCGCCTGATGGCATCAGCCTGCTTCATCCTGCACCTTTTGGGGCACATTGCCTCAGGTTCACGTGATCCCAGACGCCCGCATGTGAATGCGGTAGGTGCAGTGGTCCTTCAGCTCTCAGTAGTCTCAGGTTGTGGGTCACCTTGACAACTGCATGCAAGTCACCAGGCCTCTCGTGAGCTCCATCGCCTGGTGGCAGCATCTGCCGAACCTCTTGGCAGGTCTAACTTTCCAGGCCCCACCAGTCCAAAACGTCCTCACCACAGATACCTCTAAGTTTGGGTGGGAAGCCCACTGCAGAAGTTTCTGATCCCAAGGTGTCTAGACACAAGAGGAAAGCCTGCATTAGTTCAACTTCCTCAAGCTCCGGAATCAACTGTCGAACTAGGCGGTCCTCATCCAGATGGACACCCAAGTAGCAGTGTTCCCCATCCACAGCAGAATGAGGTACAAGGTGGCACTAACAGTCTTCAGGACAATCCTCCAGCTTTCTGCAAATCCTCTGCAGGTCCTGCTTGACAAAACTCAATGCCAAAGATTGCCTAGAAGCACAAACCACTCTCTCTTCAAAGTACCTACCTCAATCACGCACACCAGCACCTCCACTTCCAACAGAGCTTTCTGCTTCTATGTCCCAACCATCTGGAACTCACTACCCCCAGACCTTCGCTCCCTCACAGACATTGGAGACTTTCACTGCAAGCTAAAGACCCTCCTCTTCCTGGAGTTCTTTGGTTCTGACACCTAGCCACACCTTAATAGCCCCTCACACAGAGCAATGATCATAGCAATTACCATAGCAACATGTCTCCATCCCCACGCATTCAGCCGGTCACACCCTCGACTTAGTCCTATCTCCCCTTGCCTCCCCTTTTGCTCCACATGCTTTCCATTCCCTCCTGATCCCCTGGTCTGATCATTTCTGCCTCTTCCTTCCAGTCCCCCTCCCCTTCTTCTTCCAATTCCCCCACCCCTGGTTCCCCCCCATCTATGATCCGCCGAGTCACTGCCTCAACTCTTTCCTGTTTCCCCTCCTCTGACACTCTTTTCCCTTCTGACTTTCCTCTACTTTCCCCTAACTCTCAAGCTCAACTCTGGAATTCCACCCTCTCATCTACCCTGGATAACCTTGCCCCCCTTCAGCCCTGTTCCAGCAAACGTCCTCTCCATTTCCATCCTTGGTATCACCCTGGTCTTCGTTTACACTGTTCCTACCTCCGTCGGGCTGAACTTCTCTGGCGTAAGCACCCTTCCCCTACCTCTCTCGCCCACTACCATACCTGTCATCGCCACTATCGCTCTTTACTGCATTCCAGTAAACGCGCCTATTTCTCTGAACGCATTTTGTCTGCCTCCAGTTCCTCTCGCCAACTTTACTCTATCATTTGCTCCCTCTCTATTCCTCGATCTCCTGCCGCCACATCCTCCCTCCAGCCTACTCCAGATCCCGCCCCCTTGCCTCGCATTTCGCTGATAAGGTTCTCACTCTGCGTTCCTCCTTCTCCTCCTGCCCCCCCTCTATCCCCTCCCTCTTCCACTCCCTCATCAGCCCCCTCCTCTCCTGTTGAAGGACTAGAAAAAGGGCCTGTTACTTCTGGAGAGAGATATGCAACTGTGAGTATATACTTCTGGTAATTTTCTAAAAGGAATTCTTTGTATTAAAGCTAATTAATCTGTGAACCCACTATTTTTTGTTAAATTAGTCAGGGCCTAGTAGCAGCAGTTTAAGTTTAAATTTAAAACACAGAGGAGAACTTTCTGGTTACATTTCATACCCAGCAGAGAGCTTGTAGTTTAAATTTAATAGTCACTCAGGACCTAGTAACAGCAAAGTACTTTTAGTTTAAATTTAAAACACAGAAGAGAGCATTCTGGTTACATTTGGAACCCAGCAGAGAGCTTGTAGTTTACATTTAATAGTCACTCAGGGCCTAGCATCAGAAAAGTACTTTTAGTTTTAAAACACAGAGGAGAACTTTCTGGTTGCATTTCATACCCAGCAGAGAGCTTGTAGTTTAAATGTAATAGTCACTCAGGGCCTAGCATCAGCAAAGTACTTTTAGCTTAAATTTAAAACACAGAGAGCTTTCTAGTTAAATTTAGAACTCAGCAGAGAGCTTGTAGTTTAAATTTCATAAGAAGTTAGAGCCTAGCAGCAGCTAAGAGCTATAATTTAAATCAAATCAGAATATAGCTTACCTCAGCAGCACAAGACAGGGTACTGTGTAGCAGCCCTCTTTTAATAAGTGTTATTTCCCTCCCCACTCCCACCCACCCCTGGGGTAATCGTAGCTTTATAGGTACTTACACATCTTAAAAGGCAGGAGGTGCTCTCAGGTGAAGCTCATTACCCAAATCAATCATACACTAAGGACCTGAGATTAGTTAAGCTTCAGGTGAACAAGGTATATTACACGTATTAGGTACAGTTTGTCATGAGGCGTGTGTCAATAAAGATGAGTGTTTGAAAAGAAATCCTGTTTCTTTTAAGGAACTAGGTGTGCAATTACCCCCAGGCACAGCTAGAGGGAGCAGGAACAGACATTCGGGAGTTAATGAGCCTAGGAACTCTGATGACTTGCACCTGGAAAGGAACCCGGAAGTCATCCCAAGCAGTTTGCTTTATAAATCAGAACAGAATGCTTCTAGAGGAGGGAAGGAGAGAGAGAAAGCTGAGAGCCACCGAAAGAAGGAGAGAGGGAAGGCTGAGAGCCATCAAGAGAGGACTGAGAAGAACCTGAGTGGGAACAGACTTCACAAGGTTGGGAGCCAGAAGGCCCAAACTGACCCTGCTGCACAAGGGAAGTTTGCTAGAGCCAGCTCTAAGGTGAGAGTGTCTGCCACGCCCTGTTCTTACAGTCTGCCTGAATCCAGAACAGAGAGACAGAAGCCAAGAACCAGGGAGAAGGGTTCTGAGAAGAGCTTACAATTTCTGAAGGATTATTACCAAGTTTTACCAGGTCAGAGAGGAAAGCACTCTTATGGTCAGCTGGAGTTCTTACCCAGAGAGAGAGGAGAATCCAGGACAAGTTTTACTCAACTGCCTAGAAGCACAGCTGTATCCAACGCTGGCAGGCAGAGGCTCAGCTACCAAAGGAGAGTGGCTGGAAGAGAATACACTGGTGATTCCAACTCATCTAAATCTAGGTATGAAACATTAACCAATGACTGTGAATATTGTGCTCCTAAAGGCTCTGCTAAAACCCGTGCCCCTTATGTGAGGGAAAAGAAACCAGATTGGTTTAGTCAAATTCCTGCAGCCTTGAGAACCACTGGCTATGGGAAGCCAGACTCCAGAGTCCTAACCTACAAGGCTGGGTCAGACAGGGACAGTGAATATTCCTCTACTGAGTATAGCGAAGGAGAGTCCATGGAGATTGAATACCAAAATACTGTTCCCTTATCTCTGCCAGAACTCATGGAATGTGACTGGTGCACGGCCTCAGCTCCAGAGTCTGTGTGCTCTGTATAATGAAGAAGAATGAATGAAATGTAATTGCTGTTTCTTGTACTGAATTCCGGTTGTGAAACCTGCCTTAATTGAGAAGCAACAATTAAGCAACCATTGTAAATACTGGTACCTTTTTGACACAAAGGACTTTCTGTTTCAAGGATTATCTCTTATGTTGAACCTTTGCATTTACCGGGGAATAAAAGCCTTATTTCCCTCCACCTGGTCTCATTAATGAGTGCGCCTAGGTAGTTGGAATCTGTGAGGTCACTTCTCTCAACTACGCCGAGTGAACTTACATTCCCTTGACTGCCTAGCATAATCTTTGCCCGGGGTCACCCCAACATTAATAAGGCGTAGACAGGGGGCAGCCCCCCCGCGACAAGTTTTATTAGTATAAATATCTATAGCAACCCTTAGTAAGTAAAGAACTTAGATCTAAACACAAACTTAAAACTAAGATGCAGACAGCAGTCCAGCAGCGGGATGGGGGCTTTCCAGTCTTTTGCATTGAGTGGCAGATGTACGATTTTCTCCCAATTGGCGAGAGGTCTTACGTGTGCACTAGGTGTAAGGAGCTCTTTGCTCTCAGGGAACGAGTCCGTTCTCTAGAAGCTAAAGTAGCAGACTTGGAAAGCATAAGACAGACAGAGAGGTACATAGACGAGACCTACAGGGATATAGTCCTGAAGTCCCACCTCCAGTCTGGCAGCATCCCTGTTGCCATGGAGGAGAGAGGTCACGTGACAGGAGAGCATCACCCTGGTGTGGCAGGAAGTGATCCTGTAACTAGGACCTGTCCTCCAGGTGATGTAAAACCCTTTCGCACCGAGGAAGTTTCTCCAGGGCCATGTGCCCATGAGGGAAGGGTTAGGACAGCCGTTATAGTTGGTGATTCGATCATTAGGCATGTAGATAGCTGGGTGGCTGGTGGACGTGAGGATCGCCTGGTAACATGCCTGCTTGGTGCGAAGGTAGCGGACCTCACGCGCCACCTAGATAAGGTCTTAGATAGTGCTGGTGAGGAGTCTGCTGTCTTGGTACATGTCGGTACCAATGACATAGGAAAATGTGGTAGGGAGGTTCTGGAGGCTAAATTTAGGCTTTTAGGTAGGAAGTTGAAATCCAGAACTTCCAGGGTAGCATTCTCCGAAATGCTTCCTGTTCCACACGCAGGACCAAAAAGGCAGGCAGAGCTCCGGAGTCTCAATGCGTGGATAAGACAATGGTGCAGAGATGAGGGTTTTGGATTTGTTAGGAACTGGGGAACATTCTGGGGAAAGGAGGGGCTCTTCTGAAGGGATGGGCTTCACCTTAACCGGGATGGAACCAGGCTGCTGGCATTAACCTTTAAAAAGGAGATAGAGAAGCTCTTAAACTAGATATTAGGGGAAAGCCGACAGTCGTCCAAGAGAGGATGGTTCGGAAGAATGTATCTTTGAAGGATACTACCAAAAGCAGAGAGGTTCCACAAAAGAGTAAACTAGCTCAAATGCCCTCAAGTATGGAGCAGACAGAGCTTAAAGATCCCAAATTACCCATGTCTAACAATAGCTAAATTAATATGAATAAAATACATTCTCTAAAATGCTTGTATGCAAATGCTAGAAGTCTAAAAAATAAAATGGGAGAGTTAGAATATATAACACTAAATGAAAGGTTAGATATGATTGGAATATCAGAGACATGGTGGAAGGAGGACAACCAGTGGGACACTGTGATACCTGGGTACAAACTATATCGTAATGATAGAGCTGATCAAATTGGTGGAAGGGTTGCTCTCTATGTTAGAGAGGGCATTGAGTCAGAAAGGATTAAAGTTTTGCAGGAAACAAAATCTGCTGTAGAATCTATATGGATTGAAATTCTATGTAAAAGGGGGAAGGCGATGGCAGTGGGGGTGTACTATCGACCACCTGGCCAGAATGACCAAATGGATGATGAAATGTTCAAAGAAATCAAGGAAGCTAGCAAAAGCTACAGCGCAGTAATAATAATGGGTGATTTCAACTACCCCGGTATCGACTGGGTCAGTGTCACTTCAGGACATGCTAGGGAGATAAAGTTCCTAGATGAAATAAATGACTGCTTCTTGGAGCAGCTGGTTCATGAACCGACCAGAGGGGAAGCCATATTAGACCTAGTCCTTAGTGGAACACCAGATCTAGTGCAAGAGATAAGGTTGTTGGGGCCACTTGGCAATAGTGATCATAGCATGATCGCCTTTGATTTAATTGGTGGAGAAGGGATAGTAAGGAAATCCACAGTACTACCTTTTAACTTTCGAAAGGGAGACTATGATAAAATGAGGAAAACAGTTAAGAAAAAACTAAAAGGAGCAGTTGCAAAGGTTAAAGACGTACATCAGGCTTGGCTGTTGTTGAAAAATACTATCTTGGAAGCCCAAACCAGCTGTATTCCACGCTTTAAGAAAAGTGGAAGGAAGTCCAAAAAACTGCCAGCATGGTTTAAAGGTGAGGTCTGAGAGGCTGTTGTTGCCAAAAAAGCATCTTTCAGGAAATGGAAAAAAGAGCCAAACGACGAAACCTGGAAACAGCACAAGCACTGGTAAGTCAAATGCAAGGCATTGATAAGGCAGGCAAAGGGAGAATTTGAGAAGAAGCTTGCTGCGGAAGCAAAAAGACGAAGTAAAGACCTTTTCAAGTACATTCGTAGCATAAAACCTGTGACAGAGTCAGTTGGTCCATTAGATGATAAAGGGGTTAAATGAGCACTAAGAGGCGACAAGGCAATAGCGGAGAGACTGAATGAATTCTTTGCTTCGGTCTTTACTGAGGAAGATGTAGGGATGACTGAAGTGGTATTTAAAGGTGCGGAAGAATTGAAGGAAATATCGATACATCGGGAAGATGTATTACAACTATCAGATAAACTGAAGAGTAGCAAATCACCTGGGCCGGATGGTATACATCCAAGGGTGTTGAAAGAACTGAAATATGAGATTGCAGACCTGCTATTAGTAATCTGTGAACTATCATTAAAATCATCTCTAATACCTGAAGATTGGAGGATAGCCAATGTAACACCAATTTTTAAAAAGGGTTCCAGGGGTGATCCGGGAAACTACAGACCGGTGAGCATGACGTCAGTACCGGGAAAAATGGTAGAAACCATCATAAAGAATAAAATTACTCAGCATGTAGATAGTCATGACCTAATGGGAGACAGCCAACATGGCTTTAGACAAGGAAAATCTTGTCTTACTAATCTGTTATGTTTTTTTGAAGGAGTGGACAATCAGGTGGACAAAGGTGAGTCGGTTGATATTGTGTATCTGGACTTTCAGAAAGCCTTTGACAAGGTCACTCATGAGAGACTTTTGGCAAAACTAAAGAGTCATGGGATAGGAGGCAGTGTACTATTGTGGATCAGGAACTGGTTAAAAGATAGAAAGCAGAGGGTAGGGCTAAATGGCCAATTTTCCCAATGGAGAAAGGTGAATAGTGCTGTACCCCAGAGATTTGTGCTGGGTCCGCTGCTTTTTGACATATTCATAAATGACCTGGAAAGTGGAATAACGAGTGAGGTTATCAAATTTGCAGATGAGACAAAACTATTTAAAGTTGTTAAAACCCAAGAGGATTGTGGAAAATTGCAAGAGGATCTTGATAAATTGGAAGACTGGGCATCAAAATGGCAGATGAAATTTAATGTGGAGAAGTGCAAGGTTATGCACCTAGAGAAGAACAACCCAAACTATGGTTACACGATGCAAGGTTCCACATTAGGAACTACCACCCAGGAAAAAGATTTAGGCGTCATTGTGGATACCATGTTAAAACCCTCGGCCCAGTGTGCAGCAGCGGCCAAGAGAGCAAATAGAATGCTAGGTATGATAAGGAAAGGAATGGAAAATAAAACAAAAGATATTATAATGCCTCTATATTGTTCCATGGTGAGACCGCACCTTGAATATTGTGTGCAATTCTGGTCGCCGTATCTTAAAAAGGATATAGCGATTTTAGAAAAGGTTCAGAGAAGAACCACCAAAATGGTAATGGGGATGGAAGGATACTCCTATGAAGAAAGGCAAAAAAGGTTAGGGCTCTTTAACCTGGAAAAGAGACGGCTGAGGGGAGATATGATAGAAGTCTATAAATTGATGAACGGAGTGGAACGGGTAAACGTAGATCAATTGTTTACCTTATCAGAATATAGAAAGACTAGGGGACATGCAATGAAGCTACAGGGTAAACTATTTAAGACTAATAAAAGAAAATATTTTTTCACTCAACGTGTAATCAAACTCTGGAATTTGTTACCGGTGGATGTAGTAAAGGCTGTTAGTGTAGCTGGGTTTAAAAAAGGTTTGGACAAGTTCCTGGAGGAAAGGTCTATAAACCATTATTAAGAAGGGACGTAGGATATCAATGCTTGAACCAATACAAGCATTGTGGAACCTGTGTCCCTTTGGGAAACTGCTAGGTATATATGACCTAGATTGGCCACTGTTGGAAACAGAATACTGGGCTTGATGGACCTTGGTCTGACCCAGTATGGCATATCTTAGGTTCTTATGTTCTCCTGTTCAGGCTTGCCAGGTTTTCTCTCATTGCTGGTCCTCTTTTCGTCCCATCACCATCCTAGAGCTGACCAGGACCCTTGCCTCTACCCGTAAGACAACCTGTCCCTCCGATCCCATCCCCTCTATTTGGCTCTCCGCGTATTCTCTGGCCCTTATTCCCCTTATTCACTTTGTTTAACTCTAGTCTTCTTTCCGGTTCCTTCCCCTCTCTTTGGAAGCACGCTTTGATTAGACCCATCCTTAAAAAGCCCATCTTGGACTCTCCATCCCTGCCAACTGGCATCCTATTTCCAACCTCCCATTTCTTTCCAAATTCCTGGAGAAATTGGTTTTTGTTCAGGTTTCCTCTCACCTTGACGCCACCCTTTCCCTTCACCCCTGTCAGTCTGGTTTCCGTCCCGGGCACAGCACGGAATCTATTCTCCTCTCTGTTATGAATGAACTTCACTCTGCACACGATCGTGGCTCTGTCTCTATTGCAGTCTCCCTTGACCTCTCTTGCGCGTTTGATCTCGTCGATCATCGCACCCTGCTCTCACGTCTCTGTGACACTGGGATCTCTGGCACTGTTCTCCACTGGTTTCGCTCCTTCTTGACTAACAGATCATTCTCTGTCACCGCCGGTTCCTCTTCCTCTCCCACTCACCCACTTACCTGTGGGGTTCCTCAGGGTTCAGTTCTGGCCCCTCTTCTGTTTAATGTCTTCCTTGCTCCCCTCACTCTTCTAGTGCAGCAATCCGGTGTTTCAGCCTACTATTGCGCAGATGATATTCTTCTTCTCTACCACATTTGCCCACTTTCACCTGATCGCTCCCCTCTCAATTCCTGTTTATCCTCCATTGCTTCCTGGATCTCCTCTGTTTCTTCACCTCAATCCCTCTAAGACCCAAGCATTCTGGTTTACCCTCGGTGGCCCCATACCTTCAATTTCCCCTTTGCTCTCTTCCACTTCCATTCCTGTTGTCCCCTCCCTGCGCTACTTCGGGATCGTCCTGGATTCAGCCCTCTCCTTCCATGAACATCTGTCTCTTGTAGTCCAGCGTTCTTTTCTCTCTCTCAGGCAGTTGCGGGCTCTTCGCCCCTTTCTTCCTGTTTCTGCCTTGACCACCCTACTTCTTTCACTCACTCTTTCCCGCTTGGATTATTGCAACGTCTGCTTTGCCGGTCTCCCCTGTCAACTCCGAAGGCTACAGCTTATCCAAAACTCTGCTGCCCGGCTACTTACTAATGCTTCCCGTTATGATCACATTTCTCCCCTTCTTATTGGTTTCCACTGGCTTCCCATCTCCTACCAGATTCAATTTAAAATCTTCACTTTCGTTCATAAGGCAATACATACTGGTGTCCCGTGCTATCTTTCTAACTTGGTCCGTCTTCATGCCCCTCAATGCTCCCTGCGCTCCATCCATGCTAACCGTATGTTTCTTCCCCCCCCCCCCCCCTGCCTCTGCTCACCTCGAATCCACCCGTTCCTCTGCCTTTTTTTTCCTTGGTCCCAGGCTCTGGAACTCGCTCCCCCCTGCCCTCCGTCTTGAATTATCCTTTCGCAAATTTAAAGCCGGTCTGAAGACCCACCTTTTTTGTACTGCCTACGATCTTCCCTTTCCCTCCTCCATCCCTACAGACCCCTCATAGGTTGTCTCGTTTTCCTCACTTTGTCGGTCTGTCTATCTCTGACCTACTCTTCTGTTCTCTTTCCTTTCTCTACCTCTGTCCCTTTCCTGTTGCACTAATGGAGTTCTATTTCCTCTATCCTCTCTTTCTAGCAGCAATGTTATGCCCCTTATTTTAAGCTGGTTGTAAACCGCGCTGGTGTCTTTGGCGTGTGCGGTATATCAAGAAACGAATAAAGATAAAGAAAGATTAAAGATAGCTCTTATTAGCTGGCCTCCAGACTCCTCACCAAGCCCACAAGCACATTACTCATACAATCTACAGAGCAACTAACAGCTCTTTCCCTACTATCCCCTTTGTATATTACTTTGTACAGTTAGTTTTGTTACCGAAGTTTCCAAGGTTTGCATTCTACAGTTACTCTGTTGCCTTGTCCAATGTTCTATAGTTTAATTGTTTCACTTTATTTTGTTAAGAATTGTTCTATGTAAGTCCTATCCATTCTATGTAAACCACTGCAACTAGTAGCTATGGTGGTATAGAAGAGTTTTTAAATAAAATAAAAATAAAATACCTCAAAAAGCAGGGAGGCACAGGATCGTACCTCCTATGCTGGGAAGCGGTCTGTATATGGACCTTTGCCACGGTGAGGGGCATGCTTCTTCGGGTGACCTACCTCCTGGGACACAAGAATGTTCTGGCAAACTGGCTCAGCAGGGTCCTTCAGCCGCACAAGTGGCATCTGAACCTGGACGTGGTCCGTTCTCTTTTCCAGCAATGGGGGACTCTGTCGATGGACCTCTTTGCCAATCCCAGCAATACTCAGTTGCCTCACTTTTGCTCCCTGATACCATCCCAGGACTAAGCAGCTGCCGGTGCCTTTCTCTTCCCATGGAAGCGGGGTTTGCTGTATGCATATCCTCCCACTCTACTGGTTCCATGAACACTGCTCAAGATTCAGTTGAATCTAGCCACAGTGATCCTCATTGCTCCTTCATAATTGATTTCCTTTTTAAATGCGCAGGGATCTCTTGGTTCGGGGGATGTTGGACGCCTTTCTGCATCTTAGATTAGGTTGGTTGTGATTGTTTCAGCATTTGTTTCCTATGTTTATTTTTCAAATTGTATTTGGACTTGGTAAAGTTCTCCATTTTGGATCCCATTGTGGGCTGGTGGATGGGAAATCCTTAAGTTTGTTTCTTCTTGTATATCACTGTTTATATTTCTATTCTTGTGAATGTGGGTAACCCACGTTTCAAGTGCTTTTGCTTGTAGTTTTTGTTAAAATTTGTGATAAGGAAGCTTATCATAGCTCAGGAAGGGGCTATAGAAAAGGTGAAGTGTCTCTGAACAAGCAACCTGTCAGTGCTGGTAGAAATGAGAAAACAGAATTTTGCCATAAAAGACTACCAGTCCCAGAATGCACCAGGTTTCCAACAGCCATTAGAGGAGCTGAAGTGAGGAAACGTGTGTTCAATCAGGAGGGCTATGAGGTAATCCCTAAGCACTCATCTCAAAGGGCAGGGCCTGATTCAGCACAGCTGCGCTGTGTTAGAGAGGATCACTCATCTAAGCAGAATAAGAGTAGAGTTTATTCTACAGATGACCATCTTCATGATCACCTTGGATATCCAGAGAATTGTCCTCAGTATCCTGAGAATCAGCTTGAGTTTGATCCTCAGTTTCATCTGAAGGATTATCAGAAGCAGAAGCCAAACCGGACGGACAGAGAGGGAAAGAGACCCTTTGGAAGAAGGAAGAGAAAAGCCTTTGAGAGGTCTAGAAGAGTCCAAAGCAGTACGTATACTGGGAGGTATTCCAAGGGCCAGCATACACCATTGGACTGGGGCAAGCCAGAGGATGGTGCTGCAGAGCTAGGAATCACCAGAGGCTACCTGTGAGGGAGACGGCTGCACGTGGAGGGGACCCTAAGACCCGTGCCAGAAGGTATGTGAAGAGAGATCCAGTGTCCAGGGATCTGGATTGGAAGGCTGGACATAAGAACTGGACTACATACTGGCCAGGCTATATAGAGGGGAACTCTAGCAGCAATGGAAGCTCAGGTATGAACACTGATCTATGCCCTAGCTATAACCTTGAAAGCCAGCAGGGAAACAAGTATTCTCCTGAAAGTGCTCCATTGAAAGATTCATCTGTGCCAATCCATGATATTGAACCCATGCTTGTTGAACAAGGGGGAATAATAGCAGATGAGGATCCTATTTATATGGACTGTTCTCTGTCTAAACTCCGTTGGTAACTTTATGTTATAAAGTACAGCAACCATCATAAAGAAATACAAATTTGTTCTTTAATCTACTCAGAAAAGCTCCTGAAGCAGGATTTGACCCACACAGTGGAAGGCAAGCCAGCTAAGGGGTTTCAGCTGGTAACTGCTAGCAATTAAGCTTTACCTAATTGCTTGTGAGCTAGGAGAGAATCACTTCTGTATCTATGTGGGAAGTAATCAGAGGTTAAGAACAGTTTGTTTCTTGTTTTGTGGCTTTTCATTTGTTGTTTTCCTGATTTTGACTTTGTTTTTCCAAGTTAACACTGAAAGCAAGTTACCTAATTTATGTGCTACCAAGCATATCTGTGTTGGGAGAAATAACCCCATAAATAAATATCTTATTGGCTTTACCCAAGAGCTCAACTAAATTATTGTCAGCAGCTGTGTCTGGTGTGAATGAACTACATTGCCCACAATACCTTGCAAATCATATAGAAATATGCACTTGCCAAGAGTGTGAAGATTCTCACCCAGGAGCCGTCTGACAAATGGCGTAGTTTTTCGGATTGCTTTTGCACAAAAGGGGATTTACTTGCTGAGGATTACAACTACAGTTCAAGTTTAAAGCTGGAAAAAAAGATTTTCCCTCAACTACACTTTGGAGGAAAAGGGGTTGTTCCAGGAAGCTGTCCCAGGAGGAAAAGACCTTGTGCAGAGCTGGATTCATCACTAGCACAAGGTAATAAGTACCTGGGCATGTCTAGTGGTGGATGGGAGTAAGCACAGGGGTAATTGAAAAAAAAAAGAGTGTAGAAAAAAACACCTGTTTGGAAGGTGGTGCACTGTGTTTTTTTTCTTTGTATTTTCTTACAGGGTTCAAGATGGATCCAAAGGAACTAGCTCAATGGATGGCAGCCCAATTCAGCAGGCAGCAGGAGCTAGCACAGCAGGCTCAGGACACTGCTATGAAAGCCTTAAGGGACCAGCAGAGGCCAGTGCTTGATCTGGTGCAAGCCCTAGTTGAGCTGAAGAATCAAAGTGGAACAGATGCAAGACCAGCAGTAAATACTGGTACACCACATGTGGACAGTGTGGGACTCAATCAAGGGATTGGGGCATTTAGTTTTGGGAAATTAACTCCAGATGATAATGTTGATGATTTTCTAGAGTCTTTTGAAAGAGTGGCACAGGCATTAGCATGGCCAGAGACCCAGTGGGCAGTAAGGCTGGCAGCCTCATTAACTGGAGAGGCGCTTGCAGCTTATAGAGCAATGCCAGCAGCCCAGGCTTTGAATTATAAGGATGTAAAGGCTGCTATTAGAGATCGCCTAGGGTTGTCTATTTCAGAGTATAGGCGAATGTTTAGAGCTACTACATTGAGAGTGGGTGAAACACCCAGGGCTCTGAGTCAGAGAATCAGAAGTTTAGCTGTAAAATGGTTGGAGCCTGAGCAAAAGACAGTAGAAATGTTATTAGACATTATAATGCTGGAACAATTTATGTCTGCGGTCTCTAAAGATTTGCACACTTTTCTTATACAGCAAAATTGCCAAAATCTTGGAGAGGCAACCATGCTAGCAGAGAGATTCTTGGAAGCCACGCAGGCTTGCCATAGAATGGGTGGCCCTCTGAAGATTGATGCTGAAGCAAGATGTGCTGTATCAGAAAAGAAAATAATTAAAAATGTTTCTGAAAATGAATGTACTGTATCAAACCAGATGACACAGTGGAATAGAAAGAAATGTTTCAAGTGTGGAAAATGGGGACATTTAAAAAAAGGATGTCAGACACACACTAGCTTAGTGGGTGTGGATTTAAAACAGCCCAAAGAAGGATTTCTTTTGATGGTTGATGTGCAAGGAATTACCACAAATTCTTTGTTAGACTCTGGGGCAGACCAGAGTATGATGTCAAAAAGGCTTTGGAAGAGGATAGAGGACCAAGAAGGATTTGTGCCTAGAACCCCTGAAAGCCAAGTTCACATCAGGTGCATTCATGGTGCTGCAACATCATATCCCACCTATAGGCTAAAGGTTAAGTGCCTGGGGGGACAAGAGGAAGTCCTGTTAGCAGTGGTGCCTAGGCTACCCTTTGATTTGGTTCTAGGAAGAGACTGGCCAAGATTTAAGCAGGGTCTAGTGGAAGGACTAGGAAAGAAGGAGGGAGAAGGTTTAATGGTAATAGCTTCCGGGCCTTTATTTGGAAGTCCTCAGACCCCAGCTAAAAAGATGGTTAAGCGTCCAGAAGACCAAGCTACCCCAAAGCAGACGGTCGTCCTAAAGTACCATAGGGTCACAGAGAAGGCCCAAGCTCCTAAGCGGGCAACCCCTCAAGCTGCTGGGTTTGACCTGTGCAGCATAGAAAATGTGACTGTACTTAGCCAAGGGAGAGCCCTGGTGGACACTGGTCTCCAAGTGGAAATACCTATTGGATGCTATGGGAGAGTAGCCCCAAGGTCCGGATTAGCCCTTAACTATTTCATCGATGTGGGTGCGGGAGTAATTGATCCCGATTACAGGGGCAATATTAAAGTTCTGTTGTTTAATTTTGGACAGAATGATTATCACGTGAAGACAGGAGACAGAATTGCCCAATTGATCTGTGAGAGGCTGGGTTTTCCACCTGTGGAGGAGGTCACATCCCTGGAGAATTCTGAACGTGGAACCAAAGGCTTTGGTTCTACTGATGTCAAAGGGGTTAAAAGCCTAGCTGCCACCTGTGCCCGAGAGAGGGAGGTGAATAAAGAGGAAGATTTGGGACCCCAGGTATCTGATTGTAAAGAAAAATCAGAGCCCCAAATAGGTGAGGACCTGACAGTGGTACAACAGGAAGAAATTAGGAAATTGCTCAAAGAGTTTCCAGATGTGTTGACACCCATACCTGGGGAGACACATTTGGTTGCCCATGAAATAATAACTCCACCTGGGAAATTAGTTCGTCAAAGGCCATACCGCTTGCCTGAAGCCAAAAGACAGGAAGTAGTGGCACAAGTCCAGGAGATGTTGGACATGGGAGTAATAGAGGAGTCAAAGAGTCCCTGGAATAGCCCCATAGTCCTGGTGCCGAAGCCTGATGGATCTTTAAGATTTTGTATTGACTTCCGGCAGGTAAACGCCATATCAGTTTTTGATGCATATCCAATGCCAAGAATTGAAGAGCTGTTGGACCAGCTGGGACAGGCTCAATACTTAACCACCCTTGATATGACAAAAGGATATTGGCAAATCCCTCTCACCAGGGAGTCGAAGCCGAAGACTGCGTTCAGCACCCCCGTTGGCCTTTTCCAGTTCAAGAGGATGCCTTTCGGACTGCATGGAGCAGCAGCTACCTGCCAAAGGTTAGTGGATCAGGTACTTCGACCCCACCAAAATTATGCTTTTGCATATATGGATGATGTCATAATCCATAGTAACACCTGTGCGGAGCATCTAAGGAGGATCAGGGCAGTCTTGTGCTCCATGAAGCAAGCGGGAATCACTTTAAACCCGAAGAAGTGTGCCTTTGCAAATAGGGAGGTAAAATACCTGGGCCACCTAGTGGGAAGAGGAAAAATTAAACCTCTAATGAGTAAAGTAGATAGCATCAGGAATTTTCCTCCTCCAACAACAAAGAAACAACTAAGAAGTTTCTTAGGACTTATTGGATACTACCGCAGGTTTATACCGCAATTCGCAGAGAAAAGTGCAATTTTCACGGATATGCTGCGGAAGAATTGTCCAAACCAGCTAAAGTGGACAACTGAAGCTGAAAAAGCGTTTTCAGTCTTAAAAGGAAAGTTTTGTACAGGACCCGTACTGAAAGGGGTGGACTTCAAGAAACCCTTTCTGGTTCAAACAGATGCATCGGATGTAGGGCTAGGAGCGGTTCTATCCCAGTGTCATAAAGGGGAGGAGCATCCTGTGATGTACCTGAGCAGGAAGTTGTCATCGGCTGAACAAAAGTATTCCACAATAGAAAAAGAATGTTTAGCTATCAAGTGGTCAGTGGAGGCGTTAATGTTTTACCTTACAGGGAGAAAGTTCCAGTTGGTCACGGACCATGCCCCTCTTAAGTGGTTGCAGCAAATGAAGAACCACAATGCCAGGTTGACACGCTGGTACATGGCCTTACAGGCATTTGATTTTCAAGTTGAACATCGTGCTGGGAAGTTACACAAGAATGCGGATGCCCTTTCCCGTATTACGGACTGTAGAGAAGAAGTTTCACCAGTGATACCAGTCCGTAATAACTTAAGCAGGGGGGTATGTGATAAGAAAGCTTATCATAGCTCAGGAAGGGGCTATAGAAAAGGTGAAGTGTCTCTGAACAAGCAACCTGTCAGTGCTGGTAGAAATGAGAAAACAGAATTTTGCCATAAAAGACTACCAGTCCCAGAATGCACCAGGTTTCCAACAGCCATTAGAGGAGCTGAAGTGAGGAAATGTGTGTTCAATCAGGAGGGCTATGAGGTAATCCCTAAGCACTCATCTCAAAGGGCAGGGCCTGATTCAGCACAGCTGCGCTGTGTTAGGGAGGATCACTCATCTAAGCAGAATAAGAGTAGAGTTTATTCTACAGATGACCATCTTCATGAACACCTTAGATATCCAGAGAATTGTCCTCAGTATCTTGAGAATCAGCTTGAGTTTGATCCTCAGTTTCATCTGAAGGATTATCAGAAGCAGAAGCCAAACCGGACGGACAGAGAGGGAAAGAGACCCTTTGGAAGAAGGAAGAGAAAAGCCTTTGAGAGGTCTAGAAGAGTCCAAAGCAGTACGTATACTGGGAGGTATTCCAAGGGCCAGCATACACCATTGGACTGGGGAAAGCCAGAGGAATGGTGCTGCAGAGCTAGGAATCACCAGAGGCTACCTGTGAGGGAGACGGCTGCACGTGGAGGGGACCCTAAGACCCGTGCCAGAAGGTATGTGAAGAGAGATCCAGTGTCCAGGGATCTGGATTGGAAGGCTGGACATAAGAACTGGACTACATACTGGCCAGGCTATATAGAGGGGAACTCTAGCAGCAATGGAAGCTCAGGTATGAACACTGATCTATGCCCTAGCTATAACCTTGAAAGCCAGCAGGGAAACAAGTATTCTCCTGAAAGTGCTCCATTGAAAGATTCATCTGTGCCAATCCATGATATTGAACCCATGCTTGTTGAACAAGGGGGAATAATAGCAGATGAGGATCCTATTTATATGGACTGTTCTCTGTCTAAACTCCGTTGGTAACTTTATGTTATAAAGTACAGCAACCATCATAAGGAAATACAAATTTGTTCTTTAATCTACTCAGAAAAGCTCCTGAAGCAGGATTTGACCCACACAGTGGAAGGCAAGCCAGCTAAGGGGTTTCAGCTGGTAACTGCTAGCAATTAAGCTTTACCTAATTGCTTGTGAGCTAGGAGAGAATCACTTCTGTATCTATGTGGGAAGTAATCAGAGGTTAAGAACAGTTTGTTTCTTGTTTTGTGGCTTTTCATTTGTTGTTTTCCTGATTTTGACTTTGTTTTTCCAAGTTAACACTGAAAGCAAGTTACCTAATTTATGTGCTACCAAGCATATCTGTGTTGGGAGAAATAACCCCATAAATAAATATCTTATTGGCTTTACCCAAGAGCTCAACTAAATTATTGTCAGCAGCTGTGTCTGGTGTGAATGAACTACATTGCCCACAATACCTTGCAAATCATATAGAAATATGCACTTGCCAAGAGTGTGAAGATTCTCACCCAGGCAGCCGTCTGACAAATTGCATAAATAAAAAAATTTAAATACTTACAATGAAATACTGCCAGGGAATTGAGAAGCCATCATGGCCAACTGACAGGAAAAAAAATCTATCTTAATACCAATACTAAAGAAAGCTGATCCGACTGACTGGAAATTATCGCACAATTTCTCCGATTCCACATGCCAGCAAGATTCTAATCAAGATCATTCCATAGAGATTACAACCATACTGAACACAGTACTAAAACACTTATCCACTCCTTAGTCACCTCCCATCTAGACCATTTTAACCTACTTCTTGTTGGTCTCCCTCTGAATCATGTGTCTCCCCTTCAATCTGTTCAACACTCTGCTACATGGCTAATCGTCCATCAGCTCCTCATGCTCATATTACCCCTAGTCACTTCATTGGCTCCCTGTCTTTTTCCACGTCCAGTTCAAACTTCTCCTACTGACCTATAAGTGCATTCACTCTGCAAAGCCTTACTACCTTTCCTCTCTTATCTCTCCCTAAACCCCTATTCTGGAACTCTGCTTTTCTGGCAAATCACTTCTATCTGTGCCCTTCTCTTCTATTGCTAATTCCAGACTTTGCTCTTTTCACCTTGCTGCCACTTATGCCTGGAACAAACTATCTGAGTATGTATGTCAGGCGCCTTCTCTGGTCCTTTTCAAATCCAGGCTGAAAACTCATCTCTTTGCTGCCGTTTTCGGATCTTGACTCACTTGATCTCCTTTGTGTTCCCTTACCATTCCCTCTAGATGGTTGTCTACATCTGCATCCCTTAGATCTCCAAGACACCCCCATACCATCCACATTCCCAGACAAACCTATAGCATACCAACAACACAACAAGTTGAAACTCAAACCCAGACGTGGATTGTGTCTTCTATGAATCCTTTGATTTTTCCTTGTAGTAAGTTTTGTAAATAGTTACCCCTGTTATCCAAGTTTTTTGTTCCCTGTTATCTGTAAACTCATACATGTTATTGTACTGAGCATTTTGTTCCATGTAAACCGCGCTGATGCCGAATAGTGCGGTATATAAGAGAATGTAAATAAATAAATAAATAATAAATCTACTGTGTTGTCTGTCTTGACTTTATTGTAAGCACTAATGAGCAGGGACAGTCTCTTACCCGTTTCTGTTCAGCACTACATACATCTTGTAATGCTATACAAATGTTCAGTAGTAGTAGCAGTAACATATGTGGAACGAGAACTGCCTGAGTGCAAGCAGGGTTCAGGAAAGGACGAGGAACGATATACGTTATCGTGGATGTGAGATGGATCCTAGAAAAGACAAAAAAACAAACCTTAAAGGATATCTCTGTTTTATTAACTACAGCAAGGTCTTAGGTTGTTTAAATAATGAGAAACTCTGGGCCACTTTAAGAAGTATGGATATACCAGTACACCTGATAGTTCTCATAAGCAACTTTACATAGAAACATAGGTCATATGCACTGTTCCCTCTAAGCTGTGTGCGTGTGCGCGCGCACACACCTCGCCGAGGGAGCACACATACTTTACAACAGAGCGCACAAAAATTACGGTTCTGATAGAAAACACAGACGTCTTAAAATTTAAAAGTTATGATTGTAATTACTAGAAATTTCCCGCTTCATTTAGTAATCGTCTATATTCATTTAATTTGATTAAAATCAATGTGGTGTACATACTGTATTCTGATGTGTAGTCAAATTTTAAAGTATATAACTCCAAGTGTTATGTGGCGCACAGAAATTTAACCTTCCTTCAAAAGCTGCACACAGCTGATATTTTATGCGCACACAGCCTACAGAAAATTAGAGGGAACATTGGTCATATGGTCTTTTTCTGCCAACATGTTTCTATCTAATCTGCCCTTCCATATCAACTGCAATAGTCTCCTTTTTTTCCTTTAGTGATCTGTTTGTCCCATGCTTTCTTGAATTCAGATACTGGGCTCATCTCTACTACCTGCACTTGGAGACTATTCCACGAATCTACCACTCTTTCCACATATTACTCCTGAGTCTGTCCCCTTTCACTCTTATCCTATGTCCCCTCATAGCAGTACTTTATTTAGCAGCATTTCTATACCACGCTCTTCAATATCAGTGCAGTTTACAAATAACAAAATCTTGCAAAGACAAAGGGAACAGCCTTGTGCATACATTGAAACAGGATCAATAACTTGGAGCTGCAACTGGGTGAACTATTTACATATCCAGCCACTCAAGCTGTGGTAGGGTAACTATTTACAGGTTATACATTAGACCCAAACTGAACTTTCAGGACTGGGTCTTGACAATTATTACAGTAAAAATTCTGGATTATCAGCATATGATTAAAGTGCCTGATGGATGGATCAGTTGTTTGGTTTGTCTAAGTCAGGTTGTAGATGAGTTGGGTGCGGCTTGAGTAAGTTGGGGTTTGGGATGTGGTAGTGTTGTGTTTAGCTGTGCAAAGTGTAAAATGAACAGATGATGCTTAAGGGCTTTCCTAAATTGAATCAGGTCCTTGATTGATCTGATGTGTGGGGGGAGGTTGTTCCAGCCACTTGGGGCATAGAAAGTGAAGGTTCTATTCCTGGTTGTTTGTGTACATTTTGTGGATTCCTTAGGGATCATTAGTGTGTTGGCGGCTACTGTCCTTCTTGACCTGTTGTTGGGGGTGGATCTAAGGAGAGCTGTGAGGGGCGAGGGGGAAATCAAGTTGATTGCTTTGAAGGTTAGGAGTAGTGCCTTGTATGTGAGCCTGCAGTTTATTGGTAGCCAATGGAGGTCCTTAAGGATGGGCGTGATGTCTGGATAAGCCACAGAGAATTCGGGCAGCCGCGTTCATCGCAAGTTGTAAAGGATTGAGCGTGCTCTTGGGGAGGCCATGCAGAATGATGTTCACATAGTCGAAGTGTGGTGTTACGAGCGCCTGGAATATTGTCCTGAAGTCGTCGGGAGCTAGCAAGGGTCTTAGGTGCCTTAGAGTTTTGATTTTATTGTATATAGCCCTGGTGGTGTTCTTTATGTGTTCTTTGAAGTCAAGCTGTTGGTCAAGCGTAATACCCAAGTAGCGTATCGTAGATTTGCATGGGATCTCTGCATCTCTCACCTTTAAGGTAGTTGGAGGGGAGAAATCTTTGTTCTTTGTGATAAATAGGACTTCAGTCTTCTTGAAGTTAATGCGTAGGTTCTGAGCTTGAAGCCAGTCAGTGATTGCATTGAAGCAATCGATTAAGGGGGTAAGGTCGGGCTGCATGACTTTGAGTGGTGCAAACAGCAAGACATCATCTGGGTATATCAGGCTGTGGATATTGAATGAGCGGATGATTTCAAATATAGGTTGCATGTATACGTTAAAGAGTAACGCTGACAGGGAGGAGCCTTGGGGTATGCCCTGGTGGTGTTGGAATGGATCAGATGTTGTGGCCCCCATCCGTACATGTTGCCATCGGTCGGCTAGATAGGACTTACACCATTCCCAAGCCATCCCCTGGATTCCCTTCTCCTGGAGTTGGGTAAGGAGTTGATCGTGGTTGACAGAGTAAAATGCCGCAGCAATGTCAAGGAAGACAAGTGCAAACCCATTTTCAGTTTTGTCTGTTCCCCTGCTTAAGGTGTTGGTTTAGTGTGGTGAGTAGTGTATCTACTCCATGGGATTCTCGAAACCCATGCTGGCAGGGATCAAGGGGGGCTGATATGTCGATGTGTTGCTGGATCTGTCTCTGGACAACCTTCTCAATTATTTTGGCTAGAAGGGGTATACTCGAAATCAGACGATAAGAATCAACTTTAGTCGGGTCCAGTCGGCTGTTTTTCAGGAGTGGACGTATTGACGTCTGTTTAAGAACTGCCGGGAATATTCCTGTTGAGAAGGAAAGTTTCATGATGTTGGCTAGTGCTGGGCTGAGTTCAAGGCTCATCGCTCTGATCCAATACACTGGGCATGGGTCATTTGGTGCTGTGGTGGTGTTGATGGTGGCGATAAGGTCAACAATGGGGGTGTGAACTCTGTCAACGGTGGATGTAGAAAGAGAGAATGACTGGGAGTGGGTCTTGGTGAAATGTTTGTTTTGAGGATTTTCGATTGGAGGTAGTCAGCATATAGCTGGGGTTGAATTGGTTCAGGCTGGAGAGAGGATGGTTCCTTGATTAAGGATTTTCCTATGCTGAAGAGGTCACGGGTTTATTTAGAGAACTGAGAAGGAGATCTGTGTAGTAAGCTCTCATTCTCCAGGACCAAGCAGGAAGTCAGTCCTCACATATGGGTGACGTCGGCGCCGACGGAGCCCTCGCGGAGCAATTTTCCCCAGCTTTCAAAGAAAGCCTTTGGGAATTGCAGCGCGCATGCGCGGTCGCCTTCCCGCCCAAGGGTGCCATCTTAGCCAGTCTTCTTTTTTCCGCGGAGCCCTACAGACGTACCCGTCTTGTCCCCGCGAAAAAGTTGATTTTATTCGTAATTTTCTCTTTTTTCCTTCGGTTCGACGCCGGTCTTTTTCCCGCCCGGACTCGCGACGCCGGTCACGAGTCCTCTTCTTCTTTTCGGTTTTTCTGATTTAGTCAGTTTCGTTTTCGGTTTTTTCACTGGCAGCCCGGTCCTTTGACCTCGCAGGGGCCCTTTTTCCCCCGATGGCTGCCAGTGGTTTCAAGCGGTGTGGTCAGTGTGACCGAAATATGTCACTAACTGACACACACGATAATTGCCTCCGCTGCCTGGGCCCGGATCATGAAGAAATGATCTGTGGGGCCTGTGGCAAAATGTCCTCCAAAGCGTTGAGAAGTCGGCGGCATCAGCGGGATAGGATCTTCGCTGACCCCAGCCGTACCCGGACCTCGTCGGAGGCCTCGGCGTCCAGAGGTTCCAGCTCGGACCGTCGCCGGAGTTCCTCCGACAGGGGTTCTCCCTCCGGGGACCATCGACGGAAGGTGAAACCCGCGAGGGCGGCGTCGGTGGACGCTCCTGGCTCCGCGAGGGCCAGGTCGCATAGCCCCGATAGCCGTCCCGGGTCCTTGGAGAAGGAGCACCTCTCGAAGCGACCTCGCATGGAGTCGGAGCTGCCTGCTCGGGTAAGTCCTGTGGTCCTTCTGGACTCGCCTCCGAGACCGCCGACGTCGGGCCCGACGCCGTCGGGGCCCGAGTCGGGGGCTGCTGGGTCACCTGAGGTCGGACTCAGGTTGACGGCCTTGGAGAGCAGACTGTCTGCCTTCATGGACCAGCAGCGGGCACTGCTCGCTAGCCTCGCTGGCGCCGCTGCCCCGACCGCCGGGACGTTGACGTCTAAGTCGACCCCGGAGACCGAGCCGATCCTCGAGTCCATGCGAACTCGAGTCGATCCTCGGTCGAGGTCACCCTCGGCCTCCCGTTCGGGACCGAGGACGCCGACGCCGACTCCCTCGGCGTCGGGGCGGCCGACGCCGCGGCCTGCCCGGGCCGACCCCACCGATTCCTCGTCGGAGTCGGTCTGGGAGTCTGAAGAGGAAGAGTCACCTGATTCTTTTCGGACTCGGTGTGTCCCCTCGGACTCACCTAAGTCCGAACCTCGGAAGCAGTACCCCCCGGAGGATGCCCGGTTCTCGGACTTCGTCAGGGATATGGCCAAGGCTTTGGCCTTCCCTGCGGATCCCGAGGAGGAGCCTCGAGCCGAAGAGCTCGACGCCCTCCAGTATGACTCTCCCGCCAGGGAACACTTTACTGTACCGGTTCCTCCCATGCTGGAACGACTACTCTTCCGCATGTGGGAGAGTCCGGCCTCCTCGCCGGTCCTGAGCAAGCGGGTCGATTCTATCCAAAAAGCACAGCTACCACACCATTCCATGGTAGTGGAATCGGCCATGCATCGTCTTAAGAGCCAGAAGATGCACTCCTCGGTGCCTCCTGGCAGGGAGGCCTGTAACCTGGATGGCCTTGGTAAGAAGTGTTTCCAGGGCTCTATGCTTGCGTGTCGTGTCCAGACCTACCAGCTATACATGGGCATGTATCTCCGATACCTGGCTAAAGAGCTAGCCGGATTCTCCGCTGGGTTATCCGAGGAACCTTTGCGGAGGTTCCTAGCCTTGTCCACTGGCATTCGGGAATGCTCAAAATTCATATCCCGAGCAGCCTATGATGGCTTTGAAGCATCGGCTCGAGTGGCCGCAGCCGGCATCGGTGCCCGCTGACAGGCTTGGCTTCAGTCGTCTGACCTTGAGCCCTGGGTGCAGGACAAGTTGGTCGATGTCCCCTGCCGAGGTGAAAACCTCTTTGGCAAACCTATGGACGAGAAGGCTGCACAACTTGAGACAGAGACTCTCACCAGGACTAGGCTTTCTAGGAAGACCTCCGCCCCTTCCCAGAAAAAGAAGGGCTCGGGAAAGAAGTCCTTTTACCCGAGAAAGGCAGCTGCCTATAAACACTACCCCCAATATCAGGCCCCCGCCGCTCCCCAACAGGGCCAGCAGGCCAAGGGACGGGGTAACGGGTCCCGTAGGCAGCAAGCCCCCAAGCCTGCACCACCAGCCCCTGCTCAGCAGGGTGGGGGCTTTTGACTCCTTCAGCATAGCCTCCCCCCCCCCCGCTGGCTCCTCCCAGCACCGGAGGCCGGCTGGTTCACTTCGCCCACAGGTGGTCCAGCATCACTTCAGATGCCTGGGTGCTTCAAGTCGTAAGAGAAGGCTATCTTCTCCACTTCCACCAGGTCCCTCCCTCCTATTTCCCGGGAGAACCTCCACGACTCCCTCTGCACAGGGACTTACTCCTTCAGGAGTTAGCAGGTCTTCTACAGGAACAGGCGGTGGAACCGGTGCCCCACCACCTGAGAGGTCAAGGCTTTTATTCCAGGTATTTTCTAGTACCAAAAAGGACAGGAGGCCTCAGACCCATCCTGGACTTGCGCAACCTCAACAGGTTCCTCGTGCGGGAAAAGTTCAAAATGCTTACCCTTGGAATCCTTCTGCCCTACCTCCAGCAGGGAGATTGGCTATGCTCCTTGGATCTAAAGGATGCCTACACGCACATCCTCATCCACCCAAGCCACCGCCAATACCTAAGGTTTGTGGTGGCAGGAAATCATTACCAGTACAGAGTACTGCCCTTTGGCCTGTCCTCCGCACCGCGAGTCTTCACAAAATGTCTCGCGGTGGTGGCGGCCCATCTCCGGCTTCACGGCCTCTATGTCTTTCCGTACCTCGACGACTGGCTTATCAGAGCAGCGTCCGCTCCGGAGGTCACCAACGCCACACACCGCACGGTGACTCTTCTGCAGTACTTGGCTTTGTCATAAACTTCGCAAAGTCCACTTTGCTCCCCTCACAGGATCTCGAGTTCATCGGCGCAAGACTGCACACTCCTCAGGCACGAGCTTTCCTGCCTCTCGACAGGGCTCAACGGCTCATGGACCTAGCCGACCGTTTTCGCAGCCAGCCCCTGGTCTCCGCCAGGCGCTTCCTGAGACTGCTCGGCCATATGGCTTCCACCGTCCATGTGACCCCCAATGCCCGCCTGAATATGCGGCCTGCTCAATGGTGCCTTCACAAACAGTGGCAGCAAGCCACAGGCGGCCTAGCAGACCTAGTGCGCGTCTCCGAGCCGCTGGCCTCGTCTCTCCGGTGGTGGCTTCATCGGCCGAACCTGGTACTCGGCATGCCTTTTCAGTCGCCTCAGCCGGCCCAGGTGCTGACGACAGATGCGTCCCTCCTGGGTTGGGGAGCACATTGCCAAGGGGCACGTACTCAGGGCCTCTGGACCACGTGGGAGTCTGCTCAGCAGATCAACTTCCTGGAGCTCAGAGCGATCCGCCTGGCTCTCAAGGCTTTCTCCCACCTGACCTCTCACCAGTCCGTCCTTGTCCAGACGACAATCAAGTCGCCATGTTCTACGTGAACAAGCAGGGGGGCACGGGCTGCTTCCTTCTCTGTCGGGAAGCACAGAAGCTCTGCTCTTGGGCCGTCAGTCACGGCGTTCTTCTCAAGGCAGTTTATCTCCCAGGCCAAGAAAATTGCCTGGCGGACAAACTCAGCAGGATCCTCCAGCCGCACGAGTGGCGCCTGGATCCCTTGGTAGCTCAGAAGCTCTTTCTAAAGTGGGGCCTCCCCACGATGGATCTCTTTGCCAGTCCTCTCAACCGGCAACTTCCTCGCTTCTGCTCTCGTCAGCCGCATCCCCTTCGAGTTGCGGCAGACGCTTTTCTACTCTCATGGTCGGAGAGCCTCCTGTATGCTTTTCCTCCCATCCCGCTAGTCTCTCGAACTCTTTTCAAGGTTCTCCGAGACAAAGCTTCCATGATCCTAGTGGCCCCTCGCTGGCCCAGACAGCCGTGGTTTCCACTCCTGCTGCAATTAGCGGTAGAGGATCCATTCCCTCTGGGGTTTCAACCGGATCTCCTCACTCAGGATCAGGGGTCCCTGCTACACCCCAACCTCAGATCTCTCAATCTAATGGCCTGGCTGCTGAGAGGGTAGTCCTTGCTCCCCTTCTCCTGCCGGCAGAGGTGGAGGAGGTCGTCCTAGCTTCGCGACGACCTTCTACCCGCAAATGCTACGCCCTTAAATGGCGTCGTTTTTTTTTCCGTTTGGTGTACCCAACAGTCTCAGGATCCCTTCTCCTGCCCGGTGTCGGTGATCTTGCAGTACTTGCTATACCTCTCTAATCTGGGACTTAAGTCCAACTCCGTCAAAGTTCACCTCAGTGCTCTTTCAGCACATCATGTGCCGGTGGACGGCAGACCTCTTTCCAGCGACCCTCTCGTAGCGAGGTTTCTCCGAGGTCTCCTTCTACTTAAACCACCTCTGCGCCCGCCAGCGCCTGACTGGGACCTGAATGTGGTTTTACAGCGGATCACCTGTCCGCCTTTTGAACCTATGGCTACCTGTTCTCTCCGTTTTCTTTCTTGGGAAACATTGTTCTTGATAGCCCTCACTTCCGCTAGACGCGTAAGTGAATTGCAGGCCCTCGTGTCTGATCCCCCTTACACTCGGTTCTACAAGAATAGGGTAGTCCTACGGACTCACCCAAAATTTCTTCCAAAAGTGGTCTCCCCTTTTCACATCAATCAGGAGGTGGTACTTCCGACCTTCTTTCCCAGACCACACTCCAGCCGAGCTGAAATGGTCCTCCATACCCTGGACTGTAGAAGAGCATTGAACTTCTACCTTGACCGTACGCGGGAGCACCGTAAAGCTGCTCAGCTTTTTGTGTCTTTTGATCCCAATAAATTGGGACTCCCGGTCTCCAAGCGTACTCTGTCCATCTGGGTTGCGGACTGTATCACTTGGGCTTATGGGGCAGCCGGACTCTCCTTGGATGGTCGAGTCACGGCTCATTGTGTTCGGGCAAAGGCTACGTCAGTGGCTTACCTCCGCTCTGTTCCGCTGGCAGACATCTGCCGGGCCGCTACTTGGTCTTCGAGCCAGACTTTTGCGGTCCATTACTGTCTCGAGAGGGAGTCCCGCAGGGACAGTGCTTTCGGACAGGCAGTCCTCCGTAATCTCTTTGAGGTTTGAGCAACTCCTACCCTCCATCCCGGATGTGGGCTACCGGTGGGTTATGATTCAGCGAAGATTCCTTCCTTCTGTGCTGCTGAGCTAGAGGGAGCTCATTTTTGTGCTTAGGGTCTCCGGTAGCCTTAAGCTTGGGAGTCCCATATGTGAGGACTGACTTCCTGCTTGGTCCTGGAGAAAGCGTAGTTACTCACCTGTAACAGGTGTTCTCCAGGAGCAGCAGGAATCAGTCCTCACAACCCTCCCTCCTCCCCTTGGAGTTGCAATCATCTGCTTAAGTTTTTTGCAAATTTTTATGCTGTCTTTTTTAGCTATGTCATCTGACTGGCTAAGATGGCACCCTTGGGCGGGAAGGCGACCGCGCATGCGCGCTGCAATTCCCAAAGGCTTTCTTTGAAAGCTGGGGAAAATTGCTCCGCGAGGGCTCCGTCGGCGCCGACGTCACCCATATGTGAGGACTGATTCCTGCTGCTCCTGGAGAACACCTGTTACAGGTGAGTAACTACGCTTTTTGTCAGATATTGACTCGCGGTGGAGTTTTAGGTGGTCTATGTATGTTGCTTGGTCCACTGTAGAACGAGAGCGTCACCATTTTCTTTCGTGCTTCCTTAGGAGAAGGAGAGATGACCGCAGTTCCACTGAAAACCATGGGGCTGGTTTTCTTTTCCTTGTCAATTTGTTGGATGTTAAAGGTGTACCTGAGGAAGGTAACTGCGACAATGTTTTCAGGGTAGTATTCCATCTGGAGATCATATCTTCAAGGTTTCGTGCAGGTTGATCAAGTGTTGGGAGAACACTTTTGGTGAACTCCTCCTTGTCAAGGGATCTGAAGCACACTAGAAAAAATATTGCTCCAATATAAACATGCTAACTCAAAAAATGGAAGGGTTACAAATTCTAAAGATTCTTTCTAAGCTTGGAAATGGTCTCAGACTAATCGGCTGCCATACTTAGGATATTGAAATCTCAGAATATCCAACGGCGCCTGTTGGCATCAATGACACTTTTCCAGCTTAATATGTTAGACAACTCAAACACCCTCTCCCAATGGTGCTTCACATGAAACTGTATATCACTACTAAATTATTATATTGCACACTTAGCTTCTCGTGAAGAAAAAAGATGTTCTCTAAATCAAATCATAAAAAATGATTTCTTCTCTTTCCCAACGCCTCACATACAATGTCGTGACTGCGTTTCTCTCAACTTTTTACTACAGACATTGATACCGAATGGGTTAAATGTAGCAATAGAATGGGAGATCTGTTAAATGGGCTGCAGTTAGACATGGTTAAAGAAATCTGTGTTGGGGAAGTGAGAGGGACTATAAGAAGAGCCGGTGGGGTGCGTGTGCCCATGCGCGGCGTTTTTTGGAACAATGAATTGATATGTTTCAGACAAGAAATGAAGAAACAAACATGCCATAGTAAAAAGCTGTGCATCGCTTCAGTCAAGATTGGGTATGATTTTATTTTAAGGTTTTGATTGAGCCTAAAGTTTTATCAATAATAATTTTTGTCTAACGTAGCATCTAAGGTGGAAGCTTTACATTTTTTAATGGTGGTTTCTCTTGCAGTTAAACACTTGGCTGTTTAGAGAAAGATCCCCTGAAGAACCTCTTGAAGTTGAGAGAAACGCAGTCACGACGTTGTATGTGAGGCGTTGGGAAAGAGAAGAAATCATTTTTTATGATTTGATTTAGAGAACATCTTTTTTCTTCACGAGAAGCTAAGTGTGCAATATAATAATTTAGTAGTGATATACAGTTTCATGTGAAGCACCATTGGGAGAGGGTGTTTGAGTTGTCTAACATATTAAGCTGG
Source organism: Ichthyophis bannanicus (assembly GCA_033557465.1). NCBI lineage: Eukaryota > Metazoa > Chordata > Amphibia > Gymnophiona > Ichthyophiidae > Ichthyophis > Ichthyophis bannanicus. Next base: position 1,858,805,886 of record CM066032.1, on the reverse strand, counting down.
AAAAGTGTCATTGATGCCAACAAGCGCCGTTGGATATTCTGAGATTTCAATATCCTAAGTATGGCAGCCGATTAGTCTGAGACCATTTCCAAGCTTAGAAAGAATCTTTAGAATTTGTAACCCTCCCATTTTTTGAGTTAGCATGTTTATATTGGAGTAATATTTTTCTAGTGTGTAATATATTGGATTACTCTATAAATTGGACCCACATTTTTTTGTATGATTACAACCATGAAGGGATCTGAAGCGGCAAGGGTATATTGGAGAGGCTGTGTCTGTGTGTTTAGCTGGAACTTGATCTTGCTGTGAGGGGATTTGGAAAGTGATTAAGCTGTGGTCGGACCACGGGACGGGAGTGATGGAAAGGTTGAGGTTGTGACTCGTCGCTGAATGTGGAGCGAAAATAAGGTCAAGTGAGTTTCCTCTGTGGTGGGTGGGAGCATTCACCATCTGTTCATAGCTGAGTTCGGTCATTGCATCAAAAGAGGCTCTCCTCTTTCAATCAAAGAGGCTCTTCTCTTGTGCATTTCTGCCATGGAGGTATTTAAACATTTATCATGTCTCCTTTTTCCCGCCTTTCCTAACATAGCAACATAGTATATGACGGCAGATAAAGGCCAGTATGGTCCATCTAGTCTGCCCAACAAGGCGGCAAGAGTAGGTGCACCTGCCACTCCGTGCAGGTCTCCCCTCCCCATGCCTTTGTTTAGGGGTGTACCCACCGCTCTGTATAGGAAACCTCTGTTTGTTGAGATAGAAGAGATAGTAATGCTTATTTTGATTTTATCCTGTTGCTGTAAAGGGATCCACTATGTCTGTTCCATACCATTTTGAATTCTTTCACTATATTTGCCCCTACCACTTCCATCGGGAGGGCATTCCAAGCATCCTTCTTTCAGTGAAAAAGTATATCTCCAGGAACAAGCAGGAATGTAGTCTTCACATATGGGTATCGTCGGTACCGACTGAACCTGTGCGGTAACGCTCCCCAGCATCCAATTAGAAAGCTTTTGGGAGCATCCCACAGTGCCTGCGTGCTGCCTTCCTGCCTTTCCCAACTGCCTCTCTCCAGTTCTTCGTTTTCCGCGGAGCCAGCAGGTCATCGTTCCTGTCACCGCAGAAAAGTTTTTCCTTATTCCTTCTTTTTTGTGGTCGCGTCTGCCTTCCTCGACGCTATACCGGTACCGCCGGTTCTCTTTTCTTTTCTTCTTTTGTTTAAAAAACAAAAACAAAAAAAATATATATTCTAATTTTTTCCAAACTTTTCTTCCCAGGTGCATGCGCCATTTTGGGCCTTAAGCCCAAAATTTACTGCAGTATGGGAAAACCCGCTTCGGGTTTCAAAAAGTGCACCAAGTGTGGCGATACCATCTCAGTCACTGACACCCATGAGTGGAGTCTCAAATGTTTAGGTCCTGACCACTCCATCTCCGAGTGTATGGCTTGTGCCATGATGTCCAAGAGGGGTCGACAACACTGAGCTGCTAAGCTCAGCGCCCTTTTTCCCTCCGATGCAGCTTCTGTGGCATCAACGTCTTCCAGGGCTTCGTCTTCCTCCCATGGATCTCAGGTAACCAAGCATAAGTCCAGCCGTTCCTCAAAGGGTAGATCTCCTTCCAAGCATCAAGATGCCTCTGGCGTTGCCCTTGAGGGTTCTGTACCGGCAAAATTGCCCCGGCGGGAGGCTTCAGCTTCCAAACCATTATCGGGGCTCCAGGATGTTCTCGAGGCCTCGACCTCGGCAGAACTACTGGTGCCATGCTCTGGGGTACCGGCTGCTTCCGGTACCGATACCCAGGCATCGGCAACGTCGATGGACCTGAGGTTCCTGGCTATTGAATGCAGTCTGGCGGCTCTCCTTGCGGCATTGACACCCTCAGAACCACGTCAGACAGTTCAACCGATGCCGGTACCGGTAGCATCGGCATCGACATCGGTGTCTGCTTTGCTGGCACACAGTCATGCGATGACTTCCGGTGCCGATACACCGGTACCGATACACCAGTACCGATACCCTCCGGTACCGACTTCGGTCAGTTCGGGTATCAGGCTGTTCAAGAGCATCCGGACAGGAGGTACTTCAAATCCTCGGAGGACTCCGAGGATTCTGACAACTCTGCCGGTACCGGGATACTTCTCCCAGAGGAGCCTTCCTCCCCTAAACGTAGGATGTCTCCTCCAGAAGATATCTTCTTTCAGGATTTTATCAGGGAGGTGGATCGAGGTCTGTCCATTACTGTGGCTCCTGAAACAGAGCCCAGAGCTAAGGAATTGGAGATTTTGCAATATCTCAAAGCTCCTAAGTAGGCAGCTGCTCTGCCTATCCATGAGATCTTACATGATCTCATGTTGAGAATGTGGGAGACACCTCTTACCACCTCTCCTCACTCTCGCAGACTGGATACCATGTATTGAGTCCCTCCTTGTCCCGGTTTCCAGAAAACTCAGCTTCCTCACCACTCTATTGTAGTGGAATCAGCTTTGAGAAGGATCAGGAGTGCAAAGAGGCATGCCTCTAATCCTCCAGGACGTGAGTGTAGAACCTTGGATGCCTTTGGACATTATACTTTCCAGGCATCCATGCTTTTTGCCAGGATCAGTTCCTATATTTTATATATGGGAATGTTCCTTAAAGAAGTCACAGGAGACTTGGAGATTTTAAACCCTCTCCTTCCTGATGACAAGAGGCAGGATTTTCTCACACTGGTTAAACATGCCAAGGATGTTTCTAAGTTTGTCAATCGTGCAGCTTTTGACTCTTTTGAGTGCATAAGCAGAACCTCTGCCATTGCCATAGGTGCACGTAGAATTGCCTGGCTCCAGGCATCCGATTTGGAGCTCTGGGTGCAGGACAAACTGGGCAATATCCCTTGTACAGGTGAGAATCTATTTGGCAAAAATTGGCAAGAGAAAGCCAATGAGTTGGATGCTGACAACTCCACTTTGGATAGGTTATCCAAAGCCACAGCTGATTCTGCAAGAAAGAAATCTTTCAAGAAACCATTCTTCTCAAAAAAGAAGAGGTTTTATCCCTCTTATTCCCAGCAGGAACGTTCTGCAGGTCAGCCTGCCCGAAAGAGTCAGGAAAGCAAAGACTGCTAAGCCTCAACCGTCTCAGCAGCCTCAACCTCCACAAGGCCTTTGACTTTCATCTAGAGAACTTAGTCTTCCTGGCCCTCAATGGACCAGAGCCTTCCACCATTCCAGGAAGGTTGTGTCACTTTGCCCCCAGATGGGGGTAGATAACAGCAGAACATTGGACACTCTCCATTATAAAAGAGGGGTACAAGCTTCACTTTTTGTGCATGCCCCTCCCACAATGGTAAGAGAGTTCATTTCTCAGACCTCTCTCATCAACCTGTTAGGTCAAGAGGTCACTATGCTTCTTGCCCAAGGGGCAATAGAGGAAGTACCCATTCATCAACACGGTACAGGGTTTTACTCCCCCTATTTCCTTATCCCAAAGAAAACAGGGAGACACAGACCTATTTTAGACCTCAGAGAATTGAACAAATTCCTGTTCAAAGAGAAATTCAAAATGGTTTCTCTGGGAACTCTGCTGCCATACCTTCAGAGTCAGGATTGGCTTTGTTCTCTAGATCTCAAGGATGCGTACACTCATGTTCTCATCCATCCAACTCACAGAAAGTTCCTTTGGTTCCTTTTTCAAGGAAAGCACTACCAATACAGGGTACTTCCTTTCGGCCTGGCCTCAGCACCAAGAGTGTTTACGAAGTGCATGGCTGTGGTAGCAGCATTTCTCCGCACTCTAGGAATATTCGTCTTCCCCTACTTAGACGACTGGCTCATTTGAGCCCCATCAGAGTCAGAGGCCAGGATTTCTTTATCTTGCACAATGCATATCCTCCAATATTTGGGTCTAGTCATAAACATCCCAAAATCCAGTCTAACTCTCACTCAGTCTCTGGAGTTCATAGGAGCTTTGCTGGATACCAGAAAAGCAAGGGCCTATCTTCCTCAGACCCGTTGCCTTCGCATGGTGCAGTTAGCTTCTCAAGCAGTGCTAAAATCTCATCTCACGGCCCGAGAAATGTTACAGCTACTAGGCCACATGGCATCTGCAGTGCATGTGGTTCCTTATGCTCGCCTCCATATGAGAGCAGCCCAGTGGACTTTATCCGCTCAATGGACCCAGGCATTAGGGTGCCTGTCAGACAAAATAGCAAACACAAATCGCCTTATTTTGTCTCTCCAATGGTGGCAGTCCACTCAGAACCTGTTGCTGGGGTCCCCATTTCAAAAACCTTTACTCCAGGCAACTCTCACGACAGATGCTTCACCAATGGGTTGGGGAGCTCATCTGCAGGACCTCTCCACCCAAGGCACTTGGACTCCACAGGAGACTCATCTACATATCAATCTCTTAGAGCTCAGAGCAATCTTCCTTGCTCTTCAAGTGTTCCACACCCTGCTCAGCTACAAGACAGTCCTCATTCAGACGGACAATCAAATAGCCATGTTCTACATGAACAAGCAGGGGGGAACAGGCTCTCTGTCGCTTTGCAATGAAGCTTTGCGACTATGGGCCCTCGCCAGAGAGCATCAGATTCATCTCCTGGCAGTGTATCTTCCAGGCATACAAAACTCTTGGGCAGACAGACTCAGTCGAATTCTGCTTCCACACGACTGGTCTCTACATGCAGACCAGGTGGCCAAGATTTTTCAAATTTGGGGAACCACGGACATAGACCTCTTTGCAAGTCCGTTGAATGCCAAACTTCCCCGGTTCTGTTCCAGAATTCCGGCTCAGGGCTCTCAGGCCAGGGATGCTTTCCTCCTTTACTGGGGTCAAGATTTCCTTTATGCCTTTCCACCCATTCCCCTAATTCCCAAAACCTTGTTCAAGATTCAGAGAGATAGAGGACGTATGATTCTCATAGCTCCACATTGGCCACGGCAAGTGTGGTACCCTCTGCTTCTATATCAGATGTAGTGCAAGAGATAAGGGTGTTGGGGCCACTTGGCAGTAGTGATCATAGCATGATCGCCTTTGATTTAATTAGTGGAGGAGGGATAGTAAGGAAATCCACAGTGCTACCTTTTAACTTTCGAAAGGGAGACTATGATAAAATGAGGAAAACAGTTAAGAAAAAACTAAAAGGAGCAGTTGCAAAGGTTAAAGACTTACATCAAGCTTGGGTGTTGTTTAAAAATACTATCTTGGAAGCCCAAGCCAGCTTTATTCCACGCTTTAAGAAAAGTGGAAGGAAGTCAAAAAAACTGCCAGCATGGTTTAAAGGTGAGGTCAGAGAGTCTGTTGTTGCCAAAAAAGCATCTTTCAGGAAATGGAAAAAAGAGCCAAACAACGAAACCTGGAAACAGCACAAGCACTGGCAAGTCAAATGCAAGGCATTAATAAAGCAGGCAAAGGGAGAATTTGAGAAGAAGCTTGATGCGGAAGCAAAAACGCGAAATAAAGATTTTTTCAAGTACATTCGCAGAAAAAAACCTGTGAGAGAGTCAGTTGGTCCATTAGATGATAGAGGCGTTAAAGGGGCACTAAGAGGTGACAAGGCGATAGCAGAGAGACTGAATGAATTCTTTGCTTCAGTCTTTACTGAGGAAGATATAGGGATGTTACCCATGACTGAAGTGGTATTTAAAGGTGCGGAAGAATTGAAGGAAATATCGATACATCGGGAAGATGTATTACAACTATTAGATAAACTGAAGAGTAGCAAATCACCTGGGCCGGATGGTATACATCCTAGGGTGTTGAAAGAACTGAAATATGAGATTGCAGACCTGCTATTAGTAATCTGTGAACTATCATTAAAATCATCTCTAATTCCTGAAGATTGGAGGATAGCCAATGTAACACCAATTTTTAAAAAGGGTTCCAGGGGTGATCCGGGAAACTACAGACCGGTGAGCTTGACATCAGTACCGGGAAAAATGGTAGAAACCATCATAAAGAATAAAATTATTCAGCATTTAGATAGTCATGGCCTAATGGGAGACAGCCAACATGGCTTTAGACGAGGAAGATCTTGCCTTACTAATCTGTTATGTTTTTTTGAAGGTGTGAATAAACAGGTGGACAAAGGTGAGTCGGTTGATATTGTGTATCTGGACTTTCAGAAAGCCTTTGACAAGGTCCCTCATGAGAGACTTTTGGCAAAACTAAAGAGTCATGGGATAGGAGGCAGTGTACTATTGTGGATCAGGAACTGGTTAAAAGATAGAAAGCAGAGGGTAGGGCTAAATGGCCAATTTTCCCAATGGAGAAAGGTGAATAGTGGTGTACCCCAGGGATTTGTGCTGGGTCCGCTGCTTTTTGACATATTCATAAATGACCTGGAAAGTGGAATAACGAGTGAGGTTATCAAATTTGCAGATGACACAAAACTATTTAAAGTTGTTAAAACCCAAGAGGATTGTGGAAAATTGCAAGAGGATCTTGATAAATTGGAAGACTGGGCATCAAAATGGCAGATGAAATTTAATGTGGACAAGTGCAAAGTTGTGTACCTAGGGAAGAACAACCCAAACTATGGTTACACGATGCAAGGTTCCACTTTAGGAACCACCACACAGGAAAAAGATTTAGGCGTCATTGTGGATAACATGTTAAAACCCTCGGCCCAGTGTGCAGCGGCGGCCAAGAGAGCAAATAGAATGCTAGGTATCATAAGGAAAGGAATGGAAAATAAAACAAAAGATATTACAATGCCTCTATATCGTTCCATGGTGAGACCGCACCTTGAATATTGTGTGCAATTCTGGTCGCCGTATCTTAAAAAGGATATAGCGTTATTAGAAAAGGTTCAGAGAAGAGCCACCAAAATGGTAAAGGGGATGGAAGGATACGCCTATGAAGAAAGGCTAAAAAGGTTAGGGCTCTTTAACCTGGAAAAGAGATGGCTGAGGGGAGATATGATAGAAGTCTATAAATTAATGAACAGAGTGGAACGGGTAAACGTAGATCGATTGTTTACCTTATCAGAATATAGAAAGACTAGGGGACATGTAATGAAGCTACAGGGTAAACTATTTAAGACTAATAAAAGAAAATATTTTTTCACTCAACGTATAATCAAACTCTGGAATTTGTTACCGGAGGATGTAGTTAAGGCTATTAGTGTAGCTGGATTTAAAAAAGGTTTGGACAAGTTCCTGGAGGAAAAGTCCATAAACCATTATTAAGAAGGGACCCAGGATATCAATGCTTGACCCAGTACAAGCATTGTGGAACCTGTGTCTTTTGGGGAAACTGCTAGGTACGTATGACCTAGATTGGCCACTGTTGGAAACAGGATACTGGGCTTAATGGACCTTGGTCTGACCCAGTATGGCATATCTTATGTTCTTATGTTCTTTTCTCTCTCAAGCTCCCTCCCTGGAGTTAGGATCTGCTCCAGATCTCCTGTCACAGGAGGACGGAATGTTATGGCATCGCAATCCCCAGTCTCTGCATCTCAGAGCTTGTTTGCTGAAGGCCTAGATCTTCAAGATCTTAACCTCCCTCAGCTAGTAAAGGATGTCCTTTATGCTTCCAGGAAGCCTTCCACAAGATGCTCTTATGCTTTTAAGTGGAAGAGGTTTACCATATGGTGTTCACAGAAGGGTCTTAACCCCCTTGCGATACCTCTGGAATGATTACTAGAGTATCTCCTTCATTTATCCAATGCAGGACTTAAGACTAACTCAGTAAGAGTCCATTTGAGTGGTATTGCAGCTTCGTTCAAGCCTCTAAATGGACAACCTATTTCCTCCCATCCTTTTATAGCAAGATTTATGAGAGTCCTTCTTCTAACTAAGCCTCCCATTAGGCCACCACCGGTGGCATGGGACTTAAACCTGGTTCTTGGTCAGCTCATGAAGCCACCTTTCGAACCCTTAGCTACTACCTCATTGAAATTCCTTTCTTGGAAAGTTATCTTTCTCATTACAATCACATCAGCACGTTGCATCAGTGACTTGCAGGCACTAGTGGCTGATCCAGCTTATACAAGGTTCCATCATGACAAGGTAGTCCTTAGGGCTCATCCACACTTTATGCCAAAGGTGGTCTTGCCTTTTCATCTTAACCAAGCGGTCTATCTGCCTGTGTTCTTTCCAAGGCCTTATGCATCAAATGCAGAAAGGAATCTTCATACTTTGGACTGTAAAAGAGCTTTGGCCTTTTACTTGCAAAGGACACAGCAAAATAGAAAGTCCTCTCAACTCTTTGTTGCTTTTGATCCTTCTTATTTGGGACTTCCAGTCTCCAAGAGAACACTGTCCAGCTGGATTGCTCAGTGTATTTCTTTTGCCTATCAGAGTAAGAATCTTCCTCTGGAGGGCCATGTCACAGCTCACAGTGTGAGAGCCATGGCAGCCTCAATGGCTTATCTGCACTCTGTGTCTATCGACGACATCTGTCGAGCAGCCACTTGGGCCTCGGTTCATACCTTCAGAGCCCATTACTGCTTGGACAAGGACTCTCGCCGGGATGCATTGTTTGGTCAGGCTGTTCTTCAACACCTGTTCCATATCTAATCAACTCCCACCCACCATCCCTGGGTGGATGCCAGAGATCCATGGGGGGAAGTGGAGCCTTTCCACAGGGACACACAACATCTGGGGTCTCTCCCTGGCATCTAAAGCTAGGGACTCCCCATATGTGAAGACTACATTCCTGCTTGTTCCTGGAGATAGCATAGTTACTCACCTATAACAGGTGATCTCCGGGAACAGCAGGAATTTATTTATTTATTTATTTATTTATTTATTTAACAGTTTTTATATACCGTCTTTCTACTAGTCAAGACGGTTTACATGAAACATTGGTACAGTGTATTACAACTGTTTACAAGGAACAATTAACAATATAGGCTAATAGGGTTACAAGTGAACTGTATAATAAATTAAAAGTAACAAGAACAAGTTAATAATGTAATGGAGAGAGGTAAAGGAAAGCAACTGGTTAGGATAACTATTTACATTGGCTAAATTTGAGAACTTGGTTGCATAAAGTTTTGAGTAGAAATAAAGGAGTAGGGTAGAGGTAGATTACGAAAAGAAGAGTTAGGGTGGGGAGGAAAAATGTTCTATAAAGAGGTATGTTTTTAGTTTTTTGCGAAATTCAGTGTGGCTCTCACAGTTGCGTAGTTCGGGGGGGAGGGTGTTCCATAAAGATGGGGCGTAAAGGGAGAAGGTTCTATTACTTGTAGCTTGTTTGCAGTGCCTATTGATTGTAGGAATGGATAGCAAGTTTTTGGTGGAGGTACGGTGTGTTCTTGTGTTACTGGGGAAAGCGAGGAGTGAGGTGAGGCATGGTGCTGATTCGTTTAAGATTATTTTGTGGATTAGGGTGAGGACCTTAAATTTAACTCTGTGATGTATAGGTAGCCAGTGAAGGTCGTGTAGGACAGGTGTGATATGAGCTCGTCTGGGTTTGTTGGATATGAGCCTTGCTACCGTATTCTGGGCTATTTGGAGTGGTTGGATTGTATTTTTAGGGAGACCATGGTAAATTAGATTGCAATAGTCAAGAGAAGGAGTTGTGAGGGACTGGCAAACAGTGCGAAAGGAATCTGGGTTTAAGAGAGGTTTAAGATTACGGAGTGTGCGTAGTTTTGCATATATTGTGTTAGTGGATCTTTTTATGTGTTCAGTAAAGGAGAGGTTCTGGTCAAGGATAATTCCAAGATATTTTACTTGATTTTTTATAACAAGTGGGAGGTTGGCAATGGTGAGAGTTGGGGGAGGCGAGTATGTGGGGTTAGAGAATACTTGAAGTACCTCAGTTTTTGCTTGGTTGATTATAAGATTATGTTGAGAAAGCCAGTGTTTGAGGGAAATTAGACATTCATTGATTTTAGAGAAGTCGGGGTTGGAGAGGTTAAAAGGGGTGAAGCACATCATATCATCAGCATATATTTGGTACTTTATGTCATGGTCTTGAAAATTTAGTCTTCACAACCCGCCCACCTCCCCTAGGAGTTGTATCTCTCTATCTATCTCTTTCGCTTTCCCTCTCTCTCTCTTTGTCTCAGCTTTAAACTCAACTGGAGAGAGGCAGTTGGGAAAGGCGGGAAGGCAGCACGCAGGCGCTGTTGGATGCTCCCAAAAGCTTTCTAATTGGACGCTGGGGAGCGTTTCCGCACAGGCTCTGTCGGTACCGTCGATACCCCATATGTGAAGACTAAATTCCTGCTGTTCCCGGAGATCACCTGTTACAGGTGAGTAACTATGCTTTACTGTTTGTAGACAACCTGAAGCTCTACAGTTCCAGTGACCAACAATTAGCAGAGCAACTCCATGTGGTGAAAAGCTTTTCTGATGACATCAGGATGACCTTTGACCTTGACAAATGTGCTAAGGCAACTTTCTTTTTTTTTGAGGAAAATTGAGCAAAATGGAAAACATGTCCCTGTCTGGGGACTGTGACATCAAGGAACTTAAAGGTATATATAAATATCTCGGAGTAGAGGAAAGAATGACACTGAAGCAGAAATTACTAAGAGAAAAGATCAGAAAGAATATTATATAAGATTAAATTCATTATTGAAAAGTGCTTTAAAATCAGGGAATAAGATACAAGCCATCGATCATTTGGCAAATCCGGTACATTCATACAGCTTTGGGATTGTAGATTGGCCTCTTAATCTTGAAAAACTGGATGTGCAAACAAGAAAACTCCTCTATGCCCATGAGGTAATTTAGACAAATCAGTGTATGCAAAGACTGTACATTCTCCGTGAACAAGCAGGATATAAGTCCTCACGTATGGGTGATGTCACCAATGGAGCCCTGAACGGAACACTTCCCAACTTCCAAAGGAAGCTTTTGGGAGGTACACCGGTCATGTGTGCCTGTCACGGCATCATATTCTCCAGTCTTCTTTATTCCACTGAGCCTCTAAGACATGTTCCTGCAGTCAAGAGAAATGTTTTCTAGCTGGCCCTCGTGGCTTGGATTTTTCTCTTTATTTCTTTCCTGCCTGTCATTTGTTAACCATTTTTTCCATATTTAGGGGGTTTTAAATGTGTTTTTCTATGCTTTTTTTGTGTGTTTTTCTTCCCTTCGGGGTGGTTTTCCTGCCCACGGCAGTTTTTCAGTTTGATTTTGCTGAGGCGCTGTTTTTCAGCATGCCTAAGCCAGCTAGTGGCTTTAAGAAATGCATCAAGTGTGGCAAGACCATTTCTGCTGCCAACTGACATAATTGTTACTTGTAATGCCTTGTACCCAATCACCAGCTGGCATCCTGAAAGCTGTGCTTGCAGATGACACGCTTAGGGCTGAAGAATTGGGAAAAGCAGAAGGAGTCCCTCTTTGGCTCACCTGATTCAGCATCCTCAGCCCCCACCCCCTCATATATGCCTGCAAAAGGTTATGAGGTGACCAAAGGGAAGGAGCAGCATGCTCAGCCAGAGCTGAGCGGCCCGAACGGCTAGGGGAGACTTTCTGCAGAGACCCCCACCAATGTGAAGGGTGAGCACCGGGAGAAACTCTTTGTGCAGTGTAATCTCAACCCTTCTCAATGTGAGGTGGAGAGCAATGGCTGGGGGCGGTCAGCCAAACTTCCTTGGCAGGAGAACCCGACCCATATGGCAGAGTCCACTCCCAGTGCCCAGGAGGGTCTTCAGATGTCTCCCAATGCACCTATCTTTATGGAGTCCCCCGCCCGAGTTGTCAACGTGATGTTCACAGTGGCGGCATCGGCCCTCTTGCAGATGGTCGTTCTGGAGCAATGCCTTTGAGCCCTAGAATCACACTTGGCTGTGGAATGCCATCCTCTTTTCTCTAGAATCAGAGGAGGAACTGAGGGTGGAGGAACATTACCCCTGGGCCCCCCCTGCAAGAAGTGATAGTTTTCATCCACCATGTCTGTGGAGGCAGCTGCTGTGGTGTGGGAGGAAGCGCTCATGCTTCTGGCCATCTGCTGCCAGCTCGAGTCCCTGTACCGGGTCCAGAAAGCCCCAGGGTTTGAGAAGCCTCAATTGCTCCACAATTCCATTATGGTGGAGTTGACTTTGAAGCACGCAAAGAGTGCAAGACGCACTCCTCGGTCCCGCCAAGTCGTGAGGCTCATACCCTGGACTCCTTCGGGAGAATGTGCTTCCAGGGTTCCATACTGATCGCCAAGATTCTGGCTTACCAGACCTACATGAGTATGTTCCTCAAGGATGTCATGCTGGACCTGGGGGACTGTCATGAGTCCTTTCGGGACTAGTGGCTCATGGCAAGATTGCTCAAAGTTCATGGTACAGGGCGCCTACAACACCTTTGAATCTGTGGGCAGAGTGGTGCCGTGGGCATCCCCCACCTACTGGATGGCGTTGTTTCAGTCTTTGGACCTGAAGCAGTGGGTCCAAGACAAGATCGCCAAAATCCCCTGCTGGGGTAGAACCTCTTCAGCAAACCCATCGAGGAGAAGGCTGAGGAACTGGAGAAGGAACAGGTGACCCTCACCAGGCTCTCCAGAAAGACCGTGGATACTATGTGGAAGAAGCATCAGGCCAAGAAGGTCTTCTATCCATGCCTGCATTTCCCAACGCAGCCTAAAGCACAGACTCCCCACCTGTAGCAGAGGGAGAAGACCGTGAAGTCGCAGCCCACTCCCCAGCCCAAGCTGTGTGTGGAATTTTGACAGGTTCCTCAGGAGCATAGCGAGCCGAATGTTGTCCATCAAGGTCCCCCCTCCCCACAGGATGGGGCAGCTCATCCACTTTGCCCACTAGTGGCCCCTCATCACCTCAGACACCTGGGTGTTTCAGATTGTCCAAAGCGGATATTGACTGCACTTCACCTAGCTGCTGCCTCCATATTGACCCCATGGAGTACCCCATGGACCCTGCACACCGGTGCCTGCTGCAGACTGAGGTCAAGGCCCTGCTGACTTACATTGCCATCAAGCCAGTTCCCCCCAACTCAGATCGAGCAGGGCTTCTACTCCAGGTACTTCCTGGTCCCCGAAAAGACCAGTGGGTTCTGTCCCATTCTGGATCTGTGAAACCTCAACTGGATCCTGATGCACGAAAATGGTCTCGTTGGGGACACTGCTCCCGAATTTTATAAAGGACAGTTGGCTATGCTCCTTGAATCTGAAAAATGCTTATGTGCATATTCCGATCCTTTCGCATAACAGACAATACTATCAGGACCGAGTGCTTCCTTTCGGGTTGGCCACAGTCCCCAGGGTCTTCGCAAAGTGTCTGATGATCATGGCCACCTTTATCTGGACTCTGGAGGTCTTTGTCTTCCCATGCCTGGATGACCGGCTTACCAAGGGTCCTATGCTGGCCAGCATTCGGCAGTCCACTGCACTCACTGTCCAGGTGTTTGAGGGACTCTGCTTCATGGTTAACTACCCAAAGTCCCACTTCCAACTGGGGCAGCGACTGGAGTTCCTCAGGGCCCTCCTCCATGCCACTCAGGTGCGAACCTTTCTGCAATGCCAATGCTATATCACAGCCCACAGACTATTGAGAGCCCTCAGACACATGGCTGCCACAGTTCATGTCACTCTCGGGCCCGCATCTCCATACGGCAGGTCCAATGGACCTTGTTCTCACAATGGAAGCAGGCATTGAGCCATCTGCAGGACAGGATAGTTGTTGCTGTACGACTAGCACAATCTCTGGTATAGTGGCTCAAGCTGGACATCCTGTTTTGGGGCCTCCTGTTCTAGCCAGCGGTCTCTCGCAAGATGCTCATGGTGGATTAGTCTAAGCTCAATCAGAGTGTACACCTGGATGGCCTGAGCACCCAGTGTCTGTGGTCCGAACAGGAGAGTCTCCATCAAATCAACTTCCTCAAGCTCCAGGCCATAGTGAATGCTCTTCGCACCTTTTGTGTGCATCTAGCAAATCAGATGGTCCTGATTCAAACAGATAACCAGGTTACGATGTTCTCTGTGAACAAGCAGGAAGGGTGCAGGATTGTACCTCCTGTGCTGGAAGGCTGTTTCCTTCTGGAAGTTCACCCTGCTCTACAGCATGGACCTCAAGGCAACCTATCTGCCCGATGAGCTCAACGGCCTGGGGGATTGTCTCAGCCAAGTGCTTCAACAACATGAGTGGACCCTCAGGAGGGTGGTGGACCAAATCTTCTGGATGTGGGGCACCCCTGTGGTGGATCTTTTCACTACAGCACAAAATGCCCAGGTAGCCTAGTTCTCCAGGACAAAGCAGGAAGTCAATCCTCACATATGGGTGACGTCGGCGCCGACGGAGCCCTCGCGGAGCAATTTCCCCAGCTTTCAAAGAAAGCCTTTGGGAATTGCAGCGCGCATGCGCGGTCCCCTTCCCGCCCAAGGGTGCCATCTTGCTCAGTCTTCTTTTTTCCGCGGAGCCCTACAGACGCTGTTTGTGATCGCCGCTGAAAAAGTTGATTTTATTTACTTTTCATTTCTCGGTTCGATGCCGGATCCTTTTCCCGCCCGGACCCGATACACTTTCTTTAAAATCTTCACCCCTGTGTTCATTCTAAACGCTCGTTTAGAATGAACACAGGGGTGAAGATTTTAAAGAAAGTCCTCTAATAAAGATGTTATTTTTTAAGAATAATGATTTCCTAAGCACTGGGGTCGGTGAAGATAACTTGAATTTTTTATAACAAAGAAGATGGAAAAAGAGCAAAATAAGAACGGAAACTGATTTTGAGAACTGTTGAAGTGCTTTAAAGTATTATTCTAACTTGCATTGAATTTGAAATTAAACGATCAATTGAAACTGTAACACATCCAGATGTTGCACAGTTCTTAAGAGTTATCAATCAGGTGCTTCCAACACATCAGCCAGTGGTACCACTGTGGGACTTGAATATGGTGTAGTCTGTTTTAACAGGACCACCATTTGAACCTCTGAGGGAGGTGTCCCTGAAAGATCTCATGTTGAAGACTGTGTTTCTGGTGGTGATTTGTTCTGCTCGGCAGATATTGGAGATGCAAGTTCTATCTTTTCAGGAACTGTACTTAGTTTTTCACCATGAGAAGGTAGTGCTGCGACTGGTACCGTCCTTCCTACCAAAGGTGGTGATGGAGTTCCATATTATAAGGACTTAAGATATGCCATACTGGGTCGTACCAAGGGTCCATCATGCCCAGTATCCTCTTTCCAATAGTGGCCATTCCAGGTCTGAAGTACCTGTTGGGTTCCCAAAGGTATTCACATTCCATGCTGCTTGTCCCAGGGGTAAGCAGTGGATTTTTCCAGCCCTCTTTAATAATGGTTTATGGACTTTTCCTCTAGGAGCTTGTCGAAACCTGTTTTAAACCCAGCTACACTAACAGCTTTAACTACATCTTCTGGAAACGAGTTCCAGAGTTTGATTACGTGCTGGGTAAAAAAAGTATTTTCTCCAATTAGTCTTAAATGTGGCACATTGTAGCTTCATTGCATGTCCCCTAGTCTTTTGACTTTTTGAAGGAATAAACAAACGATCTACATTTAACCATTCCATTCCAGTCATTATTTTATAGACCTCCATCTTATCTCCCCTCAGCCATCTCTTTTCCAAGTTGAAGAGCCCTAATCTTTTATGCCTTTCCTCATAGAGATATCCTTCCATCCCCTTTACCACTTTTGTTGCTCTTCTCTGTACCTTTTCCAATTCTGCCATATCCTTTTCAAGATATGGTGACCAGAATTGCAAGCAGTATTCAAGGTGCAGCCGCACCATGTGATGATACAGAGGCATTATAATATCCTTAGTTTTATTTTCTATTTTTTCCTTCTGATTCCTAGCATTCTATTTGTTTTCTTGGTTGTGGCTGCATACTTGGCAGAGGGTTTCTACGTACTCTCCACAATCCACTGACTAATCTATTGAAAAGGGCTTTAAGCTAGATTTGTTGGGGATGGGTGAAGAAAGCCCCCAGGTAAGTGAAACATTAAATACCTTTATGGAAATGGGTTAAAGGGGTAACATATGGAAAGCGGTATGTATAAATGCCCGTAGCATGGGAAATAAGATCCCTGATGTTGAAGCTTTGGTGGGAGAGACTGACTTGGATTTAGTGGCAGTTACAGCAACATGGTTCACAGAAAACCATGACTGGGATGTAACTATACCAGGCTATACTTTATTCAGAAAGGACAGGTTAGGAAGAAGGGGAGGAGGAGTGGCACTATATGTAAAAAATAATATTAAAGCTTTGGAATTACAGAGCTTAAAAGGGAGAGAGGATGCACTGTGGGTTAAACTAGAAAGAGGGAAAGAGAAATCTATTTGTATTGGCGTGATATACAGACCTCCCTCACAAGAGGAAGCGGTGGACAGAGAGTTAACTGAAGACATACACAGCATGCTAGGAATGGGGAAGTGCAATTGATAGGCAATTTCAATATGCCAGATGTTGATTGGCACATTCCTGCTGCAGTATCATCTAGAAGTAAGGAGATCCTGGATTCTCTACAGGGAGAACTATTCAGGCAATTGGTAACAGACCGCACACGTGAAGGGGCCATACTGGACTTGGTGCTTACCAATGTTGAAAGTGTTTCTGATGTTTTAGTGGGAGAACATTTTGCATCCAGCGATCACCAGATGGTGTGGTTCAGTATTAGGACTAGGTCTGTTAGAATCCATTCAAAAGTGAGGGTCTTGGACTTTAGGAAAACTAACTTTGCCAAGATGGGCCAATACCTCAGGGAGTCGTTAGCAGGATGGGAATAGCTGGGGGATATAGAAAAATATTGGGCAAAACTGAAAGGGGATATTTTAAGGGCAACAAACCTTTTTGTTAAAATGGTAAGTAAAGGTAAAAGGAAAAGGAGACCGCTATGGCTTGTGAAAGAAGTAGCTGAAAAGGTGAAGAAGAAGAGGGAGGCCTTCATCATGAAATATAAGAGATCAGAGAGAGAGGAAGACAGGCATCTATATTTGAAAAAACTTAGAGAAGCTAGCAAAGTAGTCAGGAAAGCAAAGATTCCAAAAGAGGAGGAAATAGCCAATGCAATAAAATGGGGGGATAAGACATTTTTCAGATATGTTAGTAAGAAGAGGAAGGTCAAAAGTGGTATTGTCAGACTCAAGGCTGAAGGGGAAGAATATGTAGAAGCTGATGAGGATAAAGCAGAATTGCTTAATAAATATTTGTGTTATGTGTTCACAGATGAAGAACCAGGAACAGGACCTCAGAAAACACCCAGAATCAGGAACAGAAGCGAGGGGCATCTTGAACAATTTTCAGAAGACTGTGTTCGTGAGAAACTAGCTAAACTTTAAGTAGACAAAGCGATGGGATCGGATGGGATACACCCTAGAATACTGAGGGAACTTGGGGACGTTCTAGCAGCTCCACTGACAGACCTTTTCAATGCCTCGTTGAAGTCAGGAGTGGTGCCAGAGGACTGGAGAGAGGCTCATGTGGTGCCTTTACACAAAAGCGGAAGTAAGGATGTGGTTGAAAACTACAGGCCGGTTAGTTTAATTTCGGTGGTGAGTAAATTATTGGAAGTGCTGCTGAAAGAGAAAATAGTAAGGTTTCTGGAGTCCAGCGGATTACAGGATCTGAGGCAGCATGGATTCACCAGAGGCAGGGTGACCAGGGAGTTGGACTGAGGGAGAGCCCTAGATGTGGTGTATTTAGATTTCAGTAAAGCCTTTGACACCATTCCTCACAGGCGACTTATAAACAAAGTGAGCACCCTAGGGATGGACCCTAAAGTTACTGATTGGGTTAGAAATTGGTTGAGTGGGAGGCGACAAAGGCTACAGGTAAATGGAGCTCACTCTGAGGAGAAGGAAGTTACCAGTGGTGTGCCCCAGGGATCTGTCCTTGCTCTGATTCTTTTCAACATCTTTGTTAGTGATACTGCGGAAGGGCTGTCAGGTATGGTTTGCCTCTTTGCGAATGATACCAAAATTTGCAATAGAGTAGACACCCAGGAAGGTGTAGATAACATGAGGAGGGATTTAGCTAACCTTGAAGAATGGTCTAGAATTTGGCAGCTGGGATTTAATGTTAAAAAATGAAAGGTCATGCATTGGGGCTGCAGCAATCCAAGGGAGCAATATAGTTTAGGGGGTGAAGTACTTTTTTCCACTAAAAGAAGAGTGGGACCTAAGCGTGGTTGTGTCTGATGATCTTAAAGTAGCTAAACAGGTAGAAAAGGCGACAGCAAAAGCTGGAAGGATGCTTGGGTATATACGGAGAGGATTGGCTAGCAGAAAAACGGAGCCAGTAGTGCCTCTGTAGGTCTTTGGTGCGACCTCATTTGGAGAATTGTGTGCAATGCAGGAGTCCGCACCTTCAAAAGGATATGAACAGGATGGAGTCGGTACAGAGGGTGGCTATTAAAATGGTTAATGGTCTTCATTATAAAGCATATGAGGACAGACTCAAGGATCTTAATATGTACACCTTAGATGAATGGTGGGATAGAGGTGATAGGATTGAGACGTTTAAATACCTCCGTGACATAAATACCTCCGTGGCATGGGGAGAGCCTCTTTTGATTGAAAGCAAGTTCTGCTACGAGGGGATATGGGATGAGGGTGAAAGGGGATAGATTCAGGAGTAATATGTGGACTTGAATCCATCATAGGCCGCCCGAGACATAAATTTGGAGCATTCACGGACAGCCTTGGACAGGCCTTTGAAGCGCTGCAAAGGTTCCTCGGAGAGACCAGCGAGAACCCAGCAAGTTCCTTTGCCAGGTCCCTCAGATACATGCCCATGTACAACTGGTACGCCTGGGTTTGACAATTCAGCATCGCGCCCTGGAAACACTTTCTGCCGAGGGCATCCAAGTTTTGGGCCTCCCTGCCGGGGGGCACCGAGGAATGCGTCTTCTGGCTCTTAAGCCGACGAATGGCCGATTCCACAACCACTGAGTTGTGCGGCAGCTGCGATTTCTGGAATCCAGGGCTCCAACGGACTCGATGCATCGAGTTAAGCCGTTTGCTGATCACCGGCACCAACGCCGGTGTCTCCCACATGCAGAGCATGAGTCTTTCCAGGATCGGAGGAACGGATACCGTTTGAGTCTCCCGAGAAGGAGCCTCATATTGGAGGATCTCGAGCTCGTCAGCTCGAGGTTCCTTCTCAGACTCTGTGGGGAAAGCCAACGCCTTGGACGTATCCCACACGAAGTCCAGGAAACCCATATCCTCTGGTGGGGACCTTCTCCGAGGTTCAGACACGGGGGAATCGGAGGGGACATCCCAATGCCTTCGGGTGTCCAGGGACTTCTCATCCTCCGTCTCTCAGGCCGAGGCCTCTGAGGAGGACTCGAGGGGCTTTTTGGGTATCGAGGGCCCCAGCGCCGTCTGCCCCGACGCCGTTAGACTTGGCAGCGATGACCTCAGTCCCAAACAGGAGGCCGAGTGCGACCTCAGCCGAGGATCGACTTGAGTCCGGAAGGTCTCAAGAATCGGCTCGACCTCCGGAGTCGACTTTGACGTTGGGGGCCCAGTGGTCGGGGTGGAGGAACCAGACATGCCAGACATCAGCGCCCGCTTCTGTTCAATGAAGGCAGTAAAACTGCGCTCCAAAGCCGCCATTCTGGAACAAGTTCCAGAGGCTGCACAGCCAGCGGCTCAGATGCCGACACTATCAGCTCCGACGCCGGTTCCCCCAGAGGGGGGTCTTCGACCAGAACAGGTTGTACTTACCTTGGCTGGTCCAGTTCACGGCGAGGGACTTTGGCTGGGCGCTCCTTCTCCGACGATCCTGGCCGGCGCTCAGGACTCTGTGACCGGTCCCATAAGGAGCCCAGTCATTTGGAGCCGTCCAGAGATGCCGCCTTCGAGGATTTCTTCTTCCTCTTGTGGTCCCGTGAGGGAGACACCCTCTCTGAGGAGCCCCGAAGGCGCTCGGGCTCGGAGTGTTTCCCCCGAGATGTCAAGGCCTCAGACGAGGTCCTGGCTCTCGGAAGCACGGGGAATTTGGGGAAAATCCTATCTTGCTGCTGGTGGCTCCGCAGGTCCTTGGACAACTGTAAAGGACCAACCCAACACCCGACTACTGAGGCCGGAGGTGGGAAGGATACCGGTGTCGACCCATCGGTCCAAAAAGGCACAAAATAAGAAATCACCTTTTTCCGGTCCACAAGGGACAATGTCTGATGGGCTCCGGAAAAAAGGAGACTTTGCAAGATGGCACCCTTGGTCGGGAAGGAGACCATGCATGCGTGGTAGCAACTCCCAAAGGCTTTCTTTGAAAGCTGGGGATTTGCTCCGCGCGGGCTCTGTCGGCATCGACTTCACCCGCATGTGAGGACTGATTCCTGCTGTCCCCGGAGAACACCTATTACAGGTGAGTAACTAAGCTTTCTTTACGGAGAGTGGTGGATCCGTGGAATAGTCTCCCAGTGGAGGTGGTAGAGATGAGGACAGTATCTGAATTCAAAAAAGCATGGGACAAGCACAGGAATCTCTAAAGGAAAAAAGGGGACTGTTGTTGTTGTTGATATGGAAGGACAGACTAGATAGGCCATGTGGTCTTTTTCTGTTGTCATTTTTCTATGTTTCTAATGACGCACGGATCTTTTTCCTGGGTGGTGATTCCTAATGTGGAACCTTGCATTGTGTAACTGTAGTTTGGATTGTTCTTCCCTAAGTACACAACTTAGCACTTATCTACATAAAATTTCATCTGCCATTTGGATGCCCAGTCTACCAGTTTTTCAAGGTCCTCTTGTAATTTTTGACAATCCTCTTGTGTTTTAACAACTTTGAATAATTGTATGTCTTCTTCAGATATGATCACCTTACTTGTTATTCCCATTTCCAGGTCATTTATAAATATATTAAAAAGCAGCAGGCCCAGCACAGATCCCTGGGATACTCCATTATTCACTTTTCTCCATTGAGAAAATTGCCCATTTAGCCATACTCTCTGTTTTCTATCTTTTAACCACTTTCTAATCCACAACAGTACACTTTCTCCTATCCCATGATTTTTTTAAATTTCATGCCAGGGTCTACTGCTCTAGGTGACTGCCTAGTTCGCCTAGTGGATGGGCCAGCACTGGCTATGAGGGTGTGTTGATGAAAGAATTGCAGGCTTTGCTTTAGACTTAAAGTAGGTGGCAAGGATGTCAGCATCCAGGAAGTCTTCTGGAACACGAGAAGGTTTGGGAGTGAGTGAGGTGAAATTGGAAATAATGTTAAAGAGCTTTTTAGAGTGGTTGCTCTGAGCTTGTATGATGGAGGATTAATGGGTTTGGCAAGTTTTATAGCGGCACAGTAGTTAAAAGGACATTTGTAATTAGGGAAGGGGAGGGAAGAGGAAGTAAAGGGTGTGCAAGGGGGTAATAAGGTTGGATTAGTTAAGGGGGGGAGTGGTATTGGCAAGCTGGAGAGGGATGATTATGTTGAATGTAACAGGATGTGCCTTGCCTGATGTAATTAGAAAAATCAAAAACCTATGAGTAAGGGCCAATTAACTAATAAATCTAAAACCCAACCTCAGAACAAAGACCTTCACTATTAAATATATGATTTTTTGTCGGAGCTGACCGTAGGAAGGTCGGATCAAATACCGACCCCCACCAGGCGGGCAGCCACTTTTTATTATTAAATCAAGGTTCTTCACCACAATTAAAATATCATTTTTCAAACAGTTCACTGAAAACTTATCTTGGAGAGAGCGCTGTTGGTAGAAATGGTTCTCAACACGACGCGCGCGTTTCGGGCACTGACACCCTGTATCAAGTGTATAATCCAGAAATTAGAAATTCAGCATTCTTCCTTTATAACGCCGTCATTGCAGCACAGGTCATTTCTTTTGGCAAAAGGCAGAACAAGCGCCATTTTTAAAGAAGAAACCTACCAATCAGATCGGGCAAACCCCCACATGATGGGGGACCCCTGGTCTGATTGGCTAAAAACTTGAATACGACAACACTCATTCATAACAGGCTTTGCCATTCAATTTCTTTATTAAGACCTCCCGGCTCCATTGAATCAAGGTAGAATATCCAACGTTGTTCTAATAGTTGTAGACTCTCTTCCCTCGACCCACCACGGGGATTATTGGGCACATGGTCCAATACAGTCCAAGTTAGTTGATCAAAAGTATGGCCAAAATCAGCACAGTGAGAAACTAGTGGAGCTGAAAGTACCGTTCGGCGAAGCCGAGACGCATGTTCACTCAACCGACGTTTAATAGGACGAATAGTTCTCCCAACATAAACTAGGGGACATGGGCATTGTATTAAATAAACTACATGAGTAGAATCACATGTTGTATCCCATCGGCGTTGGTATTTGCGAAAAGTTATTGGGTGCTGCCATTCTATACCTATGAGTGTTGTATCACAAAAAAGACATTGCCGACATGCAATATGACCAGTAATGGGGGGTTTATAATTTAAACGATCTTCACACATAGTTGTTTTAACCAAAATATTGCCTAGATTGCGACCCCTGAAATAAGCAATCTGCAACGGAACATTAAAACACTCATGTAATTGAAGGATTGACCAATGAGTTTTAAGAATCTCTAACACATCTCTACTTCGATTAGTATAGGGCAGAATCCCTGTGATCTTAGATTCATCTGTAGATCTTGCAGATGTATATGCTGGATCAAGCAACCATTCTCGGTGCGTATAGCGTGCTCTTTTATATGCTTGATCTAAAACCGTATCGGGATAACCCCGTAACTTTAACCGCTGACGAAGATCAATAGCATGCAATCTAAAATCTTCTACAGAATGGCATATACGACGCAACCGAAGAAATTGTCCATATGGAAGCCCACGTCGAAGGGGGCCAGGATGGTAGCTATTATAGTGCAACAAACTGTTTCTCTGAACAGGTTTACGATATAAAGAGGTGTATAGATGCCCATTATCTAAACTAATCTGAAGGTCAAGAAATTCTATAGTGGTTTTCTCTATTTGTGCAGTAAATGCTATATTAGGTTTTAAATCATTCAATTTCTACTACAGTTGGCAGAATTGGTTCTTACCCGCAACTATTTTGTGTCTGAAGGTATTTATTACCAGCAATTATCGGGGATTGCCATGGGAGCTACGATGGCTCCCTCGATTGCCACCCTTTATCTAGCTGATATGGAGCTTTCTTTGATCGAGCAATCAGTCTTTTATCAACATGTGCTACTATGGAAGCGGTTTCTAGATGACGTTTTCTTTGTTTGGACAGCTGATATAGGATCGCTTCAAACATTTATAAATTGGCTGAATGATTTAAAACCTAATATAGCATTTACTGCACAAATAGAGAAAACCACTATAGAATTTCTTGACCTTCAGATTAGTTTAGATAATGGGCATCTATACACCTCTTTATATCGTAAACCTGTTCAGAGAAACAGTTTGTTGCACTATAATAGCTACCATCCTGGCCCCCTTCGACGTGGGCTTCCATATGGACAATTTCTTCGGTTGCGTCGTATATGCCATTCTGTAGAAGATTTTAGATTGCATGCTATTGATCTTCGTCAGCGGTTAAAGTTACGGGGTTATCCCGATACGGTTTTAGATCAAGCATATAAAAGAGCACGCTATATGCACCGAGAATGGTTGCTTGATCCAGCATATACATCTGCAAGATCTACAGATGAATCTAAGATCACAGGGATTCTGCCCTATACTAATCGAAGTAGAGATGTGTTAGAGATTCTTAAAACTCATTGGTCAATCCTTCAATTACATGAGTGTTTTAATGTTCCGTTGCAGATTGCTTATTTCAGGGGTCGCAATCTAGGCAATATTTTGGTTAAAACAACTATGTGTGAAGATCGTTTAAATTATAAACCCCCCATTACTGGTCATATTGCATGTCGGCAATGTCTTTTTTGTGATACAACACTCATAGGTATAGAATGGCAGCACCCAATAACTTTTCGCAAATACCAACGCCGATGGGATACAACATGTGATTCTACTCATGTAGTTTATTTAATACAATGCCCATGTCCCCTAGTTTATGTTGGGAGAACTATTCGTCCTATTAAACGTCGGTTGAGTGAACATGCGTCTCGGCTTCGCCGAACGGTACTTTCAGCTCCACTAGTTTCTCACTGTGCTGATTTTGGCCATACTTTTGATCAACTAACTTGGACTGTATTGGACCATGTGCCCAATAATCCCCGTGGTGGGTCGAGGGAAGAGAGTCTACAACTATTAGAACAACGTTGGATATTCTACCTTGATTCAATGGAGCCGGGAGGTCTTAATAAAGAAATTGAATGGCAAAGCCTGTTATGAATGAGTGTTGTCGTATTCAAGTTTTTAGCCAATCAGACCAGGGGTCCCCCATCATGTGGGGGTTTGCCCGATCTGATTGGTAGGTTTCTTCTTTAAAAATGGCGCTTGTTCTGCCTTTTGCCAAAAGAAATGACCTGTGCTGCAATGACGGCGTTATAAAGGAAGAATGCTGAATTTCTAATTTCTGGATTATACACTTGATACAGGGTGTCAGTGCCCGAAACGCGCGCGTCGTGTTGAGAACCATTTCTACCAACAGCGCTCTCTCCAAGATAAGTTTTCAGTGAACTGTTTGAAAAATGATATTTTAATTGTGGTGAAGAACCTTGATTTAATAATAAAAAGTGGCTGCCCGCCTGGTGGGGGTCGGTATTTGATCCGACCTTCCTACGGTCAGCTCCGACAAAAAATCATATATTTAATAGTGAAGGTCTTTGTTCTGAGGTTGGGTTTTAGATTTATTTATTATTTATTTGCCTGATGTAATTGGCATGTTGGAAAAATTAATAAAAATTTTAAAGGTAAAAAAAAAAGATATTTGTTGAATAATGATGGAGAGAGGGGGAAGGGTGCTTTTGTCAAAGGGTCAGCAAAGTTGGAACTTATTTCAACAAGTGATGCCCCATGTGATGACACTAGCATAGTTGACTATGCTAGAAAGCGCTTCAAGTTTATAGAACTTTGTTACTCTTTTGCTTATCCAGACTCTCTCAGATAATGTCACCCAATCGTGAGCACTAATATCCTGTTGTCCTCAGAGAACCTGTTACAGGAAACTGACTTTTTTGTTCTCTCTGCTGTTACCAAGAATTTTCCCTAACAAGTGAATTGGAACTGAAACATGACTTCAAATTTTCTTCTCTTCATTATTGATTTACTGCTCCTATAAAGTTTTATAGAATGATTAATTGTGTTTCCTTTCCTGCCTATTATGCATATCTGTTGTCCAGGAATAACTTTATATTGCTGGGCAAGATTACAGAGCAGCCAAGTCTTAACTAAATTCTTTGAGAACTTTCTTAGTGCAGTGCAAGCATATTTTTATGAAGAGACTTTTGTTGCTTTCTTGTCTCACCTTTGTGAAACATTTAAACAAGAGCTAAGAACTTAATCATTCAAAGTTAATGATCTACATAATGAGAATTTTTTCAATGTTACGCAAAAGATTTTGTTCATGACATAGCTCATAAAATTTTAATCATTGAAACTTGCTAGTGCTGATGTGTAGCTGATTGCATCACCTGCCTGGCACCCCTGTTGCTGTTTCCTCTGCCTTGACACTAATATGGATGAGAAGGCAAATTTTAGATAGATGTGGAGAGGGCAATTAAATTCAACAAATAAAGCCAAAAAAAGAAATCAGTAAATTCAAAAAATGATTTCTAATATATTAAATATCCTAGTAGACAATATGTGCTATAGTGGACCTCAAACATAATTTTGAGCTAAATATAGGTCCAAAATGGACCATCCAGTATTACAACCTCAAGGGCCGAAACTAGTTTGCTCTGTGTTCATCATAGGTCACACCATATTGTCAACGTAAACAGTGAGCTGTGCATAAAACAAATTAAATACTAGCCACTGGTTTACTGAACCCAACCTGACACAATATTGTGTTTCGATAAAACTAAACAAGTAAACTTATCTGCATCACGGGAATGTACAGTAAAACCCCATTCAGAAAAAAATACACTAAGTGTAGAGCCAAATTCCAGCTGGCTGAATGTTCCACAGATCCTTAAACACCTATCATACAAATACCCAGGCTCAAAGTAGTCACATGGTCAGATAAACCAATCTACCGCTTGATTCAAACCATCAGGTTCAACAGAGTCCAGTCGGAATATCCAGGCATGATCTCTGAAGGCCACCCCTCCTGGAGCGCGGTAGATGTTCCAAGACCCGCCAGTGCAGATCAGAACGTGAATGTTGATATTTAATCCAATGGGCCACGAAGGGAGCTGTTTCAGATCTGGTATTATTCTGGCTCTTGTGCTCAGTCAGTCGTAAATGAATTTTGCGTGTGGTCTGCCCCACATAAATTAGAAAACAAAGACAGATTATCATATAGATCACCCCCACCGTATCACATGAAGTAATATGTTTAGCATGATAAACTTTGCCATTAGGATGGACCCATGTGGGACCTGTCAGTGTCAGTCTACACCAGTTACACTTATCACATGGGAAGTGACCCACAATCTGGATAGTATCTGTAGGAGAACATAGGGGTTTGGTAGAACCTGAATAATTGGTAAGCATCTCTCCCAAATTTTTATTGCATTTAAATGCCACATGGGGAGCTGTAGACAAACAAGCATGTACACTTAGCACCCTCCAATGTTTGTGGATGACATTCGCAATCCTAGACGTACCAGCAGTATATGGCTACACACACACAATAGAATCATCATATTCCGGTTGATTATACTGCAGTAGAGGGTCCCGCTGAGCATATTTGACTCACAAGAATGCTTGCTTTCTCCAGGACCAAGCAGGAAGTCAGTCCTCACATATGGGTGACGTCGGCGCCGACGGAGCCCTCGCGGAGCAATTTTCCCCAGCTTTCAAAGAAAGCCTTTGGGAATTGCAGCGCGCATGCGCGGTCGCCTTCCCGCCCAAGGGTGCCATCTTAGCCAGTCTTCTTTTTTCCGCGGAGCCCTACAGACGTACCCGTCTTGTCCCCGCGAAAAAGTTGATTTTATTCGTAATTTTCTCTTTTTTTCCTTCGGTTCGACGCCGGTCTTTTTCCCGCCCGGACTCGCGACGCCGGTCACGAGTCCTCTTCTTCTTTTCGGTTTTTCTGATTTAGTCAGTTTCGTTTTCGGTTTTTTCACTGGCAGCCCGGTCCTTTGACCTCGCAGGGGCCCTTTTTCCCCCGATGGCTGCCAGTGGTTTCAAGCGGTGTGGTCAGTGTGACCGAAATATGTCACTAACTGACACACACGATAATTGCCTCCGCTGCCTGGGCCCGGATCATGAAGAAATGATCTGTGGGGCCTGTGGCAAAATGTCTTCCAAAGCGTTGAGAAGTCGGCGGCATCAGCGGGATAGGATCTTCGCTGACCCCAGCCGTACCCGGACCTCGTCGGAGGCCTCGGCGTCCAGAGGTTCCAGCTCGGACCGTCGCCGGAGTTCCTCCGACAGGGGTTCTCCCTCCGGGGACCATCGACGGAAGGTGAAACCCGCGAGGGCGGCGTCGGTGGACGCTCCTGGCTCCGCGAGGGCCAGGTCGCATAGCCCCGATAGCCGTCCCGGGTCCTTGGAGAAGGAGCACCTCTCGAAGCGACCTCGCATGGAGTCGGAGCTGCCTGCTCGGGTAAGTCCTGTGGTCCTTCTGGACTCGCCTCCGAGACCGCCGACGTCGGGCCCGACGCCGTCGGGGCCCGAGTCGGGGGCTGCTGGGTCACCTGAGGTCAAACTCAGGTTGACGGCCTTGGAGAGCAGACTGTCTGCCTTCATGGACCAGCAGCGGGCACTGCTCGCTAGCCTCGCTGGCGCTGCTGCCCCGACCGCCGGGACGTCGACGTCTAAGTCGACCCCGGAGACCGAGCCGATCCTCGAGTCCATGCGAACTCGAGTCGATCCTCGGTCGAGGTCACCCTCGGCCTCCCATTCGGGACCGAGGTCGCCGACGCCGACTCCCTCGGCGTCGGGGCGGCCGACGCCGCGGCCTGCCCGGGCCGACCCCACCGATTCCTCGTCGGAGTCGGTCTGGGAGTCTGCAGAGGAAGAGTCACCTGATTCTTTTCGGACTCGGTGTGTCCCCTCGGACTCACCTGAGTCCGAACCTTGGAAGCAGTCCCCCCCGGAGGATGCCCGGTTCTCGGACTTCGTCAGGGATATGGCCAAGGCTTTGGCCTTCCCTGCGGATCCCGAGGAGGAGCCTCGAGCCGAAGAGCTCGACGCCCTCCAGTATGACTCTCCCGCCAGGGAACACTTTACTGTACCGGTTCCTCCCATGCTGGAACGACTACTCTTCCGCATGTGGGAGAGTCCGGCCTCCTCGCTGGTCCTGAGCAAGCGGGTCGATTCTATCTATCGAGTCCGCAAGAGCCCTGGCTTCCAAAAAGCACAGCTACCACACCATTCCATGGTAGTGGAATCGGCCATGCATCGTCTTAAGAGCCAGAAGATGCACTCCTCGGTGCCTCCTGGCAGGGAGGCCCGTAACCTGGATGGCCTTGGTAAGAAGTGTTTCCAGGGCTCTATGCTTGCGTGTCGTGTCCAGACCTACCAGCTATACATGGGCATGTATCTCCGAGACCTGGCTAAAGAGCTAGCCGGATTCTCCGCTGGGTTGTCCGAGGAACCTTTGCGGAGGTTCCTAGCCTTGTCCACTGGCATTCGGGAATGCTCAAAATTCATATCCCGAGCAGCCTATGATGGCTTTGAAGCATCGGCTCGAGTGGCCGCAGCCGGCATCGGTGCCCGCCGACAGGCTTGGCTTCAGTCGTCTGACCTTGAGCCCTGGGTGCAGGACAAGTTGGTCGATGTCCCCTGCCGAGGTGAAAACCTCTTTGGCAAACCTATGGACAAGAAGGCTGCACAACTTGAGACAGAGACTCTCACCAGGACTAGGCTTTCTAGGAAGACCTCCGCCCCTTCCCAGAAAAAGAAGGGCTCGGGAAAGAAGTCCTTTTACCCGAGAAAGGCAGCTGCCTATAAACACTACCCCCAATATCAGGCCCCCGCCGCTCCCCAACAGGGCCAGCAGGCCAAGGGACGGGGTAACGGGTCCCGTAGGCAGCAAGCCCCCAAGCCTGCACCACCAGCCCCTGCTCAGCAGGGTGGGGGCTTTTGACTCCTTCAGCATAGCCTCTCCCCCTCCGCTGGCTCCTCCCAGCACCGGAGGCCGGCTGGTTCACTTCGCCCACAGGTGGTCCAGCATCACTTCAGATGCCTGGGTGCTTCAAGTCGTAAGAGAAGGCTATCTTCTCCACTTCCACCAGGTCCCTCCCTCCTATTTCCCGGGAGAACCTCCACGACTCCCTCTGCACAGGGACTTACTCCTTCAGGAGTTAGCAGGTCTTCTACAGGAACAGGCGGTGGAACCGGTGCCCCACCACCTGAGAGGTCAAGGCTTTTATTCCAGGTATTTTCTAGTACCAAAAAGGACAGGAGGCCTCAGACCCATCCTGGACTTGCGCAACCTCAACAGGTTCCTCGTGCGGGAAAAGTTCAAAATGCTTACTCTTGGAATCCTTCTGCCCTACCTCCAGCAGGGAGATTGGCTATGCTACTTGGATCTAAAGGATGCCTACACGCACATCCTCATCCACCCAAGCCACCGCCAATACCTAAGGTTTGTGGTGGCAGGAAATCATTACCAGTACAGAGTACTGCCCTTTGGCCTGTCCTCCGCACCGCGAGTCTTCACAAAATGTCTCGCGGTGGTAGCGGCCCATCTCCGGCTTCACGGCCTCTATGTCTTTCCGTACCTCGATGACTGGCTCATCAGAGTAGCGTCCGCTCCGGAGGTCACCAACGCCACACACCGCACGGTGACTCTTCTGCAGTACTTGGGCTTTGTCATAAACTTCGCAAAGTCCACTTTGCTCCCCTCACAGGATCTCGAGTTCATCGGCGCAAGACTGCACACTCCTCAGGCACGAGCTTTCCTGCCTCTCGACAGGGCTCAACGGCTCATGGACCTAGCCGACCGTTTTCGCAGCCAGCCCCTGGTCTCCGCCAGGTGCTTCCTGAGACTGCTCGGCCATATGGCTTCCACCGTCCATGTGACCCCCAATGCCCGCCTGAATATGCGGCCTGCTCAATGGTGCCTTCGCAAGCAGTGGCAACAAGCCACAGGCGGCCTAGCAGACCTAGTGCGCGTCTCCGAGCCGCTGGCCTCGTCTCTCCGGTGGTGGCTTCATCGGCCGAACCTGGTACTCGGCATGCCTTTTCAGTCACCTCAGCCGGCCCAGGTGCTGACGACAGATGCGTCCCTCCTGGGTTGGGGAGCACATTGCCAAGGGGCACGTACTCAGGGCCTCTGGACCACGTGGGAGTCTGCTCAGCAGATCAACTTCCTGGAGCTCAGAGCGATCCGCCTGGCTCTCAAGGCTTTCTCCCACCTGACCTCTCACCAGTCCGTCCTTGTCCAGACGGACAATCAAGTCGCCATGTTCTACGTGAACAAGCAGGGGGGCACGGGCTGCTTCCTTCTCTGTCGGGAAGCACAGAAGCTCTGCTCTTGGGCCGTCAGTCACGGCGTTCTTCTCAAGGCAGTTTATCTCCCAGGCCAAGAAAATTGCCTGGCGGACAAACTCAGCAGGATCCTCCAGCCGCACGAGTGGCGCCTGGATCCCTTGGTAGTTCAGAAGCTCTTTCTAAAGTGGGGCCTCCCCACGATGGATCTCTTTGCCAGTCCTCTCAACCGGCAACTTCCTCGCTTCTGCTCTCGTCAGCCGCATCCCCTTCGAGTTGCGGCAGACGCTTTTCTACTCTCATGGTCGGAGAGCCTCCTGTATGCTTTTCCTCCCATCCCGCTAGTCTCTCGAACTCTTTTCAAGGTTCTCCGAGACAAAGCTTCCATGATCCTGGTGGCCCCTCGCTGGCCCAGACAGCCGTGGTTTCCACTCCTGCTGCAATTAGCGGTAGAGGATCCATTCCCTCTGGGGTTTCAACCGGATCTCCTCACTCAGGATCAGGGGTCCCTGCTACACCCCAACCTCAGATCTCTCAATCTAATGGCCTGGCTGCTGAGAGGGTAGTCCTTGCTCCCCTTCTCCTGCCGGCAGAGGTGGAGGAGGTCGTCCTAGCTTCGCGACGACCTTCTACCCGCAAATGCTACGCCCTTAAATGGCGTCGTTTTTCCGTTTGGTGTACCCAACAGTCTCAGGATCCCTTCTCCTGCCCGGTGTCGGTGATCTTGCAGTACTTGCTATGCCTCTCTAATCTGGGACTTAAGTCCAACTCCGTCAAAGTTCACCTCAGTGCTCTTTCAGCACATCATGTGCCGGTGGACGGCAGACCTCTTTCCAGCGACCCTCTCGTAGCGAGGTTTCTCCGAGGTCTCCTTCTACTTAAACCACCTCTGCGCCCGCCAGCGCCTGACTGGGACCTGAATGTGGTTTTACAGCGGATCACCTGTCTGCCTTTTGAACCTATGGCTACCTGTTCTCTCCGTTTTCTTTCTTGGAAAACATTGTTCTTGATAGCCCTCACTTCCGCTAGACGCGTAAGTGAATTGCAGGCCCTCGTGTCTGATCCCCCTTACACTCGGTTCTACAAAAATAGGGTAGTCCTACGGACTCACCCAAAATTTCTTCCAAAAGTGGTCTCCCCTTTTCACATCAATCAGGAGGTGGTACTTCCGACCTTCTTTCCCAGACCACACTCCAGCCGAGCTGAAATGGTCCTCCATACCCTGGACTGTAGAAGAGCATTGAACTTCTACCTTGACCGTACGCGGGAGCACCGTAAAGCTGCTCAGCTTTTTGTGTCTTTTGATCCCAATAAATTGGGACTCCCGGTCTCCAAGCGTACTCTGTCCATCTGGGTTGCGGACTGTATCACTTGGGCTTATGGGGCAGCCGGACTCTCCTTGGATGGTCGAGTCACGGCTCATTGTGTTCGGGCAAAGGCTACGTCAGTGGCTTACCTCCGCTCTGTTCCGCTGGCAGACATCTGCCGGGCCGCTACTTGGTCTTCGAGCCAGACTTTTGCGGTCCATTACTGTCTCGAGAGGGAGTCCCGCAGGGACAGTGCTTTCGGACAGGCAGTCCTCCGTAATCTCTTTGAGGTTTGAGCAACTCCTACCCTCCATCCCGGATGTGGGCTACCGGTGGGTAATGATTCAGCGAAGATTCCTTCCTTCTGTGCTGCTGAGCTAGAGGGAGCTCATTTTTGTGCTTAGGGTCTCCGGTAGCCTTAAGCTTGGGAGTCCCATATGTGAGGACTGACTTCCTGCTTGGTCCTGGAGAAAGCGTAGTTACTCACCTGTAACAGGTGTTCTCCAGGAGCAGCAGGAATCAGTCCTCACAACCCTCCCTCCTCCCCTTGGAGTTGCAATCATCTGCTTAAGTTTTTTTGCAAATTTTTATGCTGTCTTTTTTAGCTATGTCATCTGACTGGCTAAGATGGCACCCTTGGGCGGGAAGGCGACTGCGCATGCGCGCTGCAATTCCCAAAGGCTTTCTTTGAAAGCTGGGGAAAATTGCTCCGCGAGGGCTCCGTCGGCGCCGACGTCACCCATATGTGAGGACTGATTCCTGCTGCTCCTGGAGAACACCTGTTACAGGTGAGTAACTACGCTTTATAGCAGATTTAGGATATTCCCGAGCTGTAAAACGGGAGTTCCATGTCATAGCCTCAGATCGAAATGCTGTCTCTATTGAACAAATATGCCATGCTCGCAAATATTGACTTACAGGTAGACGACTTCCTCAATTGCAAATAAACATTACAGTCTACTGGCTTCCAATATACAGTCAAACCTCGGTTTTCATGATTAATCTGTTCAAAAAAGTCTGAGTAAAACCGAAACGTATGAAAACTGAAGCAATATTTCCCATAAGAAATAATGTAAATCCAATTAATCCGTTCCAGACACCCAAAAATATTCACAAAAAATACATTTTATAGAGAATAACTATATTTTTCATACAGAAAACAATGAGAAATAAATATAAATGACTAATGAAATGGATAAATGAACATTTAACATCACTTTTACCTTTATTGAAGACTCTTGTTGGCATATGGAAGATGGTGAGGACGGGAGAGGGAGGAGGAGAGGTTATTGTTTGGAAGGGGAATCCCCCTCCATAAGGACCTCAGGTATCAAGGCCCTATCCGGGGTTACTTCCCTTCTTTGTCTTTTACTGGCACAGGAATTAAAAAAAAAAAGAAAAAACAAGAAGGATCCACAAAAATAAAGCCTCCAGTAAAGGCACCAGCCACAGCCACTGGAAACAACATTCTCCCGCTCAGGCAATCTGGAACGCAGAGCTGAGCATGCGTTCCAGAGCCATGTGGCAATGGCTGCAGCAGCACGGGCCCCGAAGCCTCAGCCAGGCAGTAGAACAGCTCCTGTCACTTCTCTCACCTGCCCGATTGTCACAGGACAACACACACACACAGATACAGCACTGTAATCTGATCCCGACTCTCTCACTGGCCTCCGATTCCGTCTCAAAAGCAAATTACAAGCTGGAAGAAATGCTCAGCAGCAAGTTTGAAAGACCCATCAGGACTGGCATGTTTGGAAGACCCATCAAAGTTTCGCCGTCAGCAGGGAGTCCTCTAATTGAGCGTGTCGGAAGCATCAGATCAGTCAGACTCGCACTCCTTGATTCTTGCTATTGTATTTCTCAAAGGATCGCTGAAAGCAAAGAGGTCTGGATCGCAAAAACAAGCTAAGTAGTGTACTTTCCTGAACGGCCCCCCCTGGAACGGACCATTTTAAAATTGTACGAAAACCGAGCAGATGTACGAGAACCGGGACAAAATCTCAGTGAAAAAAGACTTTGAAAACCGAAGCATACAAAAACTGGGGCAAACAAAACCAAGGTTTGACTGTATAGAGGTATGGATACCCTCTGCTGTTCTCTTAATCCGAACATTCAAAAAGTCAATCTTGTGAACATGATACTTTAAAGAGAACTGGAGATTTAGACGTTCAGGTCGTGACATAGAAAATTACCACTGAATTTTGAAAGAGCTCTGCCAAACACAGAGATTTTATAAAATATATTTAAGTATGTGCATGATTGCACGTCGATTGTTGTCGTTAAGTACCATCAAGGCGGTGTCGACTCATGGCAACCCTCTGGATAGTTGTCCTAAATTGTGTTCGGTCTTAAGTCAGGCAACACATTGTTGACAGACTAGCACCCACAGCTGCTCTTATTGTATCGATCCATCTCATTGCTGGCCTTCCTCTTTTGCGTTGACCTTTTATCTTGCCACGCATGATGTCTTTCTCTAATGATATCACTCTTCACATGATGTGTCCAAAGTATGAAAGTCAAAGTCTTGTCATCTGAGCTTCGAAAGAAAGCTTAGGTTTGATCTCCTCTGGTACTGATTGGTTTGTTCTTTGGGCAGTCCATGGTATATGCAGTATTCGCTGCCAGAACCATAATTCAAAGGCATCAATTTTTTTCCTGTCTATTTTTTTCACTGTCCAACTTTCGCATCCATATGATGTTATTGAAAATACCATGGCTTGAACGAGTCGAATCTTTGTATGGAGAGAGACATCTCTGCTCTTGAGAATTTTGTCTAGGTCTTACCTAGCCATTCTGCCAAGAGCAATGTGTCGTCTGATTTCTTGACTGCTTGTTGCTTCTTTATTAATAGTTGATCCAAGTAGGTTAAAGTTGTCCACGATTTCAATTTCTTCTCCTTCAATGATGAACTTATTGATTTTGCCAGTTATCATGATCTTTGTCTTCTTCACATTAAGATGCAGGCCCATTTTAAGACTGTGTTCCTTGATCGCGAAAAGCAAATGCTTCAGATCATCTTCACTTTCAGCCAGTAATGTGGTATCATGAGCATAGGAAAGGTTGTTGATGAGTCTTCCACCAGTCTTCACACCTCTGTTGTCTTCATACAATCCTGCTTCTCTGATGATTTGTTCTGCTTATAAATTAAACAGGTAGGGGGAAAGTATGCAGTCTTCTCGTACATCTTTTTTTATTTTAAACCATTCTCTTTCTCCTTGTTCCATTTGAACTGTTGCTTCTTAATCACTGTACAGATTGTGCAAGAGAATAATCATGTGTTATGGTATAAGATTGTGCAAGAGAATAATCATGTGTTATGGTATACCCATGCTTCTTAATGTGGCCCAGAGTTTCTCATGGTTTACACAGACTTGCTGTAGTCAATAAAGCACAAATAGATATCCTTTTCGTATTCTTCAATCTTTTCAAGTCTCAAATCCACGATGACGTCTCTTGTTCCTTATTCTTTCCTGAACCCTGCTTGTGCTTCACGTAGTTCTTGTTTGAGGTATGGTTGTAGTCTCTGTTGAATAATCTTCAGTAGAATCTTGCTGGCATGTGGGATCAGAGCGATTGTGTGATAATTTCCACAGTCAGTTGGATCACCTTTCATTAGTATTGGTATAAGCACAGATCTTTTCCAGTCAGTTGGCCATGATGTTGTCTTCCAAATTTCCTGGCAGAGCCTTGTAGGTATGGTAACTTCTGCATCAGATTGCTGTAATACTTCTATGGAAATGCCATCAATGCCTGGTGCTTTGTTCTTTGACTTCTTTCATCACCAATGGTTCCAGATCATAAGGTACACGTTGAAACGGCTGTTGGTCCACTCGATCTTTATAAAAACTCCATATTCTTTCCATCTTTTCTTGATCTTCTCAGCATTATTCAACATAGAACCTTGAGCATCTTGTAGCATTACAATTCGAGGCTGGAATTTTT
Source organism: Ichthyophis bannanicus (assembly GCA_033557465.1). Taxonomy (NCBI): domain Eukaryota; kingdom Metazoa; phylum Chordata; class Amphibia; order Gymnophiona; family Ichthyophiidae; genus Ichthyophis; species Ichthyophis bannanicus. The sequence continues at coordinate 1,858,770,350 of CM066032.1, read as the reverse complement.
TCTTTAACTCTCGTAGCTTTAGGAAAGCCGATCTTGTTCTTCCCCTAATAGTTTCTGCTTCTATTTCCTTGCATTCGTTATTGTAATACTTTTCCATGTCCTATCTTGCTGAATATTGGAAATCTCTCTGTGATTGTCTTTCTTTCTCCTCTGGCTTTAGCTTCTCTGTGTTTCTGGGTAATTTTCAGAATTTCTTCCGTCATCCATTTTGGCCTTTTTTGCTTTTTCACTTTTTGTAAGACTTTTCACTTTCTTCCAGCACAACCTTCTTGATGTCATTCCATAATTCTTCTGGAGCTCTGTCATTTGTATCTATAACCACAAATCAATTTTGCAGGCAGTTGTTAAAGTCCAGTGGTATATTCTCAAGGTCATATTTTGCTACAATCATGAGTGGCTTGCTCTTTTTCAACTTTAGCTTGAGTTTGCATACTAGTAATTGGTGTTCTGTACCACAGTCAGCTCAAGGTTTTGTCTTTATTAATGTTATGGAGCTTTTCCTTCATTGACTTCCACAGATGTAGTCAGTTTGATTTTTGTACAATTCATTGGGTGAAGTCCATGTATACAGTCACCACTTGTGTTGCTGGAAGGTATTTAAGATGAATAGATTACACAGGTACACTAAAAAAAAATTTTTTTAAACTGCCTCTAATGTTTCGATTGATTTTTACGTTTTTTGGTGCGCTGAATCCAAATCTGGTAACCAATTTGCTCCATCACGTACAGATTTTTTGCTACATTGGGTTAGCAGTTTGAGGTGAACGTTTCAGATTGAGTGCGATCGAGATAAAAGTTTCTTGGATGAATTCTTTATACTAATTGTTTAGTAGTTATTCAAATAAGAATAAAGAAAATTGTAACAAGGCAGCACATAAGAATAGAGTAATGTCAACAAAACACACTGTGATGGTAGCAAAATTGTCTGCACTTAAAACAGCCACATACATGTGCACAAACATTGAGCATATAAGAGCGAGGTTAGACACAAAGCAAAGCAAAGAAATGTGCAAAAAATGTTGTACAGGTATGTATGTAAGAATAGAAAACGCAAACCGCACCATTGCAATACATGAAGACAAACACCCGATGGTGTGAAAATAAAATTCTAATAAATGAGATCCGACACTGTGGTAATAACTAGCAAATTTTTATTTCAAAGTTTAGTAAAAACACGATATTTGTCAACACAGTTTAGATTTTAAAGTCATTCTTGGGTCAATCAATCTCCTGGTGGGCCCGTTTCTTCTTCCCCCGAATGCTTCTCTTGGTGCGCTGCTTGGCGTATTTTTCATCTGGGGTTTCCCGCAGCAGCAACCAGCAGAAATCAGCCATCATAGTGGTGTTCCATCTTCCTTGGTACCTTCTCTCTGCGTCCTTGATGTCCTGGCGAAACCTTTCACCTTGTTCTTCACTGTACGCCCCCAAGTTTTCGGGAAAGTAGTTCACATGGGAGTGCAAGAAATGGACTTTCAGGCTCATGTTACAGCCTTGTTCTTTGAAGGCATTGAGCATCCTGGCAACAATATCCTTATAGTTCTCATCCCGCCTGTTCCCCAAGAATTTGAGAACAACATCCTTGAAGGAATCCCAGGCTTCTTTTTCCTTCTCAGACATCGTTTCAGCGAGTGCTCCATCTGAAATGAGTTTCCTTATATCAGGGCCAACAAACACTCCTTCCTTTAGCTTTGCTTCAGAAAGTCGGGGGAACTTTGAGCAAAGGTACCGAAAGCACTCACCATCCTTTGGAAGGGACTTGATGAATTGCTTAATGAGACCCAACTTAATGTGGAGAGATGGTAATAGAATTTTATCACGAGGTACCAAGCTCTCATGAAGAACATTTTTCTCACCGGGTCTCAAATACTCCCGAATTGGCCAGTCTTTTTTCCCCCAGTGTAGGTCGCGGGCCCGGCTATCCCACAAGCAAAGGAAGCAGGGATATTTGGTGAAACCGGATTGCTGCCCTAATAGCATGGATAGAATTTTAAAGTCTCCACAAATCATCCACTTATGCTCATCATAACGAATCTTCTGAAGAATCAGGGCCAAATTCTCGTATTTTTCTTGGAGAATAACAGAGTGAGCAATAGGAACTGAAGCGAATGTGTTGCCATTATGAAGAAGAACACCTTTTTTGCTGTCTTTTGACGAATCAATGAACAGCCGCCATTCAGCAGGATCATACTTGAGTTTAAACTTTTCCATCACTCCGTATATATCGTTGCAAAATACCAAATCTTCCTCTTTGCTGAAATACTTCAAAAATTGTGTCTCGCGGTTGCGGTACCAATAAAAAGTTGTTCCTGGTGACAATAGATTTTTCTGTTTAAGCCGAGAACCTAGCAGTTGGGCAGCATCTTTTGGGAGTCCTAAATCCCAGACTAAATCATTCAATTCAGCTTGAGAGAAAAGTTCAGGTTTCGGATCTGGTTCAGTTTCAAACTCGGAAGTACTGGACTCATCGGGATAAGCCATCTGATGAGTCTCATCATGATCAGAACCGTCCACACAAATATGATCCAAAGATTTTGGTGGTTCAGGCACAGGTACTTCGTTGCTATGAGGCATAGGCCTAATTGCTGAGGGAAGGTTGGGGTAACTTATTACATTCTTATTTTTTAAGTTGTATCCCTTCACAATGCAAGAGCAAAAATAGCAGTCACTGCTGTGGTCTCTTTGTTCACGCCACATCATAGGTATTCCGAAACGAAATGCTTGTTTTTTACCTTTCATCCATAAGCGTAGATCTTCCTCACATGTCTTGCACACTTTGTGAGGAGCCCACGGTTTGTCTTGATCGCCTAACTTCAAACCGAAATAGGCGAAATATACTTTTTTAATAAATGCAGAAATGTTCCTCTGCCGCTTTTTCACGGTATATTCCCCACAAATAAAACAAAAACTGTCCGGAGAGTTGACGCAACCTCTGGCTCTGTGAGCCATCACAAATACACAGCACTGCAAACTACAACTGTAGTGAACCACTTCGGAATAAAGCTGGATTACGACTGAGCAAACAAAAGGTAATAATGAACTTGCAAGAAACTGAAATTTGACAGGAACGTTCATGTCGCAACCACCGTGTTTGAGCGAGCGAACGAGGCGAGGCGAACAGGAAAGAACATGCGCCAGCGCGAGTACTGGATTTAGCCCCCCGCCTCCCAATTGTCCTGTTAATGTATAAAATGAATACAAAACACTCTAAAATATCATGAGGGAGTGTTTCTAGTTAGTTAACCATTACAACCTCTATTTTGGGCCAAGAAAATAAACTGCAGTCGGCTAAAAAGAAATTATGTGAACATTCCTTATATGGGTAAGAAATCTAATTTTGCAAGAAAACGTGACGTGATGGAACATTTTGGCTATTTTTCCTGGATTCAGCACCCCAAAATCTATAGGAATCAGTTGCAAAACTGGAGGCAGTTTTTTGGTAGTGTACCTGTGTTATTGGTCTTGCAGAATTCTATCAGTCTTTCTCCAGCTTCATTTCTATTGTCAAGTCCATATTTTCCAACCATTTTGCCTTCTTTGTTGTTGCCAACTTTTGCATTCCAGTCACCCATGACTATCAGGATATCCTGTTTGCATGTTCTGTCAATTTCAGCCTGTACTTGTTCATAGAACTCATCAATTTCATCCTCTTCTGCAGCTGTTGTTGGGGCATATAGTTGAATTATAGTTGTGTGTGATGTCCCCGCACCCTAATGGCCACCCTAGGCGGTCGCCTAATAGGGCGCGTCACCTCTTTATTTTGTAGTTGTGGGTTCTCATGTAAAAATGAAAGTCCGAGAGGCTTTAAGGCTAACACAGGAAATTTATTAATTTTCACTGCTTCTCCAAAATAGAGCTTGTATAAAGCTCAACGCAAAACAAGAAAGTAAAAAGGATTTCTTCTCCTGATACAATTAACTTCAGTTACCTCCAGACTTCATGAACAAAGGCTTCATTACTTCTCCTAGCCTTTTTAACACAAGTGCTAGTTTGCCTTGCTAAAACTTCTTCACATACAAGCACTTTCTGGTTTTATTCCAGGAACATTTCTAAAAGGAAACAAGGCTTTTAAAACACAGTCCAGCCTGTTTACACCTTTTAACTAACAAAGGCAGTTGTTTGAGCTTTCCCCTTTCCAGGGCTCAAACGCTTGTCTTGTAACATATAGCACATTCCATTGGGCATTCACATTCACTGTCTGAAGGATAACTTCCTATTTCCATATCTTCAGTGTCCGGCTCTTGTACATCAAGATTAAAACTCCTCCTGGTAATACCCGGCTCTACACGTTCTAAAAGTTTAAGAATTTCCTTCCACCTAGAGGTTTTTCTGTCTCTAGGCTGCTTAGCACATACTGGCAATTCTTCCTCTCTCCATGAGTGGCTTAATGCTTTCAGCTTGTTTAACTGTCTGTTAGACAGAGGGTTACTCACGGTTCTCCTGTTATCAGATGGGCTTTTACCAAGCCTTTGGCTTATAGTAAAACTGTCCTCATTCAAAGCTCTCTCCAAAGGAAATCTCCTGCCTCCAGGTCCCAAAGCAAACCTCCCTGCTTTGTGGCTTGTTCCTTTGAATACTCTAGCAGTTTCCTCTAAGGCTGGGCCTGTCCTGGGAAATACCTCTCACTTCAGATACCCGAGGGCTTTTTCCTCCCTCCAGCACGTTAGGATTCCTGCTCCGTTCTGAGTCTCCAGTAGCTCCTCCCCTGGGAACTCCCTTCTTCCTGTAATGCTGCTTCTCAACCTCAGCATTAACATAGGCATCAGAGTATGCCTCAGGAAGCAGGCTGAGCTTCAGACTTTCCTCACCACTGTCTGAACTCTCTGACTCAGCTCTCTCCACTCTGTGTCTGTGTTCCAAGTGCTGCCTGTGTTCCGTCTGCCTCCTCTGCTCTCTGTTACTTTCCTTTTGTAATCCCCTGGGAACTCCCTTTGCACGTGTCTGAGCAGTGATCACGTGCTGCTTCCCCAGCTGGTCTTCATTACCCCTACAGCTTGTTCCTAAGCTGGGGCGTGGCCTGCAGCTATTCACTAGGTGAGTTTTTTCCTGTTTCAAAACATTTTGTGTTTCACATCCCCGCCTGCTGCTTCTCTCCCTTAAGGTAAAAGTGTGCTCTTTTCCCTTTCCTAAGGACTTGGCGACATTTTGGCCATCACATGTGTTGATAAGCATTCCTCGTAGACGAATAGAAATTGTGTTCACTGACTGCATTGTATTTCATTACAGTTCTTGCAAATTTCTTCTTAATTATAAATGCAATCCCATTTCTTCTTTGTCTTTCATTTCCAACATAGCAGACCATGTGATCATCTGATGCAAAGTGCCTGATGCCAGTCCATTTCAGTTCGCTGACACCCAACAGACAGAGTTGTACACATTCCATTTCATTCTTGGCCACCTCCAACTTCCCTTGGTTCATGCTTCATACGTTCTATGTCCCGATATGTAAGACATCTTTGCAGCTTTTGACTCTCATTTCATGCGCAGCTACATCAGTAGTCTGACGTCCCAAGGGCTTTGATCCAACCACATCATAAATGCTGGCCTTACTCTGAAAAGTCTTCAGCTGTTCCCTAGTAGCTAGTTGAGTGCCTTCCAATGTGGGGGTCTCATCTTCCAGCACTATAGTGTAATTTGTTTTGTTGTGACTATCCATTGGGTTTTCGTGGCAGGATACGGAAGCAGATTGCCAGGTCTTTCTTTCGCGCAGTTTAAGTTTAGTGTTGTTGCCGTTGTCACAGAAATGTGATCCTCCACTGCCAACACTGTCCCATTCTGCTGCTGCCAGATGGGTGGGTTGTCTTGGTCTGGCACCTCAGCTCAGACCTGCACGTCGATGTCCCCTCACATTTGGGGAAACCACACTGAAGAGGTTATGATCACCTAGGACATTCCCATTCCGACGGATAAGAAACGGGATGCAAGGAAACCCAACATAGTGGCTAAAGGAAAAACACCAGAACAGCATTGATAATAGAAGTTTCAGTTCCAATTGATTAACCTGTGAATAAATAAACCTGTGAATTGCGTGGAGAGGCATAAGATCCTGAAGTACCAAGAAATGCAGTCAAAGACCGAGAAAATGTTGCAGAAAGATACAGAAATATTTCCCATTGTATTGGGAACCACAGGCTTGATAGAGAAGAATTTCCAAGCACATCTTGACAAAGTACTCATACCTGTTACATCTTACAAACTCCAGAAGAAAACTCTCTTTGACGTGATGCTAGTACTACGCCGAACATTAGCAGTAAATTTGAGAGACTGAGATCATACTTCACATACCCTGACTTAGAAGTGAGGTTCATGACTGTCATGTTATGCACAAAGCTAACCCATTAGGAGAAACCTAAGGCAAACCAGAGAGTGCAATGATTTTAAAAATCTTTGCATAGGGGAAAGTACTTGCATCTTTTCCCCATATTTGCATGGAAGCAGATTTTTAAAAGCACTTCTCTTGATCTCCATGCATACCCTGATCCTCAAGCACTAGCTCTCCCCCATCACTCCCCTTGATAACGATCTCCCCCCCCCCCCCACCAAAGACATCCACTAGAGGTCACAGGCATCATTTTGAAACCCAGAGCTGAGAGAGCAGGAGGAACTGGGGATCACTCTTGCTCCTACTAGAGATTGGGTACCCTGGTAAGACCTGGGGGAAAGGTGGGGGCCTTGTTGCTAAGGGGATGGGTTGGGGAGATCAAATAATGGGGGATTGGATGTCTAGGGGGAGGTTATGGGGGGTTAGGGGTTGGGGGAGATTGCGGCCTTTTCAGCTGCCCCTTCAAGCCAAACAGCCTATCCAGTTTGCCCGTCCATACCAACTACTAAGCTCTACATTCCCCTCCTTTCCCTTAAATGCTCTGTGCTTGTCCTGTGCTTTCTTGAATTGATATGTTCTTTGTCTTGGTCATCTCTGCTGGGAGGCTTTTCCACACATCCACTCTCTTTCCATAAAGAAATATTTCCTCCAATTATTCCTGAGTCTATCCCCTTTCACCTTCATACTAAGCCCCCTTGTTCCAGAGCTTGCTTTCAATACATGTCAATATTTTAGGTACACCCAAAATGATGGCACACATCCCTCCAAGGAGGATCCAGGATGGTGGTTTGCTGATGCTGGGCTGTGCTGCACTCTATACTTTGCTGAAGAAAGATTTCCTGTTTGCAGTGGTGATTTTCATATGGGCTGTACGAGAACAGCAAAGTTGCAGAAGATTCATTTGCAACCAACTCAGGTGATCAGAGGGCCGGTGTATGATACATACCTTTGTCATCCTATAGCGATGGCATTTTCTCCAGTGGGCTCGATTAGATCAGTGACAGCAGAAGGAGGCTCGTTGCTATCCTCAGAGCTTGAATAGTACTCTTAGCCCAAAGCAGCAAATACCCCTGAAGAGACCATAGAGAGACTCTGTTGTTGAGGCTACAGCAACTGTGTTGGTCGCTGCTGCTTTCAGGTCAGCAGCTTCTACTCCCTCCTGTGAGGAAATGCAAACAGTGAGTAGAGAAGAGTGGTAGGGGCGGCATTAAGAGCCCTAGTGAGGAGTGTGTTGATGGAGCCCTCCACCCCTCCCCCCCTCACCCACCCCCAGAATGTGATTAAGAGAGAAGATCCCCAAAGGTTAATGCCTTGGACAGAGCGGAGGGGAATTATAGTTTCTTCCTTAAGTGTGTCTGTTGGTGAGACCAATTGATTTTATTTATTTATTTAACATCTCTTTTATATACTGCGGTATCTATTAGTCACGACAGTTTACATAGAACTGATTGGAACAGAAAACTTGAAAGTTACACGGAACACTTTGAAACAAGGTAAACTGTGAAATGTAAGCTATGAAACACTTTGAAACAAAGTAAACTATGTAAAGTAAAAAACAGCAAGGGACAGAGCTCTGGGTTGCTCTATGCAGCGTTTAGGTAATATGATTGAAGGGTTTGTATAGAACATGGTTTGCTGGGAGCCAGGTTGGTTTATGAGTTAAGTTGAGGTCAAGTAATACAGGTGATAAATATTCTATGTGTGAGGGACTATTAAGGGGGTGGCTAGGTGTCTGAGCCAAGTACTCTAGCAAAAGGAATGTCTTTAACTTTTGGCAAAAGTCCCCAATGTCTGTGAGGAGGAGAAAGTCTAGGGGGAGTGAGTTCCAGATGGTTGGTGTGTAAAAGCAGAATGCGCTGTTGGAGGTGGAGGCGCTGGTGCAGGTGATTGAAATAGGTATTGTGAGGAGAGTGTGGTTTGTGCTTCTGCATGTTCATTGGCATTGGGGTTTGTTAATAGAGACAGTAGGGAATCAGCTGATAGCTGGAGGATTGTCCTAAAGGCTTTCAGTGCCACTTTGTACCTCACTCTGCTGTGGATGTGGATCACCCATATGTGATATCCATATGTGGATATCACATATGGGTGATATGTGGTCATGACGGCTGCATCCTGTGCAAAGTCTGTCTGCTACATTCTGTGAAAGTAGCAGAGACTTTAATGAGGATTTTGGTAAGCCCTGATAGATAATGTTAGCATAGTCAAAGATGGGAGTGATGAGTGCCTGGCAGATGTTTCTGAAGTCTCCATGGTCAAGCAGATGTCTAAGGTTCCTCAGGGTTTTGATGCAGTGGTATACTGCTCTAGTGGCCTGTTTAATGTGAGCATTGAAGTTCAGATTCTGGTCCAGAGTTATGCCCAGGTATTTTACTTGTTGTTTTACTTGCAGTGTTAGGTTGGACAGCCTTCTCAATGATCTTGGCAAGTGATGGGATGCTTGAGATGGGCCTTTAAAAAGAGGGAACAGCTGGGCTGAGTGTGTGGGATTTTAATAATCTGACGGATGCTTGCTTCAGTGTGGTAGGCATGTATCCCAGAGCAAGTGATGATTGGACAATGTGTAGGGTGAGTGGCATAAACTTCTTGGATATTTTAATCCATGAGAATGAGCAAAGGTCCAGTGGGGAGGTGGTGCTGTTCAGGTTTGATATGATGTTCTCCAATTGCCTGGTGGAAACGGTGCTAAAGGCTGACCATGTTCCTGTGTCAGAGACTTCAGCAACATTGTTTACGTATCTGGGTGATGTGACTGTTGCAGAAGCGCTTGCTTGTTTAGCTTGTAGGTGTTGGGCCTTCTTGGTTGGTGAGATGGCTGTGGTGGTCTTTATGGTGGTGGGGGCATTGATGAGTTGCTGGGCAATGTCAAATAATTCTCTGGGTTGATTGAGGGAGGAGTTGAGTAAGTTGGTGTGATGTGCCGCCTTCTTTAGCAGGGTGAGGACACAGTTTTGTTTCAGGACCATGGAATATGCTGGTGTGAACCATGGTACTAGGTGTGATCTCCTCTTCTTGAGTGTGCTGTTAAACCTGGTGGCATATGAAGAAATGGAGTTCCACTGGGCAATAAGGTCATCCAGGTTGCATGGATTGTTTTGCTCTGGATCTACGTGCATGAATGGTTGGATTGTGGCAATGAAAGAATCTTTGTCAGATGTCTGAAATTTCCGGGTATGTACCAGCAGAGGTATGTTCATATGTTGAGCGTTGCTGTTTGGTAGGAAGAAGGTGAGAACTCTGTAGTCAGACCAGGGCACTGAGGAGCTTTGAGTCATGGAGGAAAGGTGCTGGTGAGGCCAGTTTGTTGAAATAAGTATTAGGTTTAGTGTGTTTACCCTTGCTGTGTGTTGCTTCTGATATTATTTGGTTAAGTTGCAGTGCTTCCATGGCCTGTAGGAAGGAGGATGCATATTTGTCTGATAACATTGGTAAGTTGAGGTCTCCCAGCAAATGAACCAGTTATTCTTGTGATATTCTGAGCATGCTTCTTCAATGAGCGGGGAGAAGTTGCTGGGTCCTGCTCGGGTAGGGGGGGGGGGGTCTGTACACTAGGCAGATGGAGAGATGAGGGTTGGTTATGGATTATGGAGTCCATGTCTTGGGTTGAACTGTGCTGTGTGGTTTTGAATTGTAGGGACTCCTTAGCTATGATGATTACTCCTTCCCCTTTCTTGTTGACTCTGGGGCAATTGAAGAGCTGGTAGGACAGTATGGCCATTTGGTTTAGGAGAACGTTATCCGTTTCCTCATTCCAGGTTTCTGTAATACATGCTATGTTGATCTGGTTGTCCTTGATATGATCGAAGATAGGGATTTTGTTGCAGATGGATCTGGCATTGATGAACATGCACTTGAGAGGGGGGCAGGTGGGTGAGTCAGCAGGAGGAGGGTTGAGTAAAGGATGAATCTTGAGGAGATTGGAGGAGTTTTATGGTGCGTGGCTTGACCATGAAAGGTGGTAGTCTGCTGTGTGGTTGATATATGATAGGGATGATCGCTGAGGTGTATGTGATTGCATGTGAAGCGAGTAGTAGGATGAGGATATATGAGAAATGGTGAAGCATATTGGTTGAGGTCTTATCTATGGTGTGTGGACTAGAAGAAGCTGTTGTTCGGGCACTGAAAGGTTCAGATTGTGGTGTGGGTGGTCACCATGGAAGAGTGTACTCAAACTAGAAGTATAGAAGAAGACTTGTCTTGTGCTTGCATCTGGCTGTGGCTGCCTTGGGTAGCAGCTGCTAGTGCTGATGGGCTCTGTGATCGCGGACACCAATGTCTCGGTGTAGGCCTTAAATTGTAAGCTTCTGAGGTCAGATAGAAACATAGAAACATAGAAATATGACAGAAAAAGACCACATGGCCTATCTAGTCTGTCCTTCCATAACAACTACAACAGTCCCCTTTTTACCTTTAGAGATCCTCTGTGTTTGTCCCATGCTTTTTTGAATTCAGTTACTGTCCTCATCTCTACCACCTCCACTGGGAGACAATTCCACGGATCCACTACTCTTTCCGTAAAGAAATATTTCCGCATATCACTCCTGAATCTATCTCCCTTCACCCTCATCCCATGTCCCCTCGTAGCAGAACTTGCTTTCAATTGAAAGAGGCTCTCTCCCTGAACATTAATGCCACAGAGGTATTTAAACATTTCAATCATATCACCTCTATCCCGCCTTTCCTCTAAGGTGTACATATTAAGATCCTTCAGTCTGTCCTCATATGCTTTATAATGAAGACCATTAATTATTTTAGTAGCCACCCTCTGCACCGACTCCATCCTGTTCACATCCTTTTGAAGGTGCGGTCTCCAGAATTGCACACTATACTCCAAATGAGGTCGCACCAAAGATTTATACAGAGGCATTATCACCTCCTTTTTTCTGCTAGCCATTCCTCTCTGTATGCACCCAAGCATCCTTCTAGCTTTTGCCGTCGCCTTTTCTACCTGTTTAGCTACTTTAAGATCATCAGACACAACCACGCCTAGGTCCCGCTATTCTTTAGTGGACAAAAGTACTTCACCCCCTATATTATATTGCTCCCTTGGATTGCTGCAGCCCAAATGCATGACCTTACATTTTTTAACATTAAATCCCAGCTGCCAAATTCTAGACCATTCTTCAAGCTTAGCTAGATCCCTCCTCATGTTATCTACACCTTCCTGGGTGTCTACTCTATTGCAGATTTTGGTATCATCCGCAAAGAGGCAAACCTTACTTGAAAGCCCTTCCGCTATATCACTAACAAAGATGTTAAAAAGAATCGGACCAAGGACAGATCCCTGGGGCACACCACTGATAACATCCTTCTCCTCAGAGTGAGCTCCATTTACTTGAACTCTTTGTCGCCTCCCACCCAACCAATTTCTAACCCAAGCAGTAACTTTAGGGTCCATCCCTAGGGTGCTCAGTTTGTTTATAAGTCGCCTGTGAGGAACTGTGTCAAAGGATTTACTGAAATCTAAATACACCACATCTAGGGCTCTCCCTCGGTCCAACTCCCTGGTCAACCAGTCAAAGAAATCAATCAGATTGGTCTGACAAGACCTGCCTCTGGTGAATCCATGCTGCCTTGGATCCTGTAATTGGCTGGACTCCAGAAACCTCACTATTTTCTCTTTCAGCAGCATTTCCCATAGTTTTCTCACCACCGAAGTTAAACTAACCGGCCTGTAGTTTTCAGCCACATCCTTACTTCCGCTTTTGTGTAAAGGCACCACATGAGCCTCTCTCCAGTCCTTTGGCACCACTCCCGACTCCAACGAGGCATTGAAAAGGTCACTCAGTGGAGCTACTAAAACGTCTCCAAGTTCCGTCAGTATTCTCGGGTGTATTCCATCCGGTCCCATCGCTTTGTCTACTTTAAGTTGAGATAGTTTCTCACGAACACAGTCTTTTGAAAATTGTTCAAGATGTCCTTTGCTTCTGTTCCTATTTGTGGGTGTTTTCTGAGGTCCTGCTCCTGGTTCTTCATCTGTGAACATAGAACAAAAATATTTGTTAAGCAATTCCGCTTTATCCTTATCAGCTTCTACATATTCCTCCCCTGCACCCTTGAGTCTGACAATACCACTCTTGCCCTTCCTCTTCTCACTAATATATCTGAAAAAATGTCTTATCCCCCCATTTTATTGCATTGGCTATTTCCTCCTCCTTTTGAATCTTTGCCTTCTTGACTACTTTGCTAGCTTCTCTAAGTTTTTCCAAATACAGATGCCTGTCTTCCTCTCTCTGTGATCTCTTGTATTTCATGAAGACCTCCTTCTTTTTCTTCACTTTTTCAGCTACTTCTTTCGAAAACCATAGCGGTCTCCTTTTCCTTTTACCTTTATTTACCATTTTAACAAAAAGGTTGGTTGCCCTTAAAATATCCCCTTTCAGTTTTTCCCACTGTTTTTCTACATCCCTCAGCTGTTCCCATCCAACTAACGACTCCCTGAGGTATTGGCCCATCTTCGCAAAGTTAATCTTCCTAAAGTCTAAGATCCTCACCTTTGAATGGACTCTAACAGCCCTAGTCCTAATACTGAACCACACCATCTGGTGATCACTGGATGCAAAATGATCTCCCACTACAACATCAGAAACACTTTCACCATTGGCAAGCATCAAGTCCAGTACGGCCCCTTCACGTGTGGGGTCTGTTACCAGTTGCCTGAATAGTTCTCCCTGTAGAGAATCCAGGATCTCCTTACTTCTAGATGATACTGCAGCAGGAACGTGCCAATCAACATCTGTCATATTGAAATCTCCTATCAGTAGCACTTCCCCTTTCCTAGCAATGCTGCGCATGTCTTCAATTAACTCTCTGTCCACCTCTTCCTCTTGTGAGGGAGGTCTGTTTATCACACCAATGTAAATAGATTTCTCTTTCCCTCTTTCTAGTTTAACCCACAGTGCCTCCCCTCTCCCTTTTAAGCTCTGTAATTCCAAAGCTTTAATAGTAATTTTACATATAGTGCCACTCCTCCTCCCCTACCTCCTACCCTGTCCTTTCTGAATAAAGTATAGCCAAGTATAGTTACATCCCAATCATGGTTTTCTGTGAACCATGTTTCTGTAACTGCCACTAAATCCAAGTCAGCCACTCCCACCAAAGCTTCAACATCAGGGATCTTATTTCCCATGCTACAGGCATTTATACACACTGCTTTCCATATGTTACCCCTGTTACCCATTTCCATAAAGTTATTTAATGTATCACCTACCTGGGGGCTTTTTCACCCATCCCCAACGAATCTAGTTTAAAGTCCTCTTCAGTAGATTAGCTAGTCTACTACTGAAGGCGCGTTGACCTTTCTTGGACAGATGAATACCATCTCTGCTCTGCAACCCTTGGAACAGCATCCCATGGTTTAGGAAACCAAAACGCTCTCGATGACACTGTGGGCTGTATTAGTAGTTCCTTGTTAACTGTTGTGAAGGGCTCAATGGCATTGGCGGTGGGAGGGGTTGGTACTGCTCTTTGTGCTCTTTGTTCCCCAATGTCAATGCCACTCGGGGATATGCACATGTTAGCACTTGTAATTGCTTGGGCTCTTTGTTGAGTTGGGTGCTTGAGCAGGGGTGCACCACTCTGCAATCAGAATTTGGTAGAATTCTTGCCGTACCGGTTTGTAACCAAGGCATCTCTCATGGCTCTCAGTCATCGTTTGCTGTCCCTGCCTTTGGTGGGCATGCCTTGGGTGCAGCAGTTTTAAAAGTCCTGCCAATGCATTTGGTTGGCCAGATGGAAGAGGAGCTTACCGCCTCTCTGCTGGGTCCTGCAGCCCATCCTAGATTTATTTATTGAACAGTTTTATATACTGCCTTTCAAAGAAGTCAAAGTGGTTAACATCGAACATAACAAGAACATTACATTATAACTTGTCTTAACAGGTAATTTTGCATATACATATGTAACACCATAGAAAGATGTCTAACATATTTACAGATGGGTGACTACATTTTGTCAGTTTTAAAGGTAGCATATTGTATTTTAGAGGAGATGAATATTTAGACTTTTGCAGGTATCACATGCATATATCATATCCATATATGCATCTATAGGTGGTGTGATATTTACAGGTGGCTGCAAAGGATTTACTTATTCTGCCATATAAGTTTGACCATGGGAGGAAGTGTTTATCTTTTTGTTTCCAGGTTTCGTCGTTTGGCTCTTTTTTCCATTTCCTGAAAGATGTTTTTTTGGCAACAGCAGCCTCTCTGACCTCACCTTTAAACCATGCGGTCAGAGAGGCTGTTGTTGCCAAAAAAGTGCTGGTGCTTCCTTGCCAATTGATGCAAGCAACTGTCGTGGCAATGTCCAAGAAAGCACAGTTACTTACCTGTAACAGGTGATCTCTGGGAACAGCAGGAATAAGTCTTCACATATGGGTATCGTTGGTACCGACGGAGCCTGCGCGGGAACGCTCCCCGGCGTCCAGTAAGAAAGCTTTTGGGAGCATCCCACAGCGCCTGCGCGCTGCCTTCCCGCCTTTCCTAACCGCCTCTCTCCAGTTCGAGTTTTAAAGCTGAGACAAAGAGAGAGAGAGGAAAGTAAAGATAGATAGAGAGATACAACTCCTAGGGGAGGTGGGTGGGTTGTGAAGACTTATTCCTGCTGTTCCCAGAGATCACCTGTTACAGGTAAGTAACTGTGCTATCTCCAGGAACAAGCAGGAATGAGTCTTCACATATGGGGTATCGTCGGTACCAACGGAACCTGCGTGGGAACGCTCCCCAGCGTCCAATAAGAAAACTTTTGGGAGCATCCCACAGCGCCTGCACGCTGCCTTCCCGCCTTTCCTAACCGCCTCTCTCCAGTTCGAGTTTTAAAGCTGAGACAAAGAGAGAGAGAGGAAAGTAAAGATAGATAGAGAGATACAACTCCTAGGGGAGGTGGGTGGGTTGTGAAGACTTATCCCTGCTGTTCCCAGAGATTACCTGTTACAGGTAAGTAACTGTGCTATCTCCAGGAACAAGCAGGAATGAGTCTTCACATATGGGGTATCGTCGGTACCAACGGAACCTGCGTGGGAACGCTCCCCAGCGTCCAATAAGAAAACGTTTGGGAGCATCCCACAGCGCCTGCGTGCTGCCTTCCCGCCTTTCCCAACCGCCTCTCTCCAGTTCTTCTCTTCCGCGGTGCCAGCAGGTCGTGTTCCTGTCACCGAAGAAGAAGTTCTTTATTTTTTCTTTATTCTTTTGTGTCGCGTCTGCCTTCTTCGACGTCGGACCGGTACCGCCGGTCTTTCTTTTCTTTCTTTAAAAAAAACAAAAAAACGCTTTATTTCTACTGTGCATTTTCAGTTTTTGGGCCCTAGGCCTAAAGATATTTTCCTCATGGAGAAGCCCGCGTCTGGGTTTAAAAAATGCACAAAATGTGGCGGTACTATTTCTGTCACCGACACCTATGAATGGTGTCTAAAGTGTTTGGGACCTGACCATTCCATCACGGATTGTATGTCCTGTACCATGATGTCTAAGAGAGGTCGGTAGAACCTAGCTGCCAAGCTCATTACCCTGTTTCCCTCTGATGCAGCTTCGGTAGCATCGACGTCTTCCAGGGCCTCCTCTTCCTCCCATGGATCTCAGGCAACCAAGCATAAATCTGGTCAGTCCTCGAAGGGCAGATCTCCCTCCAAGCATCGCGATGCCTCCGGGCTTGCCCTCGAGGATTCCGCACTGGCAAAATTACCCCGGCGGGAAGCTCCGGCTTCCAAAGCATTATCTATGGGGTCACAGGTTGACATCGATGGCTCGGCCTCGACAGATCACCTGTTGCCGTGTTCTGGGGTACCGGTGGCTCCCACTGGTACCGACATCCAGACTCTGGTGGCGTCGATGGATCAGAAGATTCTGACCATGCAGCGCACCTTAACGGCTTTCATACAGGCTGCGACGCCTCCGGTACCGCAACAATCCCTGTTGCTGGTACCGGCTCCGGTACCGGCATCGCTCCCGGTACCAGTACCAATTGCATCGACATCGGCTTCGGTGTCGACTGCAACGGTACCCTGTCCTATGATGCCCATCGGTACCGAAACGGTACCGATTACTCCCGATGTCGATCCCACTCGATACAGTTATCGGGCTTTACAGGAGCATCCAGACAGGCGATACTTCAATTCCTCTGAGGACTCTGAGTCTGAGGGTTCTGTAGAAGCATCGATACTTCTTCCTCAGGAGTCTTCTTCACCTAAACGAAGAATGTCTCCTCCAGAAGACTTGTCTTTTCAAGACTTTGTTAGGGAAGTGGCTAGCGGCCTCTCTATCACAGTGGCCCCTGAGTCAGAACCCAGAGCCAAGGAGTTGGATATTTTACAATATCCTAAAGCTTCTAAGGAGGCAGCTACTTTACCTGTTCATGAGATTCTTTATGATCTCATGTTGAGGATGTGGGAGACACCTCTCACCACCTCTCCTCATTCTCGCAGGTTAGACACCATGTATTGTGTCCCTCCTTGTCCTGGCTTCCACAAGACTCAGCTTCCTCACCACTCTATTGTGGTAGAGTCTGCCATGAAGAAGATAAAGAGTGCAAAAAGACACTCATCTAATCCTCCAGGGCGTGAATGCAGGACCCTGGATGCTTTTAGCCGAAGGGTTTTCCAAGCTGCTATGCTAGCTGCTAGGATCAATTCCTATAGTCTCTATATAGGAATGTTTCTAAAAGAAGTCACAGATCATCTGCAGACTTTAACCCCTTTCATTTCAGAGGATAAAAGAGAGGAGTTTCTCACTTGGCTCAAACATGCCCAAGATGTCTCCAAATTTTCCAACCGTGCAGCCTTTGACTCTTTTGAGTGTGTAAGCAGAGCTTCGGCTATTGCCATAGGGGCACGCAGAATTGCTTGGCTACAAGCTTCTGATTTGGAGCTCTGGGTCCAAGATCAATTGGGAAATCTCCCTTGTACAGGTGAAAACCTTTCTGGTAAGGATTGGCAAGCAAAGGCCACTCAGATGGATGCTGAAAACTCTGCTTTGGATCGACTTTCAAAGTCTACCTCTGCTCCTGTTAAGAAAAGATTGTTAAAAAGACATCTTTTTCCAAAAAGGGAAGATACTATCCTGGTTATGGTCAGCAGGCATCTTCTGCAGGTCGTTTTGCTGCAAAGCGTCAGCAACCACCTAAACAGGCCAAGGCAAAGGCAGCTAGACCTTCCACGGCCCAGCAGCCTCAGCCTCCTCAGGGCCTTTGAGTCGCTACTAGAGAACTTAGCCTTTCTAGCTCTGGAAGGACCAGAGCCCCTTACCATCCCAGGAAGGTTGACTTACTTTGCTCCCAGATAGGAGCGAATCACAGCAGAGCAATGGACACTCTCCATCATAAGGGAAGGGTACAAACTTCATTTCTTAAGCCTTCCCCCCCCCCCCCCCACACCATGGTGAACAGTTCAATTCTCCAACATCTCTCCTCAACCTTCTAGGTCAGGAGATTGCCATCCTTCTTGCCCAAGGGGCAATAGAAGAAGTACCTCTTCTTCAACAAGGCACAGGGTTCTACTCCCCTTATTTTCTTATTCCAAAGAAAACAGGGGGCTACAGACCCATCTTAGATCTCAGAGAATTGAACAAATTTCTATTCAAGGAGAAATTCAAGATGATTTCTCTCGGTGCTCTGCTTCCATACCTTCAGAGTCAGGACTGGCTTTGTTCTCTAGATCTCAAGGATGCGTACACCCAAGTCCTCATCCATCCAACTCACAGAAGGTTCCTTCGGTTCCTTTTTCAAGGAAAGCACTACCAATACAGGGTGCTTCCTTTTGGTCTGGCCTCTGCCCCAAGGGTGTTCACGAAATGCATGGCAGTAGTAGCTGCATTTCTACGCACTCTAGGAATATTCGTCTGCCCATATCTGGACGACTGGCTCATTCGAGCTCCATCTCAAGCAGAGGCCAAGACTTGTCTAACCTGCACAATGCGTGTCCTTCAGTATTTGGGACTAGTAATAAACATCCCAAAATCCAGTCTCACCCCTACTCAGTCCCTCGAGTTTACAGGGGCTTGGTTGGATACCATAACTGCAAGGGCCTATCTTCCTCAGGCCCGTTGCCTACGCTTGGTGCAGTTAGCCTCCCAAATACAGTTAAAGCCCCTTTTAACTGCTCGAGAAATGCTACAACGCTTAGGCCAGATGGCATCCACGGTGCATGTGGTTCCATATGCTCGCCTTCACATGAGGGCAGCTCAATGGACTTTGTCCACCCAATGGACTCAGGCATCAGGTTGCCTGTCAGACAAAATAGCAAACTCCAGTCGCCTTTTTTGGTCTCTCCAGTGGTGGAAGTCCTCTCAAAACCTATTGCTGGGGTCCCCTTTTCAACAGTCATTTCCCCAAGCAACCCTTACAACAGATGCCTTTCCAATGGGTAGGGGAGCTCATCTGCAAGATCTCTCCACCCAGGGCATCTGGTCTCCAAAGGAGACTTTACTACACATAAATCTCTTGGAACTCTGAGCAATTTTCTTAGCTCTCAGAGTGTTCCACTCCCTGCTCAGCTACAGGACAGTCCTCATCCACACGGACAGTCAAGTAGCCATGTTACGTTTACGTTTACGTTTATTCAGGCTTTATATACCGCCCAACATTTAGTAGTACCTGGGCGGTTTACAACACAAGTTTAAAAACAAACTTAAAAACACTATTCTAAAACCGTTTAAAATGGCTGAGAAAGAGAAAAGGAACGCCAATAAAACAAATAGGAAAGAGGAGGAAGGAAAGGCAAGAAAAGAACAAACCACAACGTAGTAATTAACAACAAGCAATTAAGACATCAAGTGGACAGGAGGGAGGGGGTAACAGAGGGAGGGGAGGATGTTGGGAGTGGCAGGTCAAAGGCTAGGCTGAAAAGGTAGGTTTTGAGTTGTGATTTGAATTTTGGATAGGACTCCTCTGCACGGAGTGAAGGGGGGAGTGAGTTCCAGAGGCTGGGGGCTAGAAAGAAGAAGGCAGAAGTACGGGTGGAAACAAGATGAGCCTGGGTAGGTGAGGGAAGGGCTACTGTAAACAAGCAGGGAGGGACTGGCTCGCTGTCGCTTTGCAACGAAGCTTTGCGACTGTGGGCCTTCGCCAGAGAGCATCAGATTCATCTTATGGCAGTATATCTTCCAGGCATTCAAAACTCTTGGGCAGACAGACTCAGTCGAGTTCTGCTTCCACACGAATGGTCCCTCCACAGGGACAAGGTAGCCAGGATTTTTCTAATTTGGGGAACCCTGGACATAGACCTATTTGCAAGTCCGTGGAATGCCAAACTTCCCCGGTTCTGTTTCAGGATTCCATGTCAGGGAGTTCAGGCCAAGGATGCCTTCCTCCTTCACTGGGGTCAAGACTTCCTTTCCACCCATTCCCCTAATTCCCAAAACACTGTTCAAGCTTCAGAGAGACCGAGGTTCTATGATCCTCATAGCACCACATTGGCCACGCCAAGTGTGGTACCCTCTACTTCTGCATCTCTCTCAAGCTCCGTCCCTGGAGTTGGGCTCTGCTCCAGATCTTCTCTCCCAGGAAGACGGAACGTTGTGGCACCCAAACCCCCAGTCTCTCCATCTGAGGGCCTGGTTGCTGAAGGCCTAGACCTTCAAGTTTTCCATCTCTCTCAGCAAGTCAGAGATATTATTCATGCTTCTAGAAAGCTTCCACTAGACGTTCCTATGCTTTCAAATGGAAAAGATTTACCATTTGGTGTTCAGAGAAGGGTCTTAACCCTCTTGCAATACCTTTGAATTCTTTACTAGAGTATCTTCTGCATCTTTCCCATGCAGGCCTCAAATCGAATTCGGTAAGAGTCCATTTGAGTGCTATTGCAGCGTCCCTCAAGCCTCTCAATGGACAACCTGTTTCCTCTCATCCTCTTATAGCAAGATTCATGAGAGGCCTTCTTTTAACTAAACCTCCCATTAGACCACCTCCAGTGGCATGGGACTTAAATCTGGTTCTTGGCCAGCTTATGAAGCCACCCTTTGAACCTTTAGCCGCCACCTCCTTGAAATTTCTTTCTTGGAAGGTTATCTTTTTCATTGCAGTCACCTCAGTACATTGCATCAGTGAGTTGCAAGCCTTGGTGGCTAATCCTCCTTATACAAGGTTCCATCATGATAAGGTAGTCCTCAGGACCAATCCACACTTTATGCCCAAAGTGGTCTCGCCTTTTCATCTGAACCAGGAGGTATACTTACCTGTCTTTTTTCCAGGACCTCATGCATCAAGTGCAGAGAGGAATCTTCATACTTTGGATTGTAAAAGAGCTCTCGCCTTTTACTTACAAAGAACACAGCAACATAGAAAGTCTTCTCAACTCTTTGTTGCTTTTGATCCTTCCCATTTAGGGCTTCCAGTTTCTAAGAGAACACTGTCCAACTGGATTGCTCAGTGTATTTCTTTCACCTACCAAAGCAGGAACCTTTCTCTGGAAGTCCATATGTCAGCTCACAATGTGAGAGCCATGGCAGCCTCAATGGCTCACCTAAACTCTGTGTCCATCGACCAAATCTGTCGAGCGGCCACCTGGGCCTCGGTTCATACCTTCACAGCCCATTACTGTTTGGACAAGGACTCCCGCCGGGATGCCTCGTTTGGTCAGGCTGTTCTCAAACACCTGTTCCATTCCTAATCAACTCCTACCCACCTACCCTGGTTGGATGCCAGAGATCCATGGGGGGAGGTGGAGCCCTTTTCAAGGACACAACTCTGGGGTCTCTCCCTGGCATCTGCAGCTAGGGAGTCCCCATTTGTGAAGACTCATTCCTGCTTGTTCCTGGAGATAGCACAGTTACTTACCTGTAACAGGTGATCTCTGGGAACAGCAGGAATAAGTCTTCACAACCCACCCACCTCCCCTAGGAGTTCTATCTCTCTATCTATCTTTCTTTCCCTCTCTCTCTCTCTCTCTTTGTCTCAGCTTTAAAACTCGAACTGGAGAGAGGCGGTTGGGAAAGGCGGAAAGGCAGCACGCAGGCGCTGTGGGATGCTCCCAAAAGTTTTCTTATTGGACGCTGGGCAGCATTCCCGCGCAGGCTCCGTCGGTACCGACAATACCCCATATGTGAAGACTTGTTCCTGCTGTTCCCAGAGATCACCTGTTACAGGTAAGTAACTGTGCTTTATCTTATGGATGGCAGATGTCTATGGGGGATCTGTTGTACTGTGGGGCCAGAGTAGGTGTCTGAATCTAGGTGGGAAATAACTCTTTAGTTAGCTCTAAAGTGCCAAAGTGCTCCATGAAGAGGTGAGTTTTTAGGTCTTTTCTGAATGTTGCTAGGTCTGTGGTAGCTCTCAGCCTATCTGGTAGGGAATTCCATAATGTAGGCAGGGAAGCTAAAAGCTCTGTTAGTTGTTACTTTTGTGAGTTTTCTAAAGGAATTGGGAACGAGTAGGTGTTTTGGCTGCTCTCCGTCCTTGGTCTGTTCTTTAAGGGGTTGTTTAGTAGCTCAGATAAGTATGATTGGGCTATTTCGCTTATCAGTTTAAACATAGTCATGATTATTTTATATTTGATCCATTTAAACCATTATTAAGAAGGGACCCAGGATATCAATGCTTGACCCAGTACAAGCATTGTGGAACCTGTGTCTTTTGGGGAACCTGCTAGGTACGTATGACCTAGATTGGCCACTGTTGGAAACAGGATACTGGGCTTGATGGACCTTGGTCTGACCCAGTATGGCATATCTTATGTTCTTATCCTGCTTTGTATTGGTAGCCAGTGTAGCTTGAATAGAATTGGGATAATGTTTTCCAATGTGCTTGCTTTGATGACCATTCTAGCAGCAATATATTGTGCTACCTTGATTTGGTGTAATGTTTGTCTTGGGAGTCCTTGAAGAATGATGTTACTGCAGTCAATGTGAGGGAGTATGAGTGCTTGGAGGACTGATCTAAAGTCCTGTTGTGGTAGCGGGGGCCTTAGGTTTTTTAGGAATCTTAGCTTGTTTTATATAATTGCAGTTGTGTTCTTGATGTGTGTTGTTAGGTTTAGTGTTCTATCTATAATGATGCCAAGGTACCTTGTTTCGTTCTTGATAGCAATAGATGTATTTTCAATTTCTATTTCTAGTGGGGGAGTAAAGTTTTGATTTCTTGTCAAGAATAGTGCCTCCGTTCTTTTTAGGTTCATTTTGAAATTATGGTTATACAGCCATTGTGATATTTTGGTAATGCATGTTTTGTTGCTGGTGAAGTCAAGAGACACTGTGTCCATTGGGAGGTATATCATCATCACATCATCTGCATATATTGCATATTTTATGTTGCATTCCTGTATAATGTGGCAGACTGGCTGTAGGTATATATTGAAAAGGAGAGCTGAGAGGTCAGAGCCCTGTCGAATCACTTGTTTTTGAGAGGACTTTGATGAATGGTTTCCTATTTTAACCTGTTGAGATCGGTCAGTAAGAGAGGACTGTAACCATGAGAATGTGGTGCCATGTATCCCCACTTGCTTAAGTCTTTACGTGAGAATAGAGTGATTGATGGAGTCAAACGCATCTGTAATATTTAGGAATATTAACAGAACTGCTTGTTTTGGGCTATCAATGTACTTTAACAGGTTATCAGTGAGTCCTGTCAGAAGAGTTTCTACGCTGTGGTATGGCATGAAGCCATACTGGTGTGTGTCAAGGGGTGCGTGCGACTCAATGTGATCTTGTAGTTGTGAATGCACGATCTTTTCATTGATTTTTGCCATAAATGGTAGGCTAGAGATAGGCCTATATGATGATGGGTATAAGTTGTCTAGGTTCTTTTTTTTTCAGAATTGACCTGATTGAGGCCCTTTTAAGGAGTCTGGGCATGATTTCCTTTGTAAAAGAGAAGTTGACTATGTCAAGGATGTGTGGGGCTAGATCGGGTTAATCCAGCTAACTGGGCACTGGTCAAGGCTTAAAGTTGGTAGTATTTATGTTGGAGATCACTCTGTCTAGGTCCTTGAGGGTTACTATGTGGAAGTTAGGCCATATATGTTTGGGGGTCGATTGCGAGTAGGTGAGTGATATCGGGAAATCTGATATGTGCGTGAGTTTAGAGATGTAATAGTTAGCTACTGTAAGGACTGAGGGGTAATATGAGTATGTTGTTTTATTTTGTGGACTTGCTAGGTTTTTAACAATTTCAAATAGTTCTATGGAGCGGTTAAGGGAGTTTGTGAAGATTTTAGTATGATAGGCTTTCTTTGATATGTTTATTGTATTTCTGTAAGATTTTAGTTTCTCATTGTATTGTTGCCTGTCAGTAATGGAATTTGATCTTCGCCATTTTTTTCAAGTTTCCTTAATTCTCTTTTTAGTTGCTTTATTTCCTGGATGTGCCAAGGTTCAGATTCTCTTTGCCTATTTCTTATTTGGTTACCTTGAGGGTTAGAAGGACAGCTGCCTTCATTATTTCTTCATTCCAATTTGTTATACTGGTATTAATTTCAAATATTGGAAGAGAAATTTGAGGCATAATTTGATTTAGGAATGTGTCTCTGTCAAATTTCCTGTACCTGGTGCAAGGTCTATGCATAGGTTTTGGGGTTAGATATTTGGTGTTGTATAGGAGGTTGAAGCTTATTAGGTAATGGTCAGACCATAGAACAGGAGTGGCTTGGGTTACGTGTAATTGTCGCAGTGCTGGGAGTGGCTTGGGTTATGTGGCTTGGAGTTACGTGTAATTGTCACAGTGATTTGGGCGTGAAAATTAGGTTGAGTGAGTTCCCTTTTATGTGTGTCAGGAAGTCTATGATTTGCTCAAAATCTAGCTCAGACATGGTTTCAATGAATGTTTTGGAGTGGTTAGGATTGAGTGAGGGGAGGTTTGTTGCCTAGAATGACTAATTGCTTCCTATTCGTCTCTCCGGGCCAGTCCAGGAAAGTAGGGTAGTCATCCTCCTCTAGCAGCTGAGGGCTGAAAAGAACTGAAAACTCTTTGCTGACAGGCGCACTAGCTCCCCCTGGTGTCCGAGAGAGTCCATCAGTCTTTCAGTCCTCAGCAGCTGAGCTGGTTGTATAGCTGACAGGCTCCGGAGAGACTGCTAGAATCAGGGACATAATTATATTTATATTTCTTTATCATCTGGTAGAGGGATTCAGGTGATCTGCAAGCTGACTGAAAAGCTCTAGCAGAGTTATTCGGTGCAGCCACTTTCCATTTTTTTGTTCTGTACCACAGAGGGAAAGTGCAGAATCCCTCCGTTTTTTTCTCCAGAACCACCAAGTCGGTGTGTTTTTAAAGCAGAGCCTGCTTAAGGGAGATTGTCTTAATTATTGAAATTACACCAGAGAAATTCGCTGGGAGCCCCAGGGAACACTTCTCTGTTCTAATGACGGCAGTTCCGGCTACCCGCTAGCAGCGGGGAAGCGGTTGGCTGAAAGATTAACACCACAGTTGTTTTTCAGGTAGGAGCTGCTACCGGGACGTTCGTAGTGTTAGGCTTGGGGCTTAAACCGTCGCGGGGTTAGATTGCGGGTTGTCGGGTCAAGAAGTGCCTCGTTTCCCGCTAGCTTGTTTTCCCAGGACGCGTTTGGTTCTCCGTGGTTTAAATACCGGCTTCGCGGCGTCGCGACGGTGCACTTTAGGAATTTATTTCTTTTGACTTCTTCTGTTTATTTCTAGTTTGCGTGGGTTCATGGAGCCTCAAAAGTGCAAAGAGGCTAAAGAGGAAGAGATGGTTAAGGCCCCGAGCGGGACAGAAAGAGCGGGAACGGCGGCCATTTTAGCTCAGCTGCCGGTTTCTCCCGCGCTGCCAGTCAAGTCAGGGAAAAAGAGAGCGAAATCACACAAAGCTCCTTCTGCTGAGGGAGCAGTGCAGTTATCTGTGTCTAAGGAGACAGGATCCTTAGAGTCCTTTTTCTCCGCGGAATTTATTTTGGTACTCCATGTTATTGTTGTTAAGTGCCGTCGAGTCGGAGTCGACTCATGGCGACCCTCTGGATAGCTATCCTAAATTGTGTTCGGTCTTCAGTCAGGCGGCTCATTGTTGACAGACTGGTACCTGTAGCTGCTGTTATTGTATCGATCCATCTCATTGCTGGCCTTCCTCTTTTGCGTTGACCTTCTATCTTGCCAAGCATAATGTCTTTCTCTAATGATTTCTCTCTTCGCATGATGTGTCCAAAGTATGAAAGTCGAAGTCTTGTCATCTGAGCTTCTAAAGAAAGCTTAGGTTTGATCTCCTCTAGTACCGACTGGTTTGATCTTCTGGCAGTCCATGGTATACACAGTATTCGCCGCTAACACCATAACACCATATGTAAATAGTTGTTTTGCATGTCTCCCTAAGTTATCCAAGTTGTATTTCCCTGTTCTATGTAAAAACCGATATGTAAAAACTAAGTTATCCAAGTTGTATTTCCCTGTTCTATGTAAAAACCAATACTTGTTATTTATGGTTCTTTGTTCCATGTAAACCGCGCTGATGCTAAAGAGTGCGGTATATGTTGTTGTTGTTAAGTGCCGTCGAGTCGGAGTCGACTCATGGCGACCCTCTGGATAGCTATCCTAAATTGTGTTCGGTCTTCAGTCAGGCGGCTCATTGACGACAGACTGGTACCCGTAGCTGCTGTTATTGTAGCGATCCATCTCATTGCTGGCCTTCCTCTTTTGCGTTGACCTTCTATCTTGCCAAGCATGATGTCTTTCTCTAATGATTTCTCTCTTCGCATGATGTGTCCGAAGTATGAAAGTCGAAGTCTTGTCATCTGAGCTTCTAAAGAAAGCTTAGGTTTGATCTCCTCTAGTACCGACTGGTTTGTTCTTCGGGCAGTCCATGGTATACACAGTATTCGCCGCCAGCACCATAATTCAAAGGCATCAAAGGCATCAGTCTTTTCAAGGATCCATCTCACATCCGCAATGATGTCTCTCGTTCCTCGCCCTTTCCTGAACCCTGCTTGCACTTCAGGTAGTTCTTGTTCTAGGTATGGCTGTAGTCTCTTTTGAATAATCTTCAGTAGAATCTTGCTGGCATGTGGGATCAGAGCGATTGTGCGATAATTTCCACAGTCAGTTGGATCACCTTTCTTTAGTATTGGTATAAACACAGATCTTTTCCAGTCAGTTGGCCATGATGTTGTCTTCCATATTTCTTGGCAGAGCCTTGTAAGTACGGTAACAGCTGCATCAGATTGCTGCAATACTTCTATGGGAATGCTATCAATGCCTGGTGCTTTGTTCTTTGATAAGGCTTTCAATGCTGCTTCAACTTCTTCTTTCATCACCAATGGTTCCTGATCATAAGGTATAGGTTGAAACGGCTGTTGGTCCACTTGATCTTTATCATATAAAAACTCTGTATATTCCTTCCACCTTTTCTTGATCTTCTCAGCATCATTCAACATAGAACCTTGAGCATCTTGTAACATTCCAATTCGGGGCTGGAACTTTTTCTTTAACTCTCGCAGCTTTAGGAAAGCCGATCTTGTTCTTCCTCTAATAGTTTCTGCTTCTATTTCCTTGCAAGTGTCATTGTAGTACTTTTCCTTGTCCTGTCTTGCTGCACGTTGGAAATCTCTGTTGAGTTCTGTGATTGTCTTTCTTTCTCCTTTGGCTTTAGCTTCTCTGCGTTTCTGTGCAATTTTCAGAGTTTCTTCCGTCATCCATTTTGGCCGTTTTTGCTTTTTCACCTTTTGTAGAGACTTCTCGCTTTCTTCCAGCACAACCTTCTTGATGTCATTCCATAACTCTTCCGGAGCTCTGTCATTTGTATCTAAAGCAGCAAATCGATTTTGCAGGCAGTCTTTAAATTCCAGTGGTATATTCTCAAGGTCATATTTTGGTGCATTCATGAGTAGTTTGCTCTTTTTCAACTTTAGCTTGAGTTTGCATACTAGTAGTTGATGATCTGTACCACAGTCAGCTCCAGGTTTTGTCTTTGTTGATGTTACAGAGCTTTTCCATCGTTGACTTCCACAGATGTAGTCAATTTGATTTTTATACAATCCATTGGGTGAAGTCCATGTGTACAGTCGTCGCTTGTGTTGCTGGAAGAAGGTGTTTGAGATGAATAGATCATTGGTCTTGCAGAATTCTATCAATCTTCTATCAAAATAAATAAATAAATATAAATATTCCAATCTCAGCCTCCCCAGCCAATCCCAACATAATACACGTCTTCACCAAGACTCATGCTTAACACAACCCCAACTATAAAATTCGTTAGCCTGACACTCCTGTTACTTATCCATTTTTCACATTACAATGCCTAACCATGCACTTCATATGATGTTCTAATCTTTTACCTACATAACACTGTACATAGTTTTCCTCCCCTGTTCATCCAAGTTTGTATCCCTTGTTTATTGTAAACTCAATGTAACTTGTTACATTGTTGTATATTTTGTTCAAATGTAAACCGCACTGATTGTAATAGCGCGGTATATAAGAAATGCCAATAAATAAATAAATAATATAAATAAATAATTCAAAGGCATCAATTTTCTTCCTATCTGTCTTTTTCACTGTCCAGCTTTCACATCCATATGATGTTATTGAAAATACCATGGCTTGAACAAGTTGAATCTTTGTATGGAGAGAGACATCTCTGCTCTTGAGAATCTTATCTAGGTCTTTCATAGCCATTCTGCCAAGAGCAATGCGTTGTCTGATTTCTTGACTGCTTGTTGCTTCTTTATTGATAGTTGATCCAAGTAGGTTGAAGTTGTTCACAATTTCAATTTCATCTCCTTCAACGATGAACCTGTTGATTATGCCAGTTGTCATGATCTTTGTCGTCTTTACATTAAGGTGCAGGCCCATTTTGAGACTATGTTCTTTGATTGTGAGAAGCAAATGTTTCAGATCATCTTCACTTTCAGCCAGTAATGTGGTATCATCAGCATAGCGAAGGTTGTTGATGAGTCTTCCACCAATCTTCACACCTCTGTTGTCTTCATACAATCCTGCTTCTCTGATGATTTGTTCTGCATATAAATTAAACAGGTAGAGGGAAAATATGCAGCCTTGTCTTACACCTTTGCTTATTTTAAACCATTCTGTTTCTCCTTGTTCCATTCGAACTGTTGCTTCTTGATCAATGTACAGATTGCGCAAGAGAACGATCAGGTGTTCTGGTATACCCATGCTTCTTAATGTGGTCCAGAGTTTCTCATGGTTTACACAGTCAAAAGCCTTGCTATAGTCGATAAAGCACAAATAGCTATCCTTTTGGTATTCTTTAGTCTTTTCAAGGATCCATCTCACATCTGCAATGATGTCTCTCGTTCTTTGCCCTTTCCTGAACCCTGCTTGCACTTCAGGTAGTTCTTGTTCCAGGTATGGTTGTAGCCTCTTTTGAATAATCTTTAGTAGAATCTTGCTGGCATGTGGGATCAGAGCGATTGTGCGATAATTTCCACAGTCAGTTGGATCACCTTTCTTTAGTATTGGTATAAACACAGATCTTTTCCAGTCAGTTGGCTATGATGTTGTCTTCCATATTTCTTGGCAGAGCCTTGTGAGTACGGTAACAGCTGCATCAGATTGCTGCAATACTTCTATGGGAATGCTATCAATGCCTGGTGCTTTGTTATTTGAGAAGGCTTTCAATGCTGCTTCAGCTTCTTTCATCACCAATGGTTCCCGATCATAAGGTACAGGTTGAAAGGGCTGTTGGTCCACTTGATCTTTATCATATAAAAACTCTGTATATTCCTTCCACCTTTTCTTGATCTTCTCAGCATCATTCAACATAGAACCTTGAGCATCTTGTAACATTCCAATTCGAGGCTGGAACTTTTTCTTTAACTCTCGTAGCTTTAGGAAAGCCGATCTTGTTCTTCCTCTAATAGTTTCTGCTTCTATTTCCTTGCAAGTGTCATTGTAGTACTTTTCCTTGTCCTGTCTTGCTGCACATTGGAAATCTCTGTTGAGTTCTGCGATTGTCTTTCTTTTTCCTCTGACTTTAGCTTCTCTGCGTTTCTGGGCAATTTTCAGAGTTTCTTCCGTCATCCATTTTGGCCGTTTTTGCTTTTTCACCTTTTGTAGAGACTTCTCGCTTTCTTCCAACACAATCTTCTTGATGTCATTCCATAACTCTTCTGGAGCTCTGTCATTTGTATCTAAAGCAGCAAATCGATTTTGCAGGTAGTCTTTAAATTCCATTATGGTACTCCATAATGCTTATTTAATGAAGAGATCACAGTCATTTTTGTCTCCCCCTGCAACCTGCAAGTCAGGGGGAACAAAGCTGGAGTCCTCCGAGGCAGACCCGGGGAAAGGAGTCTCCTCAATGTTACCCGGTGGAGACACAGCCTCAGAAGGCTTGGGACCTCTGAGTTCAGGGTCTCAGCTTCCAGAGGATGGTGAAATTCTGTCAGAGGCAGGACTTGATTTTTGGCCTGGGGAGTTGGAGGAGGGTGAGTTAGGACCAGGAGAGGATCCTAATATTTTCAGTCTTCAGAAAGGAAGAGTTAGGAGCCTTAATTACGCAGTCCCTAGTGGCGTTAAATCTGGTACTTCCTACGGTTCAACAGGAGCCGTTGGAGGATCCCCTGCTGCAAGGTTTTAAATCTGAACAGCGTTGCTTTCCCCTTCATAGAGTTATTAGGCAAATGATTGACTCGGAATGGGAATGTCCTGAGGCCTCCCTAAGAGGCAGTCGCGCCATGGCACGTCTGTACCCCATTCCCCAGGAGGAAAAGGAATTGTTACGTATGCCTAAGGTGGATGACCTAGTTTCAGCGGTTACTAAAAAGACTACCATTCCTTTGGAAGGAGGTACGGCTCTGAAAGATTTTCAGGACCATCGGTTAGAAGCTCTCTTGAAGCAAGCCTTTGATTCCAGTGCTTTAGCCTTACAGGCTTCCGTCTGCGGGGCGTATGTTTCCAGGGCGTCCATACGCTGGCTTCAGGGTGACAATGCTCCGGATAAGGTGGAAGAGTCTTCGCCGGACGGCGCTAAGCTGGAATCGGCAGCGGCTTATCTAGCAGATGCCTTTTATGATTTGGTAAGAATATCAGCGAAATCGATGGCGTCCGTCATAGCAGCTAGACGTTTTCTCTGGTTGCGGAACTGGGCGGCAGATGCGTCTTCTAAGGCCCGTCTCAGTAAGCTTCCCTACAAGGGCAAGCTGCTCTTTGGGGAGGCGTTGGAAAAGATTGTGAAGGATTTAGGCGATTCCAAGGGGGGCCGTCTTCCCGAAGACCGGCCGAGAGCGGCTAAGCTGCCTTCTTTGCAGAGAGGTCAAGGTCGCGATTTTCGCAGATTCCGGGGATCCCGGTTTGCGCCTTATCAACGTGGACGTTTTGTAGCTAGAGGCCAATCCTTTCGTGGAGCCAGGGGTTTCAATCGCGTCTATTTCACCGCCCAGCACGCTTCTACTAAAAAGCCTCAATGAAGGGACGCTGGCCCAGGCGGAGATTCCTGTGGGAGGTCGTTTGCAGGGGTTTCTCTCCGCCTGGGCCGACATCACTACGGACCAGTGGGTGCTCGAGATTATCAGGGACGGCTATGCTCTGGAATTCGCGCACCCACTGGGGGAGGCTTTTGTAGCTTCCCCGTGCGGTCCTCTGGCAAAAAGGAAGGCAGTCAACAACACTTTAGGGCGTTTGTTGCATCTTCAAGCAGTAGTACCGGTTCCCGCCGACCAGTGCGGGTTAGGTCGATACTCGATTTATTTTGTGGTTCCCAAGAAGGAAGGTTCTTTTCGGCCTATTCTAGATCTCAAGCTAGTGAATCGTTGTTTGCGAGTGCCACATTTCAGGATGGAAACCTTACGTTCGGTGATCCGGTCGGTAAAACCGGGGGAGTTTCTTACGTCCATAGATTTAACAGAAGCGTATTTGCATATTCCGATCTGACGAGAACCAGAAGTTTCTTCGGTTTGCGGTTCCAATGGGTCATTTTCAGTTCAGAGCCTTGCCGTTTGGTCTCGCTACCGCCCCTCGTACCTTCACCAAGGTTATGGTGGTGGCGGCAGCGGCGCTACGGAAGGAAGGAATTCAGGTCCATCCGTATCTCGACGATTGGTTGATAAGAGCTGCGCCTCGGGTGAAGTCTCTCGCAGCAACAGCCAGAGTTGTGGAATTTCTCGAGCAGCTCGGTTGGGTCATCAATCGAGCGAAGAGTCAGTTGCACCCAGGTCAGCAGTTGACCTATCTGGGAGCATTATTCGATACCACCAAAGGCTCAGTTTTTCTTCCTACGGAGAGAGTTCGAAAGATTTTCTCGCAGGTTACGGCCTTTCTGCGCCTTCAGGCACCGACGGCTTGGAGATATTTACAGGTGTTGGGGTCGATGGCGGCGGCTTTAGACCTAGTTCCGTGGGCCAGAGCGCATATGCGGCCTCTCCAACAGTCCTTACTGACGCGGTGGTCTCCGCAGGATCATCCTCTCTCTCGGCGTCTGCCGTGTCCGGAGGAAGTGAAGGTCAGCCTGCAGTGGTGGTTGGTCCCTGCTCATCTGCAAGCGGGAATGCCGTTAGCCTTGCCCGAATGGGTGTTACTCACCACAGATGCCAGCCTTTCCGGGTTGGCGCAGGGCGTCTGGTCGACAGAGGAGAGTTTTTGGTCGATCGGGCGGTTGGAAATGCGGGCGGTTCGCTTAGCGCTCGTAGAGTTTGTCGATCTGCTCGAGGGGCGGGCAGTTCGAGTCTTCCGACAACTTAGTGACCGTTTCGTACATCAACAAGCAAGGCGGCACGGGCAGTGTGGCGTTTCTAGAGGAGAGTCAGCAGCTGTTTCTCTGGGTGGAGAAGCATCTGGCAGCGATTTCAGCAGCTCATGTGGCAGGAAAAGACAATATTCAGGCGGATTATCTCAGTCGGAATGCCATAGATCCCGGAGAGTGGGAACTCAATTGGGCAGTTTTTCACGCCATCATGCTAAGGTGGGGTCAGCCCGTTCTAGATCTCATGGCCACTCAAGCGAATGCCAAAGCGCCTCGGTTTTACAGCAGGCGCAGGGAGCACATGTCGGAAGGTCTCGACGGTCTGGTTCAGTACTGGCCGGCGAGTCAGCTGCTTTATGTCTTCCCTCCGTGGTCGCTGATAGGTCGAACGATACAGAGAATAGCGAACTACGAGGGGACGGTGATCCTCATTGATCCGGATTGGCCTCGGCGCCCATGGTATGCCGATCTAATGCGACTGCTGGCGGCTCCGCCGTGGAGGTTACCCGCTCGGGTGAATCTGTTGTCTCAAGGTCCTGTGTTAATGCCGCAGGTGGATCAATTCTTGCTTACGGCCTGGCTCTTGAGAGGAAACGCTTACTTTGTAAGGGATATTCACAATCGGTGATAGCCACTCTGCTTCGGTCCAGGAAGAGCTCTACTTCATTAGCGTACGTTAGAGTTTGGCGCGTTTTTGAAGCCTGGTGCGAGGATCGACGGGTTCGGCCTTCGGCAGTACAACTACCGGAGGTTTTAGCTTTCCTTCAGGACGGGCTTGACAAAGGTCTGGCCCTCAACACTCTTAAGGTGCAGCTGGCGGCGCTAGCCTGTTATAGGGGGAAAGTGCATGGTCGTTCTCTTTCCTCACATCCGGATGTACGAAGGTTTCTTAGGGCAGCCAAAATCATTCGACCTCTGGTTCGGCAAGTGGTTCCTCCGTGGGACTTGAATTTGGTGTTGGAAGCTATGACGCTGCCGCCGTTTGAGACCAGGGCTCCGGGTAACCTTTGGGAGCTTTCATGGAAAACTGCCTTTTTAGTTGCCTTGTGTTCCGCACGTCGAATTTCGGATTTGCAGGCGCTCTCGTGCAGGGAACCATACCTACAGTTTTCGGCAGAACGGGTAGTGTTGAGACCAGTACCGTCCTTTCTGCCTAAGGTGGTTTCTAGTTTTCATCTAAATCAAACAGTTTTCCTTCCTACTTTTCGTCTGCGTGAAGGTGAAAAGTGGGATCGGTTGCTGAAGAGTCTGGATTTGGGGCGTGTGTTGCGAAAATATCTGAAGGAGACGCAGTCGTTTCGAAGGTCGGACAGGTTATTCGTCTTGTTTGGGGGACCGGCTAAAGGGAGAGCGGCGACCAAGGCTTCTATCGCTCGTTGGGTGAAGCATGCTATTCGGGCAGCTTACCAAACAAAGGGCTTGGCGGCCCTGGTGGGGCTCAGAGCGCATTCTACTAGGGGTCAGGCGACTTCGTGGGCGAAGCATGCCTTGATTCCGCCGGTGGATATCTGTAGAGCGGCTACATGGTCTTCGTTACATACGTTTGCTAGGCACTATCGGTTGGATGTTCAGGCAACGGCAGATGCGGCCGTTGGGGCCTCGGCGGTGATAGCGGGGCTCACAGGTCCCTCCCGGTTGTAAGTACTGCTTTGGTACTGCCCTACTTTCCTGGACTGGCCCAAAGAGACGAATAGGAAGGAGAAATTAGACCTTACCTGCTAATTGTCTTTCCTTGAGTTCTCTCCGGGCCAGTCCAGGACCCTCCCATAGTTCTCTGCGAGTATGCTAGTGGTTACTGTCCTCGGCACAAAGATGTTCCACTCATAAGGGGTTGCCTAGCTGGTAGCCGGAGCTGGGGACATTGATGACATTGGAAAGAGAATTGTTACCAACACACTCCGAGAAAAAAAAAAAAAAAACTTATATTAAAAAAAAACCAGTTACAGAGAGCACCAGAGAGTTCCTGTTTGAGTGCACTTTTTTTAGGAGTATCTCGGAATTCCTTTGAGGTTAGTATTTGTTATTTTCCAGTTTTAGTATGTTTTTTCAGCACACTGCTTTGATACCACAAGACTGATGGACTCTCTCGGACACCAGGGGGAGCTAGTGCGCCTGTCAGCAAAGAGTTTTCAGTTCTTTTCAGCCCTCAGCTGCTAGAGGAGGTTGACTACCCTACTTTCCTGGACTGGCCCGGAGAGAACTCAAGGAAAGACAATTAGCAGGTAAGGTCTAATTTCTCCTTTCTAGTGATGATGGATCATTGCAAAGGACAACCTCCACCTATGGACCCACGCCTCTGAAACCTCCGATGAAGCAGACATCCTCAGCCTCACCAACAAACACCTCACGATATGCCTGGTCTACAGAACACCCGCTGCAAACTCCGACCTACCAAGGATACTACACCTCATCTCTGAGAGCGTTGACCCATCAAAAGAACCAATTATATTGGGAGACTTCAATCTCCCATCCCTCCAAGACACACAAACAGAAACATTCCTTAACGCCATGACAGCAATGGACCTGACACAGATCATAAATGAACCAACGCACGAAAAGGAAACACACTGGACCTCATATTTCTGAACTCCCAAACATCCTCCTCATGCAGCAGTCCAACAATCTCACCAGTACCATGGTCAGACCACTACATCATCCACCTCTCCCACGCATATCAACCAAACACAAACAGAGGA